>OX467708.1:16768953-17411065 GCA_950111635.1 Agelastica alni | reverse complement strand
AATTTAGTAATGTAAATTATTTTTCTTCAAATCATGTCGGAGATAAGTGATATAACTCATATAAAATTGTTCAAATTTGTTTTGTCCTTTATACTTTTTGGTTACATTAATAATAGGAAGACATAATTTGTAACATTTTTTTCGTATTAAACTTATTCGATAATTATTATTGCTGGTTTTCCTATCTTGGGCATCTTTAAAATAAGAAAAGAGTTTTTGTGAGATGTTATTCATTCTAAAAGCCTAAAAGGCTGAAGATTATTTTTAATAATATAATAATAACCACATGCCTATGACTCATCGATTTCCTTTCCGCGTGGACTCGCAAAGGTCTACGTTAAAAATATGAGTCAATCTCTAAAATTTTGGTATTGTACTATACAAGGAATTGCGGCGAACTATGTTCGCCATCCAAGGGATATAGGGACATAGCAATAATTTATACCTATGTTAAATTCAAGGTCACTTTATTCAGTTTAAACCAGGGTATCAATCTGTATTTTCTTTGGAAGAGAAAATATCATAAGTAATTTTGTATTTCCGGTAAATGAAGTGGAATTGCGTTATATTGTGAGGTCTTATTAAGAGATAATTGGGCGAACTATTCCTCGTTTTAAAAATAATTTTACAGGAATAAATTGGACTAAAAATTTTCTAGAAAGATATCAAGAGGTATTAGTTAGATTAGCTACCAATATTAAACGACAAAGAGCTGCTTTAAATGAAGAGTGTATTAATTCGTTTATTCAAAATCTGAAAAGTTCACCATCAGCAGTTCCACCAGCAAACATATATAACTATGATGGAACCAACCTAACGGATAATCCGGGATTAAAAAAGGTGATTACAAAAAGAGGAAGGAAGTATCCTAAAATAATATTCAACTCATCTAAAAGTAGTATATCGCTAATGATAGCAAGAACTGCCGAAGCAGAAATACTTTCCCCTTATGTAGTATATAAAGCAAAATCATTATGGAACACCTGGAACCAGATATAATAATACTTCATCTGGTTGGTTTGAAACTGAAACATTTTCTGATTGGTTTAGTTCCTAAATTAAGAAAACAAGATGGAAAGAAAGTTATAATAGGAGATAAGTTGTCGAGTCATTTAAATGATAAAGTTATCAGTTAATGTTATTAATATAATTTATTTTTTATTTGTTTTCCACCAAACAATACACATGTGACCCAGCACTTGGATGTGGCATTTTTTGCCCCAATGAAAGAAGCGTGGAGACAAATCCTAGGTTAGGTTAGGTTAAAACGGCGGTTCGGAGGAAATCCACTTAGGCCTTTTGGCCCATTGTGATACCGTGATGGACGGCCGTGCCTTCCCCCTCTACCGTGAGAACCAGTTGGAACTTTTAATAAAAAGTGTAAGGTATTTCATGCTAACTGAGTTGAGATCAGATAAGTCATCAAAGTTTGGTTGCCCTAGTATAGAAAGCCGTTTTCTGCCTAGGACAGGGCAGTGGCAGAGAAGATGTACCATTGTTTCCTCCTCTTCCTCATCGTGAAAGCTTCTACATAAGTCGGGTCGTAGCTCTGCGATTTCCATGTGCCGTGCCCAGTGTCCTGTTATAGCCGCTATCGCATTTCCAATGGACTCCCTGGATAGAGTTAAAACATCATTAACGTAGATATAGTTTAGGCCAAATCTGTTTCGATGATGTGCATGTGGGTTCATTTTGCCACCTCAAGTTGGTTTTTTGAACTACTTTGCTGTGCAGGAGGAGCCGGCAGTTTGCAATCGGTACTCCTTGCTGAGATGAGACAGATACAGCTGGGAGGGTGGTGCCCTCTCGTCCGCCTTACAGTTACCTGGTATGTCCCTGTGTCCGGGTACCCAGACAATGTGAACTCTAAACTTGTTGCTAGCTCATTTAGGGCGGCTCGGCATTGCACCGCTGCCCTAGAGGTCAAGTAGACCAAGTTCAGTGATTTAATAGCAGCCTGGCTGTCGCAAAGAATGGATATCTCGCTAAAATTTTGTTCGTTGTGGCGTATCCAGACAGCTTTCTCGGTAATGGCTGTCATTTCGGCTTGATACACACTACAGTAATCAGGCAAACGAAACGACAGGCTAAGTGAGGGGTCTTTTGAGAAACTATTCTCTCCTCTAGTTTAGAGCCGTCCGTATAAAATACTGCGCCCTGAGGTTTAATTAGATTCTCGGCACAATCTTCTCTGGATGGGATTTCCAGGGATAGGTCGCCTTCGAACATAGGGGTAGGTTTAGTGTAATCAGTTTTTGTGTGCACATGTCGTATTCTCTTAGGATTCTAGAGTAACCATAGTGCGTTTCAGTCCATGGGGACACAGCATTAAGTTTGAGAGCCGCACTAGCTGCGCATTCTCTCCCAAACAGATCTACTGGTAGTAGAAGTAGAATCGTTTCAAGGGCTTTTGTTGGGGTGGTCCGTAGGCAGCCTGTGATCAGCAGACATGCCAATCTCTGGACTTTTCCTACCTTTGCATGGTTGACTCCCTTCTATAGGGCTGGCCACCATACTAACGATCCATACATTAAATTTGGTCTTATGGCCGTAATATAGAGCCAATAAACAACATGGAGTTGCAGCCCCCATTGTTTGCCGATGGCCCTTCTAGAGGTAGGGGTCGCCACAGTGGCTTTCCTTACCCTTTTCTCCATATTCTCCTTCCACAACAGCTTTCGGTCAAGGATCAGGTCCAGGTACCTAGTTCGTTCCGAAAGGTGAATAGTTTGTCCTCCAATTTCTGGAAGGGGTAAGACGGAAGTTTTGTTTCTTCTCGTAAAAAGTACTAGTTCTGTTTTTTCCGGGTTTACGCCCAGACTAAGACAAATGCTAATGAATTACAAGGAAACTTACGTTGGAAGCCGGTCAGCAGTATTGGAAAAACATTTTCCTCAATTGTTAAGTAAGCTGATAAATAAACTGCCGGAAAATAGAAATGCAAATTTAATAGCATGTTTCAAAAAATGTAGAATTGTGCTATGTGACGCTGGTCCCATTTAAGAGCGAATTGGACCTGCTGACACTAATGCCACTGAAGCAGTGAACAATAATTTCATTGAGTTCCTTTCACAAAAAAGAAATGAAGCCACAGAATACAAAGTTAAGAAAAAGAAAATAAATGTTGAAGTAGTAAAAAGTGTGGCAACAGCATATTATAACAGAAGCTAATACCAAAGAAAACATAGGTACTAAAAAGAAGAAGAAAAAAACGCAGATTGAACAAGATGAAGATCCAGTAACTTTATGTTGTCTCGCTCAGGCTGAACACCCAAGTCATATTTGTAGTACGCAGTAATGAAGAAGCAAACCAAAAAACAAAAGAATACAAATTCTCGCAAATGAAAATACTGCTTAAAAACTGGATTATATCAGAATGTACTTGAAAGACAGGATACGGAATAGTTGGCAACATGAATGGAGCGCAAATCATTCAAAATTGAAAAGTACCAAACCAAACCATTTGTCACAAAATGGAAATTCTGCAACAAGCAGAAATGGAAAGATCAAGTAATTTTGTACAGATTACGAATTGGACATGCAAATCCCACCTCAATGTACTTACTACAAGAAGATCCCCAGCCTATGTGTGAAGAATGTGAAATACCAATTACGGTAGAATATATTATGATTAACTGCAAAAAATTTACCAATCAAAGAAGAAACTTATGCCTACCACAATCTATGAGAGGATACCTTTCAAATTTCTACTTTATAGGAAGAACCATTCAATTCCTAAAAGGTATAACCCTGTATAAACGAATTAAACAAAGACATAATTATGTGCTAATGACCTTAGCACTCGATGCACTCAATAAAAAAAAATAGCTTTATGTTGTTTTTCTGAAACTATTATCTCTTGTGTGTATCTGTGAGTGCTTACTGTTATGTGTTGGATGTTCCATGTTGTTATGTGCTATATAGATTTAGAGTGTTTGTGGGATGTTTAAGTATCTGTTGTACTTTTTGATTCATTTTAAAATGTTTCGTCTTATATTTTCGTTCTTTTTTTGAAGGCATATGCTACACCTAACTGAGATAATTTTGTTTAAAGATGTCGTATGTACATGAATATATATTTTATAACTATTACTGGTTATTTTTTCTCTCTGTAGAGTATGTTTGCTATTTGGAGGTTTATGGAATATTTGATTATAAGAGTTGACAGAGTCAAATTTTTGTAAAAAGAAAAATATGTACGGCACATCGGTAAACTGATATAATAAGTTGTTGCGGTTAAGATATTTGCTTTTAGCTGGAATTTCTAACCAAGTTTTTCTCGTTTCATTCAACGATTTAGCTATACCTGACAGTATTCTCTGGGTGCAGATTACCAAAATGACACTAAATATTTTTATATTTGCTTTTCTTCTTTTTTGAAGATATTGTTTATTTTATAAGCCTTCCGATGAAAGTTACGGAGTACTCGACAGCCAATCAGCATAGTACCATTACTCGATTACATGCGACCTAAATCAAAACTTCTTTACGCCTGCGTAGAATCTTTGCAAAAACTGTCAAAGTAGACCAAGAATACGAAGTTTCCTAAGCAGTATGACAAATAGAGTAGAATCTTTTTGTAACAGAACAAAAATGCTACTGCAAAAACCAAGAAAACTTCTTTTAGGTTTATTTAGGAACCAACACCAAAATTGACTAAGTACCTATAACAGAGCTAAAATCATAATTCATATTATAAATGTAATAGGCGCATGAGTACTATCAGTCCATTAATAACTCATTTTATACTGGTTTTATCAGACAAAGCGGTTTATCGATGTGATCTCTCCAGACTAAAACTCCTAATATATTTTTTCTCTTTAATAATTAGCAATCAGATTTATACATTTTTCATCTATAAGCGAATGTGCTATTTTGTGCTGTGATTCCTGGCACTGGTGACGTGGACTGTGATCGAGTAACACGTCTCTATCGCTGTCTTCCTAATTTATAAGTTTCGACGTGAAAAAAATCTGTCATACCACTTAAAGTGACAATAGAAATGCCTGTTCGTTTACACCTTGGGGAGTTGTTTGCTTCCATATCACGCTCATTCAATGTCAACAAATCAACTGTACGTTCGATAAAAAAAGGTCGTCTGTAGCTTCAACTTCACTGTCAGCGAAAATTGTTCGTGATCTATCAATAGAAAAAATGGAAGTGGCGTTGTCATTATGGATCGAAGACCGCAACCAAAAAAGGGTGCCTCTGAGTGGTCCAATAGTCTGGGAGAAGGCAAAGCATCTTTACGCACACTTTAAAGAACCTGATGGTAGTTGTGGTGGTGAATGTACAGATGGAAGATTTCAAGCATCGGAGGGTTGGTTCAATAAATTTAAGGTAAGACTCACTCAAGTACAATCGGAGGAAGAAGTTTACGAATGTGAAGTATATTTAGCCGAATATTTGTTATTTTAGAGGCTAGTCGCCCGCCAAGCTACTTCTGTTGCACTGTAATTCGTGTAGCTCATTTTCTTCTCCAAGGAATTCATGCATCTATCTTTATACCAAAATTTAATACACATTCGTGTGCTTACATAACTCGTGCTACGCACTCGTTTATTACTTACTCACTTATATATTAATGATAATGATGCCTTTACCCCATTTATATAGTAGATAAATAACTAAAATGTATTTTTTTTCAAAATAACATAATACACACTTGACTTTGACAAAGAAACTTAAAACTGACAGGAGTCAATTTAATTTAGTTTATTGCCAATTTGAAATTGACTAATGCAAGTTAGAAATTTATGTAGCTAATTTGATTCTGATTGCTGCCAACATCCATGCATACATACTCACAAACTTTCGCGTTTATAATAGTAGTAGGTTCACACAATATCTTTATAAATTATAGTCTATGTGTTATTCTGATGTATAAGCTACATTATGGTAAAGTTTCATTAAAATTCATTCAGTAGTTTTTGCGTAAAAGAGTAACAAACATACATACTCACAAACTTTTGCGTTTATAATAGTAGTAGGATTGTACGACAAAACTGCCAGCTAGGTCACCTGACCTTACACTTTTGTATTTTTTGTAGGATGGGATCTTATATGTAGCGTTTAAAGTTTACAAAATTGATGTTTAAACACGACTAATTATATTGATTATAGCAGATTAATTTCTTTTGACATAGAGTTTTTCTTTGGTTATAACCTTGTTTTAATACCACGTTACTTAATTTTATAAATTATTGTTTACTTACATAAACGTCCACCTGGAAAAAACAATAAACAAAGCCAGGTTTTCTCTCTGGAATCTCAGAAGAGTATGCGGCAAATCTTGGGAAATGAACCCCAAACAGATTTACTGGATTTATCAAACAATGATAATATCTATGGTCACGTAAGGTTCAGTAGTCTGGCGGACCAAAGGGTTACAACAGATAGCTAGAGCAAAGCTTGCTGACCAACAGCGGCTGGCATGCCTAGCCATAAATGGAGCTATGTCCAGCACACCAACGGCAGCGTTGGAACACCTCCTAAATCTTCCTCCCCTAGATATTCTCTTAGAGAGAGAGAAGCCAGGATAGTCTCAGGGATCACTCCGGGATACTGAGTGAAACAAAAAATCACCAAATTATCGGGATGATTCCTGACATGCTAGCCACAAAAATACACGTAGAAAAGTCATTCAAAGTCCTCTTTCCGAAGAGAGACGAATGGGTGAGGGGAGAAATCCTCTTCCCAGTGACTAAATACATAATGTACACAGATGGATTCAAAAACCCCAGATGGAGATGGGGCCGGTGTTTTCAGCAGGAAACCAAAGATTGAAATATCTACCAGTACCTTGGTGCGAACAACAGTGTGACCCTACTGTGTGTACTTGGGCACCAGGGGGTGGAGGAAAACTAAAAAGCCGACACTCTTGCGAAACAGGGGGTCTAATCTGCGTTCACTGGACCAGAACCGGTTTTTGGAGTCACCACAATCATTTCGGACTGGGCGGAGAGGAAAATACTCACGTACTGGTCCGATATACCAGGGTTGACTCACTCGAAGGCGTTTCTACCTAAACCCTCGAGAAACACAACTAAGCAGATCCTAGAATGGAGCAGAAATGACCTGCGAATTCTAACGGGAGTGCTTACAGGACACTGTCGTCTAAAATACCACCTCGGAAGGATAGGTCTGAACCAACAAACGGATTGTCGGTTTTGCTGCGTAGAAGACGTAACTGGTGAACATATACTATGTTCATGCACCGTCCTGGGAAGAATAAGGTTTAATATATTTGGTTACACCAACATAGAACCTACCGATTTCAAAAAAATCTCACCCTATACAAACATGAACTTCTTGAGAAGGGCTAGATTGTGCGGTGAACTGTAACCTCTAGGGGTGAGCCACAATGGACCTACTAAGGGTCGTTGTGGAGGGGCGACTACGCCCCACTAACTTGATAGCTAACAATACCTAACCTACATAAACTTTTACAATCTGTCACTGTTTATGTTTAGAATAATTTGGTTGGATAGAAAATATGACTACCTATGTTTTGAAAGCATTACTTGAAGTAGGTATATTATGATCCGTTTCATCATAAGATAACATATTTTGGAAAATCTCATTTGATTCACTTTTCCCACTAATTTGGGAACTTTAAAGTTAGAATGTAGTTAGTGTTGTCTTCTGTACATCTATCTAAAGTTGTTTCATTTCATTTTGATTGCTTTATATTCGGTACGTGTTTTTATTATTTGATCGATCTTCTTTTTAAAGACTCTGAATAAAATATTGCCAATTTCTTTATTATCATAAGTAGGGGAGGGTGGTATCAAAAATAAATTTTGAGATTAATTTGAATAAAATATGTAAATGTAAATATCTAAATGCATAAAAATATCACAATAGATAATTTACTCCTGCATCATGTACATATTAAAGCAGGATTATTGCAGTTCTGTATTCAAAAATTTTAATTTCAAAAGTATTTTAACGAAAATGGTACACCTGCAACCACTGTGGTAGTTACATTATAATAATTGATGGAAGAAATAAAGAATATAAGCACGTAGGTAGTAGGTACGTACTTTATTTAACTTTAACTTTTGTTTTCGTTTGATTGTCGCCAAAATGTTAGCGTTTTTATCACGTAATCATCACGTTTATTTTACTTAGTCGCTATCACTAACACAAATATAATTCAAATCTTTGTTTTGTGCACAGCTTTCATCTCTAATATTTGTGCATACAACACTGACTTCAGTCCTCTTTGCTTATAAAATACGGTTCCAAGCACCCCAAAAGAAGTTTATAATCGTCGCTATATTCTTCTTTTCCGAATTATTTTTTCAAATAAGTTTTCCATTAAAACCATTTTTTCTTTTGAAGTTTCTTTGTAACCATGTTACAATCGGCACCTTAGATCACGGTACAATTGATACTATCCGCCATTATTATTTTAGGTTGTGATAATTCTAAAATGATTATTATTTCTATAAAAATCTCTCCATACATACATATAGTCACGCCTTTTTCCCGTAGAGGTAGACAGAGACCACTTCCATCCGCTTGCTACGGTTCTTACACACATCTTTTGCCTCCTCTACTTTCATCAGTGCTCTCATGCATGCTCGTCGGTTGTTGGCACTCTTGACCTGGCCTTTCTTCAAAACAATGTTGATCTGACCGAGATATGTTCGCCGAAGTCGGCTTTTACCGACTTGTCCATTCACACTCGCCTTATAAATTTTATTTCGTCAATCTTCCTATATCCATCCTTTCTACGTGTCCAAACCATCTAAGCATTCCTTTATCTATCTTTGTAACCACATCTTCTTTTACACCACAGCGTTCTCTTATCTCACTATTTTTTACTTTATCCAACCGAGTCACTCCGGCTATACTTCTCAGACTACTCATCTCCGCAGCATTAATCCTATTTTCATGCTTCTTCTGCCAAACCAACATTCACTACCATACATAAGTGTAGGCACCAACACACCTCTATGAATAGCCAGACGTGCCTTTTTTGACACATTCTGGCTGCTTATAAAGCTATGCAGTGCCCCATTAATTTGTTTTTCTGCCAACACCCTTCGCTTAATGTCACTGTAATATTTTCCATCTCTCGTAAACTTTGAACCCAAGTACACTAATTCATTAACTTGTTCCACTCTTTCTCCCTCAATCGAAACCTCACAGTTTGTCATGCTTTCTTCACTTTCAAAAACCATTACTTTCGTTTTGATTGCATTTATTTTCATCGCTTTGATTTTCAGGGCATCATGCATAACATTAACCATCGCCTGCAACTCCTCTTCAGATGACGCTAATATGACTTGATCATCGGCGTAAAGAAGGCATATAACACCATAACAAAAAAATATATAATATTTATAATACTTTCATATGGATAAGAAAGTTAAATTATTCCTATATTCTAAGATGTAAAAAGATAACTATTTAACTATTAAATTCCACAGCACGTTCAAAAACAATGAGATACACTTTGTCACCATATTGGCACTGAAGTTGAAACAAAACAGCAGCCCTCTATTACATATTGTATTGTGCTCCTAGATGGCACTAGTAGTAATTTTAACAGTTAAACTGTTAAGCTTGTAAGTACGCATAATATTGACACCACTACCTCTACAACATTGTCCCATTAAAAAAAAAAATCTTGCATATTTAAACATCTGTGTTTGTTGTAGCTTTGTGATTTTTTTTTTCATTAAGGAGCACATTAATTGTTAATGTTCAGTTTACATTTCTTATTTTTATATTTGTAGATTTTAAGTTTCAATTCTTTGTTTTTTTAAATTTTATTTATACCAGCAATGTTTTTGGTTTAAACCTAATACGTGGCAAAAATGAATTTATATGTGTAATTTTGTTGCCTAAAAAAAAGTGTAAAAAATAAAACGTTTTTATATATCAAGAAAGCATTTATCTATAGGTACAGTGCTTTCATTTTAAAACGAGTCAGTCCAAATAACTTTTGCTGATAACAACAAATTTTGTGAAAACACATGAGAATATAAAAAAAACGACCTACGCTATTTTTGGAGAGGTAGATGTCTAATTAGGGATCAATTAACTTACTTTTAGATACATGTCACCTTTTTTGACATTTTTTGTCATTTTGTTTCTTTGTTCCAAAGATAATAGTATATTATTTAGTTAGTTATTCGTGACGTTAAATTAGCCATTATTTGTAGCTGTAGCATCTTGAGCTATTTTAAAATGCTGTACTCTTTGCAAGAACGAATAGAAATAATATTTATTTACGGTCATCAAAACAGGTTCGCTCGAGAAATAGCTCTAGTTTTTAATGAAAGGCACCCTGATAGAAATATCTATAGGCCATCAGATCATCCTAAACTTAGTACGGAAATTTGGAGAAACTGGATCCGTTTGTATTAAAAACATTTAATAATCCCAGAGGTCTCGACGAAGCTGCACAAATTAAAGTACTGGGTAATTTTGCTATGGATCCTACCTATCCCATTCCAAAAGTACCAAAACCTACAAATATTTCTAATGGTTCCATACACAAAGTGTTAAAATTGCATAAGTTTTTTCATTATAAAAAACCAATTCATCATTAGCTTAGTGAAGATGCCTATGACCGCAGAATTGAATTTTGTGAAACAATGTCCCAAAAAATACAAGAAGACGCAAATTTGGTTGAAAATAATTGTTTCAGTAATAAATCGACGTTTTATTTAAATGGCTTTGTTAATAAACATAATTATAGGTACTGGGATGACGCAAATTCTTACGTGTTTCGACGGGACAATACTCAGTCACTAGAAAGATGAACAGGGAAATATGGTGCTGTAAGACAATGGCTAGGCGAACGATTTCCAAGACATTAGATTGGCAGAAGGGGTTTTATAGAATGGCCGGCAAAATCTCCAGATCTAACACAACTCGACTTTTTTTTGTGGAGCTATTTAAAAACAAAACATTAGTTTACAAAACTCCTTCCGAGGACATTAAACAACAAAAGCTTAAAATAACTGAAGAATTACTAGTGAGAGTTCCGGAAGAATTTGAAAATAGGTTATATTATTGCCCACAAAATAACGTAGCCCACTTTAAATAGTTACTGTAAATACATTTAAGGAGCTGTTTGTAATTAACTTCATTTTAGTTTCTGTTGTAATTTCGCTATGTTTAATGTTATCTGCAAAATAAATGGATATAATAAATTGTTGTTTGTATGGCTAATTTGCATTTTTCTTGGGTTTTCATTTAAGGTATCACAAGGTAGGGGTTGCTATTTGACATTTTAAAGAAGGGGTGGGGATGTTGGGGTGCCAGTTGGAAATAGCAGAATAAAATTTTTAAACCTCACCCTTGATTTAAAATTCGACGTGTTTTTTGTGTCTCTTGCATTTGCTCAAAATTAAAAGTTATTCGGACTGGCTGGTTTGGAAATGAAAGCACCGTATATTTAAATACTTGTGGGATGGTAAAAACAAAAAAAATACGAGGAAAAAATAGGATAAAAAATATTTCTGTTAAAAAAATGAAGTGAACTTGGTTGGAGAAGATAGTAAAGTACCACGTCATAGTTTGCGCAATGACGACACCAGCGTAAACGAAGTAAATTCTTATCAGAGGCGTTTATGTTTAATCTCCAACAGAACAAAAGAGTAGGTATTGATACCTTTTTTTACGTTTGCATAAATTTGTATAACAAAAAAACTTATTATTTTTTTATTATTTAAACTACCTATTGCTTAAATAATATAAATGAATAAATGATTTCACTTATTAATATGTTATTGACGAAAAAATGATTTAATTTTGAACGCAAAAAATGTTATTTATTTACTTTTGTACATTACTTAATAATAACTGTTAAATGATAAATATTTATTTACCAAAAAAGTAAAAAAATAATATAATAAACTTCTACTAAAATTAGACTGTACATTTTTCTTGTCAATAAGAGTTTAAACTTTTATAACCTATCAATTTTTCGACTCTTTTTTTATTGAAAAATTAATAATAAAGTGAATGTTTAATGTAGTAAACATTGTATGTATTTGTTTTAGTACACAAAGACATTAATGATGTTGTTTTTTTTTGTAAATAAAATTTTCGCTTTATTTGCAGTCTAATTTTGTATATCTAAATATGTTAAGAAAGTCTTGCGAGTGTTTATGGATTACCTGACATTTTTATTCTTGTTGATATATTGGGATATTTTTTATCCAAAAATCAAGCTATTTTTAAACAAATACAATTCTTCTACAATTCTTTAAGACCCCACTTGTTAGAATTTAATCACGTGAGCTGGTATAAATAGTGAATTATTTGTGATCGATGCAAAAAATTAAATTATAAGTTATATTATTTTTTAGAACCATATATTTCCGTAAAATCCCCGATCCCAATTCTTCCACCTACACCGCCGCCCTTGTCAGAAGTGTGGGTGTCGCGTGTAAGATGCGCACGCACTCACACACTACACCCGTTTCATTGATCAGCAGCAGCAGCAGCAGCAGGAAGCAGCAGGCAGGAGCGCGAGTCCAGTGTAGAGAGAGTGGCCAAGTGAGTCGCGGATCGAACAGAGTTCGCGCTCGTAAGACACTTTCAGCCCTTGTGAGAGTCGTCAGTCCCGTACAGTACGAAACGATGTCCTGAAATGCTGTAAAATGTCATGAAATGTCCCGTGACGCGTATGTGGGGGGCACCCGGTCTCCTCGAGGCGTGAGACTACCCACTGTGGACCGCTCCCCCAGTCGGGGGGCATACCCCGGTGGCAGTCCCCTAGGTCGTAAGCCGTTGAGACAGACAAGATCGGGTAACAATTCACCGGAGCACGGTTACGGTTACCATCATTCTTCGCCCTATTATAGAGACGACGATTTAGGTAGTCCTATGCTGGAGGAGAGAGGCAGGCCTATGACGGTAGGGCCTGGTCATCATCGCTCTAGGAGCGCTACAAGGTAGGGTTAAAGCGAGAATTTCATTTTAATCTTAAAAGCACAATCCAATTTTGCCCAAAAAACTTAAAATGTTCTTATCGATTAAATGACTCACACAATAGTTTGCATGCTTTTATTAATTTTTCGTGGTTTTTACATCAATACAAAATTTCAAACATTCTACTAGAACTGAACTTACTCGATCATAGTAATCAAAATATTTTCGGTAAAACGGTTACTTTCTTATTCGAAACGAATCACCCTGTAGATTGTTTTACACTCGAATAGTCCACTATTTTCCTTTATAAAAAGGTCATTGTTTTTAGTTTGGGTGATGCAGCAGATCTTTTTACTAAAACTAAATAAAATAAAACAAGCATCCAAAAGTTAATTTAGAATTATGTTGCACTCTTAACAGCGAAATCACAAAAAGATAATAGTTTAGAAAATAATTGGGATATATTGATCAAAAAAGAGCTAAAATTTTAATATTTTAATTAAAATTTTAAAAATGACACAAAATAATACTACGGCAACAGGTTTTTCGAAATCTGATGTTACATGAAAATTCAGATTCAGAATCTCTTTGCACCAATTTTTTTACATTAGCACAATTTTGTAGGACAATAAGTAATATCCGTGGAAGAAAAATGTTTTTTTTTACCCTATCAAACCAAAAATATTCGTTAGCATCGGAAACTATCAAATTCAAAAAGTGCGTTAGGTCCTCTTCACAAGTTACGGTTAATTATACGAAATTAAAATGTAAAAAATATTTGCCTATCCGTTTCAATAATCCATTTAACCTATTTAGTTTATTTCCAGCAGGAAAGTGCCGCACTTCAGTATTCTGCAATGGCGAGACTCACTAAATATCTCCTATGTATCCTCTTAACTAAATGACCCAGTTTTTGCTATACATGTAATAATTATGAAAATCAAGGCATTTAGCAGGAAGTAAATTTTAAATTACTGTCAATAAATAAAATACAGAGTATTTAATTATATATATGATAATAAGCTGTAAATCTAAAAACACAATAGGCTGTTTTCGCCGAGTCGGCATATCTTAGCTTATGAACAAATGAGGCTGTTCACATTAAGCTGCGCTGTAAAAAATCAGCACTTAACACCGCGCGTACCACCATTATTCGATTCATCTTCCGTGCCGAGTCGGTTTTATTGCTTCGAGCGGCGCATGCTTTATGTTTTAAAACAAACAAAAAGCAGCAGTACGAATAGAAGACATGACATCAGAGGAAATAGAAATACAAAGAGGTGTTCGTCAGGGTTGTATACTATCACCAATCCTCGTTCATCTGTACTCGGAGGACATAGTAAATAGGGCACTTGATGATCAGGACATGGCCATTAAAATTAACGGCATGACAATAAATAATCTGAGGTACGCTAACGATACAGTTATTTTAGCTGGAACACACGAAGACCTACAGACGCTAATTAACAGAATGGTCACAGTAAGCGAAGAATATGGACTATCACTAAACATACACAAAATACGACTGATGAGATGCTATGTGCTGTCTATACTATACTATGGGATGAAGGCCTGGACACTGAAGGTAACCGACATGAGGAGACTGAAGGCATTTGAGATGTGGATATACCGGAGAATATTGAGGATCTCATGGGTAGAGAGAATAACCAACGTGGAAGTAATGAGACGTATGCATAAGGAGAGAGGAGTGATTCCGACAATTAAGAGAAGAAAACTGCTGTACATGGGACATGTCAAGAGGAGAGAAAAATATCAAATGCTACAAATAATTATGCAGGGAAAAATCCAAGGCAAGATATCTATTGGAAGAAGACGAAATTCATGGCTGAAGAACCTTAGGGATTGGTTTGGATGCAGTAAAAATGAACTATTTAGAGCTGCGGTCTCAAAAATAAGAATTGCTATGATGATTGCCAACCTTCGAAGCGGAGACGGCACCTAAAGAAGAAGAGAGTTACGCTATTAAAATAATCTTGTTTTTTTGTTATTGACCGTATCATAAACCTAGAATTAATTTTTCTTCTGAATCAGACGAATCCATCTTCATTGCTGTTCTATCAGTACTACTACCATGGCCAATTGGGTAACCGCTTTGTGAACACGCCTGTGAACAGGTGGTGGCCGACTCGGTGGAAATTGCATAGTGTGTTTTTAGCCTAATTTTTGGTTATACTGTAATAGTTTGGTTCTCGAGGGGAACAGCAAATGCGAAGTGTGTCTTCGAGGTGGGCGTCTGTTAATCTGAACGATGTTTGTTCTTCAAAAATTCAAAAAATTTTAAGAGAGATAATTTGCATATATGTTGAGCGAAACATAGTGGCCAGATTGATAGCTAGTTTCTTGCAATTTTCATACTTTTCTGAAACATGTTTACCCCAAAATTTTTCAATGGATGCAGCTTTATACATTTGCAAGGAAATATCTCCTTGCAAGTCTATTATCTCCATTTGAAACGAATTCTTTAGAAGACTAAACAACTTAGCAGCCACATCAGTCCATTTAGCAGATGCATCAACTTCATAAAGCGATTTAAGGAATTAAGACAGCTTCTCTATCTCTGCAAAGTCTTGGAATCTTGTAGCAAATTCGTTCCTAAGATCGGACAGAAATCTTAAAAACACTGCAATTTTTTCTTCACAATTTTTCCTTTCATATTCAAGAATTGTTAGGAAATGAGTAAATTCTTATCCTGCAATATCTTTTTCAAAGATATCAAGCTTGCGACGAAAAGCAGACACGCTTTGTATCAGATTACATATTAATTTCCCATTTCCTTTTAACACTGTGTTGAGCGCATTTAAATGTTTCAGAATATCTTTTAGAAAAGCGCTCGTTCGTTATGAACTTCAAGTGCTTCCTTGCTCCCTGCGTATCCAAGTTTTGCAAGCAGGAGGTTACATGTTTGTTTATTATCCAGAAACGTTTAATATAACTTGACCTTTACTTAGCCAACGAACATTGTTGTATTGCAGTAAATCAGAATGCGCTGAATCACATTCAGCAAGAAACTCCTTAAATTATCATTGCTAATAAGATCTCATAAAATTAATCAACTTGACCAAGCTGCTACTATTTTCAGTGCAGCACTAAGTGCTGTCTGGTAAATTATGCTCTGATACGATATTAGACCTGAATTCTTATCCCTGATTCTCTTTAATAATTTTTTTTTGCCAATCATCGCTGGGGCTCCGTCAGTTAACAGCGACACCATTTTATTATAACTAATGTTAGATTCACTAATGAATTTATCAATGGCCTTGAATGAATCTTCTCCTCGAGAATATTGTTAATAATTCTTCCCTGAACATCAGACTGTCACTATCAAAAAATCTCACGAAAATAGACATTTGTTCAACATCAACAATGTCACATGACTTATCAAGTGCTATGGCGTAGCAAGGTGTCTTTTGCAGAAGTTTAACTAGAGTACTTTTGATATCAGCAGCTATAAGATTTCGGTTCTTCTTGTATTACTTCTTGCCGACAATGAAATACTTTAAATTGCAGCAACAACACCCTTTTTTTTTTTAAAATTGCCGTGGCTATTTCCAACATATATTCTTTCCCTATTTCAGAATCTGAAAATGGTTTCTAGTGTTTATTAAGCGTCCAGCACACATGTAACGCTGCTTCTGCGGACTTTTCTTGCTCGCTCATGCAGCGAAGAGGAAAGTTTTTGTGGAATTGCCGATGTGTTGATTCGAAGTGTCGTTTTAAATTGCAACTTTTAACAATAGCGATAGTTTTATTGCATATGAGGCAAACTGGAAACGGAAGTAAAGACGACTGACCGGATATGACAATTACGAGCGACTGAGTAAACATGTTCTATTGCGCTCAGTGTAAAAGTAAACGTGAGCGGCGTCGCTCTGTCGTTTTGTACACTCGTTACTCGTATCCAAGACCTAAGTTAGCCAAAAAATATTCGTTCAAAAGTTGTGGAGTTTTAAAAAAGGGTTAACATATACCTAATAAGGCAACCGGTCTTAGAAATGAATAACTATTAAAAGGGACGCACGTAGCTAAATTCGACGATTGCCGAATATAACCCTGCTTTACAATAAAATATTTATTTTATATTAGATATTTACATTACCGTTGAAGAGTGTTAACGTGTATGGAAAGGTGCTCCAAATGGTGGGACTCTGTTGGCTGAAAATGAACATTATTAGATAATAAAAAAGACCAGGGCCGGCGTGTTATTTTTACAGTAAATACTGACATATTGTGAGGTAACAACAAAATTTTATCTAATGTATGAGTTGAAGTCATAAATATTTTTTTCCGTTTTTCGACGCCCTAAAGAATTTAGCCGACGGCTATTTAGGAAAGCATTTGCAAGAAATTTTGCAAATTGGTAATTCCATCCTTTTTTCACAATATCATGAGTGAATATCAAGTTTAATAAAGAAAAAATATGAATCTACCTTGCCGCTGAAGTTCATCTATTCTACTGAGGTATTCATTACGTAAAATAATTATTTTTTGAGATTCTATTTAAGGTAGGATATCTTAAATCAAAAAAACGGAGCACTTTTGTTATTATTATTAAATTTTTAAGGGAAACCCGGTACCAACTTGATTTTATTTTTATTCATATAAAAAAACGGAACGATATTATTAGAATAAAAATTATACACCTTTTTTTTTAATATTCTTCATCATACAGTGATCTATACTGACCAGAAATCTCTGATTACGCTTATTTCTTGGAAGACATTATTCGCTTCTAATTACTTTTCTAATGGAGGGGTTTTAAAATGTTTGTGAATTGTAAATTGTGGTCTACATTGTCTATGTATGGGGTGAGCGGTGAGCACTGAAATCACTTTATGAGGATTCCTCTGCTTGTGTCAGGATAAACGGAGCTTTCACGGACTGGTTTAACATCGAAAAAGGTGTAAGACGGGGATGTGTGGCTTCGCCATGGCTGTTTAAATTTACAAAGACGATTGTTTAAAAGATTTGAGAGAGAGTGCGTATGGATTGAAAATAAATGATTTGATTGTTAAATGCCTTCTTTACGCCGATGATCAAGTCATATTAGCGTCATCTGAAGAGAAGTTGCAGGCGATGGTTAATGTTATGCATGATGCCCTAAAAATCGAAGGGATGAAAAAAAATGCAAGCAAAACGAAAGTAATGGTTTTTGAAAGAGAAAAAAGCATGACAAACTGTGAAGTCTCGATTCAGGGAGAAAGAGTGGAACAAGTAAATAAATTTGTGTACTTGGGTTCAAAGTTTATGAGAGATGGAAAGTATGACAGTGACATTGAGCGAAGGGTGTTGGCAGGAAAACAGATGAATGGGACACTGCATAGCTTTATGAACAGCCAGAAAATGTCAAAAAAAACACGTCTGGCTATGCATAGAGGTGTGTTGGTTCCTACACTTATGTATGGTAGTGAATGTTGGGTTTAGCAGAAAAAGCATGAAAATAGGATTAATGCTGTGGTGATGAGTAGTCTGAGAAGTATAGCCGGAGTGACTCGGTTGGATAAAGTAAAAAATAGTGAGATCAGACAACGCTGCGGTGTAAAAGAAGATTTGGTTACAAAGATAGATAAAAGAATTTTTAGATGGTTTGGACACGTTGAAAGGATGGATGAAGGAAGATTGATAAAACAAATTTAGTGTGAATGGATAAGTCGGAGAACATATCTCGATCAGATCAACATTGTTTTGAAGAAAGGCCAGGTCAAGAGTACCAACAACCGACTAGCATGTATGAGAGCACTGATGAAAGTAAAAGAAGCAAAAGATGTGTGTTAGAACCGTAGCAAGTGGAAGGAAGTGGTCTATGCCTCCCCCTACGGAAAAAAGGCGTGACTATGTGTATGTATGTATGTATGTCAAAACGTGAATCCCTTTCACTACACCCTGATTAGATCGATTATTTTCTAATTTTAGCTGGTGGTACATTTTAATAACATTTTAAATGGAGGGTGACATCCACATAAAAATACCTAATTTTTGTTGCACATCCTAATCCTCCAATTCTTCTTTATTCTTAAAAGAAACATTTACTCGGATGACATCTGCATAGAAGTATATACGTATTCATTTAAATAATGGGTCAATATAAATTATAAATTTAATAAAAAAATGTTGGCATTACATAATTTTCATCACTTATAAAAGTCCTTGCAAAGAAAAATGCTTTGGCGTTGGGCGTCAAATTTGTGTTACTATTCAAAAACTACTAATTCTTACTCAGGGTTTTGTGAATTCTTGATTTCTCGATTGAATTAATTTTGAGGGAATGGAGAGATCAGTTCACGGACCTATCCATAATTTTTTTATTTAACCGAACTAACTGAAATTAAAATTCTAAACCACGTTTGGGCGCCAAGTGATTTTTCATGAAAATCACTAAAAGTAAATCAAGACTAAAAAAAAATTTACCGTAATATTTAATTTAATACTTTTGAAACTTTAAAACGATCAATTTATTTCTGCTTCAATGCTGCTATCACCTCTTTTTCTTCCAGAAACAATTAAAAACTAGAAATGTAAATACAGGTTTATTACAAAAATAACTGTTTACATTCTCCGAAAGAAAAAATTATTAAAATAAAATAAAAATAAACAAAATTAAAAGTACAATAGAAAAATGGGATCGGATCAGGAAAGGCGAAAAATCTAAGAAAATAAATGTTGAAAATTCTAAATGGCTAAAAATCCAATGGTCTGAGAAGCGAAAAATCTAAATGTCTGGGAAGTCAAAAATCCAATGGCTGAACAGCGAAAATTCAATTGTTGAACAACCAAAAATCCAAAAGGTTGGGACGGCAATAATCCGCCGCCTGTACGGCGAAATTGGTGTATCTAAAAACATCGCCAAGTCTGCGAAATGTCAGCGACAAGTTAAAGCATCAGAAAAAACATAACTAGCAGTGGACAACCAAAGTCAAGAAGTCCTTGACAGACCAAAAAAAAAGTCGCGGACAGCGTACCAACCAAAAAAAAAGTCAATAGCTAAAATAAATTAAACCAATAATAATAATTGCGAATCAATGTTAAAAAAACTAAATTTATGGTTGTTAGCAAAATGAATGTTGGCCCGGAAAGAATAACACTTGATGGCGAGAATATAGAAAGAGTTCAGCACTTTAAATATTTCGGAAGCTGGATCAATCAGTCGATGGATCCAGACGAAGAAATCAAGGCTAGAATAGAAATAGCTAGAAGAGCATTTCTGAATCTCAAGCCGCTACTCTGTGCCAAGCAATCAACATTCATCTGCGGGAAAGGTTTACCAAGTGTTATGTATGGTCTATTTTGTTGTACTCTTGCGAAACATGGACGCTTCACCAAAAAATTATTGACCGCATTGCTGCATTCGAGATGTGGCTGTACAGACGGATGCTAAAAATTCCGTGGACAAGCCGAACTACCAACGAGAATGTACTCATCAGAATAGGGCACGATAGAGAGCTCTTAACTAACATCAAGCGCTGCAAACTGGAATACTTGGGACATGTGATGCGTGGACCACGTTATAGTCTGCTTCGGCTTATCCTGAATGGCAAGATCGAGGGAAAAAAATGGATAGGCCGCAAAAAGCTATCCTGGCTTCGAAATCTCTGACAATGGACAGGTGTAACTGCTGAGGAACTTCTCCACGCAGCTCAAGATAGAGATAGATACAAAGAAGTTGTCAATATGGGAGTCGTCAACGCTTGAGAAAGCAAGACACTGTAAGAAGAAGAATAATTGCGAATAATATCTCGACATACACAACAAGGCCTTTGGTATTAAAAATTTAAACTAAGTTGGAATGAATCAAAAATCTTGCCGTCAATACCGAATCATACACATAAAAATAATTTTAACAAATAAATAAAAGTATATACATTATTATCCAAAGAAAAGCGTACAGCATATAGATTTAAAAATAATAATAAAATAAGATCGTTAATATTTTTGGAAAAAAATTTAAAAAATTATATAAATTTAACTCACCAATTATATCACAAATCTAGCTACATTAAACTTCTAATATAACGATTACCAACTTTTTGATCGCTGGACTGAGACTCGCTTGACAAATACCCACAATTTAAACTGAATCGTATCAGCCGCTAGCAATAAAACACAACTAGTGACTGCTTTGGAACCAGAATAAATCCGTGAAAATGCGAGGGCCGGCTCCAATGATTTTCTATCACAATCTCAAGAAAACATTTCCGTTATTTCCTGTAATAAGCCGTTTTTAAAAAGCTAAAATCCAAACACAACACTGGAATAAGAAAAAAATCACTTTAGCACATCGACGCGTGCCAGAACAACGAATAAGAAAACAACGCACGTTCAGTTGAGCCAATCAGATTACGAACATTTATAAGTGATAACAAACTAGTGCGCCAAAATTCCAGTCGTTTGGGAACAACAAATAACGTATTAATTTTTAGCAGTTTGACAATTAGGTATTTATAAATGCGGTGTCTTTGTGAATCCATTAATAATACTGCTAAATAATTAAGAAAAGAGAAAGATTATCTCTGACTTTAATTGTACAATCGACCTCCTTTAATTCGGCCAACTCATTGAGGGACTTCTATATGAGTTTTGCAGAAGAGTTATCGAAATGAATAATTTTCTTATTTACGGTTATTTTTAATTTATATTTAAAGTACAATTTAATATTTCAAAATAGTTATTTTCACAGGTTTTGTTTTCCAGGATTTATTTATTTTCGGATTTTTATTTGTTTTTCAGAATTATTTGTTTGGTTGAGTTTATTAGAATGTTTACATAAGTTAAAAGTTTTGTAATATTTTGTAATAATTTCAAATGCATCTATTTTCTTTCTGTCCGCTTGTCTGATCGACCAGGTTTCTGCGACTGTTCTCTAAAATCGTTTCTTACCTACCTCTTTTTTACCAAGTAATGGTACCGGCACACAAAAAAAAAGTTGTCGGTACTTTTGACCAGACCTGCTTTTTTATATGTTTTTCGATGCCTTGAATCAGAATCCAGAATCCTGTTTTGCTCCATCGGGCGTAAGTTTCGAGTAATTTGCGAAAAACGCTAAAAATCGCGAAAAATTGAAGTACCAGTGTACTTATGAGAGCAGATTTTTTATTAATTTTGAAACCTAAATATAGTGCATTTTCGGTCCATTCAAATTCAAAATTCTAAGTTATTTGTAAAAAAACCCTGAAAATACCTGAAAATCAGAAAAAAATTTTTTTAAAGAGTTCTGTTGTATCGAACTCTTTTGTCTTCGGATGATCTGTGCAGCGGATTTATCTTTTGTTTTCTACTTTATTTCGTTGTGTTTATCTTTAGCATTCAACAAATCTTTGGCTAATTTTGCCAAGCTGCTTTTTCAGTCTTTCATTGTGCCAATAAAATTTTCGTCGTCAAGTAAAATCCGAATTTGTGGTCCATCGCAAAATCCTTCCTTCAACTTACCTTCACTAATTTTTTCCTAAATACTAAAAACACGTGCCATTTATATCAAAAGCTGTGACATACTGCTTTATAAAACCAAGCTTAATATGCAGTAGTAGATATTGAGAAAAATGTTGCAATATTAAGAGTAACGTTGAAATTTTCAGATCACCAAAAACTTTCCATTGATGTTTTGAATATCTTATTTTATTCAATACTATCTGCAAATTGTTGTAAGTGTCTTTTAACTTAATCGAATGAGCTATTGGGATAGATGCATACGTGTTTCCAATGTGTAGAAGAATAGCTTTAAGACTTTTTTTTGACGCAATTTACTTGAAACTCAAGCCCAACCTTAAGATCTTTTGTGCCACCCCTAAGGTTATTTGTTATGTGTCTTTTGGGTCCAATTTGAGCCGTTGGAAGTACGAGATCAGTGATCTTGCGTTACAATTTCCAAGATCTTCGTAGGTAGGAATTGCCTTGCCGAACGATCATGCTCTTTTTTGTGATAGTTCTTTTAATTCTATCAAAGTGACAAATAAAATGCGTCTAATTGGGGTGATCAGGGGCGCATCACACCTGTTTTTTCATTTTGAAAACTAAAAACCATTTTGCAATAATCGAGTAAACATTGTCTGACATATTATTAGAGAATTTGAATTTAAAATATTCATGTAATTATTATATTATTCTGCTACGAATTCATTTATAGAATTTACAGAATCATTTTTCAAAAGTTTTTTCATTGAGTGAATTACTTCTCGTATTTCTCTTGACTATATGTCTAAAATAAATTTAAAACTTTAAATTTATGTGAACCGATGTGTTAAACTTTATTTTTATATCATAAAAATATGTTGATTGAATAACTTTGAAATAAAATTTGTGAACATTGAGTTTTACTGTAATAATATTGTTACGATTTTTTGGGTCCATCTCTGTCGACCTTGCCTTGAGGCGACAGCGCATCGACTACAATTAGGGTGAATATCTAATGAGCCGCTAGGAGACACTTGATGATTCTCGAACTTCGAATAGTCTCGATTTTTCTAGAACATTGATTTGGAGGTATTTAAACGAAATCTTAGATCGAAATTGAAGTTAGTTTAAAGTCAAGTATTTTGTAGTAATTATAAAGTGTTTCTAAGTGATTTGTAAAATAAAATTTTTCGTGAAGAAATATTAGAATAAACATTGTTTAGTTATTGTATTGAGAGTTTAGAATTACCGAACCCAAGGAGAAAATATCGTAACAATATGGTAAAAGAACTAAATCCACCTGTTTATTATCGAATGCGATAACTCAATGTGATGATAAACATGAAATCAATGAAAATATAGCTAGCTCGTTATCTTTGAAGTAACAACTTTGTATCAATATAAATTATCAATAAAAAGACATGACGCGTTCATGTACACAGACACTGTCGCCAACGACATAATCGTAGCATAACTATCCCAGCAAATACCTATTTTAACTACTTTATTGAAGGAAAAGCAACTGGTTACCATTTATACAATAATGAATAGGTACTTATTAAAACTTGCAGCTACAAAACGAGAATCTCCTTTTAATGAATAAGAATATTTATGAATGGCATTTGGATAGTTCTCATATCGCGATTTAATTATTCGAATACTTTAAATGGCCCAAGTTTAACAAAACAGTATGCTCAGTAAATACAGAAAGTACAAAATTCATGTCTACGGCTTATTCACGGAATAAGAAAATATAAAAGAGTATCTGATAAGTTACGTGAAACAGGATTTTTTTTTACTGAAAATAGTCGCAAAAAGGGAAGACCTATCGTGTGGGCCGGTGATTGTGAACCTGTTTTTTAAAAAGTTGCAGGTCATAGTTCTCTGGAAAAACTGATTTTGGAAGCTTGTTCCATTCTGTCGCAGCCCTGTAAAAGAAGGATTCTTGATGGAGATTGGTCCTTGTAGTGTCAATCTTGAGAGTAAATGGGTGAGAGTGATCAGCGTGCCGAGTTTTTCGGCCGAATGTGGCCAGTGGTGGTACAAGAGTTTTTATTTCTCTGGATTACAATGGAAAATAGACAAAAATTAAATGCTGCAAATTTATATACAAAAATTTTACTAACTAAAACGCCGCCTTAATTGTACAGAAAAATCACTTTTCGTACTGACGTTAATAATTTGAACATAAGATTTAAAGGTACTATTACCCCACCTAGCTTCAAAACAGAATCTTTCAAACGATCATTTAGTTACAACGTATGCCAAGTGATTAACCTGTTACCAAAAGAAATGCAAATATTTCTGTTTTACGAAAAAAAGTTAAGCACTTTCTGCTGGAAAACAAACTTTAATTATAACCTACTTCATACATTCTTATTAAGTGGTCAAACAAAGCAAGTCTCAGAAATGTACGTCTTTTCCTTTTTTTTTGCATGTTAATTATACTAATCTCATATCCTAATTTTTCTCTTACTTAATTCTATCTTGTCTTAGTTTGGGTAAAAAAAATGTTTTGTGGTTGAGTCGAAGAGCAGATTAAAGATTGTTGGGGGGTCGTGAAGGCTACGCAACCTCTCAACCACCTCGACCTATCAGATCTTTTGTGCATAACCCTTAACCTATTGGAGGCCCGGGATTCCGCGACTTCGAGTAAAGTTTATCTGTTTCCTGGGAGCTAAGTTTCTGACATCGAAGGGCTTTAGAAAGGCCCCTTTCAGAAACTTAAGCCTCTTGTAGAAAAGCGCTGGGCATTCGCAAAGCAAATGTTCTGCAGTTTCAGCGAAGTTCTCGAAGTGGCGGCAACTATCACTCTTTGTTTTGCCCATCTTCTTAAGGTGATACCTTAGAGGGCAGTGTCCAGTAAGGAGCCTCATCACCAGTTTCAAGTCTTTCTTGTCCAACTCGAGAAGCTGTTTAGCTTTCCATAGCGAAAGGCTTACTAGCCTTTTCGCTTGTCTTTGTCCGGGCACTTTATGCCAGTGAGATTTCTGTTTCCCAGCGTCGAAACTCTTCTTTCAAGTGGGCTTTGGAGAGTCCACAGAAGGGTTCTGGGTCGGAAAATTGTGTATTTGCCCCTTTTTTGGCAAGGCAGTCTGCTGGAAGAGCAACTTAGTAGCACTTGTGCTATCTAAGTTGAAGTTTGCCTTTTGTATTTCAGATATGTACCACTATTTTTGTTAAGTTTAAATTAAATTATATGTAATTAGGGCTGTGATACAATAAAGACGATTATTATTATTATTATAGCCGATAACGTTAAACTTGAATTATTATAGTTACGGACCACTGCCGGTGGCGGCGCAAAGTGCTCATTCGATGCGTTTGCTCAGATGTAGACGGGGCTTAATAATTTTCATGTAATACAGAAGCATGTGTCGACTCTAAAAGCAGTTTTACAAGAAGTATGCGATGCACAAATAGGTTTTGAAGGTGGGCAGTTAACATTAAGAAAAGTACTTTTTAAATTAGGTTTTTGGTAGCAAACACCCAACATTAGAGATGTAATAATGGAAAGTTATGTTGTAAGATTAAAACGTATAGAATTTAAAAAAATAAAAACAGTATTGTGAGGAAGGAAGAGATATCATTTATACCGATGAAAGTTATCTGTATAGTTATCATTCAGCGAATAACACCTGGGTAGACACTATAAATCTGGAAAAAATTAAAAAAAAACTTTACAGTAAAGAAAAAAGATTATAGTGCACGCCGATGGAGAAATGGAATTTAGAGACAGAGAATTGTCTTCTAATATTTAAATCTGGCCAAAAAAATGGTAATTATCACGATGATTATGAATTCAGATAATTTCATGAGGTGGAGAAAACACAGCTTGTTTCGAAAATAAGACTAAATATTGTTTTGGTAATTTTTTATTCTGCCATTGGCGAAAAGAGCAACCCCTAATGATCTCAAAAATATCAATTTATATATTTTTGCACATCTGCTGACTTTGGGAACATGGTGGGGGCCGTTGACATTCCCATTTTTTGAAGATGTTAAGACTTCAATCGTAAGACTAAATTATTAATTATTTATTAGGTGAGCTTTTTTATTTTAAATGGTAGGTGTAACAGTGTTAAAAATAAATAATAGGTATTAAGAACGTATATTTATTAAATGGATACTAACAAAATAAAAAGAAAACAAAAAGACAAATTAGCCATTTTAACATCGTAATTTTGTTTTAATATCCCAATTTGTTACAATCTATTCTCGAACGAATTCTCATTAATTTATTTTACAGCGTAAATCTACTGTGACGGAGTTGCTCAATGATTATTTATTTCTTGGCTTACACTCACTACACTTGTGTAGTAAAAACATTAATAATTTTTTTATAAACAATGACTCACTAACTAAAAATTCATTCTTGTCTCCCTTGAGGAGTCACATTCTAAAATTTTTAAATACCTATTGTAAATTTATTCAGTTATCTTTTGGTCTTGTCAAGTAATACTCTTCGCTGGAATGTTTTTCATTATCGCTCGATACGATTCACATGCGGGTACTCATTTAAAAGTCTGTTAGTACCCGTTTGATGTTTGTGGGGGTCGATTTTCAGTGACCTTCGTACACTTTAAATTATAAATTATAATTTTTGTATACGTTTGTTTCATAGGAAGGTATCGAAAGAGCCGGTATTCTTTGTAATAGACGAACTTTCTTTGTACACCATATTTTTTATCCGCCTTTAGAAAACGTTTAATTGTTGTTTTTTTTTGGTATAACTACACTGCGCTTACACGGACTGGTTTAACATCGAAAAAAATTGTAGACAGGGATGTGTGGCATCGCCATGGCTGTTTAACTCATACAGACGGTTGTTTAAGAGATTTGATTGCGTATGGATTAAGAATAAATTATTTAATGGTCAAATGCCTCCTTTACGCCGTAGATCAGGTCATATTAGCATCATCTGAAGAGGAGTTGCATGCGATGGTTAATATTATGATTATGCCTTAAAATTCAAAGAATAAAAGTAAATAAGCAAGTCGAAAGTAATGGTTCTTGGAAGAGAAGCTAGATGACAAACTGGAGAGGGAGACCGAGTGAATGAGTTTGAATACGTGTTTAAAACTTACTTAGACAGAAAATATGACTGTAAAATTGAGCGAAGGGTGTTGGCAAGAAAAAAAATAAATGGGACGCCGGATAACTTTATGAGTATCCAGAAAGTGTCAAAAAAGGCACAGCTGACTGTGCATAAATGACTGCTGGGCCTTAAACTTATTTATGGTAGTAAATGTTGGGTTTGGCAGAAGAACATAAAAGTACGATAAATGCTGCGGACATGCGTAGTCTAAAAAGTATAGCCGGAGTGACTCTGATGGATAAAATAAAAAATAGTGAGATAAGGCAACGCTGTGTTGTGAAAGAAGATGTGGCTACAAAGATAGATAAAGGAATGCTTAGATGGTTTGGACACGTAGAGAGGATAGATGAAAGAAGATTGACGAGACAGGAGGCGAGTGTAAATGGGCAAGTCGGTAGAATGCGACTTCAGCGAACATATCTCGATCAGATCGACATCGAAAGGCTAGGTCAGGAGTATCAACAACCGACGAGCATGTATGAGAGCACTGATGAAAATAGAAGAAGCGAAAGATGTTTGTAAGAACCGTAGCAAGTAAAACCACTTCGGGAAAAAGGCGTGACTATATGTATGTATGTATGTAAATCGATCACAAAACTATCCGATAAAATGACATTGGTTCTGTTACCAAAAATTGATAACTTTTAAATAATAATAATTGTTTCGTCTTGCAGTTAGTAAAAATAAAGTTTGGGCATATCTTGGCGCATTATGGATCCCATGTGTTTATTTTAAAGGAAATTTTTAAATCACATTCACTTTTTTACTGTCTATACATAGAATAATAATATCTTTCTGCGCCCAAACCAATCATCCGTCTCGCATTATTGAAAACATCCTTTACAAGGCGTCTCGCACGTAGGCTTCTAATGTCAAATGTCTGATGCTTTCTTTCCTCTATCCGTAATTGCGAAGATTTTTATTAGCTCTGTGAATTGCAGTATCTTAAATCAGTTTTTTAAAATATCCGTACTGTTAAAAAAAATAGAATAAAATACTTTCATGATTTTTTAAGAATTTGCAAGAGGATGGAACATTTTTAGAATCCATAAAAAATGATATTTATGATGTTGTTTATAAAAAAATAAATATCAGTGGTTTGGGTGCGACCCGAGAAGTCCACATGATTAACTTTCCAGTGGAAAGAATGAAAAAATACCATATGTTTTGTTGTTATAATAATTATTATTATTATTTAAATTAACACAAAAAATGATTTCAAATTGTTTACAACAAATTATAATTGTCATTAACAATATTCTGTTTATGTCAACCGTATTCTTTTAAACTTTTGCTTATCATTTCATAAGCGGGAGCTATTTTAAATTGTTTACAACAATTGAAATTTTTATTTAATTATTATGATCAATAATCATTTGTTGGTAACAATATTCAATTGTTACAAACAATACTTGATTATTACTAACAATAATTTTTCACTGTTATAGCGTCTTCAATGCTATTCTCTCAATACTGACACAATTTTAAAATTCTCCAATTTCTATTTTTGTTTACTTAAACTATCTCTTTTTATAAAATATTGTCATCATATTTTTTACACAAATATCCCTAACATGCAATAATCATATTATTCAAAAGATTTTTTTCAGTTTTTTGATTCTCCGATTTAGCTGAAAATTGAGACGAAAAATAATTCCGAACGCACATACGAACATACGTACATACACACACAGACGACCACTTAAAAAAACTATTGTATTCGACTCTGGGGATCTTGAAATGTGCAGATATATCAAAATTCGGGATTCGCAAAATCGGACCCATTACTATAATTTCCCACTGGGAAGTTAATTATATATTTTTAAAGCGATTATTTTGACTGGTTGCTACGAAAATAAAGACCTCAAATAATTTTTCGAGTTGATTGCTTTTGGGGTATGTTGACGGTTATTTTTGTAGAAACAATTTAAAAATGACTCAAAATCAAATTAAATTATGTTATTTAGCGATTTAATAAAATATCAAGAATTATACGTAAATATTTTTGATGACTGTATAACTTACCAATTATATTTCCAGACGCATGTTCCTCAAGGTCTATTAATAAAAACTTGTTAAAATTAGGTCACTAGCGGCATCTGTTTGCAATACATCAAGAATTATTGTCGTGTCTGGTTTAATAAATACACTATTTAAAAATGTTCATGGATTTTAAGTTAGTTTTATTATGGAGAAAAGAGCTTTTATTTCAACTAACTGATGTTTAGCAAAAAATCCCAATCGATATATTTCGTTATTTAAACCCTTGTTACACTATGCATTTTTTGTCGACATCCATTCCAGGGAACCGAATTTGCGTTCACAAGACCAGAACCAGTATTTGGAGTACCATAAGTGCTGCCAAAACCGTTATTTCGGGCTGGGCGGAGAGAAAAAGACTTACGAAATAGGCTGATCTACAAGGGTAGACATATTCGAAGGCGTTTTTATCTAAACCTACGAGAAACACAACCAAGCAGTTCGTGGAATGTAGTAGGTATGACCTGTGAATTCTGACGGGACTACTTACTACTACTTCCTAAAAGGACTAACGGTTTTGCTGCGTGAAAGACGAAACTGCTATGTTCATGCACCTGCTTGGGAAAAATAAGGTTCAACATATTTGGTTTTACCAATTTAGAACCTACTGATTTCAAGAAAATCTCACCTCATGCAACCATGAACTTCGCGATAACCTCTAATGGTAAGCCACAATAGACCTATAAAGGGTCGCAGTGGAATGGTGACCTTAGTACGCCCCACTCACATGATACCATGTCATTTTTAATGATTCTTTCAGGCAGTAATTTAAGCTGTAAACATAAGCAAAATTGACAAAACAAAAACTGTAAATTATTCCAATTATTTGTTGGTTATGTCAAGTCAAACAGAAATATTACTGTCTTGGAGAAACTGATATTACTTCAAACGTCCTTGAAATCTCCTTGATTCAGGAGGAAAAAAGAACCGGTCCTATTAATTTTCATGCTTGAAACAGTAAAAAAAATTTGGATTGCCGACAGAAGTAAAAACTTAAAACTATGAAATAAAAGTGTTTTTTTTTGGATTTACAAATTAATTGTAGTATTAAAAATTAAAATTTCATAATTTGTAAATTAAAATTATTGAATAATAAATAACCTAAAAAAAGGACGCTGTCAGTTCGTGGCCACTTTTTGACAGACAGATAGAAGAAGAAGCTATGATGTCACCGTTTTTTAATATTATTTTGACCTATGTTAAAAAAGTGTATTGAAATAAGACAAGTAGGTTTTCTATTTAAAGCGTTAAAAAAAATTTACATCAGGAATTGGGTCTCAAAAAACTCTCTGCACGTTGGGTTCCACGAATGCTGACGGCAGACCAGAAGCGTGTTCACCAGGTTGCCGCAGAGACAAATTTGGAGATCATTAACAGGAATCCCGATGAATTTAAGCGAAAATTTCTTACGGTCGACCACTCATGGGTTCATCACTTTGATCCAGAATCCAAAAATCAAAGCATGGAATGACGGCATTGGAGTTTCCCTCCCATCGAAAATTTCGTGCTGTCCCATCAGGTGGTAAGATCATAGCAACAGTTCCTTAGGATTTTGCAGGTGTTATTTTCGTGGATTATTTATCGCGTAGGCGCACCATAACAGGTGAATATTATGCAAATTTAATACCAAAAGTACGCGAAGCGATCAGAGAAAAGAGAAGAGGAAAATTGAGTCGAGGTGTGCTCTTCCATCAGGACAACGCTCCGGATCACAAAAGTTGTATTGCAATGGCTGCCATTTACAATGCGGGATTTAAAATTTTTTAACAACCCCCTTATTCTCCAGATTTGGCGCCCAGTGACTACTATCTATTCCCAAAATTAAAAGAACATCTTCGTGAAATCCGCTTTGCTGATGATAACGAAGTGATGTCGGCGGTAGATAAATGGCTGAAGACTCAAAGTTCTGAATTTTTTTCAAAAGGGTTTGAAACACTTCAACACCGATATACCATTCTATGTTAAGGTCAACAATTCGTGAACTATCCTCAAAAGCTATTTTTTATTAATCCTGATGGGGATTTTTTTTGTTATTTTAAATTTAAGGTATCGATGAAAGAATGTGTTAACTCACTAAAATGTTTATAAGAAGACTTTTGCCTATTGCCTCTCGCGCACTAGCAACTTTTTTGTATCATGATTGAATAATATTGATGTTAAAAAGTTTTTTTTGCACTAATATACGAGGGCAGTTTAATAAGTCATTGACTTTTTGAATTTCCCGCGCAGTTACTCCAAATGCAACAGTGCTGCCGTCAACTATAATTTATCAGTGGGCAACTTTCTAATTTTGAGCAAGCTACGTCGTGCAGTTGGTGTTTGATAGCCGTTCAAAGCAGACAACCTTGTGAATTTGTACGAAAATGGAAAAAAGTGAATTTCGTGTGCTGATTAAGCATTACTTTTTACGTAAAAAAATCCATCACTGAAACTAAGGAAAGACTTGATAAATACTACGGGGACTCGGCACCATCAATTTCAATAGCTAAGAAGTGGTTTACAGAGTTCCGTTGTGGTCGTACCAGCACTAGTGACGCCGAACGTCCAGGTCGCCCAAAAGAAGTGATCACACCGGAAATCGTCGATAAAATCCATGAAATGATATTGGATGATCGGAGAATGAAAGTGCGTCAGTTGGCTCATGCTGTAGGTATCTTAACTGAACGGGTACATCATATTTTACACGAATATTTGGACATGAAAAAACTCTCTGCGTGATGGGTGCCGCGATTGCTCACATTCGACCATAAGCGCAATCGTGTGATCACTTCAAAAGAGTGTTTAGCGATGTTCAGCCGTAATCCGGACGAATTTTTGCGCCGTTTTGTTATTGTGGATGAAACATGGATCCATCACAACACGCCAGAGACCAAGGAACAATCGAAACAGTGGGTTGCTCGGGGTGAACGTGGACCAAAGAAGGCGAAACAGAGTCTGTCAGCCAACAAGGTCATGGCCACAGTTTTTTGGGATGTACGCGGTGTCATTCACATCGATTACCTCAAGAAAGGTAAAACGATCACCGGCGAATATTATTGAAAGCTTTTGAACAGATTCGACGTTGATTTGAAGCAAAAACGGCCGCATTTGGCTAAGAAGAAGAAAGTGCTGTTCCATCAAGACAATGCACGTGTGCACACTTGTCTAGTCACGATGGCCAAAATCCACGAATTGGGATACGAACTGCTACCCCATCCAGCATATTCTCCAGATTTAGCCCGCTGCGACTATTTTCTGTTTCCAAACCTAAAGAAATGGCTGGGCGGATTTGAGTCGAATGAAGAAGTCATTACCGAAACAAAAGCGTATTTTGAGAGCTTTGAAAAAACCTATTATTTGGAGGGAATAAAAAATTAGAAAAACGCTGGACTAAATGTATCGAGCTAAAAGGTGATTATGTAGAAAAATAAAATGTTTATTTGCGGAAAAAAATTTTTTTATTTAAAAAGTCACTGACTTATCAAACCGCCCTCGTATAATGGGTGGCATTTTGTGACCGGAAGAATAAATTTGCACTCTTTATAACCTATTATCTAATATGTGACATAAAATAGGAAACATAACTGGGAAAGAGAATAGACAATCAAGACATTTCTTCAGCCTTTAAGCACAGCATTTTTTATCTCTAATCTTACTACATCTTTACATGGCATGCTTCCTTTTCTGTGGTAAGGTGTAGTATCTTCTTAAAGCTATACTAACATTAGGAAACGCTTCTTGCAAGTCATGCTTGCACAGATGTTGTAACTGTTACAACAATGCAACAGATCGAATGAATTTGATTTTTCTTTAACTTCGATCACTAGCTCTTAGAATACGGCAACTTCCTGGCAAAACTAAACTGCATGCAAGTATTTTGAATATTTTAGAGCTAAATCGGCTCCATAGATTTGCAGATACTCAGTCGAAATGTTTAAAAACGCGTGGCCACTGAGGAAGGCGAAATTTTTATGTAGACTCTTTGCGCTCTTTACTCTTGTTAGAATTTCTGTTAAATTTTGTCAAACACTACTTTTATGTCTTTGGAAAAATGCTTGACGTTCGACCGTTCGGGTTTATTAGGCTCAGCTCCTCCTGTAAAATCGACTTGGGATGTGTGTTCAAAAACCAACTGGGCGTTTTAAAATCAAATAAATAATTGACAGAACAACGTGCGCTTGATGCTAGGCGCTTTGTGAAACAATTTTTATTTTTTTTTAAACATTATATTATGATTTTGGCGCCCCCTGAAACTGCCGCCCGGGGCAGGTGCTCTGGTTTGTCCCCACTAGATCCGAGGCAGTCTTAAGCACGCTTCTGTAATTAAAAAGTAATTCCCACAAAACTCAAATCTTAAAATGTATAAATAATTAATCGACACATGACTAAATTATTACCCTTGTTCGCGCGCAGAGGTCTGAATATCTGTGTTCTATTTCACGATGCGTAAAATAGGCTTTTATGGACCGCAGCGTTACGCCCGAAATGTAAACATTTTATGCACGACCGGTATATTTAATATTTTATTGTAAGTACCCTTTTACCTTTCAAGTACTATAGATCACGGTTACAAGTAGGCAGTATAATTAGATTATATCGGAAACACATTAAATCAAGTAGTAATAGCATCAACGTTAAAATGGTAACTCTGTCAATGTTTTGAAATAGAAAGAGACTAGTAGCCAAATTTGCCGTCAATTTCTGTCATCACATATAATTTGTAAGGACAAACAGGAGTTACTTGTAGGTGCCCTAACATTTCAGTTTAGAGCGTGGTCAATAGATTCTTGGAACTGACTTGCCAGAGTCTTATCTATTATGTGTCAGACAGTAAAAGTAATTTTAACTGGGCACCAGAATTATTTATTTTTTAGTTTATATTTAATAGGAATAATAACTTCGGGTGAAGAAAAGTGAGACAAGGAAACGCTGTGGTGTGAAAAAGATGTGGTAACAAAAAGAATGCTCAGATGGTTTGGACACGTAGAGAGGATGCTATCAAAAACATAACATCTAAAAAACACCAAGTCTCGCAACTCAGTACTACCGTAAAAACTTGTGAGATCCACGTGATACCAAGTCGGTTAATTTATTCAGTCTTTACGTAAGGGTGCTTCTGTCTTAAGTTATTACGTAATTAGCTAACCCAACAACATCTTATAGTGACCATATCAATATTAAATAAAAAGATTGACTTGGCAATCGCACTAAACAATCTAATTTAATATAATATGTGTTACTTGTGGGATACAATGTGTTTTCATGCTATGGCCAAATCAATCTATTTATTTAAAACATAAAAGATTTTTAATATTGATATGGTAACTAAAGCTCATACAATACAAATGTGCGTGCACGTCATCAATGCTCTGTTCTTTTCAGAAATTAATACCAACAATAATAAAAATCCCCGTTCGTTTTATATAATCTTGTACACATCGGGTCAGTCTGTTCGTAATATTTTATTGCATTAATCAAGTCAACATTACATACATTACATTACATTACATTACATAATTACAATATTACACACAGTTCAAGTTTTATTATGTATTAATAAAAAGGGTTTTTCCGATTGAAGATCTTTTAGTGCCAGCTGGCAGTTGACAGTTAATTTATAAGTTGGCAGTTTTATATACATTTTTAAGACGTTGTCAAATTGTTTACGTTTATAATTTAATTTCGACTCTATTAAATTTTGCTTTTATTATTACTAAAAAACTGTGTGCAAATATGCCAAAAAAAAACTAAATAGTCGCTGCAAAGAACCCGTTGCATTATTAATTGACTATTTTGAGCAAGAACGTGAAAATAATGGACCATTACTACCTCTAACGGCTGTACGAGAGGTAAGTTCAAATATGAAAAAATAACGTCCAGTCCAATCTTTTTTCTTTTAGCGAGTAGCTGAAGCTCTTCAATTGAGTATGAGGACCGTTAGTGGAATTTTCACAAACTGTGAAGAACAATGAATTGTTAAAATCGCCTACAAAAAAGCGCTCTTGTGTAAAGAAAGTTACGAATACCACAACATTAGATATAAGTGCTATTAGAAATACTATTTACAACATGTATCAAACAAGTAAGTGATGTTACATACATTAATGTAGTCACAAGCTTTATTGTAAAGCATTTTAACCTGTATTATTTTTATTAATAAAATTATGATCAGTATTATTTTTTTGTTAGTGCCTCTAATTAATTCTATGTTGATTCGAATTAAATAAAGCATTAATAAACTAACTTAAATAGTTTTTATTAAAAACCTTTTGTTTAGGTAAAATTCTCAAAGTTTTATTGCAATGTCCCAGACTAATTAATAATAAAGTATGTTTATTAAATGATCAACAACATAACCTTATTATTTCCTTAATGTCCGTACTACTGTCAAAGTCTGGCAACGTTATTTAAATGTGACCTCATACTCGCTCTATGACGTGCACGCACATTTGTATTGGATGAGCTATATAAGATGTTAGGTTAGCTAATTACGTAATAACTAAAGACAGAAGGACCCTTAAGAAGGGACTGAATAAATTAACCGGCTTGGTATTACATGGATCTCACTACTTTTTACGGTAGAAGAACTGAGTTGTGAGACTTGGTGTTTTTTACAAGTTATGTTTTTGATGGCATTCAATTTCTTTTTGTAGATTACAATTTGCGTAAGTTAAATAAAACGTGGCTTGTGTGTATACCTGCGATATCGCAGTAAAACCCAAATGTTGCCTGGAAGAAAGTGGCCGCCTCTCTGTGAAGGGCGGCAAGCGTGGAAGCGTGTTTTTTCTTTTATGGCAATTTAGTCTACTTTAATACTTTGGTACAACTTCATAAGACATGTCCCATTCTTGCTTCTCCATCCCGTTGACCATTTTACAAGTTACCTTTGAACATAATTATACCTAGGTACCTATCTACACCTATTATTCCATTATATTATACATATACAGGTACACTAATTCATTAACTTTAAATGTAACTTTGTAATCCTACGTATCTCGATCAGATCGACATTGTTTTGAAGAAAGGTGAGGTCAAGAGTACCAACAACCGACGAGCATGCATGAGAGTGCTAATGAAAGTAGAAGAAGCAAAAGATGTGTGTAAGAACTGTAGCAAGTAGGAGGAAGTGGTCTCCCTACTTCTACGGGAAAAAGGCGTGATTATATGTATGTATTTATGTAGTGATTTTTTTTTTTGGGAATTCATTTACAGACAAAAAGTGAAACGAGTCAATAAACTTGATAAATATCCAATACTTTTAAAATTAAAATGTTTCCAATAGGTTTCTTTCACAATTTTATAATTGATATTTAAACATTTTTTAAAAATTTTTATACTTAATTATGTTGGGTTTGGCAGAAAAAGCATAAAAATAGGATTAATGCTGCGGAGATGAGTAGTCTGAAAAGTATAGATGGAGTGACTCGGTTCGATAAAAAAAAAGAATAGTGAGATAAGAGAACGCTGTGGTGTAAAAGAAGATAAAGATAGATAGTAAAAGATAGATAAAGGAATGCTTAGATGGTTTGTACACTTAGAAAGGATGGATGAAGGAAGATTAACAAAACCAATTTATAAGGCGAGTGTGAATGGACGGAAGTCGGTAGAGGTCGACCTCGGAGAACATATCTCGATCAGATCAACATTGTTTTGAAGAAAGGCCAGGTCAAGAGTACCAACAACCGACTAGCATGTATGAGAGCACTGATGAAAGTAGAAGAATCAAAAGATGTGTGTAAGAACCGTAGCAAGTGAAAGGAAATGGTCTCTGCCTACACCTATGGGAAAAAGGCGTGACTTTATGTATGTATGTATGTAATTATTCTTTTAATTGATTGATGCAACCAGTATAGTTTTGCAACATTGTTATAATTATTTAAAAACAACAATATTAATGTTCAATAGTAAGTTGTTTTAAGAACTGACATATTTACATAGTTTTAAGTCGATGCCAATAAAATGTGTTTTAAGTGCTTCGTTTTAAATTTCAGAATAACGTACAATTACAATTATACTAACATACTTGTTACATTTCCGTTTCCGGGATAAACACTATAATAATTGTTTATTAAACTGCATTCTCGTAATTAATACACTCGAGAAATGTGATACCATTGTGCGACAAAATGCAAGATCCTCTTACTTGTAAAACGTGAAGTAATAACTACACGTTTTGGCATGAAACTTACACTCACATATAAAATATTCGAATTTTAATCAAGAAGTTTGTAGAAACCCAATTATATTTTGTAAGATAAATCCAGAATATCAAAACCAAAATTGAAAGGTTTTTTTACAAACAGGAAATGCATCTATTTTTTTTAAAGAAAATCAAAGTATTAATAGAAAAATTTCCAAACCAGACAAATATTAAATGTTGGTTTGTGGTTTGTTTACAATCTATTTTATACCGCTAATTATAGGACAAGATTTAAGAATGTCCGAGGATTACTTAGTAACATAGTGTTTGGTTTAAAATGTTGAAATATTTGTTTTTTATGATCTAAAAAAGAACGTGAATGGACGGAAGCCGGTAGAGGTCGACCTCGGCGAACATATCTCGATCAGATCAACATTGTTTTAAAGAAGGGCCAGGTCAAGAATACCAACAACCGACGAGCATGCATGAGAGCACAGATGAAAGTAGAGGAAGCGAAAGATGTGTGTAAGAACCGTAGCGGAAGTGGAAGGAAGTGGTCTCTGCCTACCCCTACGGGAAAAAGGCGTGACTATATGTTTGTAAAAAAGAACCATGATTTTTTTTCGATATTTTTTATCGCATCGTTGAGTAAATCTTTTTAAAATATAGCTAAAATTAACATGGGTTCTTATGAAGTTGTGTACAGTTCAGTTCCTCTAACTTAATTTTCAACTACTTCTAACATTGAGGTTTAAAAAAATAAAATGAAAGCTGAAAATTTGTAGATTTTCTTAAATATACTTCATCGCACATAATTGGGAGAAATAATCAATTTTAATGATTTTTTATTAAAGAGGGACCTTCTTTTCCAGTATTTTTGACTCTACTACTTTCAACCCCAGGCGAGGGTAAGAATTACCCCAAAATTTTTAAATGGTATTGGTGGTCGAATAAGATGTCTTTCAAAAACTCTTGCAATTCTCTATACAATAGTTTTTAAATTTTAAAATTCCGTCCATTACTTATTGCGAAATTAGATTTTAAATGTGAAACTTATCTGCAAAAAATCACGAACGGTAAAAATGTCATACATTCGAGTTAAGTACGCCAATGGTATAAATTCAGTATCTAGTACCTAGTTTTTTCTTGCACGGGACGGTAAATCGCCACAATTGCCGCTATTGGTCCAATTCAAACCCAAGAGTTTTTCACGAGGTGCATACACAGCAACCGGAGAAATTAAATGTATGGGCTGGCATTTGCGATGACCGACTGGTAAGTCTTTTTTTTCTACCAGGCAATTTGACTGGCGAAATGTATTTGCAATTACTGAAAGACGCTATTGACCCTGCCTTGACTGATATGTATTTGAAAATAGTCCACAGTGCGACGAAGATCATTTTAATTTTCAACAGGACGGTGATTCTCCGCATTATGCGGCGATTGTTCGTCAGTATTTAGACCAACGTTTTCCACGGCATTGGATTGGGAGGAGAGGCAGCATTGAGCGGCCTCCACGATCGCCAGATTTATCGCTCCTCGATTTCTATTTATGGGTCATCTGAAAAGTAAAATCTATAAAACACAACCAGCGTCGTTGGAAGATTTGCGTCAAAGAATCGTTGACGAGTGCCGTCGAATTACTCCGGAAATTCTTCGGAATGTGCGTAAACGTTTTGAACAAAATCTTTATTATTGTATGGAAGCCGGCGTTCATGAGTTTAAATATTTAATCAATTAAGTAGTAAGTAAGCAACTAAAATAATTGGAATTTTAACATGTAATTTTTTTCTAAGTATTGGGAGGAAATGTAAAATTTAAAGATTATTGTAAAGAGAATGTCAGAGCTTTCAAAAGACACTTTATTCGACCCCAAATGCTATTTAAAAATTTTGGGGTAATTCTTACCCTCGTTTAGGGTTGAAAGTAGTGAAGTCAAAAATACCAGAAAAGAGTGTCCTCCTGTAACAAATATTGACGGGTCTGGGCGTTTTCCTAAAATGTTGACGAGGTTCCTGCAAATGGCTCTGTTTCGTTTTCGGTTTGCCACCCTGTATGTATGTATATATATATATATATATATATATATATATATATATATATGGTATAATAAAAAACATCAGTTTATTTTTATCGCATATCGAACTCCTGCTGTTTCGTATCCGTGATAATGTACTTATTAGAAAATTATAGATCCAATTTAAATTTTCTATCGTTTCCAAACCGCTAGAGTCATTGTCTGTCTTACATTAATAATGCATTAACTGTTTCCACGATACACATAGTCAGTAACACGCTACTTGTTTAAGGATATAACTGTCGACTACATTTGCTTATCCAGGATATGATCAAAGTGAGCAACCCGAAAATACAATTTAAGAAAGTTATCTTTGATATTGATTAAAAAAAAATGCTGCTTTAGGTACCTAAATAGTAAGATATTTTTTACAATTATCAACCGATAAGCTTTTAAATGCAGTTATAAAAAATACGTATTACCTGATAAAGAAGTGTTTAATTTTTTAATAAATGCATTAATTTATGAAAGTTTATGCAGTGCAAATTTAAAATTGACTCATAAACAACAGAATTAATTGAATTGTAAGTATAAAATGTAACCTTCAATATTTCTTCATTCCTACACTAGAAAATATAGTTATAAATATCATAATAAGAATTGTTTGCGATTCTATTTTATTTTATTGTTATATTGTACTCTTAAGGCCTGTTCGTTTGTCATGCTCACGCTGCTCAATAAATTATATAAATGTGCAGATTGACATGATTTTCGTGATACAAATCCAGGAAGAGCATTTACCAACTGCTGAATTCAAAGGAACACAAAACCCCCGCCAAAACAATTTGATATTTGATCCCAACAAAAAACAACCAAATTGCCCATCAAATTTTCATTTCGTTTAGTAAATAATTTTTTAACTAAGAATTTGCATCAGTCACTTCACCATTAATTATACTGAATTTTCTATTCATTTTTAATGTCCGATTTTTGAAATTCTGCTAGATCAAACAGATATGATTTTTCTGCTCTACCTAAATTGGTGGAGCAAATAAATCCTGCTTTATCTGGTATATAGCAACTTGCTCCCGTCAAAAGAAACAGTCTCTGAACAATTGCTTACAACAAACGAACAGTCGAATACTGCTTAAATCAGTTTGGAGCAGCGTAAGCATGGCAAACGAACAGGCCTTTAAAAACAGATAGAGACAAGACCATTTGGTACACAAGTTATGTTTAGGTTTTTATTATATTGTTTAACCTAAACATAGACATAGACAATTGTTTAAAAGATTTTAAAGAGAGTGCGTATGGATTAAAAATAAAAGATTTGATCGTCAAATGCCTTCTTTTCGCCGATGATCAAGTCATATTAGCGTCATCTGAAGAGGAGTTGCAGGCGATGGCCCTTAAAATTAAAATGATGAAAATAAATGTAAGCAAAACGAAAGTAATGGTTTTTGAAAGAGAAGAAAGCATGACAAACTGTGGAGTTTCGATTGAGGAAGAAAGAGTGGAATAAGTAAATGAATTTGTGTACTTGGGTTCAAAGTTTACGAAAAATGGAAAGTATGACAGTGACATTGAGCGAAGGGTGTTGGCAGGAAAACAAATTAATGGGGCACTGTATAGCCTTATGAAAGTGTCCAAAAAGGCACGTCTGGCTGTGCATAGAGGAGTGTTGGTTCCTACACTTATGTATGGTAGTGAATGTTGGGTTTGGCAGAAGAAGCATGAAAATAGGATTAATGCTGCGGAGATGAGTAGTCTGAGAAGTATAGCCGGAGTGACTCAGTTGGATAAAGTAAAGAATAGTGGTGTAAAAGAAGATGTGGTTACAAAGATAAATAAAGGAATGCTTAAATGGTTTGGACACGTAGAAAGGATGAATGAATAAAGATTGACGAAACAAATTTGTAAGGCGAGTGTAAATGGACAAGTTGGTAGAGGTCGACTTCGGAGAACATATCTTGATCAGATCAACATTGTTTTGAAGAAAGGCCAGGTCAAGAGTTCCAACAACTGACGAGCATGTATGAGAGCACTGATGAAAGGGGAGGAAGCAAAAGATGTGTATAAGAGCCGTAGCGGAAGTGGAAGGAAGTGGTCTCTGCCTACCCCTATGGGAAACAGATGTGGCACATACCATTTCGTATATACCATCGTTTATGTTTTTATGGCAAAAATCTTTTAGTTGCATACGACACTTTTAACGTGTAACAATATTATACATTCAACTCCCAAATATTCAACAGTAAACATTCAGCTTTCGAGCATTTATCAAAATACATTCAGTTTCCGAAAATTCATCAGTATACATTTGGTTTTCGAACATTGATAAGTAGACATTTAGTTTTTGAACATTTAACATTATACATATAGCTTCCGAGTATTCAACATTGTACATTCAGCTTCCGAGCATCTAAAATATAACAACATCATACAACATAGCTTTCGGGTTTATAACAACAAATTAAGTGTATTGTTTATAGTGTAAATATACGTAGTTTCAGTTTATACATTTACATATGAAATCCAATCACAAGGATACGCGAAAAAACACAACCCAAAAATCTAATCCGCCGAAACAGATTAGTAAAACAAACATTGGTCCTTTGAGTGAATAAACATTAGTCCACAAACTGAATTAAACATTGGTATTTCGAGCCGAATTAGTGAAACAAACATTAGCCGTCAAACCGGACTAAACATTGGTCCGTCGAACCGTACTAAATAAGGATAATTAATAAATTAATAAGTCTGTATTTCTGTATGAACATAAAGATGAAGTGTGGGTATATTTAAATAAGTATTGGTCTGGGAACCCACGACTCTTTTCATGCCTGACCTGCAAGAAACGAATGAGCTTAAATACATAAAAAGTTTAAACTTGTGCTATCGTACATGACGTACATTAATACGGCTCCACCGTACTGGCGCCATTTATTAATCGACCCCATCCATCCAATGAAAACATACATACATACATGTAGTCTCGCCATTTTCCCGTAGGGATAGGCAGAGACCACATCCTTACACTTGCTTTGGTTCTTAAACACATCCTGCGCTTCTTCCACTTTCATCAGCGCTCCCATACATGCTCGTCGGTTGTTGGTACTCTTGACCTGGCCTTTTTTCAAAACAATGTTGATCTGATCAAGATATGTTCGCCGAGGTCGACCTCTACCGACTAGCCTATTTACACTCGCCTTATAAATCTATTCCGTCAATCAGAGTCACTCCGACTATACTTCTTGATCTTATTTCTTCTGCTAAACTCAACATTCACTACCATACATAAGTGTAGGAACCAACACACCTCTACGCACAGCCAGTCGTCCCTTTTTTGACACGTTATTGCTTATAAAGTTATACAGGGCCCCATTCATTTGTTTTCCTGCCAACACCCTTCGCAATGTCACAGTCATACTTTCCTTCTCTCAAAAACTTTAAACCCAAGTATACATACTCATTAACTTGTTCCACTCTTTCTTCTTCCATCAGCACCTCGCAATTTGTCATACTTTCTTCTCTTTCAAAAACCATTACTTTAGTTTTGCTTACATTTATTTTCATCCCTTTGATTTTCAGGGCATCATGCATAATATTAACCATTACCTGCAACTCCTCTTCAGATGATGCTTATATAACTTGATTATCAGCGCAAAGAAGGCATTTGACGAAGCTGAGTAAACTAATACCTCTGTAGTTCTTACAGTTCTGCTGCAAACCTTTTCCTTTATAAAGCGAAACGGTAACTGCCTTGCACCAGTATCCTGGTACGCTGCTGCTTCTCCAGCAAACTATAAATAGTCGGTACAGCAGACTAGCTACCACGCCATGTTCAGCCTACAGCATTTCAATCGACATCCTGTTATACCCAGCAGATTTTCCCACTGTTTAATGCTTTCATAATCTCTTTCCCACTAATTTCACTTTCGTTGCAACTTTTATTCATTTCCTCGAATTGGGCTTGTACTTGTGTATCGTCCTTCTCAAATAAACTTTTAAAGTATTCTTTTCATCTCGTTAGAATGCATTATGCTTATATACAGAGTGGACCAAAAGTCTGTAAACGGACAATTATCTCGTAAATTGCTAGTCCGAATTGTACAAAATTTGGATAAGCCTATTTTGAGATAAGGAGATTTCAGATTTGACATATGCAATGTTGTCAAATTTGCCGTTTCTCTGATATTATAAGTTACTTTGGTTTTTTAAATACATAACCCTGTATATTCAGTCATTATTGGAATCTCCTCTTTAATACGAGTTTAGCTACATGTGTCACTCATAATTTTATGTAGTCTAAAAGGTCTTGAATAAATAAAACAAGTGTGGCAATGCCTAATTGTATTAATAATTTTTTTATTCCAACAATTTTCAACTAAATTAAAACGTAACAATTAAAAGATTACAACATTTTTAACATAATGATTACTTAATCAAGTGTACTCCATTTGTAAGTTGACAGTACCCTAATCGATGGTAGAATGCGTCTGCCACATTTCTTCATGATTGTTTAGTCCTTGACTAGACCTTTTAGAGCACATAAAAAAAAAATCATGAGTGTTGCATATGGCTGAACCCGTATTAAAGAGGAGATTCCAATAATGACTGAATATACAGGGTGATGTATTAAAAAAACCAAAGTGGTTTATTAATCTCTACACACATTTTCTTTAACTTATATCCTTTCCTTCTTTTACTTACACCACACACTTTAATAGCAATTCCTTTCTTGAATGGCTTCCATAATTCTTCAGTCTTACATGCTTTATCTAAACTGTCAAATTTCTTGATCCATTTACTTACGAACTCCTCTTTTACACCTTCTTTATGCAAATTCTTAACTTTTATACGCTCTAATTGATTTCTGCACACGATGCGGCCACCGCATAAAAAGTTTTTTTTTGGCTCATTATCAAAAAGTGGTCTGTGTCAATTCGGCATCGCGGTATGCCTGAGTGTCCAAGTGTCCATCACTGTTTTTCTCAGTCTTTCATCGACAATACGAAATTAATCATACTTCTGTGGCATCCTTCATGTACGAGTGGATCTTTTTATGGTGTTTGTTACCACAAGATTCCACTCCAAACATACTTCCAGTAGACTTTCTTCGTTTTCATTCACCCTGCCTTCACCGTACATATCCAGAACACTGTCATATCCATCACGCTTCACTCCCAACCAACTTTAACTCGCCTGGCATTACCTATTCTTTCATTCTGGTTACACTTATCCAGAATGTGTGTTACAATTTTTCAAAACTTCTGCTTCTCTTTTTGGGCTTTCGAAGACCGGTTCCACTGTGTATCTTGTGGGGCATAAATTCCTAGTAAAAGGATGCGAGTATAAATCCTAAAAAAAATAACTTCGTTAAAACAAAGGGGCTCCCCAAAACCGAAACTATTATTCTCATTATCTTTTAATATTTACACTCCAGCTTCCTAAACTGACTTTTTCTGTACATAACGAGACAGATGGACTTAAAGGGTCTTAAAGATATGTATTGAACATGCATAGCGGGCGCACAGTCTTTATCTAAGATATTGACCATAGTAGATTAAGGTCAGTCGCTGGGTCACGTACTATATTGTCTCTCTTATTCTTTTGTTTAATGAAAGGTAGACTTAAGTTCCAAGTCTTGTTTGCGGAAGATTTCAAACGACTGCCTTCTGAACTCGACATCAGTAGTTACGTTCTTAAGGGGAAACTAAACTAGACTTGTTATCATTTCGTTCGATATCATTATGTTAGAAATAGCAAATGTATATTTTTTATTGGGAAAATGTAGATAAGCGATAAAAATCAAAAGCAAAAATACAGACGAACGATACGTGAAAAGAATCGGATTGGAGATTTTCATTAAATTCATTCTGTTTGCCGTAAATTTGCCAGCCTTCACCAAAACTAACACACCAATTCGGTTATTTGCTAGGGTTGTTAGCGTTCAAACTTTGATGAAAAAATACCTCGCAATTACTACGAAATTAGATTAAAAAAAAATGGGATTGGATTTTAAAGCGAATTTTTGTGTAAAGTAAATCGTAGAAATTTATTCAACTGGTGCTGATTTATTGATATTATTAAAATATTTTAAATTTTTTTATACCTACGCTGATTTGTATAAAAGTCCGAACACACATAAAGAGTCGACCAATTGAAATGAAATGTTCAATTCAAACTCTATTAAAAAATGATAACAATATGGACAAAAAAATCTAGCACTTTTTTAATTTTTTGTTTGTTTGGAGCAATATATATAAGCAATTTATACTCAATTTATTAAGTCGTTACAACTACATACATCATCATCATCTGTAGCACTACAACCCAGGGTGGGTTTTAGCTGCCTGTACCACTTGCCTTCATCTATCACGGTCTTCTGTTGTTTTCTGCCATCTATTTAGTTCGACTTCCAGAGTTGAGAGGTTCTTCTTTACGTTGTCCCTCCATCTAAATTTGGGCCTTCCTAGCGGCCTTTTTCCTCGAGGTGTCTCTTCCCATACCGATTTAATGAGTCCTTTGGACGTGGCCTTAGCTTATTTGCCTTTATTTCTTGTATTATATCTGGGCTGGCATACAGCTGGGCTAGTTCAGCGATAGTTCGTATTCTGTATGGGTCTGTTTCTGGGTCGCGACATGGGCCATAGATTTTTCGAAGTAACTTCCGCTCAAAACGTCTTATTATTTGGTTATCACTTATGGTCATGGTCCATGTTTCGCACGCATATGTCACTACAGGCCTGACAATGGTCTTATACGAGATGATCTTTGAAGCTCTAGAGAGGTGTTTGGACTTAAAGAGTGGTTGTAAGGCGAAGTAACATTTATTTCCTTGTGTGATAAGATGCTGGAGTTCTTCATGTATGTTATTATCCACTGTTATTATTGCCCCAAGGTTTTGGAAGGTTTATACATGCTCGAAATTAAATTCGTCCATTGTCACGTTTTGACGCAAACGATCACGTGTAGGATCTCTAGAGATGTGCATGTATTTCGTTTTCGCTTCATTCACACGAAGCCCGATTTTTTTGGCTACTTTATCTATACGCACGAAATTTTCTTTCACGTTAATTGTGCTACCCACAACAACGTCAATATCATCAGCATATGCCAGTCCAAATACTTAGGCGCGTACAGCTGCTGTTCTTGCGGCCTTTTCTAGTGCAATGTTAAAGAGCACAGGGGAGAGCGAATCTCCCTGTTTTAGGCCTTTGTTTTTAGCAAACACCTCGCTGTACTCTCCATCTACCATAACGCAACTACATACAGGGTGTTCCTAAATTCATTTGAAAAATTCAGGTGATTATCCGTGTGAAATTAAAATGGATCTTTCCTCTAACAAAATTTCCTCAGTACACCCCCTTCCGAGATATCACCCCTAAATGGTGGTGTGTAAAATAAAGTCTTAATTTTTGATCTCAAATTTAATTAAAGATAGATACTTGAAATTTTGTAATTTTCGTGCTCTTGCAAAGGACTAACCACCGGTAGTTTTTCAACATTCCTGTTACATTATAAGGGGTTAAAATTGACATCCCTTACCTTATTTAATGTTAAATCTTCTTTTCGAGATTTAGTTTTGTAAAATAAAAATATCACTTAAGATCCCTGTTTATTTAAAAACATAATCTTAAAGTTTTTTCCTAGAACCAATAGATTTGGTAAAATACAATACAATACAGCGTAAATAAATGCACCAATTTTAATACCTAGGGGTAATTTTATCGTCGAATGTAAGAAGCAAACTCGACATAGATAATAAGATAGCACAAGGCAAAAGAGCAATCCGTCAGCTAAATTCTACCATCTAATACACGATCGTTGAAACCATCTGCACGTATGGAGCAGAAACCTGGGAATTAAATCAAGAAGGAAACGTGGCAGACCACCGCATAGCTGGAAAAAAGACGTGAAAAAAAGGATGGAAAACTGAGGTGTAAATGAGGGAGACTAGTGGAATAGAGATTTGTGGACATCGAGAAGCGATAGATAGAAGCAGCCGTAGAAAACTTGCAGTATATATATGGAGTGCTAAAACATACGATAGTAGGTCACCTCTAGTTTCTATTGACAGAAATTTCCTGGGGCGCCCAACGTCTCTTCGTCCCAATTGGGACTTGTCGCGAGCAATTCTCACGGTTGTCCATTCTGCCTATGTGTTCGTTCCATTCCTTTTTCCTGTTTGCTACCCAGTCATTGATGTTCTTGACCTTACAGGCTGTTCTGATATTCTCGCTTCTCTCTCTATCCAGCAGTTTCATTCCATTGATTCTACAAAGTATCTTTATCTCAGCTGTCTCTAGGAGTCTTTTGGTTTTCGCTGTTTCTGGCTTGGTTTCTGCGGTATATGTCATCACCAGCCTCACGACGGTTTTGTAGATCCTCGATTTAGTATCCATTCCCATACTCTTATTGCACCATACTGTATTCAGGCAGCCAGCTATTATAATGGCTTTTGATGTTTGATATCTCACCTCTGCTTCAATATCACCAAAGCCGGAAAGTTTTATGCCAAGGTAGTTAAATTTCATTTTCTGCTCGATTACTTTACCGTCAAGCTCAAGTTTGTAGGAGTTTTTGATGTTGTTAAGCACTTTGTTTTGGTCGGTGATATTTCCTTGTTTAGAGACTTGGCTGTTGGGTCGAATAAGTATAATAACCTTTGTAAGTCATCTTCATTTTCTGCAATGAGAGCGGCATCGTCAGCATAACACACTATTTTGATTTCTGCTTCCCCCATTTTGTATGCCTTTAGCCCTGCATTACATGGAATGACATTTCTCAGGATACCATAAAATATTTAATTTCAAGCATGCCTCGAAATGTTATTGAATGGATAAGAAATCGCGGCGAACCCATTCATTATTGAATAATTTTGTCATTTTTTGATATTTTGGTTTGAAAATGTAATCATTTAATTATACACACAACTGTACCTTTATATAATAAATTACCCTGTCCGATTATCGAACGTTGGCAATCATATTGGCTATAATAACTTTGTTTATCGCAGCTCGGAATAGGTCAGCGGTTGTTTTGCGATACCACTCTCGAATATTTCGGAGCCAAGATGTTCTTCTTCGTCCTGGACCTCTACTTCCGGCAATATTACTCTGCATCACTAAATCAAGGAGGTAATATTTCTCTGGGTGCCTCATCACGTGGCCGAAGTATTCAAGTTTTCGGCTTTTTATTTTATTAATTATTTCTGTGTTTTTCCTCATTCGTTGTAGAACCACCTCATTTCTTATTCGGTCCATCCAGCTTATTCGTAGGATCCTTCTGTAGACCCACATTTCAAAGGCCTCCAGCCTCTTCAATAATGAGTCTGTCTTTATTTAACAGAAAGTAATACAAATCGTTAACGATAGATTATATTTTGATTCTATTCGACACCAAAACAAAAAAATATTAAAAAATTAGAAAAAACGCCAATGCTGTAATAACTAATGTCAAATTATTTTTATATCTTCGATAATTTTATAATGTCAATAAATGTATACCTTAACTTTTTTTTAATGCATCAAAGTGCTAATTAATTTTACGAAAAATTTTGGTAAACATTTGAAAGGTTTTTTATAGCAAAGATGTATCAAAAATTTTCGCCTTAATAAGTAGAAAATAAAAACTGATTATCCTTTAATCGAATTTTGATTTATCTATTTTTTTGTTCCAGGCCCTCTAATCCAATGTCAGTACGATATCAATCTTTAGATAGAGGCCCCACTATGGATCACGAAAGAGAATTTTTACCAATTCGAGATAGACGTGATCGATCTCTTGATAGGGGTTTATATTTTGATGATGAACCTTACAGCTCCAGGTAAGCAACTTTCTTATTAATTAAGTTTAAAATGTTATAATGGAAATTCCTTGCATTTTATTAACTTCCCTAAAGATGTGGGACCCTTTGGTCCCAACAGTAATTTTCACTGCGATTTTAAGGACCCGTCAGTAATAAAAAACACTCTTAAAAAACTTTTATTTAAATATGATATGATAGCAACTACATTATGAGTGAAATGATAAATAAATTGTAGTTTAAAAAACTAAAAAACACGCTTTTAGAGTTAATCAAACTAAAAAGTTAAAAATAATTCTTAACAGAGATAAGCCATAAAATTACTGGCAAGAAAATGAATGTCACTGTTTTAAAAGCGTAGGGTTTGTATGAAATTTTTAAACTAACTTTGCGTTTCGGAATAAAAGCACCCCACGCTTTTAGAACAGTGATATTCATTTTCTCGCCAGTAATTTTATTCTTATGCTAAGAATTATTATTATTTTTTATTTGATTAACTCTACAAGCGTGTTTTTTAGTTTTTTTAACTATAATTTATTTTTCGCTTTATAGTTCGATTTTTTACTCTTGCCATTTATACCTCGGCACGTTTCTCACCAGTATATTGGATTGTGTGAATTATAATATGACATTGGAACTGCGCGCGTGCGTAGTTCACGCACTAGTTCTATCTCTCTTACTCTCATGCAAAGGATCCCTGAAGAAATTTATAAATCCTGGCGATACTTATCAGGATAATCGGATATTTTGATCGAATTATTGCATTGTCGTCAGTCTGTGACAAGTGTGCAAGGTTTAAATTAAATCTGATCGCTTAAAGTAGGGCAAAATTTAGGCCAAAGAGTTAGTTAAAAACAAACATACAGAAAACATACATACAAACAAACATACAGGTAAAACTAATATAAGCGTGTTAAAAACACTTTTTACATAAAGGTACATTACAACCAAAACACAAAGTTTTCGAACGGCGTGTTTTTTTGTTTTGGGACCAACTTTAACATCTTTTTTTGCTGTTAATTTGTTTTGGAAGATGATCACCAACAATTAGCATAAATTTTTGCTTTTTTATGTGTCTGCCTGGACGACCACTGATTCGTACCAAACGTATCATCTGCTCAACTTAAGGCACCAAATAACTGAGTAGAGGAAGCTTTTTTTATTTATGAATTTCCGAAAACAGTATCCATGAATTAATTGCAGCTCCCACTACCAATTTGTAAAAAACTTTCCACCACAATTTGGGCGACTTTTTGTCGAGATCATACGTAGAAATCTTTTTATCTGGCAGATCAAATCCTCCCATGTTTATTGTAAAATACTATGGATTCAGGGCAATAAAAAGTACATTTTTGGCCTGTTTTCAGCTTTCTTTCAATCGTTGATATATATGGTGAGTGACAGTTTGATAAAAGTAGAACTTATTCGGTGTCCTGCCATCTCACTGCCATTACACATTTATTAACGAAACAGATTCACAGATTCACTCCTAGTTAGTTTCTTATTCTCAAAATGGGGTGTATTCATGTGTTCAACACTGGTAAAAAAGCGAACAAAACACACCTCTTGTGACTGGATTGTTTGACACAGTTTTGTTACAAACCTCTCCCCATCTAGTGCTGTAATTTTTTTACCGGAGTAGATATTAAAGTCGTATATGTAACCACTCTCGGAATCGCATAGTTGCCATAGCTTAATCCCCCTCTTTACTGTTTTTTTTTGGGTATATATTGCTTGAGAGCTGATCACCGTAATACGTTTTGGACAGCAGAAAAGTGCATCGTTTTCTCTACCGATAACATTTTTTATTACCTGGTTTGACAACGATTCATTGTTGGATCAATAGTTATAAAAACTTGGTACCCTGTTATAGGTCATCACAAGAGTGCAGCCAAGTACTATCATCATTTCATATGTATCGGTCTCCTCACAGTTAAGTTTCAAGTTCTTTTTTTTCGTATTAGCCTTATTCGTTTATTGGTACAGCCAGAAAGATGCATAAACAAGATTATAGGGAATAATTTTAGAAACACAACTCAGAACACTCCCGGGCTAACTCCAAAAGATTTACACCCCTCGTTTCTTTTGGCAATTTCATTCCAGACTTTTTAAAAAGTATTGTCCAGGTTACAATATTTTCTGTATCACTGGAATGTAACTCGTTAGCTTCATCATCATCACTATCACCATTTTCTTTCTCCCCTGTATCACCTTCAGCATCACCACCTGTATCTTCCTCTGTATTACTACTTATATCTCCCTCTTCGTCGCTCCCTTTATCGCCATATACCTCACTCTTCCCTTCAATGTCTTCAGGGATATAGTTCGACTCATCCGACGCTGGAAACGGTCCTTTTTCTGAGTTAGTTATATCATTTGCAGCTTCTTCCATTTTTTTTTTGAGTAAGAGGACGGTCTCGACTCATGTCTGGAATATAAAAATTTTTATTACTATTGGGTACTTTTGAACCCATGTAAAATTACGGTTGGGATTAAATGGTCCCACTAGACTATAATTTGTAAAATCACTGTACGTTACAATAAATTTTAACTATATTGTACTTGTTGCAATATTAACTTCTGAACACCCTATTTCCGTATTTTTATTGCAGAAACATACTCCGTTTTAATAATTTTGTTTATATAAACTCAGACGACCATGCACGATTGCACCTGTCACAACAAACTAATGTGAGGTAGTAAATGCATCGTTTCATAAAACCAATGTTGTCGGTTGTCGACACTAAAATATAAATAACTGAAATATCTCTTTTACCCGTAAATCAGTCTCGTTGTCATCGTCTTCTTCATAAAAATAATGTATTTTTTTGGTTTTTCTTTGTTTTTTGTCTTGTTCTATATCTTTGGTTTCTTAAATTTTCCTTTTTTTTTTGGTAATTTAAGTCTTGTTTCTCTTGTGTAACTTTTTATTTGTTTTTTCCTTCTTTCAGCAATATCTCTCTTTTTTTTATTTTCTCTTGAATTCAGAATATCTGATAATTTCTTTGCCCTCTTAACCATGGTCAAAGGAATTTGTGGTGATGTTTCGACTAGGATCAACGATGCTAACATCCTTTAAGACCTCAGGATCGATCAAAATATTAGGAGATTATCTGTTAAATGAAGTCGGTATCTAATAAGGCAACGTTTTATCTTGGCTAGAAGTCAGAAGATTTATTGCGCTTTTATACACTTGGAAAAGGCCTATGACAGAGTGGTTAGGAGTGAATTGTAGTCGACTTTGTTTGTGTATGGGGTAAGCGGTAGTTTAATACGAGCACTGAAATCACTTTACGAGGATTCCACTTCTTGTGTCAGGATAAACGGAGCTTACACGGATTGGTTTAACATCGAAAAAGGGATGTGTGGCTTCGTCATGGCTGTTTAACTTATACATAGGCGATTGTTTAAAAGTAGTAAGGAGAAAAGGAGAAAGAGTGGAACAAGTATGTAAATGAATTTGTGTACTTGTGTTCAAAGTTTACAAGAGATGAAAAGTATAACAGTGACATTGAGCAAAGGGTGTTGGCGGGAAAACAAATGAATGGGGCACTGTATAGCTTTATGAATAGCCAGAAAGTGTCAAAAAAGGCACGTCTGGCTGTGCATAGTGGTGTGTTGGTTCCTACAATTATGTATGGTAGTAAATGTTGGGTTTTAATTATCTCTTCACCTACCATAATTCTCAATTTACAAAATTTAAATTAAAATTACCAAATAGTCATGTATCTTTTATTTATAAAAACAAACTATGTTCAAATATATAAACCAAACAATATTCTTCAAGTACAATAAAAAACAAAGAAACCCCAACAGTTGAAATTTAAATAAACAATAACAGAACAATTCATTTTCTTTCTCTGTACATTCAACTTTCTTATTTATTACCTTAAAAACTTCCAAACATGTATTTTGTTCAAAAAAAATTTTTATTTAAAAGTAAATAAAACATGAATATATCAAAATTATTTAATTTAAAATTTTGTTATGGAATCTTTTTATATTAGAAAATGTATTGGAATGTAACATAATAATAACTTATTGTTAGTAAAAAAGTGTCTCTCAACCCTTACTCTCTTGATTATTAATATTTTATATCGTCACTGCCCAGCGAAGACCACGAGGAGGTAAGAGCTATCCTTCACCAAAGAAATGGGATAAGTAATGTTAGATTAGGAATGTAAGTTAGAAACGTTAGTTGAACGTTGTGCCTAAAATAAACAATTCAAAACCTGAAAGAGAAAAAATCAATTAAAATATTTGCAAGAAAAAGAGAAAAAAATAAGAACCAAAAAGTGTTTTTTTTTTGTAAACAAACCTGTGCAATTTTATTTGTTGTTTGAAAAATATAACTGTCTTTCTACTTTCTAAATTATTTGTTGCAACATGACGAACCAAATTATAGCTAGAAATAAATTTGAGGTTAAAAAAACATTTCATTCTAAAAAGATATAACTTACTTCACCATGTTTGCTCCACAAATTAATAATAATTAATACTGATTTTTGTAGGACAAAAAAAGGTTAAATCGCCAAATTATAATATATCGCAAAGTAAAAAGTAATTGACATTAACACAGCATGACAATAACAGGAGCCAAACCAAGCATGGAGTATGCGCAGATCGTGTCGCATCATGGAGCATGCGCAGATTGTGTCGCACTGGATTGGTCGAAGTGATCGGTATGGATGTGGGCTTTAATGTATGCTTGATTAAACGCCTACGCCGCCAATGGAACACACATCATAACGTTTTAGACGGTGATACTGTTGAGAAGTTTTTGAGGGCGAATTTTTTGCTTGTTTAACAAATTCAATTGTTTTTTATACTCTCACTATTTAAATAAGCAGTATTGGCACTCTTTAAACTCACAATTCTAAAAAATTCTTGATTGCAATTGTTTACACTTTCAATATGACCAGCCATATTGATAAATAAAGCAACTTTCTATCCGGTTGTTCTTGGATATTTCGCGTTTTAACATGAGAAACTAAAACACATTCGGGTTTTATCCTAGGCGTCTGGATAATTTAGGTATTAGCCGCCTAATTCGCGAAGTAGCTAACTTCTGGTATTAACCGTAACATATATATATATATATATATATATATATATATATATATATATATATATATATATATATATATATATATTTATATAAATATATATACTTTCTTTAAGGCAAAAAAAACAATGTCAGTGTAAAACCTTTATTATAAAAAAAACAACCTAAACAAGAAATGTTATGGTTTAGAACAATGAAAAATATATAAATATTTCACAATCAATCACTATTCAACACATCGCCACAATCCTTGCAACTTTTGCAGTTTCAATGGTTGTAGCTTCTTTGGCTTCTTTTCTTTGGTCTTCTCAGGTAACTCGTCAGAATCGCTGTGTTCTCTTTTACGCAAACGATCATCATCGATACCTAATCCAGAGCTAGTCACTTTATAATTGTCTTCACTATCTTTATCGCTTTGGTCATCGTCTTTATCAAATGTTACTTCGTTTTCCTGTTTTTCTACGACAGTATACTTTCCTGCATGGAAATTGACAGCCAGCTTATGCGTCTTAATTAAATTTTGTACGAATATCACTTCCTCTTCCTTTATTCCAAATTCCCTAATTAATTCATCGTTTACTTCATTTTCTTTTTCCTCTTGGTCCAGCTCCTGCTCATTTTCCGTGCTAGTATCGGGCAAGACATTTTCTTCATCTGTTTCATGTATCATATTCGAAAAGTGAAATTTTTTATCGAAAGTTCTATCAAAGCAAAAATTCGTTTGGCGTTTTAACTTTTATTTATTGAAGTATGACGTTACATACATCATTATAAATAATTTTGTTTTGTAAGTTTGTTTGGATGATTTGAATTTATTTTTAAATAACTCGATGGATTTTTCTCGCAACAGACTTCGACGGAACAATGGAGTTAATCACTATTAGATTGTTATGGTTTTTGTACTCACAGTTTACGTTGTGTTTCTTCTTTTTTTTTTAAATATTGTGGTGTTGTCCGCGATTGCCATTAGATGGCGCTGGGATGACATTTAGCAATAAGAAAAACGTTGCTAATCTAACCTTACTCGATAAGTGAATGTATTGTTTTTAAACAATTCTATTTGAATAAATAATTATGATACATTGATATAACAAGCATACACCGCTTAAAGAAGTCTTACCAAACTTGATTCTTGATTTTGATTGGCCCGTCAAGTTCGGTGTTTTCAGATTTGTGTATGTGACAGCTAAACGTCAAATATAAATAATCACGTTGTGCACGCATTTAAAAATTAGCAGATTTGACGTAAATTCCATCGAATTAACAAAAAAATTGATGAAAATATACTGAAGAAATTAAAGAAGTACATTTAAAAGCAATTTACTAGATTTTTCTATGAATGAAAATACCTATTAGGTGAATCAACGCCTGTCGAGAGACTAGCTGTTATTATAAAGGCTTTGGGGCTTTAACATGAGAGCAATTAATGGTTCTGATTACAGGGAATGTGTCGTAAAGACGATCTGGAATACGAGTGCTAAATTATTGCAAGAAAAATATAATAAATATGGACGAAGTTTCGAGTTGTTTAAAGCATTGTATATAATAACTGTAACATTTATAATTTTATAAATATTTAAGTACGTTATGTCGATACTGGTTTAATTAAATATATATTTCGTTCGATGTTCGATGTTTCCTGTTTATTAAACTTTATTTCTCCAATCAGAATCTTAACTTTTTTGCTAATTTTCTCTAATTCTGCCGAATTTCGGATTTTTTACCATTCACTTTTTTTGTGAAATAGTCTAATAAAATTCCACTTGTGATTGAATTTGATTCAAAAGTCTGTCTTTTATTTTAAACTCAACCGAGTTGCTTTAAGCAACTCAGTTTCGTTATGAAATAAATCGACAGGCTTATCGCGAAAATTCAATCACTTGTGGTATTACTACTGATAATCCGAACTTGACTAAAGCTTCTGATTGGTTCATTTGATAAGTGCGTGAAATAATTATTTTAATATCACGGTGGTTGAATATTTTACTGGTAAGGTTATATTTACATCCAAAAAAACTACTACTATTTACTGATGGAATAAAAGATATAATAAACAAATGAATGGGGAACTACATAGCTTTATGAACACCCAAAAATTGTCAAAAAAGGCACGTCTGGCTGTGCATAGAGGAGTGTTGGTTCCTACACTTATGTATGGTAGTGAATGTTGGGTTTGGCAGAAGAAGCATGAAAATAGGACTAATGCTACGGAGATGAGTAGTCTGAGAAGTATAGCCGGAGTGACTCGGTTGGATAAAGTAAAGAATAGTGAGATAAGTGAACGCTGTGGTGTAAAAGAAGATGTGGTTACAAAGATAGATAAAGGATTGCTTAGATGGTTTGGACACATAGAAAGGATGGATGAAGGAAGATGGACGAAACAAATTTATAAGGCGAGTGTAAATGGACGGAAATCGGTAGAGGTCGACCTCGGCGTACATATCTCGATCAGATCAATATTGTTTTGAAGAAAGGCCAGGTCAAGAGTACCAACAACCGACGAGCATGTATGAGAGCACTGATGAAAGTAGAGGAAGCAAAAGATGTGTGTAAGAACCGTAGCCATTGGAGGGAAGTGGTGTCTGCATACCCCTACGGGAAAGAGGCGTGACTATACAGTGTGGAACAGCCAAATGGAATAAATTCGATAACGAATAAATGAGAGCGTGTTGGGAAAAACGCTTGGGCACGTCGATTTGTATTTTTAGATGCGCATTTTTTTCAAAAAAAAATAATTATATAGGGTGTGTCATATGACAGTGGCCGATACCAACACAACCCCCTGAATATTATTTATTTTTTGGATTCTTCAGAAAATTCTAGACATAATTCATGTACAATGTCCCATACCTATCTTTAACTGTTTCGGAAATATTAAGTGTTTTCAGATGTATTACAAAAAATAACATTAAAAAAAGAAAATTAGAGATGCGCATTTTTTTCAAAAAAAAATAATTATGTAGGGTGTGTCATGTGACAGTGGCCAATACCAAACGTAATTCGTCTTTTTAAGTCATGTTAGTTGAGTAATTTAGTTTTGTATACAATACTTTTGACATACCCCCACAAAAAGAAGTCTAATGGCGTCAGATCAGGAGATCGTGCTGGCCATTCTATCGATCCGCGCCTCCCTATCCACCGATTTGGAAAATTTTGGTTCAGGTACTGCCGGACATTGATTTGGTAATGGGGCGGTGCTCCATCTTGCTGAAACCATAGTATATTGGCAGGAACTTGTGGGTTTGCTGGAACAGGATATAAGTTTTCAAAGTTGGCACAACATTATTTTGGAGCAGTTCTAAAAATTTATCTCCATTCAAGTTGCCATCAATGAAAAAGGGACCTACGATATGATTTCCAACAATTCCTGCCCAAACATTAACTTTTTCAGGATATTACGTATGTTCCTCTCTCATCCAGTGAGGATTCTCATTAGACCAATAGCGGCCATTTTGACGATTAACATGACCGTAAAGTGTAAATGTGCTTTCATCAAAAAACAAAACATCTTCTAATTGGATCACATTGTTATCTAACATTTCCATCACTTGTTTACAAAAATACGTTCTCCTGTCGAAATCGTCTTCCATGAGCTCCTGAGTTGGCATCATTTTATAGGGATGCATTTTACTTTTCTTTAATATTCGAAAAATTGATGTGTGGCTAATGTTGAACAGTAAGGCTGCTTTTCGACCAGAATTATGTGGGTTTTCTTGAAACTCAAGCATAACATCCAATTTCGCATCATCGCTTAGTTCATTGGCAACTACTTTTTTTGTCTGTCTTACATGACCAAGCTCGCTAATTGTTCCTTAGGATATAGGCGGCAAATTTGGAAATTTTTCGTGAAATAAGCGAGAAACTTCCATTTGTGTCCGTGTGTTATCTCCATAACCAATCATTTGTAGAATGGTTATTTTGTGCATTTCTGTTAAATGAACCATTTTTCTGATATTATTACGTACAGTTAACGAAATTCAAACGACAATAGCACTGACACTGATCACTACTGTCATGCAGACAGACAAGTTGCTAAGGCTATGAGTTTTATACGAAAATAAACAAAACTGTTTTTGTATTTTTTTATTTCATATCAGTAAAAAGGAACGCATTAATGGTTTTTGCTTATTTTCTCAATATTAAGAGTTAAATGGGAAATAAGTATTGAGTGTAATGTAGCGAATTTTTGAAATAAAATAATTTTCTTTTTTTAATGTTAATTTTTGTAATACATCTGAAAACACTTAATATTTCCGAAACAGTTAAAGATAGGTATGGGACATTGTACATGAATTATGTCTAGAATTTTCTGAAGAATCCAAAAAATAAATAATATACAGGGGGTTGTGTTTAAAATAAGAAAGTTGGTATCGGCCACTGTCATATAACACACCCTATATAATTATTTTTTTTTTGAAAAAAATGCGCATCTAAAAATACAAATCGACGTGTCCAAGCGTTTTTCCCAACACGCTCTCATTTATTCGTTATCGAATTTATTCCATTTGGCTGTTCCACACTGTATGTATGGATGTATAATAGATCCACTATCATCAAACATTTCTTTATTTTTCTCTAGTCAACTTATAACATTTCATGAACTAGCAAGTTTTGTAGGAACATTTTAATACTACGTTTTCATGTGGTTACTATTGAGGGTGCGTTCCACCAAGCGTTCACAACGCCTAAAATACTCTTTTGGCCATTCCATTCCAAATGACATACGCTCACGACAACCCATCTCAAGAGGTAGGTCGAAGTGAGCGTTGAGAGAATTAGCGGGATTTTAAAATTTTTGTAAAATTGTGTTCCATTTTTTATCTGAAATGGATGAACTAGTACTTTTTGGAGCATTATTCCAACGTACCATCAAATATCCTACTGTCGCCGCAAAAAAAAATTATGATTGATTTGAATGTAAATTGATTAGATACTCTACTTATATTAAGTATAAAAATTGAATTATACTTTTTTTTTTCAATATAAATTAATTTAACTAATAATTATTAGACTTTACTGTAAAGATTTACACATTGTAAAGCTTAAAGCTTTTGCTATATTTTTTCTAGCTCGCCATTTGTTATTCTTTACTTTAACGCTCTAAAACGCTCCATAATCCATTCCACTTGGGTTTACGATTTCAACGCTCGGGACTAAGTGGAACGGGAAAATCCGTGGTCGTGAGCGTGATCGTTGTGAACGCTTAGTGGAACGCACCCTGAATGTTTCTTAATTTGATTGACATAATCTGGGCAGTTATTTCTGTTTTCAATACCCTTCCTGCTTCCATGTTAAATTCTAGTTTGGGTAATTAATAGTAGAATTTATTCGAAGACTTATCTCGTTTTTGGTCTATTGGTATTTCTAGAGAGGTCAAACTCTTACTGGATGACAAGATTACCTTTGAAACTTGATGTGTCTGTTTAGTAACGTTGTCTGGAAATTAATAGTTAGTCAATTTTATGGGCTTTTCATTGGATAACGATGGGGTCATTTAATAGATGAAACCAGTAAAGTGGTGCCCAAAAAAGAGATACAATAGTGAGATGGAAAGTGTTGTAGTAATCATAGTAACTTTTATTTTTTGATTTCGTTCCGTTAAAAATGATCATACATATGATATTCGAAACATGCGAATGAACAATTTTGGCTCGTTTTTAGTTTAGCTCAACATTGTATTATTGATAATATTTTTAGTAAATATAATAAAAAAAAACGTACTATTTTAAACAGAGATAGAAATATAGTTTTGCTTGCCATCCGATGAAGGTGTGACATCACGAAATACATTTTCAATGTTTTCAGTTAAAAATCATAGATGGCTTCAGTGATTGCCTTCCAAAGCTTTTAGCACAAGTTTTGATTGACTATGAATTTTTTAGACATCGCTGTTACTTTTTTTATTTCATAAAAACGATGAGCATTACATTTATATTAATAAACCAAGTAACAAAGCATATCTTTCGTAAGGTTATGTGTTTTTGGTTAAATTTTGATTTTTAAGCGTTTTTGTTTTTTTTTTTAAGTTTAGAGTAGGCTATTTAACAATTATTTAGGTTTTAAATAATTTTGTGGTGTTATTAGTGACTTTTAAAGATTAAACATTAATATATGCAAGTGTTAAAAAGTAGGGTTTATGTTACCTGTAGCCGACACTGTTGTCAAGCTGAAAAGTTACGCGCACGTTACCTATAATATAAAATTTCTATCACTCTTTACTGTTTTAGCACTTACTTTTAGCTTGTAGATTTTAGTGGGGGTCGTGAAGGCCTTTCAAACACTTTGACCTGTCAGATCTTTTATGCATAACCCTTAATCTATTTGAGGCCCAGGATTCCGAGACTTCGTACAAAGTTTATCAGTTTCCTGGGGGCTAAGTTTTTGACATCCAAGGGCTTTAGGAAGGCCAGAAGGCCAGGCAGTAACTTGAGCCTCTTGCAGAAAAGCGCTGGACATTCGCAAAGCAAATGTTCTGCAGTTTCAGCGAAGTCCCGTCACCAGTTTCAAGTCTTTCTTGTCCAACTCGTGAAGCTGTTTGGCTTTACTTGGCGAAAGGCTTACTAGTTTTTCGCTTGTCTTTGTCCTGGCACTTTATGCCAGTGAGATTTCATTTCATCTGTTTCCCAGCGTCGAACCTCTCCTTTCAAGTGGGCTTTGGAGAGTCCACAGAAGGGTTCTGGGCCGAAAAATTGTGTATTTGCCCCTTCTTTGCAAGGCAGTCTGCTTACTCGTTGCCTTTAACACCCTTGTGACCTGAAACCCACATCAAAGTAACTTGATTGTTTGCTGCCAGTTGTCTCAGGGATTGTTTACAGTCCCAAGTTAGCTTAGACTCACAAGTGTATGACTTCAGAGCTTTTAGTGCTGCTTGGCTATCTGATAAAATATAGATATCTGCCCTTAGGGTGTTCCTTTCGATGCACTCCTGGGCATGTAATTCTGCTTGAAAGATGGTTACTAAGTGCTTTTGAGAGCCTCAAATTCGGCCCTGTAACACCCACTCTAATCATTTCATTCATCTTGGATCCATCAGTGTACCACACTAAAGCATCCCTTCCTAGTTCAGGTTCATTACATCTACGGCTGCAGTAGGGCACGTGAAGGGCCCCTGTGATTCACAGACAAGCTAGCTGCTGCACATTCTGTTGCTTAACTTGTGCCAAAATTTGTTGCCACCATATCAATGAGGCTACTTGTAGCTTAGTCTAGTATAATTTTCCCCAGTTAGTGACTTAACCGAAAAAGATTCAAATTTCTTTATTATTGGTTGGTAAATCTGGGAAAATTTTATGTATAAATAATCTGCAACACTTTGATTGTTTAGCAGTCTGTGCGAAATATATTACAGATTTTTGGAATGCTTTAATATATTTTAACGCTTTAAGCCAAACATTGTTTGTTATCGACACTTCGAAATTTTTTTAAAATAGCGTTGTCTTTTTTTAATATTTCAGGAACCAATTTCCATCAAGGAAGTTTTTGCGTTTCTAAGTTTCGTCACGAATCCCTGAAAATAAATGCAATTGGTGAACTCCACTAACTGGGATTGGTTATTTTTTGTATGATGTCCACTAAGACTTTCTTTAATTTTTTTCCAAACCAGAAACCGTCTGACAAATGGACATGGATTCACATGACGGTCTATTGTCAGCTTACCTTATTTTTTCTATTTTTATTAAGGAGGTTCGGGCGGTGACTTTTTGCAATAATAAAATTGTGTAAAAAATCGCAATTGTAGGAGATAAAAATTAAAAAATATTTGCCAAATTTCAGTTGATTTGACTCGGTAATTAGCAGGAAAAACATTTTTAAAAATAACTGAAAATTTATTGGCGTTGACTTTGATTCAATACATTTTTGGAAATAAGCTACATAAAATAAAAATGTCTCGTTTTTCATTATAGCTGCATTTCAAAAAGTTTTGTGAGTTTAAATCAAAAAAGTTTCATATTTAGTTGTTTCATATTCAGTTCAAACACTTTTTTCCTAGCTCATGGGCTTACAATAAGTGTCCTTGAAATTTAAAAATGTGACAGTTAACAATTTTGGCAGTTTGTTACCTGACTTGCTCGATCTCCAGTGTTTCCTCAAAAAGAGAGAGAAAAATGGGAACGAACTTTAAAGATAAATTTGAGGTGAAATCATAATAATACGAACGATTTTACATTATATTTTTTAATCCTATTATTTTTGTTTTACTTGTTGTAGCATTAGCTACATCCCATGATTTAATTTTCAAGTCTGTTTCGTTAATCAGTTTTAATATTTTTAAAAGCACTAGACAACTATTTTAAAGCTGCATTTTAAAAAGGTAGTAACATGAAATAGTTCAACAATATTGGCAGTTGAACGAATTTGCGTCCACCCTCAATGTTCTTTACTTCAAATATATTTTTCTAATAGCCTACTGGATTGGTGGAATCATTTTCATTGGCATTCGTATGTAAAAGAAGATCATTCCTTATTCTTTGTTCAATTCTGTAAAATTGACAGCAATGTGGGAAGGTATATATTTTTTAGCAATTACCTACGTAATAATGATATTGAGTCCTTTTTTTCTTTGACAACACAAACAATAACGTGGTTTGCTGCCAGAACAGCTTCACCCTCCACAATGCATCGACTACTTAGAGTAGCAGCCAGGTAAACAAAAATTGAGGACAATTGTAGAAACATATCTTTTCAAATATCGAAAAATTTCAGTAAATTGTACACTTCCCTTAGTAGACATCACACTTGGCGTCAAAAACGACAGAATGACAGCGCGGGAAAATAAAGGATAAAATGTCAATAGTCTTCAAATCATTCGCATTTTTAAGGTTTAAAAATTATAAATCCTTAGGCCTTTTCGGAAACTTACTCTGGGTCACCAACCCGATCCAATGAGATCACGTGATAGATCACTCCGATCACCTACCCGAGAACTGTAGTTTACGAACTTTAAGGTTTCGTTTTTAATCTGACTGTTAACGTCCTCCTAACCTCAATTTTTGATGTTTTCAGTCGATTAATTATTTATCATTTTTTTATAACTGAAAATCCTGCAAGTCAAGGAAAATTTGGGGAGATGTGAGGTATGTGGTTTCATTAGTCAGGAGAGTAATGACCGACGACATATAAGAGAGTAACCAGTAATAACAACCACAAAAGAATTAGGTTATAATATAATAATATCGAACATTTTTTTTATACTAACCTTCAGTAATGCGCATGCGGTGCCTATAGCGTCTTTACTGACCCTTCTCTCGAGGTAGGTTACGAAAAGCGAACCTGGGTCTATGATCGAGTCAACAATCAAAAGTTTCCGAACACAGGTAGGCAACTCGGGTTAGGTAAACGAATGTGCAGGTTAGGGATCGTGTTAACCCGAGTAGGTTTCCGAAAAAGCCTATTGTGTACATCTTTAAATACAAAGCGTTTCCTAGTTTGTGTGATTAATTCGATATAAAACAATTTTGTTGACTTTAATATTTTCTGAACTTTACTTTCTACCTCTGATAATAAATTATAGTCTAATTTTCGGCTGCAAGTTTACGTTCATCTAGTTTTTAATCAAAATCTCATTTTTACATATGTTTATGAATGGGGGAATATATTTTTGCCAGGTTGCCAACAAAATGTGACCGCTAGTATTTTTAATTAAAATAATAATAATTGATTTTTGGAAAAAATGTCATTCCCTTGTTTTCTCAACAAAATATAATCCACTTTACTGCAATATATGTAAACAGCTTAAAAAGTAATGGTTGCCGTTTTGAACTTGGTCGCAACCTCTTCGCAGTCATGTGTAAACAGGTAACACCTTGTTACATTTATACGTTCATCACGTATATTCATTACTAGCCGAACCCGGCAGGCGTTGTCCTGCAGGTCTGTAATATAACAGCTTGTACTTTATACGTTACTGCAAAGCACCACATTTAAGATTTATTTTATAAATAATTGTGAAAAAATTACTTGACTTTACAGCTATAAATACAGCAAATACATTCTCCGTGTCCCAATGTTTATAGAGATCGGTTAACCGATATAGTTGGTATGCTGCAGCACCACCTGGTGGGTAGCTGCAACAAAGTGGATAACAAAAACGAATTTTTCACGCAAAAATACATGCCAATTTTTAAGCAATGAATACAGCAAATACATTCTCCGTGTTCAAATATAGCAGGATATCAATTTTTATAGGGATCGGTTAACCGATATAGAAGTTGGTATGCTGCAGCACCACCTGTGGGAAGCTGCAAGAAAGTGGATAACGAAAATGAATTCTCCACGAAAAAATACTCATACATGCCAATTTTTAAGGTGATTGGTTGAACGGTGCAAAAGTTGATATGCTGCAGCGCCAACTGGTGGGAGGATAGCACAAAAAACTTCTTCACGAAAAAAAATATTCACGCCAATTTTCATAGTGATCAGTTAAAGGGTGTTGGAGTGAAGCGATAACATATATACAAACATCCATTTTTATATACTCGTATAAAGATTTAGATATCAAATTAAAACTAATTTTTTTCTAGAACGTAAAAGTCTTTTACGTTATAGAACATAAAAGTATTTATCAGCTGAGTAACAGAAAAGAGCCACTTCGCTAATTGAAATTTTAAAGAAAATGTCAACATTTGATGACAGTTTTAAAAAAAAAAAAATTTTACCTAAAACATTTTCTATATTACTTTGTTTACTCTGACGAATTTTGACGTATCTTGTTAAACAAAAAATTTTTCATCTAGTTTAGTACCTCCTACTAGTGTTCAAAATAGGATTTTTTCAATTTGTTTTCGATTTCACATTTTAACAATAGCAAACGAGTACTAATAGGTTATTTCCAAAATATTTATGCTCGAAAAATTAAATTTATAGTTTTCTTGTATGAATTAACTAATAATAATGTTTTGAAAATTGGAATAATCTTTTAAATTAAATTGTATTTTTTAGGAAGAAAATACTGTAGATCTTATTAGGTATAATAATATTTATAGTAATCCAAGTGTAATCACAAAAAAATAGTACTTCTTATTTTTAAACATAATTAATTCGGTTTGGTATGTTCGAGTATTGCTGAAAATAGTATCATTGTTATTTGGACCTGCAACATTGTTAAAATTAGTTACAAAACGATTTTTCTTTTAATGTAAATGTAAAATGGGGTGACAAATTTAAAATGCTAAACGTGAAATAATTTAACTTCCAGATCCGCTCGCCAATCTCCCACGTCCCATCAGCCGTTCATCGGAGAACTCCAACATCAAAACTCAGATCTTCAACGCGATTTAGCAAATCTCAAGAAAGAACTCGAACTGACCAATCAAAAGCTTGGATCCTCCATGCATTCCATCAAAACATTTTGGAGCCCAGAACTTAAAAAAGAAAGAGCATTAAGAAAGGAGGAGTCTGCAAAGTACAGTCTAATTAACGACCAGCTCAAATTATTAAGTAGTGAAAATCAGGTAAGTCTATCAAAATCATCAGACAACATATTTTTGTTATTATTTAAGATCATCGTGATCTTCACAAAAAAACTAAAATACTTTGAAAAACTACGATCATTCTTTAAAATAACATCCATTTAATACAAATCATGCATTTTTTTATGAAACAAAGGTTTAGTTTACAAATTTAGGATGTTCCTGTTGTTTTCATTATAAATACGTGAAAAAATCTAGACAAAACTCGATTTCAAAATAAAATATTTAGTATCATCTGAACCCTTGCTTTGAAAAAAAAAATTAATGGACGATTATAACTAATTACGCAATTTATTTAAACCTTAAAAAAACTTAACACCGCCATTTCTTCTGGTCTCCTGTTTTCTCCTTCCACCCTGTCTTGCTTAAGTCCTCTTCTACCTCTGTAGAAGAGCTTATAGCTAAAATTTACACAAACATTAATAATATTTACTATAAACCTGCAGAATGATTATGCGAGCGTGCCATCCTAACACCAAAAAACGAACAAGCCTCAGTCATAAATGAAATACTTTTGAGATCATTCTAAGGAGTTGAATATCATTATAAATTCGTCGACTCAGTTATTAACACCGATGATGCCATTCATTATCCGGTCAAGTTCTTAAATACACTGAAGCCTCCCGGTCTCCCAACTCACATATTAAAATTGAGAGCTGGCGCGCCAATTATGTTGCTGCGCAATATAAATCCACCAAAATTATGCGATAGCACCAGATTGCAAGTGAAAACATTGCATCGCAATGTAATCGAGGCAACTATACTGAGAGGTTGTTATCGAGGAGAGTCTGTATTTATTCCTAGGATTCCTCTTACACCATCATATTACCCCTTTGAATTCAAGAGAGTGCAGTTTCCCATCAAAGTCTGCTTCGCCATAACCATAAACAAAGCTCAAGGTCAAACTCTTAAGGTAGCGTGAGCAGACTTGAGAAAAAAATGCTTCTCCCACGGCCAGTTGTATATGGCATGCTTCAGAGTAAGCGCACAGAGTAGCCTGGTGATGCTAGCACCCAAAGGAAAAACAAAAAATATTGTTTACAAAGAAATAGGTGTAGTGTTTCGATTTCGTTGTAAAAAGATAATACCTCCGTGTCACTCTCACCAGATCAAAGGCCGAGCTTCGTGTTCATAAAATACAAAATTTTATTTTATTTTCATGTTTATTTAACCTTTAAATCCCTACACTATAATAAAGATCGTTATATTTTATAAGTATTTAAACATTTTAACAAAATAATTTATATGTTATAACAAAATTAACGTAAAAAACTAATTAAAAAACCCATTTTCGACTTCTACGCAGACGAAGTAGCGGGCAAAAGCTAGTAAATAATATTGGGAAATTAAATAAAAAAAAACACAACACAACGTTGCACTTTTTGCTCTGCCACTTCTAGGTATCTAAGCAATTCCAACTTAAAAAGAAAAGAGAGTCGAAGGACCATATAAGTATTATCATCAATGCTTTTTGGTCCCACTACTGAGGGGCTCCGGGTCGAGAAAACACTCGGCTCTGTATACACCGGCACAACGAAACACATTATTTCATTTGCGGCTGACATTATAAATTTCCCAACTTATTTTTTAAACATTCTCCATTCAATAACCGATTTTGTTCGGTATTTCATTTAACAATAACCTTCACGTAAAATACTTGCAAATTTTTTTTTTAAATATTCACTATAATAAATTACCCGGTCGATGCCATCTAGCGGTCATTCGTATAGAGATAGAAGGCAACGTAACAAAAATTTGATTCAACATTTAAACTTTTGTTTTAAAGGTATTTTTATTACATATATATATATATATATATATAAGAACTGTAGCAAGTGGAAGGAAGTGGTCTCTACCAAACCCTCTGGGAAAAATGCGTGACCATATATATATATATATATATATATATATATATATATATATATATGGTCACGCATTTTTCCCAGAGGGTTTGGTAGAGACCACTTCCTTCCACTTGCTACAGTTCTTACACACATCTTTTGCTTCCTCTACTTTCATCAGTGCTCTCATGTAAGCTCGTCGGTTGTTGGTACTTTTGACCTGGCCTTTCTTTAAAACAATGTTGATCTGATCAAGATATGTTCGCTGAGGTCGACTTCTACCGATTTGTCCATTCACACTCGCCTTATAAATTTGTTTCGTCAATCTTCCTTCATCCATTCTTTCCACGTGTCCAAACCATTTGAGCATTCCTTCATCTAACTTTGTAACCACATCTTCTTTTACACCACATCGTTCCCTTTTCTCACTGATGGATAAAGTGAAGAATAGAGTCACTCCAACTATACTTCTCAGACTACTCATCTCTACAGCATTAATCCTATTTTCATGCTTCTTTTGCCAAACCCAACATTCACTACCATACATAAGTGTAGGAACCAACACTCCTCTATGCACAGTCAGACGTGCCTTTTTTGACACTTTCTGGGTGGTCATAAAGCTATGCAGTGCCCCATTTATTTGTTTTCCTGCCACACCCTTCGCTTAATGTCACTGTCATACTTTCCATCTCTCGTAAAGTTTGAACCTAGGTATACAAACTCATTTACTTGTTCCATTTTTTCTCCCTTAATCAGAACTTTACAGTTTGTCATGCTTTCTTCTCGTTAAAAAACCATTACTTTTGTTTTGCTTACATTCACTTTCATCCCTTTAATTTTAAGGGCATCATAATATCAACCTTCGCTTGCAACTCCTCTTTAGATGAAGCTAATATCATCAATATCATCGGCGTAAAGAAGGCATTTGACGATCAAATCATTTATTTTCAATCCATATGCACTCTCTTTCAAATATTTTAAACAATCGTCTATGTATAAGTTAAACAGCCATGGCAAAGCCACACATCCCTGTCTCACACCTTTTTCAATGTTAAACCAGTTCGTGTAAGCTCCGTTTATTCTGACACAAGCAGTGGAATCCTCGTAAAGTGATTCCAGTGCTCGTATTAAACCCCATATTTGGATAATGTCGACCACAATTCTCTTCTCACCACTCCGTCATAGGCCTTTTCCAAGTCTATAAAGCGCAATAGACCTTCTGACTTCTAGCCAAGAATTTTTCGACTACACCTCGTAAAGAAAAGACCTGATCCATACATCTCCTTCCTCTTCTAAATTCTGCTTGCACATCCCATATCATCTCCTCAGTTTTATTCGTCACTCTTTTAATCAATTTTTTTGATTACAGTTTGCCTACTATGCTGAGTACACCAATATCTTAATAGTTCTTACAGTCCTGCTGCGAACCTTTGCCCTTGTAAAGCGGCACGATAACAGCCTTGCAACAGTCGTCTGGTACGCTACCATTCCTCCAACAAAGGTTAAAAAGGCGGTACAGCAGACTAGTTTTTATTAAAAGCTACAAAATAAAATTAAATGATTACTGATTTACAAAAAAAAAGCTTTACGTTAATTGTAGAGTAAGCGATTCATTTTCACATTCAGCAATTCAAATAAATAAATGATGATTTTCTACATTGTCATGTTAACCCACTTTGTCGCAACATTCCCGGTGATTCGCTTTTGATAAATCAAACCCCTACAGATTCATATTACAATCGCTATTCGAGCACACAAATTGTGCATAAATGTTGTTTTATTTATCTATTTGACGAGTACGATGTGTAAATTAAAAAAAAAAACAACTAAATTAAATTCATTTCGTCAACTACAAAAATAAAATTAAACTGTATTACGTTGTATTTACTAGTGAACGACTTCCTTGCTCCCAGCGCCAGCGTTGCGATTAAATTAACAAAACTGCTCCATTTTGACCCAACAAATTGAACGTTGCTGGCTTGTGATGCCGCCATAATGAAACTCAATCGCTCATTGCTCTAGTGAAAGATTAAAATGACTTCTGACGAGTTCATCAACTTAATTTGGATAAAATTGGTTTGTTATTTAAGGATGCTTAACTAGGTTAAATAATACACTGCCGAGCAAAAAATTTAGGTCACTATAAGTAACTTATGAAATTGCAAATAATTTTAAATAAAAAATGCATCAGCTTATGTCTGCATATTGTAAATTTATCTACTGAATTTGCGTAGCTTTCAAATATGGAATTAGACAACACAATTTATTTTTTTTATGATTTATTCTAGAAAAACAGTAATTCTAAACGAAACTTGACTATTGTTATTGGGAACGAAACGAATAAATAAAACTTAACATTATTAAAAAATTGATGATAATTAACGTGTGTTACCCCCTCTTGCATAAACGACTGCTTGCATTCGACGGGGCATACTCTGAATTAAATAAAGGATTACATTATGGTTCATGTTATTCTACTCCTGCAATAGCATCTCTATCAGCTCCTGAGCAGTTCTTGCGGCTGGTGTATAACTTCGGATACATTGTCCCAACTCACCCAAGACATGTTCGATGGGATATATATCTTGAATGCATGCTTGCCAATCAAACCGCGTCATTACTACTTCATCTAAATATTCACTGACAATTTTGGCAGCGTGTGGTCTTGCAATATCATACATGAAAATGCCTTGCTCGCCTATAGTGAACATGATAGGCATCACATGATCTTTCAGGACCTCCGTTATTAACTTCCCAGTGAGAAATTATAGTAATGGGTCCGATTTTATGAATCCCGAATTTTGACATTTCTTCACATTTCAAGGTCCATAGAGTCAAATACAATAGTTTTTAAGTGGACGTCTGTGTGTGTGATTGTACGTATGTTTGTATGTTCGTATATTCGTATGTGCAATCGGAATTAAAATCGGTCAAGCTGTTTGTTATCGAGAATAAAAAAAGTGAAAAAAATGGTAAACTACCTGAATTTTGTAATTTATAAATTATACTATTTTTAATACAGAATTTTAAGATTTTTTTAAAAATATGATTTTTGCATGTTAGGAATATGATGACAATATTTCATATAAAGAGATAGTTTTAGACAACAAAAATAGGAATTGGAGTATTTTAAACTTATGTCAGTATTAAGAGAATAGCATTAAAGATGCTATAACAGTGAAAAATTATTGTTAGTAATAATCAAGCATTGTTTATAACAAATGATTATTGCTCATAATAAAAAAAAATTTCAATTGTTACAAACAATTAAAAATAGCTCCCGCTTATAAAATGCTAAAAAAAAGTTTAAAAGAGTACAGAATATTGTTAATGACAATTATAATTTGTTATAAACAATTTGAAATCGTTTTTTAAAATAATTTTAATAATAATAATTATAACAATCTTCATTCTTTCCATTGGGAAGTTAGTCGTGTGGACCTCTCGGGTCGCACTCAGACCACTGATATTTTATCTGTTAGGTGTTAAAGAGCCATTCGCTACACAAACCAATTCTTACAATTTTTGACCAATAAAAAACGCTGAATTAAACGCGAGAAAGAAGCCACGTTCGAAGCGGCTTCCGGCTTCTTGTTCTCTTTCGCATTCCGAACGTTAAGAAATGCAGAGCACTGCTTCCCTCCTTTTTCGCTTATCATTAGCCGAGGCATCACCGCTTTAAAACACCACGTGGTTACAAAGATAGATAAAGGAATGCTTAGATGGTTTGGACTCGTAGAAAGGATGGATGAAGGAAGATTGACGAAACAAATTTATAAGGCGAGTGTGAATGGACAAATCGGTAGAAGTCTACCTCAGCGAACATATCTTGATCAGATCAACATTGTTTTGAAGAAAGGCCAGGTCAAAAGTACCAACAACCGACGAGCTTACATGAGAGCATTCATTATTTTCTGTAGTGCAAAGTAACAACGATTCCCACTTTGTATTCTCATGTTAATTTCCTCTGTCATGTTATTATTTGTTGTTATTGCTCCAAAATATTTAAAGTGCTCCACTCGCTCGAAAGTATACGTATCTATGGTTAATTTATGCCCAATTAGATCTCGCCGACCGTTTCCATATATTTAGTTTTAGACTCATTGGTTTTTAAACCGACTTCTTTTGCAGCACTTTCTAGTTTAAAAAAATCTTCTTTTATGTCGATGGCTGTCTTTCCTACCATGTCTATATCGTCCGCAAACGCCAGAATAAGTCGGGGGCCTTGATCCCTGAACAAAAGTGTACTAGTGTTTGCTGTTTTTACGATTTTCTCTAGTACTATGTTCAACAGCATGGACTACAAGGCGTCATCCTGTTTGAGACCATTGTTTATGAGAAAAAGCGTTGAAACTCTTCCCCCAATCCTGACACTACTATAGGAATTTTCGACACATACTTTAGTCATGCTTATCAACTTTCTAGGTATTCCTAGTTCTGCCCTAGCATTCCATAGCTTCACTCTTGAAATGCTATCATATGCTTGTTGGAAATCAATGAATAGGTGGTGTAAAGTTTTGATATATTCCCAGTATTTCTCCATCAGTTGTCGAAGATTTGGTCTATAGTTGAGCGGTTTTTTCTGAATCCACACTGATAATCCTCCAGTTAGTATTCCACATAAGAAGTTATTTTATCTAGCACGATGAGAGCCAGCACTTTACATCCCGTATTATTAAGAGATATTCCACGATAATCTAAACAGCACATTTTATCTCCTTTCTTATGTAGAAGCACTATAACGCATTCCTTCCAACTAGAGTTTATTCTTTTTTCTTTCCATATTTGGCAGATGAGTGCATGAAAATTTTGTACCAAAGTTTATAACACTAGTAATTATTATAACAACAGTGGCCGGATTGGCGTGATCGTTTTTAATCATATTTTGCTTCGGATGATTCGTAATAAAGAGTCGATAAAACTTAACTTTAAAGTGCGACTCTGGATTTGTTTGTTGAAAAAAGCTTGAATGATTTATTTGTCTTGAACCTAAAGTGGCACATGACAGGATTTTGTACAGCCGGTTACGGAAAATAGTGAATACGCTCTTTGTTTATGCCTTTAATCAGTAAAGAGAAGAGTCAGTTAAATTGGTTTTATGTAAACTATCTGTATTAAACTATAATGGATTAGTTATAAAACTCATCAGAACGCAATTGATGACGACCATGTGTGACTATTTAACGTCGGTTGTTCAATTTTTTTTTCAAGAATTACGTGTTTTGCGCCATTTAGTACAAAAACCAGTATTTTCATAAAGATAATTCACACAAATACGGAATAAACCGTATATGTTTAATCTGCCCAAAAGTTTAGATAATAGCTAGAGAAAAATTAATAATTAATAATTATTTTGTCATTGTTTACATTAAGTATTTTTTTTGATAAATGCTATGTTTGGCTTGAAAACTGTTAAAAATAGAAAACAATAATTTCCACCTGAATTTAGAAACATCCTATAGTAGCATTCGTTGAAGTACAATTACAATTTTTCAAATTTCATACGTCAGTTATGTCTAAAAACAATTAAAAATTTCAAATGAATGGCATGCCAACTTTGAATGATATTTAATCGCCCTTGAAATCATAAAACTATTTATGTATACATACCATGCTATCGCTATTACATCTTTCAAATGAAACGAACATGTGTTGCGAGTTTTGCATTATTTTTAAAAGATAAAATAATTCGGATTTAAACAAGCAAAATCAGAGTAAATTCCAATCTACGCGCTTTCGGCAGTTACAATAATTAAGATTTCTGAAATGGAGAGATTAGTTCTCGTGCATTCTTAGTTTGTTCCGAAATAAAAAATTGACTTGCAACTTTAAATAACAATGACTCATATAATATACACATTTAAACATTGCAGAAAAAAGTTCAAACATAAATTTTGCATTCTTGTAGTCGTATTAATAAAAAAAAAGCCTAAAACAATATTTTATTTCTAAACGCTAAGAAAGTTAAGAAGTATTAAAAAATTTATAATTATCACTAATTTATTGTAACACTGCTGAAAAATAAAAATTGCCAATTATGACAGTTAAGTGAGTTATTATTTTCTCCAGCAAAATGTACATACATGAAAATAATTTAAGGATATTTATTGCTGAGCTGAAAAATTTTAACTAAATTAAGTTTTTTAGTTAATAAATAAAAAAAATTTAATTTTGACACCACAGTCCAAATTTTCAAAATAAAAAAACATAGAAATTACCTAAATCGGCCAAATATAAAAATCAAAATAAAATTCAATTTTATTTCAATATAAAATAAATTATTAAGTGGTCTATCCCCATTGATTATTTATAGCAGCTCTACATTGTCTTTGCATGGATAGAATTATGTTATCTATTTTAGTTATAGCTATCCACGCTCCTGCAAATCTCCAAATAATTGTTGGTGGTTCTAAAAATTGTTGCTATCTTTTAAAACTCTTTACTAAAGCTTGTCAAGTACATGCTCTATTGGATTTACAACAGGTAATTGCGTAGACCACGATTATACTTATTATCAAGAAAGACCACTGTTGGCACATGTGGTCGTGCATTATCATGCTGGAATTCTGATGCCCTGAAGACACAGCGGTAGTCACAGAGGATCAAAGATCTAGGTGACATAGGTGCCTACACCAATGGCCCAACCGCAAAAATGTAATGTAATCATGCATCAGTATAACATTTTTCAATGGCTCCGGCATATGGAATTGCAATTGGGCGAAGTATTTCATCAATGCACCCATTGGCACTATTGGCATTTAGAAAATGTTGCAACAAAACGAGATTGATCCTACCTCCGATGCTGATTCTGCCTCAAATCATTACTGTATATACTTTCTATGCAAGAATAAATCTCTCGTACATTCTGCAATCTTGCTTCATTGCCCGGTACTCTCTGCACTCAAACGCGTCATAAGTTAGGATGTATCCTAAATCTGGACTCGTGTGAAAAACAAATAGGACTCCATTGGACATTTTTCCATAACACGTGTTTCTCACTTGTAACTAAATGAGCAGCGCGATTGCCTTTCGTTAAAGACTGACATCTCAGCGGTCTTCTCGATCTAAAGTGAGCTTCGTGCAAACAATTTATGATGGTTTTGATGAAACTTGTCTTACTTGTATTACCTGTGTTTGCAACAGCTGCATTTGTAACTCAGCTACGGTAGGATTCCTTCTTGCAGTTAATTACAAAAAACGATCTTAATTATGGGTTGTAGATCTTTTGTGTCATCTGAGTCTGCCACATACATCTCCAGTTTCTACAAAACGGGCATTCAAGCGAAAAATTACGCTTTAAGATGTGCCAAATGCTCACGTTACATTTGTTTATCGAGCACTATTTTCTATGTGATTTACTTGGAACTTAAACTTAGTGTATGAAACCGATAAAATATAGAACAATCAATTTAGAACAATTGCGAAAAATCTTGCAAAGAATTAGGTGCCCTGTGAATAAAACAAATAATAATAATAATAAGAAAAAAAACCAGTTTTGCTTAGAAAATCTTACTGCCACCTTAAGCCACTGAATATTCGTTTTGGGAAGCCACCAAAAACTTGAACCAATCTTAAAACATCAACTCTCCCATCCGTTTCAATGAAGGACACTGAATTAGATAATATATCAAAAGCTAACACTTTTGCAAGCCACTTGGATAATGTCATCCAGCCAAACCAATCAACAATAAATGGCCACGAGGAAGCAGTAAAGCAGTTCATTTAATTCTCCTATCAAGTAGAACCATTTTAAAAAAAATAAGCACCAATCAAATTAAGAAAGTTATTAAAGATCTCAACCCCAAAAGCCTCGCGGATACGACCTTATAAATGCTAAAATACTCCACGAGTTACCCTCAAGCACAGTCCAATTGATTACACTTATCTATAACTCCATCTTGAGGTTGGGTTATTTCCCAATTCAATGAAAAGTAGCCCAGATCATTTTAATTCCCAATGCTGGAAAATTAACTTAATATGTTACTTCTTTTGGGCCCATCAGTTTGCTTCCTATCTTATCCAAAATACTGGGAAAAATTTTAAATACAGATTTAAAAATTATTCTCAAAGATCAACATATAATTCTTAAACATCAATTTGGATTCCGAGTAGAGCATGCCACAATTGAACAAGTACAACGTGTCACCAAAAAAAAATAATGCAATCCCTAGAAGATAAAAAGTATTCTTTAGCTGTGTTTCCGGATTTGAGCCAGGATTTTGAGAAATTTGTCATGCTGGACTGTTATATAAATTCAAAAATAGTCTGTCCCTCAATTTTTTGATGTGAAACATCTAATGGCGCGCTTGGGGGGTAACAACGACTGTTGGTGCTGCGATGTCGTGATGCGAAAGCTTCGAGCAGCCCCGTAGCTGCTCGGCTCGCTCCATTGCTTTGGCTCTGCCTACGTTACAAGTAACACTTTCGTACTTGCAAGATCACCAATTTTTTCTTAAATATCACAATGAATACTCGACGTTCCACCCGCTTAATGCTGGAGTTCCACAAGGTAGTGTACTGGGTCATCTTCTTTACCTACTATACACATCTGGCCTACCGTCATCTAACGTCTTAATGGCCACATTTGCAGACGATACTGCCCACTTGACTTCACACGTAAACCCTCAAAAGACATCTGAAATTTTACAAACTCACATGAATAGCTTACAGACGTCAACCCGAATTTGCAAATCCGTAAATGAGGTGCCAAATTTGCGTAGGTGTGCAAACGGCACTGAGATTAACAGCGTCGATTCCGCAAACACCATTGTAGGTTAGGAGGGACTGAAAACAGTGAATACCCTTTCTGTCTTAAAGAAGAGACGGCGGAACACGTCCTGTGTTTAGGCAAAGAAGAACCTGAGCCAGAGAGCTATATCAGGACTTCCCAACAGCCTCTGGAAGTTAGTAAAACAACTGGGGCTGGAGGAGGAGCTCTACCACAGGAAGGTCACAATAGATCTCAACAGGTCGGAGTGCATACCTACTTACAAAAAGCCTTCCATTACAATCTTACTCTGGTTTCATATGAAAACAAGACATTTTACCAATCTTCCATTGTTCAAATTTTTTTATCTAAACATTTATTCAAACGGACAGTTTTATTTTGTCTTATAGTTCAGAAACTCTTGACTATCTGAGTGATTCTGTGTAAGTTTGGTTTTATGTATATTATAATGTATAAATATTTACAAGATTTGTAAAAGAATATTTCACGAAGTTATTTGTTTTCATTAAGGTACAAATCCAAACATTTGCGTGTAAAAAAAATAATTTTTAAGAGAAATTTAATTACTAGTGTAAATTCTACAAAACAATTGTCTAACAAACAATTATAGATACAAAAATAAATTAAAACAATAAATTATTCAAACGTTAACTCACAAATCAATTAATTTTACTATCAGTATAAATATATTTAGAACTGTAAGTAAATTCAATTATGGGTAAAATAAAAATAACAATCAGATGATGTAACATTCTTTAAAATTCAAAATAAATAATAGCTATTTACGAGTATGTGACCAGTAACGAAAAACTTTCTTTTATGTAATATTTGTTTTACTTTTTCTAACTGATGGTAAACAGTTGAACATTCTATTTACGTTAGTTCTGAAAAGTGTCATTTTATACGTCAAAATTGTTAAAGCTGCTCTTTTACTTTACATACATAGTCTCACACATCTATATAGGAAAATAAATTCCCCAAATTCTGTAACCGTTAACAGACATTAAAAATTAAAATTATGTAACGTTTCAGGTGCTAAGGTGTAAAATTCTTATTTAATTTTGAATTACTCTAGATTCACAACGGTGATTCCTATAAATAGATAAACATCCTAAGAGGTGTTTATACAAAGGAAATTAATACAACCATCTGGAAATACTCCTAAATACATTTTAGTACGTCACTAGTATTTTTGGAATCAGAAAGAAATAAACTTTTCTGTGATTTATCACTCGACCAATAGCAGCGATCGCTAAACGGTGACGTCGCAATGATTTAATTTGTCATCAAAAAGTGCCAATCAAATTAATCACTTTTCAATTTTAGAGAGTAGTTAGACATTAGTGTAGTGCCATTAGGACACAAGAAATCCAGTTTAACAACTTTTGAAAGTAGTGAAATTTGTAAATGTAATAAAAAGGGTCTAGAATAATAAATCAATAATATTGATATCGAAAAAATTTGGAACAAGATAAAAAGAAGCTAAGAATAAAATACCGACAAATACAACATGTTTTAAATTAAAAAAAAAGCAAACTACATTAAAGACTAATATGTATTAAATTTGGATTTCATGAGCTTAAATTTTAAATTCCAATATTTAGGAACTTTCTTTGTTACTGTATTTTGTGATTCATCCAACATATACTAAGTTACTAATAGACTCACCTTGAATTTTTGTAGCTTTACTCCAGAGCCACCGTCAAAAATAAGTTCTAAGAAAGTTATCAATATTGATATTAATGGCTGTATTAAACTCTGATACTTTACGTATTTTGAACAAAATTTTTTTACGAATTTTCCACTTTTTTTTAATTCAAACTTTTTTAAGCATACACAGCGGTAGTAGATTTTGTAGACAGTAAAAACTGGTTAGGATTTTTCTTTTGCGGGCTAGGAAACATGTTTTATAAACATTAAATTGAACTGGGTAATTTGTTTCCCAAAGAGCTGTTTTAAAATTACTTACTAAAGGAGTTGCTTACTGATAAGCCTATGTAATTTGTGACAGTGCTGGTTTTTGATAGGAATACTAAGTTTGAAAATTGAATTGCCAAATAAGAAAATGCGCTGGTTTTAATACGGATACTTGGAGGATCTACAATCAAAGTGATTGGATTTCTGGCACATTTATTATACCGATAATTTATGACTGGCAACGTCGCTTTATTTTGATTAAAAAAAATAGTCCACATGGACCAATTACAGTGGTTGTTGGTTGAATTTGTTTATTTCCTATTGGCTCAATATCCAATCTTATTCGTTTTAAGTTAAAGTGATTTTTTTTCACTCCAGCGTTCTATTTAGATTTTAATTTTTTAAAAATGGCTTTTTAAAAGTGATGAAAATTATGTAGTCCCAGAAAGTTTTTATTAAATGAAGTATTTTTATGTGAATGCCACTTTTCACTTAAACAGTTAATAAAAATTTGTACTATCAATTAAAATTAGAAAATAATGCATCTAATTAGGGTGTAGCAAAAAGAATTCACGTTTTGACAAAAGTTTTAAAACCTTTTATTAGAAAAGTAGTAAATTACCAGCGAGGAATGTCTTTCAAAAAATAAGCAGTGTAGATCACTGTATGATGAAGAATATTTAAAAAGAGATTTATAATTTTTTTCTAATTAGATTGTTCCATCTTTTCATATAATTAACACAATGTCCATAGGCCCGCTACTGAACTTTCCTCACAACCCAGAGCGGGCCTATGGACCGCACGACGTAATTTATTTTAAACCTTTTCCAAAGCCCAAGGGACCGCATTTTCTTGCGTTTTACAGTTGGGTTGGACCGTCCTGGGTCCTTAAAACATTACCTTACACTTGGGCCGTTTGATTTTTTTTTCTGATTTTCTAGTCCACCGTAAACCCAAAAAGCTTACTTTCATATTGTGGTTAGGTTTTTCGACATTATTTAAATAAACTTGGATTATAACAATAAATATGTGCCATGTTTACATTACCTGTACATATTTTCATACATTTTTTTTTTATGTTTGGGTATAAAAAAAATGACATTTTAAAAACAGAACTTTTATTATATATTTGACTAATACAATAATTAACTTGTAATTTTTTATATGAAATATAATTTTTCAATACACATCGTATACTTTTTTTATGCTTTTATATAAAAGCATAGGTTCAAAAGATAAAAATGCGAGAAACAAAATTATTTTGCAAGTTTTATACTGCAAGTAGGGTGTAATTTCAAAGAAAACAAATGAAAAGATTTATTTCGAATGAAAAGTGCAAACAAATTCATATTTTTTGTGTGCTGTCCAAAGGCCCGCTCTGGGCCCTGGGGAAAGTAGTATGGATAAACTTTCTCTCGGGCCCAGAGCGGGCCCATGGACCGCACACAAAAAACATGATGATTTTTTCGCATTTTTTATTTCAAATAAATTTTTTCATTATTTTTCCTTGAAATTACACCCCATATGAAGACTAAAATAGGGCAAAAAAATTATTGGGCCAGGGGGATATTTCATCGATTTTGGTGGGGGCTCAACGTGTAAATAAAATCAAGTTGGTACCGGGTTTCCCATAAAAATCCAATTAGAAAAGTGCTCCATTCTTTGGGTTTGATATATCGCACCTTAAATAAAAGACAAACTATTATGGAATCTCAAAAATGAAATATTTTACGTTATGAATACCTCAGTTGAATAGATGTAGTTCATCGACAAGGTCCATTCATAGTTTTTCTTGATTAAACTTGGTACGTTTCGTTAATGCTTTGATATAGGAAAACGTATAATAATATTACATGCCGGTAATGAAAACGGTTTTGTTCCGAATTGTTTGCTATTATCGACAAAGAATATTTTAAGTTGATCGTTGCATCCAATTAAAGTCCGGTCCTGGACCTTCCGTAGGCTTAATTCTTTAATGTGCCCGAATTCGTGAAACAGGACATATTATTTCTGACTTTCCTTATACTATCGTCTGCTCAGATATTTTTAGAGCTGGGTTTCCAAAAGGATTTTTAGTCTGCTTAAATCTTTGTTAAAAGAACTAATCAGGCGTGGTTCAAAATTTTTATTAGGAATTACAAAATTTGGTTATTTTTCTCGAATTTGGGATAATTGTGTGACGATTTTATGATCTCGGTTATAATGAAGCTTATTTAAATGGGACAGTCGGTAAAGGTCGACCTCAGCGAACGTATCTCGATCAGATCGACATTGTTTTAAAAAAACGTCAGGTCAAGAGTACCAACAACCGAAGAGCATGTATGAGAGCACTGATAAAAGTAGAGGAAGCAAAAGATGTGTGTAAGAACCGTAGCGGAAGTGGAAGAAAGTGGTCTCTGCCTACCCCTACGGGAAAAAGGCGTGACTATATGTATGTAAGTATGGCTAAAGTAATATTTTTTAAAGTTTTTTTTGTTCTGAAATAAAAAGCATGGTTAAAAATATTGAAGTTAATACAAAATGAACAATGAATGTAGTAAATATACAACATGTATGTAAGGGTCAATTTCGTTTGACTAACTGGACATATAATCGATTGACGATTTATAGGTAATAACAGTTTCAATTTAGAAAAGTTTATTTTTTATTTTTGTAATCCAGTCGTGCCTTGCATTAATGGCCATTTATTATTTATGCATTGCGTTTGTATTGATTACGAATAATTTTAATGAGCGCAACGAGTTTCACTACCACCATGCATTTAAACGAAAGCCTTTTTATTTATTAAACTAGCTTTTATCTGCGCCTTCGCTCACGTTGAAATTCTGAAATAACTGTCAAAGGTCATTAAAAATAAAATAATATTATAATTTTTTTTATTGCTTGACTGCGAACATCAGTTTTTAAAAATCATCAACCTAGTTTAAAAATCTGAAAACATGCTTTATTAAAATATCTTCCTACAAAAAATAAGATTTTAAAAAGTTAATAGTGTTACGAGTTGCGAGTGGATTGTAATCAATGGAGCCGATCTAGCTCTAAAATATTCAAAAGACTTGCATGCAGTTGATTTTTATCAGGAACTTGCCGTATTCAAGGAGCTAGTAACCGAAATTATAGAAAAATCAAATTCATTCGACCTGTTACATTTGTGTAAGCATGACTTGCAGGAAGCGTTTCCTAATGTTACTATAGTTTTAAGAAGATACTGCACTATACCTACGACATCTGCAAGCTGTGAGCAAAGCTTCAGCTAACTGAAAATAATTAAAACCTTTCTGCGTTCAACAATGAGTCAGGAACGTCTATTTGGCCTCGCGATTCTAGCCATTGATAATAAAACTGCCTTTGAGACGGACTTTAAAGAGCTAATAGATTATTTCGCAGAAAAGAAAGCTTGCTGTGTAAGGATGAAGTAAGATTAAAGATAAAAATGCTGGGATTGAAGATTGAAGAAATGTCTTGATTGTCTATTGCCTTTCCTAGTTATAGTTCTTGCATTTTTGCAAGACCAAGACCAAGACCAAGACTGCGTAATTTTAGCAAGACCAAGACCAAGACTGACCGTGCAAGATTTAAGCAAGAACAAGACTAAGCCTGCGAGACTCTTGCGTCTTTCAGTTAAGACTGAGTGTCGTTTTAGGGAGCTGACAGGCTTAATTTATAATACAAGAAATTGACACATAGAAAACAAACGAAAGGGGGAATTTACGTAGTCCGGATAAGTAAATAGAAAATAATATATTAAATATAGTTTGAAAATAAATAAAAAAAATGAAAAATAAACTATGTAGAATAAAGCGTAATAAAATTATATGTAGTATGTTACCGAGAAAATGTTTATTTTCTTAATATTTCAAAAGTTACAGGCCAGAAAAGAGATCTTACAAACTAATTTAAAATCTAACTTATTGTAATAAGGTAGATATAAGAGCGAGAAGTAGGAAACTACAATGTCATGCGTCTGTACGCCGCATACGGCATCCTTTGATTTGCGGCGGCATCCTTTAATGAGAGCCAGCACGTGCCAAGGCAGCGCGGTACACGGTGACACTATCTAAGCGATTCTCTTTCTAGACAGATAATGTTCTGTAAAATACAGTCAAGTTAATGTCATTAAGTTGTTTTTTATATGTTTTAACCATGTTTGAGCACATGTAAGCTTATTAAATGTAAACGTTTATTAAGAAACAGACTGACTTCCGTGGGACACGGTAGACAGCTCAGTTGGTTAAAGCATCAGCACGGATCGCTTGGGTCGTAGGTTCTCAAACCCCACCCAGTGTCAGTTGATTTTTTGAATTTCTCATTAAATTTTTAGACATTTATTAATTTGGTTGATCTTTACTATGGCTATGTTAATTTAAACTCAAATTGTACCTACTCTGTAACGTTGTTCTACGATCTAAATTAACGTTTAATAAAAAGCAATAGACTAATAGGTAATTGCGAAACTTGCGAGATTCTTGCTGCAAGACCAAGACCAAGACTGGGAAGGCAATGCCAAGACCAAGACCAGGTGTATTGGCGCAAGACCAAGACCAAGACTTGGCTAAGTCTCGTCTTGTTCTTGCATTTGAACAACACTAAAGCTACTAGATAATAGGTAATAAAGAGTGCAAATTTATTCTTTCGGCCACAAAAAATTATATTATTTATATTATTTATATTTAATTATATATTTGTGAGTTAATCAAACGCTAAAGAAAGGGAGCGCCACTATCAAGTTTCTGCCCCGTTTCGAAAGAATCGTAGATCCGGGGCTGCTATAATATATGTAAATACTCGTAACTATAACGTTTAAATACAAAACGAAATATTTTTTATTAATACTCGCACACGAAATCCGTTTTGTAGTTTATAGTGTGAAGTTATATTTATATTTTTATTCAGAAAACCTTATCTGCCTAAAAAACTCATGTTTTAGGTATTCAGTTCGGATTTTTGTAAAAATGCTTGAGTTTTTTTTATACAATAGGTAACTTAATCTTTGAATACATTACATGTAAACACGCTAACTTTTATATTTAACGCGAAAAATGCATCTATTAACTTGGAAATAACGAAATAAAATATAAAATTGCCTATTAACAAACCAGCAACGTTGCATTGAATCATTAAAAATTTGTTATTTAATCAATAATCTGTTTTAACCTTAGGTACTATTTGTAATATATTGCAGATAATTCTGTGTGTTTATTATGGTAGTATCATACAGCCAGTCCAAATAACTTATGATATTGCGTAAATGTCAGAAAAACAAAAAACACGTCGAATTTTAAATCAAGGGTAGGTTTAAAAATGTTATTTTGCTGTTTTCAAGTGGCACCCCTTTAACATCTCCCACCCCTTCTTTAAAATGTCAAATAGCAACCCCTACCTTTTGAAACATCAAAAGAAAACTCAGGAAAAATGCAAATCAGCCATTTAAACAACAATTTATTCTATTGATTTATTTTGCTGATAACAACAAATTTTGTGAAATAACATAAGACTATAACAAAAACGACCCACGCCACTGTTGTACAGGTAGATGTCTAATTAGGGATCAATTTACTTACTTTTGAATACATGTCAACTTTTTTGACATTTTTTGTCATTTTGTTTCAAAATTATTATTAGTATATTTAGGTAGTTATTCGTGACGTTAAATTAGCCATTATTTGTAGTTGTAGCATTTGGAGTTAATTAAAAATGGTGTATTCTCTGCAAGAACGAATAGAAATAATATTTATTTACGGTCATCAAAACAAGTGCGCTCGAGGAACCGCTCGAGTTTTTGGCATTCTGATAGAAATATAGGTCACCAGACTATCATAGAATTAGTACGGAAATTTAGAGTGTTAATGGACAAGTCGGTAGAGGTCGACCTCGGCAAACATATCTCGATCAGATCAACATTGTTTTGAAGAAAGGCCAGGTCAAGAGTACTTTTTTTTTTATGAAAATAGTCGCAAAAAGGGTAGGCCTATCGTATGGGCCGCGGACGGCCCGCACTGCGACTATTAGAAGGGGAAGGGATTATAGAAAGGAAATGATTGTGGACACGCTTTTTAAAAAGTTGCAGGTCATAGTTCTCTAAAAAAACTGATTTTAAAAGCTTATTCCATTCCGTAGCAGCCCTGTAAAAGAAGGATTCTTGATGAAGATTGGTCCTTGTAGTGTCAATCTTGAGAGTTAATGGGTGAGACTGATCAGCGTGCCGAGTTTTTCGGCCGACGAGCATGTATAAGAGCACTAATGAAAGTAAGGGAAGCAAAATATGTGTGTACGAACCGTAGCAAGTAGAACGAAGTGGTCTCTGCCTACCTCTACGGGAAAAAGGCGTGACTATATGTATGTATGTATGTACAATTGGTAAAAATATAATTATATATTTGTACATAATAATATATGTCAAATAAAAAATTATAAAAATAGTTGACGATAATTATGACCTATAGATTCTGTGTAAATTTGAAAAGTTAAGGTTTACGCTTTTACTTACCATTTCCAAATCTTTTTATTGGCGTGTCGGTGCCCTAGGTTGTGTGTGAATTTCGGATTAAGGAAGAATCCACAGGATTTAAATGGAAAAATATGGACTTTATGAACCACACATAATATTTAAAATTACCCATTATTAACAAAGGAAATGTTTCTCACGTACGAAAAAAGGGTAAAGTGCTAAGATGTGGTATTCTGTATTACATCATTTTACTTCCACATTGCATCGCTAGAATTTTTTCTGAAATAATTGTTTAGAAGATATTGATCAGTGCTGTTTTTTATTTGTTTTTAAAATGTCAAAGTTAAACTCATCACACTACGAATAGCGATATATTTGCCGACAGTAGATTGTATTAGATTCTATTGGAAGGCTTCTTGTAAATATGCATTTCCACCTGACGAACAACCCCAGCTTTTTTACTAACTTTCAGAGGGTGTTGGGGTACCTGATGTAGCTCTCTGGCTTAGATTTTTTTTTGCCCAAGCACATGAACCGGGATCTTGTTCGTATTCCGCCGTCTCTTCTTTTTCAAAACAGAAACGGCATTCACTGTTATCAGCCTCTCCTAACCTACAAAAGTATTTGCAGAGTCGGCAATGTCCTGTCAGCAGGTCCTATGCGAGGGTTCTTTTATAAACTTTTTTGCGTGCCTCTGACCTGTGGATCCACTGCATTTTGACAAAGTTTCTAATGGCAATAATTTTTAAATGTTGATTCTTCTGCAACTTTTTGAAATCCCCACAGTGGGGTTCGAATCCGATGGGGACAGTTTCTGAGTCCGTTTTGGCCGGTGTATCTTCCTCCTCGTTCACTTCTTACCCCGAATGTTCTGGGACCCATACCAGTGTGACAATATTTGTGTCTGTTCTGTTCGCTTGGCATTCCCAAAATCGGGTCTGTTTGGATTTTCTCTCTGTTTGTGCTGATTAACAAATGCCCGGGAATAATTGGTAATCGTCTCTTCATGAGTCCGCAGATGGTCTGCTTAGCTGTAATCTGAATATATATATATATATATATATATATATATATATATATATATATATATATATATATATATGTGTGTGTAATGGTGAAAGATTCAGTTAGACCTCTAATGCTACAGTTATGTTCATACTCATGGCCCCTGTTGTACTGAGGCACGCTAGCCGTTGAGTTAAGTATAACAGAGGAAATGAGTACGACCCCAACTTTAGCATTAGAGGTCTTACTCAAGTATAAAAAATTATAAACATTTGCTATTTATTGTATATTTTACTTTTAACAACAGTAATAACATTCAGATCCAAAAAGGTTTTTTTTATTTCCAAATATAACTAAGAAGTATCTTCACCGACCGATTTTTTAAATGTAAACTTGTGCAAAAATTAAGAAAGCGGTAAAACATGAGACAATAATAAAAACAGTCATAGAAGTTACACAATAAGTTCGAATTGAAACTAAACATAAAACGCTTATGTAGGTCAATGTAGAAGATTGCGTGACAAACAAACGTTTCTTGTGAAAAAATGGATTTGTTAATGGACGCAAATAAAAGTTTTAAATAAATTAAAAAAAATTTTTTACCAAACACTGTATAATGCTTTTAACTTTATTGTGTTTGTTGAGTGTAATGAATGGAATGAGATATTTTTGTAAAAACAAACAACAAAAAAAAATTAATAAGCAACAAAATAAAGTTCGCTCCTAAAAATCCTTAAAAATACCAAATCCTCACCTCTTTTGAGATACGTCCAATGATGATTGCTTACTATCAAAGAAAATATTTCACAAGATGAATTTAACTTTAAATAAAATAACTTTTACATACATATAGTCACGCCTTTTTCCCGTAGGGGTAGGCAGAGTCCACTTCTTTCCACTTTCGCTACGGTTTTTACACACATCTTTTGCTTCCTCTACTTTCATCAGTGCTCTCATACATGCTCGTCTGTTGTTGATACTCTTGACCTGGCCTTTTTTCAAAACAATGTTGATCTGATCGAGATATGTTCGCCGAGAACGACCTCTACCGACTTACGTCCATTCACATTCGCCTTATAGATTTGTTTCGTCAATCTTCCTTCATCCATCCTTTCTACGTGTCCAAACTATCTAAGCATTCCTTTATCTATCTTTGTAACCACATCTTCTTTTACACCACGGCGTTCTCTTATCCCACTATTCTTTACTTTATCCAACCGAGTCACTCCGGCTATACTTCTCAGACTACCATACATAAGTGTAGGAACCAACACACCTCTATGCACAGCCAGACGCGCCTTTTTTGAAACTGTTTGGCTGCACATAAAGCTATGCAGTGCCCCATTCATTTGTTTTTCTGCCAACACCCTTCGCTCAATGTCACTGTCATACTTTTCGTCTCTCGTAAACTTTGAACCCAAGTATACAAACTCAACTTTTTGTTGTTTTTGCGAGAATGCAAATAAATATTGTTAATTAATTTAGATTTCGTTTTTCGTATGAGATCTTAAGGTTACACATATACGAAGACCGATATTAACTTTATTTGATGCAAAAAACATTACAAATGAACAACTGATATTCGAAACAGCTGAATGCAAACTTTGGCTCGTTTTTAATTTAGCTCAACCATTGTATATAGAAGTAACAATGGCTCATTATTGTATCCCTTTGCTCAATGTCACTGTCATACTTTCCATCTCTCGTAAACTTTGAACCCAAGTACACAAATTCATTAACTGCTCCATTTTTTCTCCCTTAATTAGAACTTCACAGTTTGTCATGTTTTCTTCTCTTTCAAAAACCACTACTTTCGGTTTGCTTACATTTATTTTCATCCCCTTGATTTTCAGGGCATCATGCATAACATTAACCATCGCCTGCAACTCCTCTTCAGATGACGCTAATATGACTTGATCATCGACGTAAAGAAGGCATTTGAAGATCAAATCATTCATTTTCAATCCATACGCACTCTCTTTAAAATCTTTTAATAAAAGTAATAATTGTAAAGGTCATATAATCAAGTACATCGCTATATAACAGACACGGGCATCTAAATATTGTTATTATTGCAGCCTGGATCCAAACAATATTTGTTGCTAAAGATACACATGGTCGCTAAATATTAATGGAAATATAATTGGTTTTTTTTTTTATGAAAATAGTCGCAAAAAGGGTAGACCTATCGTGTGGGCCGCGGACGGCCCGCACTGCGACTATTAGAAGGGGAAGGGATTATAGAAAGGAAATGATTGTGGACACGCTTTTTAAAAAGTTGTAGGTCATAGTTCTTTGGAAAAACTGATTTTGGAAGCTTATTCCATTCCGTAGCAGCCCTGTAAAAGAAGGATTCTTGATGAAGATTGGTCCTAGTAGTGTCAATCTTGAGAGTAAATGGGTGAGACTGATCAGCGTGCCGAGTTCTTCGGCCGAATGTGGCCAATGATGGTACAAGAGTTTTTATTTCTCTGGAGCATCTGCCATGGAAATATCTGTAGAGCAATGACTGGTCTGCAACTCTTCTTCTATGTTCTAGAGGGTGAAGGGTATCTGTGAGAGTTGAGCTGTTTATCAAGCAAATGGCTCTTTTCTGAATGGAATCTAGAAGACGAAGAGAATGCCTTGGTGCTGAACCCCAAATGTGCGAGCAACACTCCAGTAGAGGTCGGATTTGAGCCTTGTACGTCGTCAACAGTTGATCAGGAGTAAAAAACTTTCTGGTCCCTGGGGGTCCCCGGCATTAGTTTTAAACGCATCAGAAGAAATACCGTCAACTGCCACATGTAAGAACCGATCTTGCATGAAGCTCAAGAGCCATTGGCGCAGTTTGGTTGGGAGACCGTAGGCAGATAATTTACCTAACAATGCCTGGTGCCAAACACGGTCAAAGGCTTTAGATATATCCAAGGCTATTGCACGGGATTCACCAAACTTTTCAATAGTGTTTGTCCAGAGCTGAGTGACATAAGCCAGCAAATCTACAGTAGACCGAAGTTGTCGAAATCCATATTGTCTGTCATGGATTATCTCAAATTTCTCTAGATATTTGATAAGTTCTGTGTTAATCGCTTTTTCCATAAATTTGGATATGACTGAGAGCAATGCAATAGGGCGATAATTTGCAGGAATGGTCTTCTTTCCTTTTTTCGGAATCGGTTGGACTTTAGCGTTTTTCCACATGGACGGAAATACTCCTTTGCTGTATGATAACTTGAAGAGTCTACAGAGAACTGGGGTGAGCTCTTGAGCACAGGTCTTCAGGACAATTGTCGGAATTCCATCTGGTCCTACTGCCTTATTAGAGTCAAGATTTCGTAGGATTTTCCTGATAGTGCGATGGCGGATAGTGACCTCAGGCATTGTTGCGTTTATTCTAGGTATCGTTAGGGGTTGTTTTCCATTGGTATCGAGGGTTGAGTTAGAGCTGAACATTTCGGCCAGCAGATCCGCTTTTTCTTTGGAAGATACGGCTGTCGTGCCGTCGGACCTCTCGAGTGGTGGTAAAGAAGTTGTGAAATTCTTATTTATGGCTTTGGCCAAAGACCAGAAGGTCTTTGATCCAGGAGGGGCATTGAAAAGCTTGTTGCATATTCTCCTGTCGTAGGATTCTTTGGCAAGATCGATCGTTCTTTTGCAGGCGTTCCTCGCGTGGACAAAGGCTTCTCGGTTGGCAATTGTCGGGACTTCGCACCAGAGTCGATGTGCTTGATTTTTATCACGCACGGTACGGTTGTATTCTTGGTTGAACCAGGGTTTGGGGTTGAAGATCCGTCTTGTACCATGAGGAATGTATGAGTCCATACCTAGCCTTATGATTTCGGTTACAGATTCTGCACATGTTGATGGGTCTTGTGAGCGAAAGCAGACATCTTTCCATGTAAATGATAGGTAAAAATCCCTCAGTTCATTCCATTTTAACTTAAACACTCCATGTAAATACAAATACCCTTTCAAGATGTATTCCCTATTGGTAATAGTAAAAAAAGGATCACATATTTAAATAAAAGCATTTAAAATAATCAAGTCCTTTTGGAGTTTTTCTTACTGCTAGATGTCATCGCAGCGCCATTTGATAGCGATGAACATTACGAGTAGCGATTAGTAACTTAAAACTTAATAACGTAGAATGGTTGCGTTCCAAGAATTTATGAATAATAAATATTTCTTGTAAAACTATTTGTTTGATGTTCTTGAAACATTAATTTAACCAACACAATATAAACGCTTAATTAATACGTAAGCCTTTTTAAAATATTCATCCAACTTTAGTACACTTCGAATTGTATACGAAAGAAAAGCAAAACTGTTCCTGAATGTAATATTCTCGAGAAAGACAGAATGGAAGCATTTCGTACAAACCTAAATTAGGGCAAAGGGTCGTCGAACCACGCCGAATATTGATCGTGAAGTTATCCAACGGAGAATTTGACGAAGGATATAAAAGCTTGGTAAAAAATATTTTTATTTACATGAATTACATGATAAACATCTCGCTATGTACGTATACAACTACAGACAGTTGAAATTATTTAATTAAACTTCCGCTAATGACATCAACATTTTTGGCATTTTTGAAAACGTTGGTTTGTAATACCGACTTTTTTAAAATTAATAATAAATACAACGACGTTTAAATCCAGAACTGTTTTTTTGTTATGGTATAATTAGATATCAGGATTATTGTATCTAAACAAACTTCATTAACATTTATGCTAGTTCAAAAACCTGATTTTTTTGGTATTAAATTTTTTTATTCAAGAACTCGAACATAAAGAATTTTTTGGTTCAACCAATATACTATGTTTTGAGGATCATACTGATCTTAACATACATACATACATATAGTCACGCCTTTTTCCCGTAGGGTTAGACCCCCTACGGTAAACATTTACACAACACTTACTACAATACATAAGTGTACGGACCAGTACTCCTCTATGCATAGCCAGACGTGCCTTTTTTGACACGTTATGGCTGCTCATAAAGTTATGCAGGGCCGCATTCATTTGTTTTTCTGCCAACACCCTTCGCTCAATGTCACTGTCATACTTTTCGTCTCTCGTAAACTTTGAACCCAAGTATACAAACTCAACTTTTTGTTGTTTTTGCGAGAATGCAAATAAATATTGTTAATTAATTTAGATTTCGTTTTTCGTATGAGATCTTAAGGTTACACATATACGAAGACCGATATTAACTTTATTTGATGCAATAAACATTACAAATGAACAACTGATATTCGAAACAGCTGAATGCAAACTTTGGCTCGTTTTTAATTTAGCTCAACCATTGTATATAGAAGTAACAATGGCTCATTATTGTATCATTGATAACTTCTAGCACCTTTCTCAATGAAATGAATAAAAAAAGATTTTCTATTTTAAAAAGAAATAGAAATATAGGTTTGCTTGCGATCGTATGAAGGAGTCACATTACGAGATACATTTTCAATATTTTCTTTAAAAAATTATAGAAAAATTATAGATAAAAGCTAAAAAGTTCATTTTGTTCAATATACACATAATTTAATTCTCTTTATTACACAAGATATAGCTTCATTAACCATTTCATCTTGCCAAATGAATCTATTATTTATTCGTTGACGAAGTTCTTGTACATTATTTCGCATATTTTTGTCGTAGATTTCGTATATTAAGTATAAATATACGAGGGCAGTTTGATAAGTCAGTGACTTTTTGAATTTCCCGCGCAGTTACTCCAAATACAACAGTGCTGCCGCCGTCAACTATAATCTATCAGTGGGCAACTTTCTAATTTTGAGCAAGCTACGTCGTCTAGTTGGTGTTTGATAGCCGTTCAAAGCAGACAACCTCGTAAATTTTTACGAAAATGGAAAAAAGTGAATTTCGTGTGCTGATTAAGCATTACTTTTTACGTTAAAAATCCATCACTGAAACTAAAGAAAGACTTGATAAATACTACGGGGACTCGGCACCATCAATTTCAATGGTTAAGAAGTGGTTTACAGAGTTCCGTTGTGGTCGTACCAGCACTAGTGACGCCGAACGTCCAGGTCGCCCAAAAGAAGTGATCGCGCCGGAAATCGTCGATAAAATCCATGAAATAATATTGGATGATCGGGGAATGAAAGTGCGTGAGTTGGCTCATGCTGTAGGTATCTCAACTGAACGGTTACATCCTATTTTACACGAATATTTGGACATGAAAAAACTCTCTGCGAGATGGGTGCCGCGATTACTCAGTCTCGACCATAAGCGCAATCGTGTGACCACTTCAAAAGAGTGTTTAGCGATGTTCAGCCGTAATCCGGACGAATTTTTGCGCCGTTTTGTTATTGTGGATGAAACATGGATCCATCACAACACGCTAGAGACCAAGGAACAATCAAAACAGTGGGTTGCTCGGGGTGAACGTGGATCAAAGAAGGCGAAACAGAGTCTGTCAGCCAACAAGGTCATGGCCACAGTTTCTTGCGATGTACGCGGTGTCATTCACATCGATTACCTCAAGAAAGGTAAAACGATCACCGGCGAATATTATTGAAAGCTTTTGAACAGATTCGACGTTGATTTGAAGCAAAAACGGCCGCATTTGGCTAAGAAGAAGAAAGTGCTGTTCCATCAAGACAATGCACGTGTGCACACTTATCTAGTCACGATGGCCAAAATCCACGAATTGGGATACGAACTGCTACCCCATCCAGCATATTCTCCAGATTTAGCCCACTGCGACTATTTTCTGTTTCCAAACCTAAAGAAATGGCTGGGCGGTAAGAGATTTGAGTCAAATGAAGAAGTCATTACCGAAACAAACGCGTATTTTGAGAGCTTTGAAAAAACCTATAATTTGGAGGGAATAAAAAAATTAGAAAAACGCTGGACTAAATGTATCGAGCTAAAAGGTGATTATGTAGAAAAATAAAATGTTTATTTGCGGAAAAAAATTTGTTTTATTCAAAAAGTCACTTACTTATCAAACCGCCCTCGTACTATTATAAATAATATTATGTACAGGGTGTGGCGCGAAAAGTTTTGATTAAAAGTAATGGCGGATGTTAAAAATCTGAAATTACGAAGCTGTAGGTTTTAGATGACGCTGAGTTGAAATATAATGTTGTCTTGAATGTAGCACTTCCGGTTACACCGGAAGTAGACGTCAACTTTGTTATGTTAAATAGAACCTAATATTTTTTATTTTATTTTCGAAATCTACATGAAATTTAAGGTAAAATTTGTTAACAATGTCCTATACCAAAAATGAAGTATTTTCGAGATATTTCGAATTTTTTTCAAAATTTTAAAAAAATCCTAGTTCGCATTGAATAACGATATCTTCATTAATAACAAAGCTAGTGACGTGAAATTGTAACCAAAAAACAACAAGCGCTTGCCCGTTGACTCTATTTGTTTAACTCATTGATATTTCATACAAGGTGTATTAAACTTAGCCGCCAACATGCACAATTTAAATCATTTATAAGTTGCTTACTTTAAATAGAACACCTTGTATTTTATTTCATTTTCCGCTGTATTTTTTCAAGCCAATTCGTTTGGTGTCGGTATTCTCTATACCTAAATCCAACCACTTTTGAGATATTTCATTATCTTACTTAAAAACATAAATAACAACACTTAATTATTTCAACATAAGTAAAGGGTAGGCATTGGCTGTCAAAGATTTGATTGTTAGAACGTTAATTGTTTATGTTGTTTTGACAGTTTTCTTTACCAGTTTGTATTTCATAGTAAATAATGGCCAAAGTTCGGCAATCCCAAACCGTAAATACACTCAGCAGTATACAATGCCTATGTATGCCTATGTATTACGGGGGCTATGAGAACAACCCCCACTGCTGCTATGGAAGCAATGCTAAACCTTCCACCTCTAGGTATTTATATCCGGGGCGAGGCAAGACAATGCGCGTATAGACTAGAACAACAGTACTGTTGGGAAGGTACTAAAACATATGGGCATACAACCATAAAAAATATAATCAGACACCCATTTCTAGAAATGGCAACTGAATATATGAGTGCAGAAATATCTTTTGAGAAAAACTAAGAGGTTCACGCAAAACTCAGGGATGACAAAGGAAATGATGATGAACCTGGTGAACTCACCTGGTACACAGATGAATCAAAAACCAGCGAAGGAACTGGCTCAGGCGTCTATTATAAAAAAATCCAAATATGAGCAAACCAACTCATTGGGGAGACACGCCTCGGTCTTTCAAGCTAAAGTAGATGCCATAAACGCTTGTTGCTGTTAAAAATCTGAGACGAGGATAAAAAAGGAAATAATCCTCAAATAGTCAACCGGCACTTAAAGCTTTGGCATCACGGAGAATAGACTTAAAAATTGTCCGAGATTGTGCCGGAAACCTACGAACCTTTTCTAACCATATTAAGGTTACTTTGTCGTGGGTATCAGGGCACAAAGGTATTTCTGGTAACTAAAAAGCGGACAAACTAACTAGGCGGGGCTCTGGAACACGATTTATTGGATCATAACCAATAATAGGGTTACCCAAGGCCAGCGTTAAAGCAGCGATAAATGATTGGGTTCACTCTCAGCATCAGCTGAAGTGGGCACAGCCAGAGGGAGCTAGGCACTGCAAGTTAATGCTAAAAGAACCCTCACCTAAGCAAGCAGGGAAACTGCTCTCGCTAAGTAGGGAAAACAGTTGTAGGGCTTTGTACCGGACACTGTTTTCTAAGGAAACATCTGCACAATATAGGCGTGTCTGAAACAGAACCTATATGCAGATAATATGGAGGTACTAGGTTTTAACGACTTAGTTAAAGTATAATATAAATTTCTGTTTAATATTTTTCTTGTACTAACTTTTTGTCTATTTATAAAAATGTCACTTACACAAATCGAAGATTTTTTGGTTTTCGATAAAATGTAACAACCAACCATTCACCCCTCCCCGCTCAGCAGGGTTTGGGTGGAAATAACATATAATCAATAACGACAATGAAAGCTCACTTGCTACGATATCACACGATAACATCTGGGTCACTAACTCCAACTAAAAGTCTCCTCGTCTTCCGCAGGAAGAATGATTGTGTTCTATATTAACTGCAAAAATCAAGTTTTTAATTAAAACCTAAGTACACAAACGTTAATAGTTCTAACTGTACTTCTCACATAAGACTTTAAGTAAAAGCGAAAAAAAAATCCAGTCAATTATTCGATACTTTTATAAATAAATGCCTCTTTTATTTTCATCGATTTATTTAAGTGGAATTCAATTAAAATTCATTTAATTGAAATGCAGGTCCGCGTTACATTTAAATCTATTTTCCAGTACATGAATGACTACATATCAAAAAGCATCCAAATATTAATGATTTGTTTTAATTTATCAACATGGAATTCAATTTTTTTTTTAAATAAAAAATTGGAATTACAGTTTATTGATCAGTAGAACAAGATTCTGCAAATAATTCTACAAAGATAAAAAATAAAATACAAGAATGCTGTAATAAAAAATAAATTAGTTTGTCAGCGGAATAATTGCCATATTAAACTTTATAATCAATATAAATCTAAATTAATTAAAGAAAAAGGTATTAAAATATCTGAGACAATTGAGTCATAAAATTGCAGACAGAAAATTAGCGATAGTAAAAAGGAACTAATTCACACTACCTATAAAAAACAGTTCTCAGCTTTTTAATAATATTTATTATTGAAAACTCTACAACTGATAACAGTTTTATAATGAACATAATAACACTTGAAATGTTATGTTATTACTTACAATTCGTCAACGTTTTTATTGATTTTATTAATTTTGTATTACTTCTGTTAACGGACACCTCTACACAACGGAAATATTTTCGGAACGGACAATTTCAAGGCTACCGAACATTTTATACGTGTGTAAGTAGGCTAAGACACCCCTGAACAACGGACCCTCCTCACAATGACTTCGAACAAAATTTATACGCATTTTTTCTACGTAATTCTCGTAATTTTACCTAGCTGCCGACAACGGACAATATAGGCGATTATAAATGGGGCTCGGTAAACCCAAAGAACTTGTTGCAGCAATAAAACTAATAATTTAAATAGGTATGTGTAGTTATAAAACTAAGTAGGTAGGTAAATCGAGTTTGATTTCGAGAAACCCATTTTCGAATTTATTCATCCTTTGCACATCCCTAATTTAGTTGTAACAATATGATCACAGTGTAAAAATGTCTTCGGCTAAGAGAAAATTTTTTAAGTTTGGAAGAAAAACTATTGGCGGTAGAGGCGTCTGAAAAAAATAATTACAGTAGAACAAATTGACCTTTACCCTGACGTCATACCTACAAACCTCGCGAAATAAATCAAGCTTGCTCAAGACATAATAATAAATTTAGAGCAATATCTGGAGAAGCTGCAAATGTAAACCTTGACGACGTTTTAGAGTGGCAAAGAAAAACTGACAAATTTATTAAGTGGCTTTCACCTCAAGATATTTTTAAAGCCGACGAGACTGGCCTTTATTATCGAGCCTTACCAAGTTAAACTTTTACATTTCGCAATGAAAAGTGCATCGGAGGTGAATCTGCTAAGGAGAGACTGAAAGTATTATTGTGTGCAAATCTAAATGGGGAAAAAGAAAAACCTAAAGGCATTAATGTTGATAAACTGCAAGTTGACTAGTACTACAACAAGAAGAGAGATCAGAGATATCATAATAGATTGGTCGCACAAATTTGACAAAAAAATGCAACGTCAAAAAAGAAAAACTATTTTGTTTTTAGACAACGCAACATACATACATACATATAGTCACGCTTTTTTCTCGTAGGGGTAGGCAAAGACCACTTCATTTCAATTGCTACGGTTCTACACACATTCTTCGCTTCTTCTATTTTCATCAGCGCTCTCATACATGCTCGTCGGTTGTTGGTACTCTTGACCTGGTCTTTTTTTAAAAAATTGTCGATCTGATCGAGTTATGTTTGTCGAGCATAAATTTCTTTCATAACATGAATTTGAATAAAAAAAACGGTAGTTTTTAATGATTAAACAAATTTATTTAAAATTTGAAAAGTTGAAGAACTAGTTTTTTCTTTGCAAAAGTTGAAATACATACTCTCCGTGCTCACTGTATATATTTATTCTTTTAATTATTTTTTTTCTGACACGCGATAATCATACTTCAATTTATTTTTATATAATTTGAATTTATCTTGTGCTTAATGTTTTAATCCATTTTTGGTTTATAATATTGGCTCAACACATAAAATAATACTTACACCTGGTTGTGTACGTAATTTTTTTTCCAATTATGAAAAAGGTATAAGTGAAACTGATTAACCAAAGTTTAATCAGAAAAAAAACAGGTGTTATAAGAACCAGTTGGGAAAATTATCTGGCACACGGCTTGGAGAAAATTACGAATTTGTCACATGTAATGTGTTGATGCGAAAGCGGCAGGAAATTGCATGTTTAGTAACCGTTGTTCGTAAAGAGCAATTGGGAAAATAGCTTTTTGAAATATAAAGGACATTCTTTGCCAAATAATACGAAAACGAATAACCCAAAAAAGGTTAACGTTTAAATTTTTATTCACATTTATTGTATAGCCACCTCATAGCCACCTCATACGACACGGTCCCGGTAAACCAAACCAATAATTGTTTCGGGAATTTCCCCATTTCACTATATGTATATTGATTAAGGCTGCAAAAGGTAATTATTATGGAGTCTACAGAGTGGCTAAAAAAAGTGTAACATATCAAAGTTGTGTTTTTTTAAATTGAACACTCTGTATTTCGTTACACTTTTAAATAGTTCAGAAAAAAATGGTTCGATTTCATAAAAGGTACTATGTAGCTAACTATAATCGTTCTCGAGTTATTGATTTTTTTTTATAAAAATGGTAGGTACAATCGGAAACTAAATAACATTAAAATTTATAGAAACCATCCCTTCGAATTCTGACCAAGCATAAAAGAGGTTTTGGGCTATTGATTTCGATAAAATCCGTTTTTCAATATTATACAGAATGTTCAAAAATCATTGTCATTTTTTTATAATTTCGGACAAAGATAACTTTGTTATTTCAAATGAAACACCCTGTATATTTTTGGTCTGAACAATATAAAATTCAATTATCTTTCATTTTATATTGAAATTCCCTATACCTAACCTAAATAGTTTTTTAGATATTGGCTTTTTCAAATAGTAGATCTTATATCAAAGCATTCTTTGAATCAAGATAGCTTTGAAACGACATTTATTTGATTTGCTCACAGAATTCTCATTGACAGTTGTTATACTTCATCGAAAATATTTACTTTTCATGTTCTGACAGTAGTTCATTAAACAGACTATACAAAATTTTTTTATTATTTAACTGAAACAACAACAAAATATGAAACACAAATGTATTTAATTAAAAGTAGATGCTCAAAATGACGACCATCCTGTTGAATACACAGAGCCATTCTCTCTATAAAAGACTGCTTAACACTTAATAATATTTGAGGCGTCACTTTTTAAAAAGCAGTCCTTATTTTTTCTATGATTGATACCATAATAAGAAAAAAAAGAACATTACCGTAAATGCTTCTAAAGTATTGTTTTAAAATAAAGATATTTTTTATAAAATCCTTTTTTCGTTGCAGAAACAAGCCATGCTAGTACGTCAGTTAGAAGAAGAACTAAGAATGAGAATGAGAGGACCGAGCATCGAAATTCAACAGCAAATGGAAGCTTTATTTCAAGAAAACGAACATTTAACACGAGAAATAGCGATATTACGAGATACAATTAAGGTATGTAAGAAACTCCCACAAAATTAAAACATAAGAAAAATTAATAGCATAATATTTATTGACCGCATAATGATGTATTAAATTGAACAAACACACCGCAGGCGAGTTTGCATTTATACTACCATTTATACTACCATTTAATATTAAGGTTTGGTTAATTTTGACAAAATTCATTTTTTTTTATGTGCAGGTACTTAAATTAATATTAACACAGTCTTATAAAATAGCTCAGTATATAAGGGGGTTTCGCTTACATTAATTGCGGCAAGTTTTTTTTCTAGGATCGTTTGATATAGTGTGGATATACCAAATCTAAGTTTGTGACTTCAAAATTGGAAGGCAACTTTTGGTGGACGAAAAACCTCAACATTTTCGGACTTCCATCTTTGGGTTCGATGATTGTAAACACTCAGTAAAATAACTAAACAATTTTATTTTAATATTTCTACACAATAAATTTTACTTGACAAATCACTTAAATATTCACAACTGCATACATTTTTTTTATCACACTATAAAATTACTTAAAAAACTTATCTTTAAACTAAACTAAGAACTTCGATCTGTGATTTTATTTAAATATCTATAAACCACTGTTCTAGACAAAACGATGTCTTTCTGGACATATTCCGAAATTATTGGATCTTTCAAAAATCATACGATGTCTTTCATCACGCCTGCGGCCATAAATCATGCATTTTTTTGCTCATTGTGGTCGCCTCAAGGCAAAAATCGACTGGGACGGGCTCGAAAATCGTAACAATATTATAGTACCTATTTTATAGTATGGTATATTATATTTATTATAATTATATTATACGAGTACATATTATATTTACCTTTAAAATATTTTAAGCTGTCACAGATTTCTTATGCCATCAAACAGTTAAATCCCAAAAAGTCACCCGGTTATGATTTAATAACAGAGAAGGATTGAAGCTTTTGACTTTCTAACTCCATAATTAGAACTGGAAATTTTCCAATTCAGTGAAAAATAGCGGATATAATTTTATTTTCAAAACCAGGTAAACCCCCTGAAGAAATATCATCATACATAAGCCTACTACCCTAAATGTCCAAGCTATTCGAATCACTATTAAAAGAGAAACTAGAGCTAATTTTCGAAGAACTCTAGATAATGCCCGACTTCTAGTTTGGTTTTAGAAGCAACACACCACTATTGAGCAAATTTACCGAATTAATAAAAGAATCTCGCTAGGTTTTGAAGAAAAGAAATATCCACTACCATACATAAGTGTAGGAGCCAAATGTATATTGTTAAATGCTCGAAAGCTGAATGTACAATGTTAAAGTGTCATAGGCATCTAAAAACTTTTTGCCATAAAACCATAAAATCCTACCTGCTAGGGTGTACAAAATGGTCTGTCCCCATATCTGTTTTAAGTGTAAAATGCCAACACTATGATAAATTCCAAAATAGTCTTGTCCCCACATCTGCATTTAACAATATAACGTTGTGAGCCTAACAGATATATTAATTTAATAACCGATTTTATTAAACCACCACTGCTATTACCAAAATTCAGCTCAAAGAATGTTTCCATTTACTTCACTAAATTTTGTTGATAAAAAATTTAAAACAAATTAATTTTGTTTTTTCAATTTATTTATTCACATAATATAAAATCTCGCAAAAATTAATCTGGAAAATAAAGCATCTGTAAATATTAATAAATATGAAGTGATGATTATTTTGGTACTAATTTTACTACTACAACATCTGTCGATTTCCTATCGTCTAAGTTAACAGCCAAGAGAGAATTTAATAAAAGTAACAATCCAAATTTTTCTTTCCACATACTATCTATTATAATTTTATATGTACATTTGCTTCAAGCAGTGTATTTTTGCATCGGTTTTATGAGTTATGGTTGATAAAAAAGAATGAGTTACTTGTCAGAAGTCTCAATCCATTCGACGTTTATTTTATTAATATTGCTCTCTCCGACAGTGTGACTGTAGTTGAATTTTTCGATATTTTTATAAAAGGTCAACACTTCAATTCTAATATAAGAATGCTGACAAGAACACACGTTTAAACAACAACCATAAGAATTTTATGAGTAGCAGAAACACTTTTTCATCGTAAAATTTTCTGTGCGATTATAACATACTATTTTGTTATTTTGTTCGCAGAATATGACGCAATATTACCGATCAGAGCAATGTAAATATATGTAACAGCAGTTGCAGTGCCGATTTTACTCTTATATAGTATGTTATACGTGATGCCCTAAAAATGGAAGGGATAATAATAATAATAAATGTCTTTATTACCAATTTTAAAAAAGAATTACATTTTGTTTACATATATTTAGGGCGAGATTCAGTTTGTATGTAATAATAAATAAGGTACAACATAACTATATACTTGGTATTTAACATACATCTGCTCTTCCATCTAACCCCAAAAGAAAGTCAAAGACAGCAAATAGAATAATAGAAAAATAATTTAAATTAATAGAAAAAAAATAATAGTTTAGCAATAAATCAGCAATTTTAATCCAAAAAATTAAATTATTGTTGAGAAAAATAATAGTCAAAGAGAGCTCGTTTAAGTTTATGTAGTGATGAGTTACTGTAATCGTGAGGTAAATTATTGAGACAGTTAACAATACAATAAGAAAAGGATCGTTTGAAAGACTCAGTGTGGTGACGTGGTATAGTTAGAGTATTTCTATGTCTTAAGTTTAGAGAATGTACATCGGTTCTGTATTTTATTTTATGATACAGATATGGTGGAGATTTTTCCTTCAGTAGCTTAATATAAAACATGGTGGAATGCAATTCTCGACGACTTTTCATGTGTAACCATTTAGTAATTCTGAGTGTATGGCTGATATGTTCAAATTTGCGAATACCAAAAGTTAGTCTTAGGCATGAATTTTGCAATTTTTGTATTCTATTTATATCAAATAAATTTAAACAAGAATTGTATAAAATGTCACAGAAATTCAGTTTAGATAGCAATAGTGATTCGCATAGTAGGATTTTGACCGATTTATCTAACACATGGCGAGATTGATATATAAGTTTTAGAGCTGCATATGCTTTTTGTAAACATTTACTAATATGGTGCGAGAATCTTAAGTTTTCATCAAACCACACTCCCAAGTTTTTTACTTTTTCGCTAAATTGTATAGTATTACCATTAATTATAATATTTGATGAGTATTCTTGTTTGAACACCTGCGAATCAACTTTATTTCCAAAAATAATTGCATTGGTCTTAGATGCATTTAGTTGTAGACAATGATTAATTGAAAATGTATAAAGATTATGTAGGTCATAATTAATAGCAGTTACCGCTTGATTCGCTTCATCCAAGGAAAAAGACATATATAACTGCGTATCGTCAGCGTAGTAATGTTGTAAACACGAAAAGAAAATATCTGGAAAATTCGATAAATAAACAGAGAAGAGTATAGGGCCCAATATTGATCCTTGGGGTACTCCAGTACCCACAGATAAAAAACTTGATACACTTTCTTGATTTTTTACAGCTTGACTTCTCTATAAATAAGATTTAAATAAATCTATAGCTTTAATATCCAAACCACTATATGATAAGATCGAAAAGAGTAAATTATGATTAAGAGTGTCAAATGCTTTCGAGTAGTCAAATAAGAACAACACAGTTAATTTACTCCTATCAAGTGCTGCCAAAATATCATCAGATATTTTTAATAGTGCTGATGTACAACTGTGACCAGGTTTAAATCCAGACTGTACTGATGGTATTATGGAATTTTTAATCAAGTGTTTCTGAAGTTGTATGTAAATAGCTTTTTCTAAGATCTTTGATAAAGTTGGCAATACACTGATTGGTCGTAGTTGTTGTAACATTTGAGGATTATTTACTTTAGGCAAGGGAGTAACAAATGATTTTTTCCAATTTTGAGGAAACGCAGAGTTCAATAAGCAATAATTAATTATATGGGTAATATACGGTAACAGAAATGGTAAGCACAAATTTAAATGATGAAAATAAATGTAAGCAAAACGAAAGTAATGGTTTTTGAAAGAGAAGAAAGCTTGACAAACTGTGAAGTTTCGATTGAGGGAGAAAGAGTGGAACAAGTAAATGAGTTTGTATACCTGGGTTCAAAATTTACGAGAGATGGAAAGTATGACAGTGACATTGAGCGAAGGGTGTTGGCAGGAAAACAAATGAATGAGGCACTGTAAAGCTTTTTGAGCAGCCAGAAAGTGTCAAAAAGGCACGTCTGGCTATGGTGCATAGAGGTGTGTTGGTTCCTACACTTATCAGTATGGTAGTGAATGTTGGAAGCAATATATTTTAGAAAAGAGGCAGTCGCTAATAGTTTTCTTTGAAAGCAGTCGCTAAAGGTACCCATTTGAAGCCAGTCATTAATGCTCACTTCCGAAGGTGAACATTTAAAGTCGCGAATAATCCCCGTTTGAAAACAGTCGTTTTATAGTACTTTCTCGAAAGAAGTTGTTAATGTTAGTCTCAACATGAAGAACACTATTGCATAAAAATTAAGCATAAAAATCTCGTAATCATGATCAGTTGATTCTTATTAGTGTTAAAATAAAATTTTTTTCTCTCGTATACCCAAAAGTGCTCTTTCTTCTTCTTCTTCTTCTTATAATAGGACCTGGACCTGTTTAGTCCTTTGCGTTTAGCCTCCTTCGGAGCTCTTCCTGTGTCGCTGAGCTCCAGATTTCGTACCATCTCTTGGGTGATCTGCCTACCGGTCTTCGCGAGTTTGGTTTTTGTGACGAGGCCCACTTTGCCCACCTTTCATCTGGCATCTTTTCCACATGGTCTTTCCAGCACCTCTTGCGTATTCTAGCCCATCTTACTGCATCCTGTATTTCTAGTTCTTCTCTGATATACTGGCTTCTTATTCTATCCCTGAGGGTAACACCCTTGATGGTTCTTAGTATTTTCATTTCGTTCGTTCTCATTATTTTTGTTGTTGTTGATGTTTCAGCTCAGGTTTCTGTGGCGTACGTTGAAATTGGACTCTTGTTGCTTTCATGGCTTGTGTTCGTGCTTTTTCAATAAAGTGCTCTTTCTGGACTTAAAATAATAATAACTGATTCTTTTCTGTTTTCCGTTGAATAAATTATAGTGCAGTCTTTGGATAGTCGTATAAATAAAACTTACGTTTGTATTAATTTGTTTGTTTGCATTCTGCTGCATTAAAGATGATACCTATCTATCATACTAACGTTTGAAATTACATTATATCCCTTCGCATACAAAGCACAGTAGGTGTGAACAAATTTTTACTTTTGTAAAAAAATACGTATTTTTTCAGTAAATACAAAATTTAATTGAAAAGCACTAATATAATCAGTTTTTTAAGTAAAATAAATTTGACCATTCTTATTGGAACAGACTTAATGGTTAATGCCGTTCTAACTGCTTCAATAGCAGTTTTAAACAATTATTTTGACACTTCTCTTGCGAATTTCATTGTATCCATTTTTAGAGACACAATAACAAAATTTGAACGGAAAGCAATGTGAGTAAAAGTAGAAAACTACAAGGAGTTAACCGAAAAACGGCGAGTATGAACGCCGTAGAATGAGCGCATTGAAAAACTGTTTTGCATAACAATGGGTAATTAGAATGAAAATGAGGTTTATTTACTCAAATGCGCTTCTGTCAAAGTTTCTGGAACTAACCTCAGACTCGAGAAAACTGTAAATGGCGGCACCTAATATGTTCACAATTAGGCTATTACATGTCATTGCTTCTGACTCCATTATATTTTTTGTTTTCATATTATTGATCTACGTTTATACAAGGCTAAAAATATTGGTAGTTTACAATGGTTTCATCGATTCATAATTCCTAGTATATTCCTAGTATATTGTTTTACGAGTGACGAAAGTAACATATTTTGAAGCGAGAGAACAATTTACGTTCACGAGCTTTAAAAAATGTTTTCGACCAGTAAAACACTATACTTTTTCCACAATCCTGTTTATATCATAATAATATACTAAAAAAGAACAATGAACAAATTTAAATACGCAAAATTCATATCTCTTTTTAGATTTTACTCGTAATAATTCCAAAGAGGTTTCCTCAGCTTGATTTGGTATTTCTGTTGGTGTATTTGGAAAATCTAAATCACTTTCCGATTCAAAAATCACGATCACTTAAAAAACTAACAATGCTTTCATTGCAAACTTACAAGTCTAATCAATTAACGAGGAACGTCAAACTAATAAAACCAGGCAACTAGATAAACATTATTTTTAAATCTCACGGTATTTTTACGATTCTATTTTGCTTTTTAATTAAAAAAAAGTACAAAAATGCATTCTTATTATAGAAAAGATTCCTGTCTTTGTTTATTAATAATTAAAAGTCGTCAACACATTATATACGAGGGCGAAAAATGATTAAAAATATAAATTTAACTTTCGTCACTAGAGACGAAAGTTAACGTTACAAGAATTTATCTCACTTACGACGGAAATCATGTTTTCGCTGAAGGTATTCTATTACAAAATGACGTCTTTTTGTAAAGGGTTGCAGAAAAAATAATTTATGTATCTGTTTATCTTTATTTATTACTATTATAGCATGCTAACAAAAATACCAAAAATTAGGTAAGTAGATATTTCAAATATGAGACATATTTTTAAAGTAAGTAAGGTAACGAAATATTAAAAAAACTAGTTAAAGTTTTTCAACAATTTTATTTTTACATGAAATCCTGTACTTTAACACGTTCGCGACATAGCCGATTTCGGATGACGTAATTTCAAATTGTGATATTGTTGCGTTATAATTGATTTATTTGTGAATTAGGTTTTCCACACAGGTGTTTCGTGTTTTTTTGTTGTTCTAAGTTTTTTTTAAAAATGTGCAACCAGTGGTACATGACGGCTACGACAAATGAGTTTTGCTCAGGGACCATCGGCTTTTGTATCCCGTCGTCATAGAAGTCTGCCGTCTGATTTGACAGCCACTGATTCTGGATGTCTAACAGTAATTTTTAGAATTTATTGTTTCAGTACGAGACAAAAAGTCGACAAGAACACACCCATCCTGTTCCAAAACACGTTACACATGATTTTACCGGCTTCTTCTTCTAGTGCCTATCGTCTATTGATATTGGCGATCACGTTGGCCCAGCGTACTTTGTTCACTGCCGCTGTAGTTTTTAACCCTGTGTCACGTGCCTATTTTTTCCCATCTACCGTTTCATTATTAATTGTGTCTCTGATAGTCTGGTGTTCGTAAATAGTTTTGCATACCGTATTTTTGTTCGTCGTAAATAGTGTTGCATATCTAGTAAGGATTGGATTTAATTATTAATGGCTGTGACATTTTGTTAATTGGAGTGGGAGTCTTTGTATTAGATTTCGCCTTGATTTTTGGCCTCGATTGTCGTGTGTTGTCAGCTATATTATTGTTTGGTTTGCTTCTCTGTGTGGATGGGCTGGCTATCAACACGGACGAGTGCGATTATGAGCTGGGAACATAGATTTGCAAAGGTTGGCTGACGTGGGTTCCGTGTCATTTTTCTGATATCCGGCCTGGGAGTGAGGAGTGGACAAGAGTCGCTTGGTGTCAGTTGTGGAGGTCGGGTGAGAGTTTTTGGAACGATTTGATATTAACACGTGAGCAGAACTTCTACGGTTTTTTCTTTCATATCTGGCTGTATTTGGGCCATCTTAATTGGATTTTGAAGAAAAACCATTTAATTTTTAACTTGACCATTCTGTCGTGCCTTTGTGGTGGATATTTTGGTTATTGGGGTCGAGTTAAAATAACCGCGTGCGGGATTTGATGGAGTGAAGCCATTGTTAAATACCAGGTGCAGTTCAATAATCAATCTGGCCAGGAGTAGGCCACAGGATTCGTGAATTCGTGTATCCAAAGGTTACAAGTGATTTATTTTAGTACATTTAAACGACGTGACTTATTTTTGATACCACGATTAAGTTTTGTTTTAATTTATTAATATGGTACACTGTTGAAAACTATTTATTGCATTGGATAATATGCCAAGGCTGAACTTTAATTAAAATGATATTCCCAATAGTTCTTTGTGTCCAAGTAAAAACGTTTATTCATACTTATTTGTAAATATCCTACAATATTGCTATTTTGAAGGACAGCTATCGTAAAAAGAATTATTTTTAAAATAAGATCGATTGTTTTAACAGTGTAAATCTTTATGTAAATGAAAAAGAAAAAAATGTGATTAAATTATCAGCCGTTCGTGAACGTTGATGAAGTATTGGTAAAAAGTTGACTTGTATATGTTTTTTTTTGTAACCTGATAAGGTTTGTCATTCTTACCTTTGTTTTAATTATTTTTATGGAATCGTAAACTTTGGATTTTTGATTTATTGTTGTTTCATAAAGTTGTAAATTTTGAAGTTTCGATTTATTGTTGGCTGTTAATTTTGATTATATGTGTTATAATTTTGTTATTGAGCTGTGTATTTTAATTTATTGTGTGAGTATAGTTTTCAATATATTTTTGCTATAATTTTATTTATCTAGTTCACCATAATTGTTTGTTGTTTATCGTGTGGCTCTGCTGGTGCCTACAAGACCTAGGGGTTTCCGACTTGTACCGTCTAAGTCGGTGGCGCGGCTCACTTTTATATTTTTTTCTTCTACCCTCTACGGCTGAGCTCGGGCATAATTTGCCAGTAGAGAGACCACTGGCAGAGTACTCTTTAGAGAACGAAAAAGACGTGGCACCTGTCCACTTTCTAAGGTTTACCAGCCATCTGCGTCCGGGTCCTCTCTTGCTGTTAATTTTGTTTTGTAAAATGAGCTGCAACAACCGGTACTTCGAGTTGCGCATTATATGCCCAAAATACGCCGCTTTTCTATATTTAATCGTCCTAAGTCTTTCCAGAATAACGTTATTGGTGACGTGATGTACATATGACACTCGCAACATTTACCGGTTCCAGTGAGGCTCCAATTTTATGCTCCATGTAGCATCACAGAGATCACAAAGCATCAAAGGACTCTGATTCTTACATCGATGTTTAACAAAAGATTACAAAGAACTTTTCTTCGCAGTCGGCTAAAGGAATTTATTGCTTTCTTAATACGAGTTCTTATTTCGTATGAGTGGTCCCATGTATCAAGTAAGTTGCATCCCAGGTAACAAAATATGTTTACTCTTTCCAATGGCGTGTTGTTCACCATAAAATTGGCTGTTATGGGTGGGTTCTTACTTATATTCATAGTTTTGTTTTTTTTTACAGTTAAATTAAGACTATATTCACTGCAGGCCTTGACTACAATGTCTATTATCCTCTGAAAGCCCTCATCACTATCTGCCAGCAGAACTGCATCGTCTGCGCACCTGAAGTTATTAATGATTACACTATCCTTTATTTTGATTAATGCCTTTTGTAAATAGACTGTCAGAATAGGTATTAAATAGAGTAGGAGACAGTACGCATCCTTGACCTACACCTCTCTGTACAGCAAAGCTTTCTGAAAGTTGATTATTTAATCTGATAGTTGAATGTTGGTCAAAATAAAGATTTAAAATTATTCCTATGTCTTTACTGTCAAAACCTGATGTTTCTAAGGCTTCTATAAGTTTTTCATGAGACACTGTATCAAAAGCCTGTTCGAAGTCTATGAAGCATGCGAATGTGTCACGAATATGTCTCGAGCTCTCCTATAAGTACCTGTAAGCTAAACAGTGCTTAAATTGTCTGTTTAAATTTCAGTTTCTTACCATTCCATCACTCATAACGTTTTCTCCATTAATTTCACAGATATGACGATGAATGTCAGCTGCCTTCATGCCTTTGCGTGAGCACAAAACAGTGTAAACACGGTCGATTGTTACAGTAATGGCGTCTGTGGCTTGTCAACAGATGAATGATCACAATGTGTAAGCACAGATTAACTACGCACAGATGCGAGACCCGGCGAAAGATCAAAGGATTTTCTGATTCATGTATGGACATTTAAATGGGTTTAATTGCATTGTTGCCACTATCTTTGCTCAAATTATTTAATAACGTTTCTGTGTAATTAAGGCTTACGTCCGAACACCTCGAACGCACACAAAAGCTCTTTAAATGCTCACGAGGATATTTAAATTGCTTTAAATGTTTATCTCTCTCGCCGTAAAACTTTTTCTCTCAACTTTCGCATCTGACCGTTATTTGTGGCGTAAGCATGGACTGCAGCGCTGCAGCGGCGGAATTTCGAATCGGTACTTTTAAAACATGCCTCATATTTTAGAGTATAATATCACTTTGACTTGGTTCCCCACAGGCTATTAATTTACTATTATTGTATACTATTTAACTTTTTACTCAAATTTTATGTTTGTTTCCTGTCCATATTATCATACATACATAAAGTCACGTCTTTTTCCTATAGGGGTAGGCAGAGACCACTTCCTTCCACTTCCGCTACGGTTCTTACACACATCTTTTGCTTCGTCTACTTTCATCAGTGCTCTCATACATGCTCGTCGGTTGTTGGTACTCTTGACCTGGCCTTTCTTCAAAACAATGTTGATCTGATCGAGCTAAGTTTGCCGAGGTCGACCTCTACCGACTTTCGTCCATTCACACTCGCCTTATAAATTTGTTTCGTCAATCTTCCTTCATCCATCCTTACTATGTGTCCAAACCATCTAAGCATTCCTTTATCTATCTTTGTAACCACATCTTCTTTTACACCACAGCGTTCTCTTATCTCACTATTCTTTACTTTATCCAACCGAGTCACTCTGGCTATACTTCTCAGACTACTCATCTCCGCAGCATTAATCCTATTTTTATGCTTCTTCTGCCAAACCCAACATTCACTACCATACCATATTATCATGTTCCATTAATCTTAAAATATATTTAACAATGAAAAAATCACAATGAGTCTATGTATCAGTTTTTGATTTATAGAATTATTAATCATCTTGTAGTCAGACACTTTTGGCGTTCACTTCTTTTCTGTTTATGTTATAACATTGGAATGTTTACTGAAGATATGACTGTTTCCCAAGAGGAGTTTTAAAAGTTTCCGTTTAATTTCTGATGGGCCCAATTTTTTTTCAATTTATTTATCTAACAATATCCCTTAACATTACAATCTGATCTTCTTCTTCTTCCTTTTGTAAGGCATCTGCCTTGTTCTCCAATTTCTTAGAGTTGTAGCTGGGATGATGAATTCCAGCAATTCCACAATCTGATCTTGATATCAATATATATCCTCTTGAGTTTTTTTACTAATGCTGTGTCAAGAAGCTGGATTGCCTCGATATTGGTATAATAAAAGAGTCTTAGTTTCTTGGCGAAAGTAATCAGAATAATCGGATATTTTGATCGAATTATTGAATTGGTCTTAGACAAGTGTGCGAAGTTTAAATTAAATCTGACCGCTTAAAGTAGGGCAAAATCAATGCCAAAGAGTCAGTTACAAACAAACATACAGATGAAACTAATATAAGCGTGTTAAAAACGAATTTAAAATTCAAACTTTGGTTGCCTATAACTCGAAAACGAGGGCCTGTGTAGAAAAAGTTTATATGAAGTACTAATATTATTTTGACTTGATCTATACGCTCCCGACTTTTTTCCCATTAGTATAGTATTGATCATTGTTGACATTCGTAGCTGTTCGAAAAATAGACACCAGAGGCCGCCCATATATACATACGTATAGTCACGCCTCTTTTTCCGTTATGCCCCCTTCGTGATTATCGCGAATTATAGCTCGCGGTTTTCCACTATTACTGAAATTATGTTTGCATAACTGCGCTGTTTCATAATCCAGGTTGAGAATCACGTTTCTATGCTATGAGCCAATAGCCAATAAGAAGTATGTGGTGCTAAAAATAAATGCAAACATACTGCAATTAAGTTTAACTAGATTTCGTATTACTTGTCAAATTTATTATGTCATAAAAATAAATGTAATAAACTTATATACTCTCACATCGTGAAGCTCCAGACACCTAGGACGTCCCAACTGAAAGAATAATTTATTAAAAACAACTCTAGTTTTTAAAACTCTTTTTTATTAAAATATTTTCCTTTCTTTGTATAGCTGTTTAGTTACTGCTATATTCAGTCTATTCGCATTAAAAAGTCGAATAAATTATTAAATAATTCAATCCCTGACTACTCTTTATTGTCAAAACGTACCCACACGAGAATTTTTGTAACTGATCACAAAATGGTCATTTACATACATACATACATATAGTCACGCCTTTTCCCCATAGGGGTAGGCAGAGACCACTTCCTTCCACTTCCGCTACGGTTCTTACACACATCTTTTGCTTCGTCTACTTTCATCAGTGCTCTCATACATGCTTGTCGGTTGTTGGTACTCTTGACCTGGCCTTTTTTCAAAACAATGTTGATCTGATCGAGCTATGTTTGCCGAGGTCAACCTCTACCGACTTCCGTCCATTCACACTCGCCTTATAAATTTGTTTCGTCAATTTCCTTCATCCATCCTTTCTATGTGTACAAACCATCTAAGCATTCCTTTATCTATCTTTGCAACCACATCTTTTTTTACACCACAGCGTTCTCTTATCTCACTATTCTTTACTTTATCCAACCGAGTCACTTCGGCTATACTTCTCAGACTACTCATCTCCGCAGCATTAATCCTATTTTCATGCTTCTTCTGCCAAACCTAAAATTCACTACCATACATAAGTGTAGGAACCTACACACCTCTATGCACAACCAGACGTGCCTTTTTGACACTTTCTGGCTGTTCATAAAGCTATGCAGTGCCCCGTTCATTTGTTTTCCTGCCAACACCCTTCGCTCAATGTCACTGTCATACTTTCAATCTCTCGTAAACTTTGAACCCAAGTACACAAATTCATTTACTTGTTCCACTCTTTCTCACTTAATCGAAACTTCACAGTTTGTCATGCTTTCTTCTCTTTCAAAAACCATTACTTTCGTTCTGCTTACATGTATGCTTACATTTATTTAAAGTAATTAAGTATTTTATCTGAAGTGACCAAATAACTTTTTTTTAAATAATAATGCTATCTGACTAGTATGCGGCAGTTGTTTATTTTAAAAGCTTTTATTTAACTTGCAATGTATTGTTACAATCCGGCCCTGTTTATTTATCGGCATCCGAGCATCGTCCACAACGAGGGTGCATATTAATGAGCCTTTGTCGGCTTCCGCCTCCGTCTAATAAACTCTCGCCGCGCCTAGAGACTTCCAGATGGTTCTATCGCTTTCGAGAAATGGTCTAGAATTATGATTAAGAAATATAAAAAGGACAGCGGTCGTAACAAAGGACAGTTTTAAAAAGTGTTTATAAGTTATGAAATTTAAACAGTTGTAAAAGTTGTAATTAGTTGAATATCTAAGTGATTTATAAAAGTAAAATTTATTGTGTAAAAGTATTGTAATAAAAATTGTTTTGTTACTGTATCGAGAGTTTAAAATCACCGAACCCAAGAAAGAAGTAAATTTCGTAACAGTATGATGTTTGTCTGGGTGGAATCTTGCAACTCAACCGATTGAGCTGAAATTTTGTGTACGCGTTTAGTTTGGATGACGATGCATGATTAGCTATGTGAAGTCATTCTAAATCCAACATGGCGGATTTAACTTGCAATGTAACTATGTATGTTTGGGTGGAATATTGCAACTCAATTTTGAAGCAGATATCGTCAACTGATTGAGCTGTAGTTTGGATGACAATGCAAAGTTAGCTGTGTTACTTCATTCGAAATCCAACATGGCGGAACACTCAAGATGGCGGACTAGTTATTTTTAATGCACTCCTACAATATGGGTTTCAAATGAAAGGACTTGCTAAGAGTCGAAAGCGAGTTAGTTAAACTCCGTACTCTAATCTGTCCGAAATTTTGGTTAGGGTTTTTGGAGTCCTTGATTATTATATAAAAGTCAAATTGTTCGAGTCTGTAACGTCGGTTGGTTAACTTTGATTTGTGTAATTTGGCGAGATATGCGTCAACAGCATTGGTTTGCAATCTGTCTAAGAAAAGGAAAACTCCAAAATTAAAGGTCAAGCTTGCGTGGCCTTAATTAGGGTAAAAACATTAGAAGGTCTTCTTATTGAAGAGCTAGACTGTTCGAAATTAATTGATAAACGATCTTGCAACAATGATACGTTGAATGAGTTGAACAGACTGAGAAACCTGTCAGGCGATAACTAAAAAGTAAAAAATAATTTTTAAAAACAAGCTTTTACTTCAATGCGCTGAAAAGAATAAAATGAACTATTCCTTTAAAACTTTTACTTTTTTTATTATGTAATAAAAGCTTGTCGCGAGAGTACTCATATTTACTTAGCCACAAAATTCTAAAAATTAAATTCAATCAGTTATACTTGTTTAATTTAATTGATTATCTACATAGTGTTACGAGCCCGTCCCTGTTGACCCTTTTCTGTCGCGATAATGCGTCGGCCACAACTGAAACCGTCGGCGCGGAGACCAAAGGAAAGTTCCCGCAAGTTCTCGACCGTTCGAGAAGGGGGCCATCGCCTTCGAGAATAAGGTCGAAGTATGATTTACAGGTATAAAAAAGACGGCGGTTGTGATGGAAAGACAGTACCGGTTTTAAAAGTGTTTATGAATTAAGAAATGTAAATAGTTATATAGAGTTGTAAAAGTTGTGTAGCTAAGTGAATATCCAAGTGGTTAATAAAAGTAAAATTTATTGTATTAAAATAAACATTGTTTTGTTACTGGATCGAGAGTTTAAATCGCCGAACCCACAGAGGAACTAAAAGTCTTAACAGTGATGTCAGAAGTGAAATTTTTTTCTGTAAAAAAAAAAGATTTATGGTAAATACAAGAAATACGCCATACGACGACATGGAAGACGTTATAAAATTTATAAAAAATCAATTTGAGGAGTTGGATAAAACGACGGCAATAAGAAAAATTGGAAGAAGAAAAACAACGTCAAGAAAAAAAATTGAAAGAAGAAAAACGCCGTTTGAAAGAAGAAAAACGCCGTTCCGAAGAAGGAAAACGACGACAAGAAGACCTAGAGAAAATTTTAGAAGATAAAAAGAAAGAAAGAGAATAACATTAGAAACTTCTAGAACAAATACTACAGAAAACAGAAGACCAAATTGTTGAATTAAAGGTTTTAAAAGTGTTTATGAATTAAGAAATGTGAATAGTTATATAGAGTTGTAAAAGTTGTATAGCTAAGTGAATATCTAAGTGGTTAATAAAAGTAGAATTTATTGTATTGAAATAAACATTGTTTTGTTACTGGATCGAGAGTTTTCATCGCCGAACCCACAGAGGAACTAAAAGTCTTAACAATAGGGTAAGTCTCACGACAAGTTTTTATTGCATAATAAATTGTGTAATGACGTCTTAAATTAAAAGTAAAAGTTTTAAAGGAAAAGTTTATTTTATTCTTTTTAGCGCATTAAAATAAAAATAAATTATTTTTTACTCTTAATTTATTTTTATAATCATCAGATTTTAAATATTACAACAGACCTATTTTATTAAAATCCCAAAGGACCAAAATGTTGCGTGTACTGATATTTTATATAAATTTTGAAGAAATTAAAAAAGGAACGTAAGTTGAACATGTACTTACAAAATGGTTTTTTTCTGACAATCCAATTGTCCTTTCTGAAGCGGCTGTGAGGCGGGTGTTAACACTATATTTTGTAGAATCGGTGATGATTGGCGGCGATTGGCGGCGGCGGTAGCTTATTGAGCAATAATTGCGAAATTGCGGGTTTGCGTGTGAATTATTTCGTATTTCTCGAATAAATGAATACTTTTTTCTTCTACTGCGTGAGGGCGCAACAGAAGTGCGTAGTTCAACTTGAATTATTACGCGGAATATTTAAATATATGACATTTAAGTGAATAATAAATAAAGTAAGTTTATAAATAAAGTATTTGATAGAAAACAATTAAATTATAATACCAAACATAAATAATTTTAGTGAACGACGACTGAACATTATATTTATGTGTTCAGTCTTCGTCTTCGAATACCTCCCCTTAAATAATTTATTTTTAAGGAAAACGTATGAGAAAACATCCTATTGTTACGATATTTTCTCCTTGGGTTCGGTAATTCTAAACTCTCAGTACAATAACTAACAACTTTTATTTTAATGTCTTACTCAACAAATGTTATTTTACAAATCACTTAGAAACACTTTTTAATAACTTCAAAATACTTGACTTTTAACTAACATCAACTTAAACTTAAAAACCTCGATCTATGATTTCGTTTAAATACCTCCAAATCAATGTTCAAAGAAATTTATAAATCGTCGTCTTCTGCGGCTCATTAATTTTCACCCTGTGAATATTGTGATCGACTCGCTGGCGCCTCAAGGCGACAGACAACAGGGCAATATCTTAAAATGCATACGGTGTTTAAACCCTACTACTTTTTGCTTTAATAGTTTTTAAAATTTGTGTAAATAGAAAGTTATACAGTGTGGAACAGCCAAATGGAAAAAATTTGATAACGAATAAATGAGAGCGTGTTGGGAAAAACGCTTGTTCCTCTCTCATCCAGTGAGGATTCTCATCAGACCAATAGCGGCAATTTTGACGATTAACATGACCGTGAAATCAGTAAAAAGAAATAATTTTATTTTTTTAATGTTAATTTTTGTAATACATCTGAAAACACTTAATATTTCCGAAACAGTTGAAGATAGGTATGGAACATTGTACATGAATTATGTCTAGAATTTTCTGAAGAATCCAAAAAATAAATAATATACAGGGGGTTGTATTTAAAATAAGAAAGTTGGTATCGGCCATTGTCACATGACACACCCTATATAATTATTTTTTTTTGAAAAAAATGCGCATCTAAAAATACAAATCAACGTGTCCAAGCGTTTTTCCCAACACGCTCTTATTTATTCGTTATCGAATTTATTCCATTTGGCTGTTCCACACTGTATATAAATTTGATTTCCAAAAGTCTTGTGTTTCAACCTGTATAAAATTTATCGATTAATTAATATAATTAAAATAACGAAGTACAGTAATTTTTAAACATAAAGCAATAATATTTTAATCTCTTGCAAAATGTATTAGGTAATAAAAAAACTTGGTATGGATAACATATTTTTAATGAGATCTCTGTCCTCATTCTTTTTTCTACGCAAATAATTTGACTCATGCATTTTCACAGGAACTGGAATTACGGATAGAAACACAAAAGCAAACGCTGCAGGCACGAGATGAGAGTATAAAAAAATTGTTGGAGATGCTGCAAAACAAAGGCATGGGTAAGTGGGTCATTCCTATTTAGCCCCCTGCCCGTCTATTTTTTGCTTTTCCCTGCACATCTGTTCACATTTTTGATGTTCTCTTGTTTATACATTTTTTATGTGGTTGTGTACAGGGTGTTTCAATTTTCTTGTATGCCCTTATTTCTTGACTAAACCAAGACAAGATTTCATCGAAAGAAATAACTCATTTATGTTTTAATTTCCGTTAAAAAGTAAATCACGATTTTAAAATAAAAAATGACCATTGCTTGAATTTTTTATTTTAAATTCAGTTATTTATTAAAAAGTTTATTACTTATATTTGGACAACAAATAACTGTAAAACTTTTTAAAAAATGTCTATTTTTTACAATAAGAATTATGTTTTTAATAAAAAAACATATCTTGGCCAATATCTATTTATTAATGTAATTTATTTATATTGAATTTTTTCACTAACAATCAAAAAAATATATAGCTGCTTTATACAAATTATTGAAAACCTACCCAAATATTTAATTATTATTCTACAATTAATTTATTTATACTTAACTACATTTTTAATTTGTACTAATCAAGTAAAATGTAGCACAGTGTATTGTAAATGTTTTTAAGTAATAATTCTGGTGTTATTTTATAAAGCGCCGATTGCAATCTTAAAAAATATGTTTTTGCACAATTTTAGAATTATTTTACCAATTACGTTATTATTAAGGGCGGTTTTGTTTTCAGTCATAAACCAGTTTTTTGTCTTTAATGAAAAACATGTATTTGATGGAATATGCATAATACCTGAATGTACATTTTAAAACCTAAATATGTGAATTTTTAAATTAAGATAAATATGAGAATAGTTAAAAATTGAAACACCCGGTGCATCTGACGGTGATGGCGGCATCATAGAGAGGAATAATTTGAACATAGAAACATTGACTAAAGCATAGTTACAGTGCCGAGGCACAATCTGATAACAACACCCCTTAACATATTTAGCACAAAGGTGTTAGACTGCACTTTAGTAAACGGTGTTAAAAGTTCTTGAACGAATTTTTTAAAATTAATCTCTGATCATAGTTCACTATTAATATCACGTGAGAATTTTTTTTAAATAAAAGAAATGGTTAAACAAATTATGTGATTAATATGCAAAACCACGGATTGAAAAGTTTTAAAATTAAACATGTGAATAAAAATGATAAAGAACCAATATTATTTTTAAACATTCATGAAATTGTAGGCACAGTAGTTGAGAAATAGTATTTTTGTTAACTAACAAAGATTTTTTATCCAACTACATGCGGACAACAACGATAATAAAAGAAAATTTTTAATATTAATTTAAGTGCAAACATCACCCGCTGTTTATCTTAACAAATAGCTTTTGAATTGGAGACCATCAAGATCTTGAAAGAAATATATCACAATTAATGATTAATTTACTGATAAAGATGAACCTTGATCGATTGATGTTTGCACTTAGGTAGATAGCTCAAAAGCAAAAGCACTTGTGGTTTTTATTTTTCAAACTTTTTAAAAAATTGGCAATAAATTTTACACAAATTAAAATATTTTTCAGTACCTTTTTACAGCAGCATGTTGACGCTGGTAGTATTTCGCTTTTAAGTAAACAATTTTAGTAAACAATTTAATAAATGAATTAAAATATTTTTAACTTTTATCCTTCCATAACGTATCTTAAAAATGAGTTTAGTAAGTGCTTCATCAAATTTTGCCGAGATTATCTCATGGCTATTTATGCTTGTCATTATAGAACACTTTGTACAAAAATGTTTTCAGCAGCTAATAGATTTTTTAACAAAATTGCAATAAATGGTGGTAATGTTTTAATTTGCTAAACATTTTAATAATTTATTTTATTTTTTATTCCCAACCCTCATCGTAGGTAGAGTCCGGTCGGGATTAAGACCATATGTTTGTAAATAGAGAGGGGGAAAATACGAGTGGACACGATTTGACGTTGCAACTTGACGGTGAATAACCAACCGCCAGTTTCACAGTTTTGACTTCGGGAACCTTCGAGAAAAAGTGTTCATTTAGAGGGGGAAAACTAATCCCGACTTCACTCTACTTATGTATAAACGAGTACTTTCTTTATCTTTCTTTTTAAAAAGCGTGTCCACAATCATTTCCTTTCTATAATCCCTTCCCCTTCTAATAGTCGCAGTGCGTGCCGTCCGCGCCACTTTTGGCCCGCTACGAAAAACGAAGTTGCCGCTTTTCGCCTACAGTAGGGAGAAATAGTATATTACGCACCTAGGGCAGTAAAGTAAGAAATGTCTCAGAGCACATGTTTGTCATCATACATGTATTCTGAGACATTTATTACTTTAATGCCCGTTATGTGTATACTATTTTTCTCCCTTCTGTAGGCAGAAAGCGCAAAAGCGAGCTTAATCGGGTCTTAATCGTACGCCGTGCGTATAAAGGTTACTAGGTAACTACAATTGTGTAGTTATCGTGACCGACTCATTGGTACATAGTTTGATTCAAAATTTACTACAAATTGTCAATTTACCTTACCATGTGCATAAAACAAATAAAATCTTATAAAACCTTATTTATATTTATTTAAAAACCAAAATTGAGGTTGCTATTTGAGTTTCTTCCTTGCGTATTGACTCGAATTAAAGAAAGAGACCTGTCAACAGCCCCACCATGTTCCCAAAGTTAGCAGATATGTAGTGCCGATTTAAACAAAATTGGGTACCAGTGGCGAATCGTAAATTATCCACAACCAAAACGCTGTATAGTCTTATATTTGGAACCAACTGTGTTCTCACCCACCTCATGACATTATCTGAATTCATATCATCGTGAAAATCACGTTTTTGGCCAGATTTAAATATAAGAAAACCGTTGTCTTTAAATCACATTTGTCCACCGGCGTGCACTATAATTAACCGTTTTACTTTACTGTAAGGTATTTTTTAAATATTTTTTCAGATGTACAGTGTCTACCCAGGTGATTTTCGTTGAATGAGATACATTTCGACGGTATAAACGATATCTCTTCCTTCCTCACAATACTGTTTCCTTTTTGTTTCAAAAAGTCTATTCTTTAATCTTACATTATAACTTCCCATTAATACATCTCTATTATCGGGTGGTTTTTGCCACTGAAAACCTTATATAAATAGTACTTTTCTTAAAGTTGACCTCCCACCTTTAACACCTACTAGTGCTCGCGTACTTCTTGTAAAATTGCTTTTAAAGTCGGCTGTTGCTTCCGTATTATATGAAAATTATTAACGATTTTTTCCCTTTCCTTCTAAAATAAAACTCTTAGAGCAATGCCTTCCGTTAGATGTTTTCGTACCTCTCTTTACTCTTCGAGCCTCATCGAGAACACCGTAAAACCTTTTTCGATATTCCTGTAGAAACCAATGCGACGACAAATTTATCAATTGGAAGCCATGTTTTGCCACGTTCTTTATAACTTTAATTACCTCTTTTGTTTTCGCAGAGTAGTTAGTTCTTATTTTTCGGTCATTAAATTTGTATTTTAAATAGAAAAATATAACAACACTCATACAACTCTTAAACTAAATCACACCTCTAACCTTCTTTAACATGATTACATGTTGCCGCTTAAAAATTTCACGCGTACTTTTTTTACCTTCAAGCAAAGTTATTCGGCAACCGTCGTGTGTTTTTGACGTTTTATCCTGCTCCGACTGATTTGACCGGAAGTGGTTCTTAACATATGTTACATATTCTCTATTCTCCTCTATGGCATAGAAGCATCAACACTGAATAAAACATCGTTGAAAAAATTGGATGCCTTAGAAATGTGGTTCTGCAGAAGACTACTCAGAATATCGTATGTAGACCAGAGCTTGTGAATGAGACAAAAATCCGAAGACTACAGTACCTGGGCCACGGTAAAAGAGAAAAAAGATATAATCTGTTACAAGTGATAATGCAGGGCAAAATAGTCATGATGGTAGCCAACCTTCTAAAGAAAAAGGCACCATAAGAAGAAAAAGAGAAGAAGGTTCTTAACAATAATAATTCAAAAAATATTTTTTTTGCATTTGCAGTTGAAAATTTGGAAGTACACTTTCAGAAAATTATTTTGAATTTAATTAAAAATAGACTGTAAAAACTGAAATCAAACTATGTAGAAATGTCGGTGACGATAACTACACAATTGTTGAGAAAACCTTTTGTCGTGAAAAAAAGCGTTTCATTCTTCATTAAAGCCAACTGTTTACTTAACATGTATAGTAAATCTTGCACACTTTTTACCATTTGCGTAACACTTTTTATTTAGTATTTTAAACAGTCTTTCAGTTACTAATTTAATCACAATAATAAATTTATCAAAATTAAGATTGGAAATAATTATTAAATTTCTTTGCTATTTGAAAAAGACAAATAATAATAATAAATAAGTGCGCTGTAATGAATTATTTTGCCACTACCTATACTGTTTTAATGAATCCATCTAACATTTTAGACTACCTACCTTTCATGTAATACCTAAAAGTAATCCCCTTAATAAGTTTTCATAAATTATAATTAGATATTTTTCTAATTTGTCCTCTAAAATTTTTTTTTTAACAAACTAACAAGAACTAAAAATGTATTTGATAAGTTATAAAATAATTTATTTTAATTTTTTTAAAAATATCCTGTTAACTTTTACCAAACCGTTTTGGTTTGTTTTTTTTACTGAACGCAAGATACTTCATTTAAATTATTTTGTAATTAAACACCGTTTATGATGTATAATAAAGTTTAAATTAATCTACATAAACATTTTTTTATATAGACAAAATCGGTTTTTAAATTTTTTTATAAAAGCATAAAAACTCTTTGTTGTTGATATCATGTTATAATTTTAACACTTTTCAACTATATAGAACAATGTCAAAAAATTATTGATATTTTGGTAAACCAATGATTTTATTTATTTTTTCAAACTGTTATTGAAAAATATTAGAGTTTTTTAATAATCAATCTAGAGATTTTTGATGCCTAGAAAGTACTAAATGTTGTTTTTGTGTAATTGTTTCTTGTGGGATATCTATATGGTAGCAGCTTTTACTTTTCAAATTAATAATTTTAAGTGGTAGGTATTGCTACTTATTTGCGACGATTTAAAATCATTTTTACGCGCCTTCACAAATTGGGATTGGGTTTAAATTGTAGCTTTTTGACGTGGAACTTCACGGAAGGGACTGGAAATAAAATTTGAAAATGTTTCTAATAACTAGTAATTAACATTTTATGATTGTGTTTTGACAACTAGAATTAAACAGTAGTAAATAATTAGAAAACGTCATTGCACAACAAACAATTAGTGTTGCCCAAAATCGGTCTTGGTCTTGCAGTCCTGGTCTTGTTCTTGCATTTTTGCAAGACCAAGACAAAGACCGCGTAATTTTAGCAAGACCAAGACAAAGACTGACCGTGCAAGATTTGAGCAAGAACAAGACTAAGCCTGTAAGACTCTTCCGTCTTGCAGTTAGGACTGAGTGTCCTTTCAGGAAGCGGATAGGCTTAATTTATGATACAAAAAATTGACACAGAAAACAAACGAAACAAAATAAAAGAAAGTACTAGTACATAACATTTTGAAGAAGAAAATAGGCAGAAACTATGAAAACGGAAAGTACAGATATAAATGACTATCAGTGCATTTTCGTTAAAGGGGGAATTTACGCAGTCCGAATAAGTAAATAGAAAATAATTTAGTTTGAAAGTAAATAAAAATATGAAAATAATAAAATAGAAAAATTAACTATGTAGAATCAAGCGTTATAAAATTATATGTATGTAGTATGTTACCAAGAAAATGTTTATTTTCTTAATATTTCAAAAGTTACAGGCCGAAAAAGAAACTAATTTAAAATCTAACTTATAATAATAAGGTAGTTATAAGAGCGAAAAGCAGGGCGATTTTTTTTCTGTACAGATGTTATTATTATTAATTATTTTAAATTATTATTTTAAAGTATTGCCTTTCGCCGGCACTGTGAAAATGAGCAGTTTGTCACCAAAATTGTCAGGAAAAAAAAGGATGATTCAAACTTAGCTTTTATATGAACATTTTACTAATGACAAAGTCGATGCTTTCACAAAAGATTATGTTTTAAAACCACATATGAATGAACTCGAAATCCCATTGTTAAACGCGTATTAGAGAGTGGGATCAGGGCCGTCTCCGGGCAGAAAATGTCTGATGGGGATCACAGCAGTTGCTGATGTAAGTTTTTATAGGTGCAATAAATTAATTATAATTTTTAATAGTTTTAATTTAATAATCTTTAAATGCATCAAAGTAGAAAATAATCTTTTCGACGAAGCTATTGATGTAGATAATATTGCAAGAATTTTTAAAAGGGTATTGGGAAACTACTTTAGTCATTAATGTACTGAATGCTGAATTTAGATTTATTTTATTACAAAAATAAAAAATATGTTTCTCTGATTAGGTAAGCAGCCGCGCTTTGTTTCTTTGTTTCGGGGAAAAAAAAGGGAAGAGATTGAAGCTACTGTTACGACATTTACTTCTTGGGTTCGGTAATTCTTAACTCACAGTACAGTAACTAAACAATTTTTGTCCCAATACTTTTACACAATAAATTTTTCTTTACAAATTACTCAGATATTCACTTTATAATTACATTAAATACTTGATTTCAAACTAACTTAATTTCAAAACTTTTAAAACTTAAAACTTTTCGCGACCGCTGCCCTTTTTATATTTCCGAATAATCGTTGTAGAAGAATCGCCACTATTTGACTTTTTTCTAGAGAGTGCCAGAATAATCATTTTTACCTTTTGGGAAACGCTAGACGCGGTATTCTAAAATTTGCCGGTCCTTTCTTTTGTCACGCCGGCATAATAAAGCCTCTAATTGTGATCGACTCGCTGATGCCGACAGACGACAGGGCCGGAGATAACACAACTATATCAAGTTTTTCTTTAAAGATTTAGAGAAATTTGTACGATAATTTAAATACTCTAGCTAACTATGTTCTTCTTCTTCCGGTACCCTGTCCGATTATCGAGCTTTGGCAATCAATCATATTGGCTATAATAACTTTGTTTATCGCAGCTCGGAATAGTTCAACGGATGATTTGCGATACCACTCTCGAAGATTTCTGATCCAAGATGTTCTTCTTCGTCCTGGACCTCTACTTTCGGCAATCTTACCCTGCATCACTATATGAAGAAGATAATATTTCTCTGGATGCCTCATCACGTGGCCGAAGTGTTCGAGTTTTAATTATTTCTGTGTTTTTCCTCATTCGTTGTAGAACCACCTCATTTCTTATTCGGTCCATCCAGCTTATTTGTAGGATCCTTCTGTAGACCCACATTTCAAAGGCGTCCAACTCTCTACTCCATAGAGCAATGTGGAAAATATATAGCAGCGTGTTAGTAAAAGATATTTTAATAACATATTAACCCTATGCAACTTTTAAATTGGTAATAAAAGCTTTTGACATAATTTCTTTCTGTATTTTTATAAAAATTTTATATTCAAGTCCAATTCAATGTCGAATAAATGAATTGTAGAAACTTAATCAAACTATTACCGATTGCCAGTCGACAACTTTGACACTCCTGTTGATGGTCGTTCTCCGTTTATTAACTATTAGGTTTGTTCCAACCTGTAGCTTTTGTAATCTATTCGGGATTATTTAAATCGAATTTGCGAAATGCTGAAATCTGAATGTAAAACAGTTTTATAACTATTTTATGTAATCTTTTAACAACCCAATCATTTATTGATCAATAAAAAAAGTGTCACCGACAACTGATGAGATACCCAATGCCAGGGCCGATCCTAGGGTATCGGCCGCTTGCGTACAAAAGCTTAATTTGCCGCCCCTCTAGAAGTTTTTTTATATTTTGACTAATACTTAAAGTCATCAACTTATTTACCTATATAAGAGTAAAAACCTGTTTAAGAGTAAAAAGTAAAACATTAATAAAAATGCAACTAAAATTTGACGAACAAAACTTTATTTTTTGCAATTTCATCGTCCTCATCGGGTGTCACATCCACTGATTTAGTGTTTGTATCGTCATTATTATTGGTGGATATGAATGGTTGAGAATAATCAAACTCCGCATTTTGATTTTACCCTTTTTGTCCAGGGTCAGTTTTTTCCAGTTGTCTGAAATACTTTTTCAATGCTCCCGCTTGTTTAGAGATTTCTTCTAATCATCTATTCTTCTTTTTTCCTTAGAAGGGACCTGACTCAGTTTTAGTCTTTTGTTTTTGAAAGACACGCATACATACGCCTTTTTCCAGCTTTCGCTTCTTCTACTTTCATCAATGCTCTCATACAAGCTCGTCGGATGCTGGTACTCTTGACCTGGCCTTCTTCAAAACAATGTCGATCTGATCGATATATATTTACCGAGGTCGACTTCTACCGACTTGCCCATTCATACTCGCCTTATCGTAAATTTTCTTTCATCCATCCTCTCTACGTGTTTCAAGCATTTAAGTATTCCTTAACCACATCTTTTTTTAAAACCAGCTTATTTCGCTGCATAATACCTAAACATATAGACATACGTGGGTCGACTACATATCAGAAAAAAACTACTTTCCTGGCAATGTGCCTCGACGAACATTGAATTATATCTGATAGATAATCATGCAGATGCTTGTTAAGTAAAAGAAAGAATTATTAAATTATTCACTCGAAGTGCCACCTATGAACCGGTTTCGGAGTGTTCAGTTGTTCCACTCTTTCTCCTTTAATCAGCACCTCGCAGTTTGTCACGTTTTGCATAATATTAACCATTGCCTGCAACTCCTCTTCAGATGACGTTAATATGACCTGATTATCGGCGTAAAGGAGGCATCTGACGATCAAATAATTCATTCTCAATACATACGATGCCACACATTTCTGTCTAGCACCTTTTTTGATGTTTAACCAATCCGTGTAAGCTCTGTTTATTCTGACACAAGCAGATGAATCCTCGTAATGTGATTTCAGTGCTCGTATCCAACTACCGCTCACCCTACACATAGACAATGTCGACCACAATTCATTCCTCACCACTCTGTCAATGTCTATGAAAGCGCAGTAGACCTTTTGACTTCTAGCCATGATTTTTCTATTATACCTCGTAATGAAAAGACCAAACATCTATTTTTCTTTTAAATTTTGCTTCTACATGCCATATATCATCATAAGTTTTATTCGTCACTCTTTTAATTTATATCTTTGCATACAGTTTGCCGACGATGCTGAGTAAACTAATAGCTTGGCAGTTACAATCTTACAATCCTGCTGCGAACCTTTACGTTGTAAAGCGAAACGATAACAGCCTTGAACCAGTCTTCTGGTACGCTACCGCTTCTCAAGCAAAGGTTAAAAAGAAGGTACAGCAGTCTAGATACCGCGCCCTGTCCAGCCTTTAGCATTTCAATCGTAATCCTGTCGTACCCAGAAGCCTTACTCAACTTAATCATGTTTAACGCTTCTACAATATCTGTCGTACTAATTTTACTTTCATTGCAACTTTCACTAATGTCTCCGAAGATATCTTGAAGAAAGGTAAAAAGAACGGTAATGAGTATACCATGACTCACAGATGCAAATAAAATTAATAAAGATTTTTCAGAAATTTTGAAATGTTTGGAAAAGGATAACCTTCAGCGTTGTTAAAAAAGTATACCATTATTAAGAAATCCCCATTCCTATTTGTTGGAGCAAATATAAAGCAAATAAAATAAATAATATGATTCGTAGGTAAAAATGGAAACCACAAAAAAACCCCCGGTCTGTTACCCAATTTTGTGGGAATATTCTATTTTTTGCAAACGTAATATAAAAGAAAGTTTCAATATTTAAACATTCTGCACTTCATTACATATTTCCGAAACGAATCATCTAGACACATGTTCATATGAGATTTTTTTTAAAATGAGTTAAAAAATATATCCAAGTTTTTTTACCTAATAAGGAAACACCCTGTACAGCATTTCATTCATTCATTAATCTAATCAAGACCTTTTATATAAGACTTTTTCTCTTTAAAATGTGAAACGGGAACAGGGGACAGGGGAATTAGTAAAAATTACATCAAATGATCAAATGAATAAAATAAAACTTTTGTACTTATAACTCGACAAGCGTAAAGAGTCACTTGAACCTCAGATGCGCCAAGAGACAATCGCGGCATCGATCCTTTTTCTATATTTTGTTGGGCAACTTGCGTCTCTCTTTCGGTCGCGCATTTCGAAGTGACTCCTTACGCTTGTCGAGTTATACCACATATAATACCTTATACAGTTTTATTTTAAACAACGGTAGCAACAACTTTTCACTAATGTTTAATATTACCTAACACTTATCATAATTGTTTTTGTAGATGCCAATATTATTACATGTTAAATAAAATTGAATGAACTAATGAAAATATTGAAATGAGAATAGTTTTTCTTATTTTCACTTATATTCTGGTTAAGTAGCAGAAAAAATAATGATGCTGCATCTTTATAACTTCGCCAATTTCATGTCGAATAAATGAATGGTCAAAACTAATATTAACTTATAGTTCTTTTATTCTCAATTGCAGAACACAGTTATGTGAGGAGTAATTAATATTTAATATATACGCACGGCACTCGTGCCAAATTTAGAATAAAAAAATAATGTTTACTACCCGCATAAATAAAAGAAAGCGTCTGTCCACGTGGACTTGATTGACGTTCGTCAAAATTCGCAAACTAGGTTATTCAACCAATCAAAACAGCGAATCATAAGGTTAAACGCACTGAACTGGTCAAGAGGTGTAACGCGGTTGAAAAGCTGTAAATTATCTTGTTTATGTTCGAAAACATTCAAGAAAAATAGTCTGTGATATCACGTGTGGTGTGTTGAATTTAGAAAGATCACAAAATAAATAGAAATATGGCGTTTGGAGACCATGGGCTAATGAAAATAATGAAATTGCACAGTGTAGTAAAAATAAAGACATATATAAATTTAACAATGAAGATTTAGACAAACGTATTTTTAAAACTAATAAATATATATCTAAATATATATATTATATCTCCGCCTATGGCAGATCAAATAATATTGTCGGTAAGGGTTCGGGACGAGTTTTCATATTCTGCAATTGATAATGGAAGAACTATAAAGTAGCAAAAATACCGATGCCGCATCTCTAAACAAATAATTTAGTTCTAATCTTAACAAAAGAGACCTCTAAAATAAAGTTTATTATGAGCATTTAATCTGCGGGACGCGTGCCAACCGCACAGTGGAATGAAACATCCATATGAAAGAGCGTAATCACATTAAAAAAATTTTGGATGTTCGATCGTCTTGACGTACGGTTGATTTACCGAAAGGAGAGATTAGTGGCTCCAGCAATTGCATGTACCCTTTCACATTACACGGTAAATGGGACGTACGGTGAAGTCGCCGTATAATGTGAAAGGGTTCATGCCATTGCTCGAACCACTAATCTCTTCTTTCGATGAATTAACCGGACGTTAAAGCGATTGAACGTCCCAATTCTTATAATGTGAAAGGAGTGCCTAGGAATGTTTTGACCGTGGGCCCAGCTCGACCGTGTCCATGTCAGAATCCCGAGCGCTCGCGGCACACGGCGCTGTGACAATGCCGCCCTGTCCGAAAAGACCCATGCATTGCTTCACTTCACTAAAAGAACGTGGACTTCCAGAAACGTTGTGTGTAAAACTAACGTAATGCACAATTCGGCGGATAATTTTCTTCATCCAATTAAAAACAAAAAATTTGGTATTTTCATGGTATAATAAAGAATTTTTTATTTACCGTTTGGTATTTTTCAAAAATTATATGATATACGACAGTAAATGAAAACAAAAAATTGATTTATATGCAATTAATTTATAAAAAAAAATTGTTTCATACTTAGCCACCACTGTTGTATTACCGACCGAAATTCGGATACAATTTCATGGTTAACGTTCGTAATTTTTGTTGTTACTCCCTAGATTTATTAATAAAAAAAATGTATATGAATAGTGAACTTTTCTAATCGATCCATTTGAAAATAATATGACAACACTAGTGAACCATGTAAGAAGATAAGTTTAGAAAATTCGTTCATAGGCTCCAGCTAGGACTAATGCTTTGGGTGTTGGGTCTGTTCCAGGTAAAGAGGAAGAGAGACAGATGTTCCAACAAATGCAAGCTATGGCTCAAAAGCAGGTGCTTATTATTCAATTATTATCATGATATTTCGTCGCGTCCTCGAAACGTAATGAAAACAATATAAATTTCAACTTTTAAACAAAATTTTACCATTGGCAATATTCGTGTGTTAAAGCTAAACCGGGACAGACCCATTTAATAAAAGTTTATGGACCAATAAATGTAAACAGTGGGCGAGGGTTGTTTTTTGACACCATAGACTCAAAACGATAAACTCGCCCCGATAATATGTACATTATTGCCTTGCATTTTAAATGAAAACTTTGTAACTAGTAAGAAATAGCAACATTTTTCTGTTGATTTTATAATAACCTACGTCATTGTTTTTATGTGTTTCCAAAAAACATTTCAGATATTAAATACCTTATAATTAAAAAAATATAAACAGCCAAAATGAACAAAATACCTATATTCCAAGCAATAGGGAAAAGTGCGTGCAAAAACTAATATGAAAAAAATATGAGCTTATATGAAATTCAAATTCAGAGTTTCTATTTCATGCGACTCAATCCTGATTACCGAACATAACCTAAAAAATTGGCAAAGTTGCGAAAAGCGGTTTTTTGTTAATAACTAAAAAACTACAGCTCCGATCGAAAAAGGTTAAATAAGGAAATTGTAGGTATTAAAAAGATCTATCTATTAAATAAATTATAATTTTTTGATATCATTGATACTTTACGATTTATAATGAAAGAACCTTGAAAAATCGGGTTTTCTGTAACTCGTTTTATTTTTAAATTGATAAATATTGATTATTTTTCATAATAAATGAAGTTTTCCCCAAAAAGATGCTCTCTTAATTTAGCTAGTCCTGGTCGAGGTTTGATGCTACAGTAACGATTTAGGGCTTATTTTTTTTGTAAGAGTTGTACTTTCATATTATTGAAAAAGTATATTGATTTTTTTTAATTTTAAGGATCAAAAAACGACTAAAAAAATTGCACTACTTTTTTATGTTTTTTTAAAATACATTTTTTAATTTCGTTTTTATCATCATTATGATCATCATGAGCCGAGATAATTTTTTTATTTCAAAAAAATCTGGAAGGCGCAATAATCATCGTACAGCAGTCACCTTCATGAATATTAAAGTTGAATACCTATATTTTCAATAAAAAAATACTAGGATATGTTTAGTTCATTTGCTGTATTATTAATTGATGAATAAAGTTAGGCGGGCAGGCGCGGAGCGCGGCAGTTGTAGCGGATGGCGGAGTGGGGATAGCGATGAGCGCTCGAACTGAAAATTCATTTTGTGCGTTCAAAGTTGCTTGTGCTTGAAAAATTTTCGGTATCTCGGCTTCTGGACTATGCACAAAAATCCTGTTGTATTTAATTTGTGGTAGCTCGTCGAGATACACACGAATATCATATTCACAAAATGATAAAATAACTTAATTATGTACAAAACATTTATTAAATAATTACAGTAAAAATACTCGGTATATTATATTGAGAAAGATTAACATTAAAAAATAATTCTCCTTTTCTTCATTGAAGTATTGTTTGCTGAATCATTTGGCTCTTCTTCTTTTACTTCCTCTTCTACTTCAATATGGTCTGTAAGCAGATCGTCCATGAAGTTTGGCAATTCTTTATCTATTTCGATGGTAGGCATTTCAAAAATTTTGCATTAATTCGAATCGCAATGTGTGCAAACATACATTGGAAAAATTGTTTTCTGCATCCGCATATTTTTGTTTTATAACCATTTACACTACTGCATGAGATTTTTTTTATTATCTCATCAGGTATCAATGGATCATCAGTATAAACTGGCATTAATACATCGTTTGTAATTTTTCATCCCCACTGAGTGATCCTTTTGTCGTTGCCCAACCATTTTTGCAACTGGAAATAAACTCAGAAGTTTTCAGTTCGAGCGCTCAGTGCTATCCCCACTCCGCCACCGCTACAGCTGCCGCGCTCCCCGCCTACACGCATCACTTTATTCGTCAATTAATAATGCTGCAAATAAACTGGACATATCCTGGTATATTTTTATTGAAAATATAGGTATTCAACTTTAATATCCATGAAGGTGACTGCTGTACAATGATTATTGCGCTTTCCAGATTTTTTTGAAATAAAAAAATTATCTCGGCTTCTAATGATCGTTGGAATTCAGTTTTTTTAAAATGCGTGAAATGATGCCGGGAATATATTTTCATGAAAGTAATTTCTATAAAAACAAAATTAAGAAATGTATTTTAAAAAAATAGTGCAAATTTTTTAAAGTCATTTTTTGACCCTTAAAATTAAAAAAATCAATATACTTTTTTAATAATATGAAAGTACAACTCTTACAGAAAAAAATAAGCCCTAAATTGTTACTGTAGCATCATCCCTCGAGCAGAACTAGCTAAATTAAGAGAGCATCTTTTTGGAGAAAATTTCATGTATCAATATTTACCAATTTTTTCAAAAAATACTCTATTGGCTTCCCATAGGCTACACTTAACAGTAAGTAACAAGTTTGAATACGTTACAGTTACTAGTTATAAAAAAAACCGATTTTTCACGGTTCTTCCGATATAAATCGAAAAGTATCAATGATATCGAAAAATTATAATATATTTAATAGATATATTTAATAATATAATAGATATATTTAATAGATATATTTAATAGACAGATCTTTTTAATACCTACAATTTCCTTATTTAACCTGTATTTAAGCTGTAGTTTTTTAGTTATTAACAAAAAACCGCTTTTCGCAACTTTGCCAATTTTTTAGGTTACGTTCGGTAATCAGGATCGAGTCGCATGAAATAGAAACTCACCCTGAATTTTAATTTCCTCTACGCCCATATTTTTTTTTGATATTAATTTTTGCACATTTAACATTGGGCCGCTTGCTCGTTTCTTGGACTACTAAAAAGCTTACTGGAATAAAATGAGGTTATAAAATAAGTACCAACTAAAAAGTAATTAAGCATTTCGCCACCCACGCGTTACGGTTTAAATTTGTAATCCGAATAAAATACTTATAGACCGGGAGTCCAAAACACTTTTTTATGTTTAATAGCTTACCTACCGCTTACAACTACTTAAATTCCATAAATATGTGCCACACATCACGAATCAGTGTTGCGCCGTCGCGATCAAAGTGTTTCGAAAAACCAAAATTTTGGAATTATTAGCTACCGTTCGCCTTGCAAATAACCATTTAAAAGTTTGAACGGAAGCCAATGCCGAACGGTAGGGTGGCTATGGATCAATTGTTTTTGTAAAATATTCCACACATAACGACACCGGAAATACGGAAGTGCGCAGGTGTAGCTGTAGTCCGTAAATCAAAGGCGCGAAGTAATAAATCCTCATTAAGTATGCAAAATTCATGAAGAGAGGCTTGTGCAAATTTTGATTTAGAACGTTTATAAACAACAGTTGTTTACTGTTTCCTTCATTCGCTAGGTAGTACCAGCCACCTTTCAGTGGTGTATCTTGGGGAATAATTTTTGTTTAAAAATATGCCATTAAAAACATAACTTGTAAAAGACACCAAGTCTCGCAACTCAGTTCTTCTACCGTAAAAAGTTGTGAGATGTGAGATCCATGTAATACCAAGTCGGTTAATTTATTTAGTCTATACTTAAGGGTCCTTCTGTCATAAGTTATTACTTATTAGCTAACCTAACAACGTCTTATAGTGACCATAACAATATTCAAAATCTTTTATGTTTTAAATAAATAGATTCGTTTGGTAATCGCATGAAAAGACAATGTATCTCACAAGGAACACATATTATATTAAATTAGATTTAGATTTAGTGCGATTGCAAAGTCAATCTATTTATTTAAAACATAAAATATTTTTAATATTGATATGGTCACTATAAGACGGTTAGCTAATTACGTAATAACCTAAGACAGAAAGAAGGACCCTTTAGTAGGGACTGAATAAATTAACCGACTTGGTATTACATGGATCTCACAACTTTTACGATAGAAGAACTAAGTTGCGAGACTTGGTGTTTTTTACAAGTTATGTTTTTGATGGCATTTCATTTCTTTTTGTAAATAGTCCAACTTTTTTTTCTTTATCATACATATTATATGAGTACATTGATTCATTCACTGCAAATGTAACTTTGTAATTTAATATATTTATATGGGATTACAAAATTATTTATGCAGTTGGTGTATCCAGAAAACTGGACCGAAATTGCAAAATATTTTTCCTTAATTTATACACTAAACACTAATTGTATTCTAAATTTAAAGCTTCTATGTTTTGTAAAAAGTGCCTCAGAGTTATGATATAACTTTGACTATTTCTAATTCTTAAGGTTAGGTTAGAATCTGTGATCGACCCGGAGATGAACAGGTGAAAAGCTCCACTTGTATTTTCTCACATTAATTTATAGATATACTTTACTATGCGAAGAAGATATTTTTTAACAGTCTCATCTACATTGGCACTTTTGTTCTGATTTTGCAACGAAATGAAACAGTTTAATATCAATGTTTTTTATGTCTAACATCTTTGTTCTCGCTTTCTTGCAATTTGTGGGAGTGATTTCGTAAAATGGGACGGAAGTGTGTAGGTGTAACAGTCGCGGAAGCGCGCGCCATTTGATTTGACGAATGAGCGCGCGGTTAGAGTTGGCCGTCAGATAGACGTCAACCAATTTTCCGAGAGTGTTGTTTATAAAGTTTACTGTTATATGCGTAAACTACATATATAAATAAATATTTACTGTTGATAATAAGTCTTAATAAAGTGCAGATCATTGATAAAAAAATTCAAATAAGTAATAATACATAATTATTCAAATAAAATATTTCAGTATTTAGCTTTTTTAAAATTTGAGGTTGATTTCTGTCACTCCTAGTGTCAATTAAATAAAATACAATTTTCAATAAAAAGAATTATTGTTTGTTATGATTCATTTCAAATAATACCTGACCCATTTTTTTCAGAATATAATTTTCAAATGTCAAATGTTACACATCATATGCGACTACTATAAGGCTCGCTGGTTTTTTTTTTCTTATTTAAAGATAATGGACCCAATTTTGGTCGTTTTGATGGTCCTTGTTCAGCATCTATTATACTTGAATCTTATTGGCGGGTGGTTCCGAGAAATTACGGTTCGTCTGTGGAATCAATGCATCTATTATACATGCCTTTAAATTATAAACTATGGGCTCCTAGCGAACCATAGTGTTCGAAGTAACAAGTGCCGAACAGTAAGTTATAATAAGCTTTAAAATAACTTTTTTTCCAAAGCATGGGGTGTTAGTGCAATCTATAGCCACCCTACACGATTGTCATTGGCTTTCGTCCAAACTTTAAAGAGTAATTCGCAAGGCGAACGGTAGTTAATGATTCTAAAATCTAGATTTTCGTGATGTGAGACAGATATTTATGGAATTAAAGATACACAATTTTATTATAAGCGGTAAGTTATTATACTTAGCCGAATAAAATGTTAGAAGCTCCCAGTATATTAAATATGATAAGAATACGATAAACTCTAAATGTATTATTTGGATCTTTGGTATGGTATTTACGTAATATTAGACATAATCAACAAGAACTGCAGCGAATCTGTCAATATACAGAATGTGTTAGAAAACTATAACTACATAAATATCTAAGACTATGACTGCATTTTTGGTAATTTTTTAAATCAAACAATACAAAAGTTGTATTTTTTAAATTTTGTATTTAATTATGAAATAAAAATTATAATATTTCAATTAATTGATTAGATTTCACTCTTACGTCATAATTGTGGATTATTTGAAAAAATTAAACGTGTCAAAATAGTCCAAATTCAATGATGTGGCTACTGTTCCCAACGAACATTTGTAGGTTGGGTTGGTAAATGTACATATGTATGTGTTTGTATATGTATTTCTTATTTTTATACAAATTGATGTACCTATTACCTATTATTGTTTTTAACCTTCAATAACTGTACACTGCTTAATATACTAAAGTCATATTTTCAAAGGTTATGTTTACGTTTCCTTATTTAGTTGACAAATAGAATATTTCGCGCATAAATTATTTTAAATGTGTGTATTTTATAATACAACAAATTTCAATTAACCTACAAAACGCATCCAAAATTGCAAAACTGCAAATAAAACAAAAATTAATAATTAAAATAAAAACTAAAAACCAATTATCAAGTGTGTATTATTTTCTTAGAGATACAAAATTTAAATACGCACTAAATTATTATTAGCATTAAAAACGGTTACCATTTTTTTAAAAAGAACTTTAAAACAGTATCAATTACTACATTTATTACCAACTTATCAGGAAAGGTAGACAAACTTACAGAAAATATATATAATTTGGAGTCAAATGTGTGCATGCAAACATGTTTTTCTTTAAATTATAATATTTTAAAGGACTCGAACAAACTTCTATGAGCTGCTGAGCTTGTGGTTTAAGTATTTGTTTTGATATAATCTGTAATAACTTTACGTTGTTTATGTTTTTTATACTGCATGACATTTTAAATCGTAATTATAAATATAAAAAATATTAAACCGTTACATTATAATCGTAGACACTTACAACTTAATGTTATGTAAGCAAATTTTTGACACAAAAAACCTTTATTACACCATGTCTTTTGTCGTGCCTATTTTCATGACTATTTGTTGGCTAAATTTTCCCAAATGACACTATTACATTATGCACCATACAGATAATTGCTGTGTTGGCAAACCTGATAATTACACAAACGTCCTTGAAATCCCCTCGATTCAGAGAGAAAAAATAGAACCAGTCCTATTTATTTTCATGTCTAAAACAAAATAGTCTTTGTTTTAAATCTTAGCCCCCGATAGTCAGGCAGACAAATAGGCACAAAAAAACATAGTGTAATAATTGTTTTATTTACTAATAAATAAAATAATCGCGATTTTTGTATTTAAAAAAAAAATAAGAATTGTGTTCCGTGCCACTAACAATAAAAACTTCATTTCACACATACATACCAACACAGCAATGTTTTTCAGCAAGGTACCCTCTTCCGGTCGTTTTTTTTTTGAAAAAGTAGCACTTTTCCGGCAAGTACCATAGCAATGAAATAACGACTTACCGATTAATCATTAAAATAGTTAACATTGTGCTGTTTAAAAGTTTAAATATACCAAGCATTTCAAACAAATTGAATTTCGTTCCAACGAAAACTTGAACCCCCTCCAGAAACACAGAAACCAAGAGTTTCTTCATAATTTAAAAAAAACACGTCAAATTTTATTGGGAGGGGGTCGAATTTTCATATAAAATTCATACCCAAAAATGCAACTCGCTGCAGCCCCGCTTCAACCACCAATTTTATTCAAATAGCAAGTGTGGTCGAGTGACACATTATTTGAAAGGTAATTTAATTCTATATACAACAATGTATTTTTTTTATATGAAATAACTTTAAAGATATTTGGGATTTAACTAATTTATTCGTTGAATATCAGTAATAACGCAAACACTTTAAATTTCACCAAATTAACAAATTAAATGCTCGAAATGACCTCCGCCAACCACCATACAATGATACTATATATTTTCAAAGACTTTTCTAACATTTGCAAATACCACCAGTCTTAGTAATCAGCATTCTCTCACAATTCTCTGTCGCATCTCTGCAAGAACTGCAGGCGGAGTGACGTATATTTATGATTTTAGGTAACCCCAAAATGAAATCCAATGGCGAGAGATCCGGTAATCTGGCCGGCTACTCTATTGGACCCCTTCTGCCAATCCAACGCCCCGGAAAATGTTGGTTCAAAAACTGTCTTACGCGTCTATCATAACCTGTTGGAAAATTAGTTTTGAACCATCATTTTTCAGGGCGATGGATTGGCAGAAGTGGTTCAACATAGTGGCCGGCCAGATCACCGGATCTCTCGCCGTTGTTTTTTTTTTTGTGGGGACACCTAAAATCAATCAAAAACATACTCCGCCTGTAGATCTTGCAGAGTTGCACAGAGAATTGTGCCATAATGCCAATTACTGACACCGGAGGTATTTGCAAATGTTAAAAAAGTCTTTGAAAATAGGTTGTATCATTGTATGGAGGTCAGTTCGAACATTTAATTCGTTAATTTGGTGAAATTTTAAGTTTTTGTCCTATTACTGATATTCATTAAATAAATTAGTTAAATCCAAAATATTTAAAAATAGAATTGTGTAGAAAATTAAATTACCTTTCAAAAAATGTGTCACTCGACCACACATGCTATTTAAATAAAATTGGTGGTTGATGCGGGGCTGAAGGGAGTTGAATTTTTGGGTATGAATTTTGTATAAAAAATCGTCACGCTCCCAATAAAATTTGACGTATTTTTTTAAATTGTAAAGAAACTTTTGGGGTCAATCTTTTGTTGGAACACGCTGTAAATATAACAAAAAATTAGAATGTTCCTTATTTTGTTTTACAAATATATACACACATGGAAATAATCTAAGGATATTAATTTAAATTAAAATTTATTAAGTTGGTTTATTGTAGTATATTGTGCAACAAGTGCGGAAAGTTTAACTTTTTTTACGAATGTAGAAGTTTGTGGCACGAGCCTAAAGGGCGAGTGCCGCAAACACACGAGTGAAAAAAGAACTTTCCCTACATGTTGCACACTTTACTTTTCCTACAACTGCACAAATTTAAAGAATACAAGTAATGTACCTTAATATTGATTTTTATGGTTAGCAATACTAAAATAACATTAAAGCGTCCTACCTTTTAACAGTTAAATAATTTATTTAAAATTATCCTTATCATCTCTATGGCATTACAGCCCTGGGTGGGCCTTAGCCTGCTGTAGAATTTGTGACCATTCGTTCCTGTCAGACACCTTCCTTTGCCGTCCTCTAACTCCAATCACTCTCAAGTCATCCTCAATATTCTCCATGTATCTTGTCCTTGGTGCCCTCGTTTACGTTTTCCCATTGGTTTGTCTAGGAGGGTCTTTCTTGAGGGGTCATTGGCATTCATTCGCATTACATGTCCCAGCCATCTAAGTCTTCCTATTTTTATGGACCTTACGATATCTGTACCCTGATAAATTCTGTACGGCTCGAAATTATACCTGGATCTCCACACTTCATTCTCGTTGTCGCCTCGAAATATCCTTCGCAGGATCTTTCGTTCGAAGCATCCCAGTGTAGCTTCATCCTTTTTAGTAAGCGTCCAGGTTTCAGAGCCATACATTAGCACTGGTTTGTTTAGCGTCCTATAAAGCTTACACTTTGTTGTTCTCGATATATTTTGGGATTTTAGCCGAGGCATTAGTGCGAAATAGCATCTGTTAGCACTAAGAATTCTCCTACGTATCTCTTCAGAGGTATTGTTGTTTTTGTTTACCAGGGATCCAAGATATACAAATTGGTCGACGGATTCTATTACAACGTCGCCAATTTTCAGGGGGTTTTGTCCACGTTGGTCTTGCTCTGTTGTTGTGAGCATATATATTTCGCCTTCTCCATGTTGGACGATAGTCCCATTCCTTTTGCTGCACTTTTTAGTGCTGTGAAGGCCTCTTTAACTCCTGTTTCAGATCTACTTAATTTTGTCAATGTCATCAGCACAAGCAAGAATTTGGTACGAATAATTAAAAATTGTACCATTTTGTGGTTATATTGGAAAGTCTTACAATTTTTTAAAATGCCAAATTATAGAGAATACATGATAATGCATAACTCTGACGTAATCCGTTATACGTCTCAAACTTCTCTGATGTGTGTTCGCCTACGCGAACTCTACATTGTACTCTTTGCATTGTCATCCGCACTAGTTCTATTAAGTGATGTGGTATTTCAAACACCCGCATGGCTTTGTATAATTCTTTCCTGTTGATAGAGTCGTAGACGGCCCTAAAATCTATAAATATGTGATGCGTTTCTACGCCATATTTTAGGGTCTTTTCTAGGATTTATCTAAGGCATAATATTTGGTTGGTTGTTGATTTTTCTCCCATGAATCCCGCTTGGTACTGTCCTACATAAGGGCGGACACGTACACAAAGTATTTTGGAGAATACTTTATATGCAGTGTTTAGCAATGTTATTCCCCTGTAATTGGAGCACTGAAATATATTGAAATATATTTTGTGTTTCCAAATTTCTTGAACTAGTCTGTTGATGTTATTAATCAGCGTGCTTTCCCCATTTTTTATTAATTCTGCTGGTATATTGTCACTCACTGGTGATTTGTAGTTTGCCAGGTTTTGTTTAGATTGTTCCACCTCTGTTCTTGTGGGTGGCTTCTGTTCTTCATTATCTCCATTATTTAAAATTATAGTTAATAGTACAATTTGTGCAATTTTGTATGGTCACACCCGGATTGTCATTTCTTTCTAATAAATGTTTTGTTATATTAATTGTAGAAGTTACTGACTGTCAGCAACAAAGAATATCAACTAAAAGGCCGCCCCACTGGTGGATGTCCTTAGGGGGGCGTATTATCGCCTCTCTTGTGGTGTCTAGTGGTGGACGAACTATTAGTGAGATTTAAAGAAGCTGGACTCCTCGTATATGGATATGCTGATGACATAGCCATTATAGCAAGGGAAAAGCATTTGTCAACTCTCAGGAGCACCATGATGATGACACTGAGAATCACGGAAAACTAGTGCACGGAAGTTGGGCTAACGGTAAACCCGTCAAAGACCACAGCCGTGATCTTTACCAGAAAATACAAACCCGAACCCATTAGCCCTCTGAGGCTATGGAATCAGGAATTAAAATACTCCGCGTCAGTGAAGTATCTAGAAGTACACCTGGATGCAAAACTGAAGTGGAACGTACACCTCGAAGTAAAGAGGAAAAAAATGTATGCCTCAATGTGGGCATGCAAGAGAGCCATGGGAAAAACCTGGGGTCTAAAACTGAGGGTAAGCCTGTGGTTATATCAGACGGTATTACTACCGTCACTAACGTATGCAGCAGTAGTCTGGTGGCCAAGGGCAGAAGGGGCCGAGGCTGTGAATCTGTTGAGAAGCCTGCAAGGAAAATACTTGCGGGCTGCAACGGGGTCAAATGCTAGCGGGGTACAGGTATCAAACCTGGGGCCGTATGATTATGGATCCAAGCGATCTAAAAGAGACAGGGCCAACAGAAATCCTAAGGTTTGCCAAAATCAGCGGACTAGAATTCTGATGCCCTGAAGACACAGCGGTAGTCACAGAGGATCAAAAGATATCTAGGTGATATAGGTGCCGATACCAAAGGCCCAACCGCAAGATTGTAATGTAATTGTAGAAGTTGAGGGTTGATATCATTCATATACGATGCATTTTCTGTCTTCATTTCAGTATTGAGTTAGAGTGGTTGTTTAATAGAGTTGACGATTTTAGCAACGGTAATTTTTATCAAAGTACGAATGAAAACTACCTTAAGAATTTAAAAAACTTCTATAATTTGACAGTTGTGATTTAAAGCTGAACTGAAGCCAACTAAGTTAATGTCGATTTTTGTTGATTCCTCCATATAAACGTATGTGGTGTGGGCAAAGTGCTGTGAGAAAAAATATTTTTTACAGTATGAGCAATTCATGGTTTTGAAATTAAGTAAGCTATGAGAAATACGCTACTTTTCACAGCAGTTGTAGAAAAAATATATTGTATTTTTAACCAAAACTGTGTGTGTATTTTTGGATGTTTTAACCTTAGCACAAAAAAAAAGATTTAAAAACATATTTTTTTTTAGTATTATATAGTTTATCGGTTCCAAACACTCAAGAGAACGTGTTAGTATTGATTTGAGTTGAAAGTAAATCATTTATATTTAAACTAAACATGAAAAGACACCATTTAAACCGCGAACAAATGCTAAGAGTTATTGGCATCCAAAAAAAAGGTGCTTGTCGAACAGATGTATCGCTAGCATGTGGCACATTTAAAAGCATAACTTTTCGCTTAACTGTCCGTTATACGAGTATATAAACTGGAGATGTATCTGCGAGACGCACTATCCCCATAATAAAGATAGTTTTTTGCAATTAGCAACAAAAATAAACCCCTTGGTAACCAGAACCATCATAAATCATTTGCACAAAGCTCACTTAAGATCGGGAAAACCGCTGAGATATCAGTCTTTAACGAAAAGCATTAGCACTGTTCGTTTAACTTGTGCTGAGGAATACGTATTATGGCAAAATTTCCAATGGAGTCCTATTTCTTGTTTAGATGCGTTAATATTTGGGATACATCCTGACTCAAGACGTGTAAGAGTGTGGAGATTGCCGGGCAATGAACCACGATTGCAAAATGTACAGAAGGTTCATTCTTATAGAAGAGGTACAATAATAGTTTGGGGCCAAATAAGCATCGAAGGTAGAACCGATCTCGTTTTGCTGCAAACATTTTTAAATGCCAATAGGCAGCTATTGGAGAAAATATCGTGTGGTTGCATAATAATGCACGATCGCATGTTGCGCCAACAATGACTAACTTTCTTAATGATAATATTATCGAAGTATTGCCGTGGCCTGCGCAATCACTGGACTTAATCCAATAGAGCATGCATGGGATATGTTTTAACAAGGAGTTGAGAGGTGGTAGGAATTTTCGGAGCCACCATCAATTATTTGAGGCGCATCTTCTTCTTCAAGTGCCATCTCCGCGGCGGAGGTTGGCAATCATCATCGCTATCGCAACTTTTGAGGCAGTTTCTCTAAAAAGTTGTTTAGAGCTGCAACCAAACCATTCTCTCAGATTTTTTAGCCATGAATTTCGTCTTCTTCGTATGTTTTTTCTGCCTTCTATTTTCTCTTGCATTATTAGTCGTACGAGGCTGTACCTTTCGCCGCGCATTATGCGTCCCAAATACTGTAGCTTTCTCTCCTTAATTGTACGTTCAACTTCTTTTTGTTTACCGATTCTTCTTAGCACTTCGATGTTAGTAATTCGATCTACCCACGAAATTCTTAAGATTTTTCTATATTTTTTTTTTATGAAAATAGTCGCAAAAAGGGTAGACCTATCGTGTGGGCCGCGGACGGCCCGCACTGCGACTATTAGAAGGGGAAGGGATTATAGTAAGGAAATAATTGTGGACACGATTTTTAAAAAGTTGCAGGTCATAGTTCTCTGGAAAAATTGATTTTGGAAGCTTATTCCATTCCGTAGCAGCCCTGTAAAAGAAGGATTCTTGATAAAGATTGGTCCTTGTAGTGTCAATCTTGAGAGTAAATGGGTGAGACTAATCAGCGTGCCGAGTTCTTCGGCCGAATGTGGCCAATGGTGGTACTAGAGTTTTTATTTCTCTGGAGCATCTGCCATGGAAATATCTGTAGAGCAATGACTGGTCTGCAACTCTTCTTCTATGTTCTAGAGGGTAAAGGGTATCTGTGAGAGTTAAGCTGTTTATCAAGCGAATGGCTCTTTTCTGACTGGAATCTAGAAGAGAATGCCTTGGTGCTGAACCCCAAATGTGCGAGCAATACTCCAGTAGAGGTCGGATTTGAGCCTTGTACGTCGTCAACAGTTGATCAGAAGTAAAAAACTTTCTGGCTTTCCACAGAAAACCTAGCCTCTGGCTTGCCGACTTTGCGATGTTAGCAACATGGTCATGCCAAGACATGTTATTGGACACCGTGACTCCCAAAATCGAGATGGAGGTACTTGATTCAAGGGTATTTTCGGACATTGTGATGGAATAATTTGAGTAATTCACTTTCTTGGAAAACGTGGCGCTTTGTGTTTTCTGGGCGTTGAACTCATCAAGATTGTTGGTTCCCCATTCGACGATTGCTTTAAGATCTCTATTATTGGAATCAACCTGTTCCTGCCTGAGTCTATTTGTATCATTCACCGAAAGTGATCGATAGGATGTGAAAGTTGAGACAAGTGTGCTATTGTCTGCGAAACTGTAAATGGGGTTCTTGGTGGTTTTCAAGAGGTCGTTGATGTTTAAAAGAAATAAGGTGGGGGACAGGATGGAACCCTGGGGGACCCCGGCATTAGTTTTAAACGCATCAGAAGAAATACCGTCAACTGCCACATGTAAGGAGCGATCTTGCATGAAGCTCAAGAGCCATTGGCGCAGTTTGGTTGGGAGACCGTAGGCAGATAATTTACTTAACAATGCCTGGTGCCAAACACGGTCAAAGGCTTTAGATATATCCAAGGCTATTGCACGGGATTCACCAAACTTTTCAATAGTGTTTGTCCAGAGCTGAGTGACATAAGCCAGCAAATCTACAGTAGACCGAAGTTGTCAAAATCCATATTGTCTGTCATGGATTATCTCAAATTTCTCTAGATATTTGATAAGTTCTGTGTTAATCGCTTTTTCCATAACTTTGGATATGACTGAGAGCAATGCAATAGGGCGATAATTTGCAGGAATGGTCTTCTTTCCTTTTTTCGGAATCGGTTGGACTTTAGCGTTTTTCCACATGGACGGAAATACTCCTTTGCTGTATGATAACTTGAAGAGTCTACAGAGAACTGGGGTGAGCTCTTGAGCACAGGTCTTCAGGACAATTGTCGGAGTTCCATCTGGTCCTACTGCCTTATTAGAGTCAAGATTTCGTAGGATTTTCCTGATAGTGCGATGGCGGATAGTGACCTCAGGCATTGATGCGTTTATTCTAGGTATCGTTGGGGGTTGTTTTCCATTGGTATCGAGGGTTGAGTTAGAGCTGAACATTTCGGCCAGCAGATCCGCTTTTTCTTTGGAAGATACGGCTGTCGTGCCGTCGGACCTCTCGAGTGGTGGTAAAGAAGAAGTTGTGAAATATATTTTTATACGTTTCAAAAGAGTTAAGCCGTCTCATTGCATATGAATTTAGCATCATGATTCTGCATCATAGTAGAGCACACTAAGTACATAACATTTTGCCAATCGCAGTCTCAGGCCTAGCGTCACATAAATTAGGCGCATGAATACCTATAACTTAACAAGAAATAAATAACTTGATTCTTTCCAAGCAAAAACGATGTGGAGCTGCTATATGAACTAATTAATTTATTTTATTTCGGATTAAAATTGAGCTTAAATATATACTTAATAACTATTTTAGGTTATTTTAATTTTTCTTTACAGTTGTTAATTTTTTTTACAATTAGTTCAAATAAACTTTGGCAGAATTAACTTGATTTAATATATCAATTTCAAGACCTTATTTTAATTGAAAAATTTCAACTTAGAATTGTATATTTTTAGATGATTTTTATTGCAAATAAACGAGCTTTTTTAAATTTACGGTATTTCTTAGCGCAGTAAAATTGTAATTTATGTTAATGGTATTTTTACTGTGTCCCTAAAAACGGATGTAATGTATAAAGCCAGTGTGGTTAGTACAATTAAAGAATGGCTCGATAATTTATTTAATTATCAATTTCAAGACCTTAATTTAATTGAAAAATGTCAACTTAGAATTGTATATTTTTAGATGATTTTTATTGCAAATAAACGTGCTTTTTTTAATTTACGGTATTTCTTAGCAGACAAATTGTAATTTATGTTCATGGTATTTTTACTGTCCCTTAAAACGGATTTAATGTATAAAGCCAGTGTTGTTAGTACAATTAAAGAATCGCTCGATAACAAAAAATGTAATTTAATGTAATTTAATTCAGTTTAAAATGTAATTGAAGCAAAGTAAGTACATTTAATTTTTCTTTTATGTCTACAATATAATTAATTTGTGGTTGGAAAATGAAGTTTGGATAGCAGAGAAGTTAAATTATTATTTTAAATAGTGGTGAATGGTTTTTCGGGTTTTTAGGCCGTCGTAAGTCAGAGATTATTCTCGACGTTTCGTCATCGCGAGTGTATGGCATCTTCGGGAGATGTAATTTTGTCGGCTTTTTAAGGCTCACCACGGTTTGTGACATTTGTTTGTCACGATTGCAGGTTACATACGTTTTGGTGGGCAGGGCATATTTCAGGGCTGTTTAGGAATTGGTCACGTTCCGGAGATTCATTCTCCTTGTGTGTGTAAGGAAGCAGCGTAGTATTTTTAAATACAGGTGCCCATGTCCTATTGATTTTAAGTGTTTCCTCAGATTTATTAAAGTTCTGCTGGTGTTAATGTATTTCAATCGCTTTTCTATAGAGCCTCAAGTAATATGCAGATGTGGTGCATAAAACTTGGGTGTTCTTGAATTTAATTCTGTGATCATTATTATTATGTGTGTGATCCGCGACGGCAGATTTTTCTGTATGTCAAAGACGGCAGTTGGCTTTGTGTTCTTTGATCCTAGTTGTTCCAATGTAGACACTTCCACATGAAATACGATAAACACCTGCAGAATTTAGTGGGGCTCTCTTATTCTTGGCAGATTTCAGATGGTTCTCGATCTTCTAAGATGGCTTGAAGATAGTTTTGATGTCATATTCTCCTAGAATTCGGCTGATCCTATCTGTCACTCGAGGAATGTAAGGTAAAATCGCTTTAGAAATGACTTCACGACTACTTCGTTCATCGCTAATGTCACCTCTAGTGCTAGGCTTTCGACGCATACATATATATCTTTTACATTATATCCATTCGATATAAGGGCGTTCTTAAGGTGATCCAGTTCCTCATTTAGATGTTCTGGTTCACAGATTCTTTATGCCCTTTCTTAAAACACCTGTTCGTTGACAAGGGTGGTGGTTAAATGTGTTGTGTAGATAACGATCTGTGTGGGTGGGTTTTCTGTGTACAGTATGTCCTAGATGTCTCTCTTTTTTCACAATCAGAACATCGAGAAATGCCAATTCTTTGTTGTTCTCTATTTCCATTGTGAATTTTATGCTAGGGTGTATGCTGTTGATGTGGGCGAGAAATCTCTATCCAAAGCCTTCTTTTCATGTTTCTCCATAAAGAAATAATTCGCGATTACTGGTGATAATGGGCTGCCCATTGGGACTACATCGATCTGTTCATATATTTCTTCGTTGAAGGTAAAATGCCTTACATTGTATTTTTTTTAGATAAGTAACATGCGTTATTTCTATTTTTGCTTTCATTCCATGTAGAATAGACCACAACAAGTACATACATACATATAGTCACGCTTTTTCTCCATAGGGGTAGGCAGATACCACTTCCTTCCACTTGCTACGGTTCTTACACACATATTTTGCTCAGTGTTCTCATACATGCTCGTCGGTTGTTGGTACTCTTGACCTGGCCTTTCTTCAAAACAATGTTGATCTATAGTCACGCTTTTTCTCCATAGGGGTAGGCAGATACCACTTCCTTCCACTTGCTACGGTTCTTACACACATATTTTGCTCAGTGTTCTCATACATGCTCGTCGGTTGTTGGTACTCTTGACCTGGCCTTTCTTCAAAACAATGTTGATCTGATCGAGACATGTTCGCCGAGGTCGACCTCTACCGACTTCCGTCCATTCACACTCGCCTTATAAATTTGTTTCGTCAATCTTCCTTCATCCATCCTTTCTACGTGTCCAAACCATCTAAGCATTCCTTTATCTATCTTTGTAGCCACATCTTCTTTTAAACCACAGCGTTCTCTTATCTTACTATTATTTACTTTATCCAACCGAGTCACTCCGGCTATACTATGATTTATTGCAAAAAATTTCGTTTGAAACTGACAGTTTAAGTTTGCGTGCGAAAACGGACCTACAGTTCTGATGACGTCACTCCTGTTTATCACGCATTATACTTGTTCGTCGATGGCTTTTATTGTTTTTTGTTTTGTTGTTAGTTACGACTTTTAAGATATTATTTGTATATATGAACATACAGGTACCTACTGTAAAGTATTTAAAATGTATAACAATGCTACTAATGCTCTGTGTAAAAAAGCCGTGTTGATTTATGTTTTATGTCAATGTGTTCATTTACTTCCAAATAAATTGTTTTTAACTGAACCTTCTGATTCAAAATTGAGAAAAAAATGGTTCCAAGCTGCGAAGGGGGATGACAATTATTTACCAAATATTATTATTCAATGCTGTGAATACCACTTTGATTTGGACAACGACGTCGACAATTTGATAAAGTTTAAAACTTTTGGAGGAAAACTTTACCCGAAAAAGGTGTGGTATTACACATTTTTGAATGCCAAAATAGGATGATGCCAATGAAGCCTAGATCAGCAGTAATAAAAATGAAAAGACATGAAATTATTGAGAGCATTGAAAAAACAACAGATCCAACTTTATAGTGTTCATTAATCACAGATTCACATGATTCTTAAGATATTAAAATATCTAATGATAATAGTGTACAGGTGGCTATATATCCTTATAAACAACCAAAAAATGCTCCAGAAGAAATGAAAATACCCCAAAAGACTGTAGCTTTATCACCTAAGCGGCTCGATGTAAAGAATTCTATTTTTACTTGAAAATTAATTTAATTAATTTTCATAACAAAGTAATGTTATCCTTTATAACTATAACCTCAAATAAGTTGTCATAACAGGAGTGAAGTCAGTCACTGATTGGTGGATTGAAATACGTTCAGCTTCAAGTTATTTTTAATTCGTAGTTAATGTTAAAAATCAATGTTAATTAAAATAAAACAGTAACAGTTTATTTACAAAATATCCATAAATATTATATTTGCATCTTTCGTATTGTCGTCTAATAAATAACTGGCTGGAGAACATTAACCAACTTCGGTTAGGTTGAACAGGATTACAATTTGGCTAGACATGTGAATATTTTTATTATTCCTTTGTTTGAGTTTCAATCGCCGTCTAAATAACATCAACTTTTACTATGGATGAAATAAAATCTGGGTAAAAATATTACAATTTTTATGAAATAAAAATTATTAAGTAAATATTGGACTCGCATTTCGCAAGATATTACTTTTTCTGCAGTGGTACCTATTTGTTATCACTTATTATTTAAAATAAAAAATTACAAACTGTTTTAATGAACAATTAAATTTGATCGGAAGATCCGAAAGAAATTAGTTTTAAATGCAAACCTAATAATAAAAACAAAAGAAATATGTGGATATTTTTTTTTGCTATTTTAAAAGTCAAATTTAAATTGTTCATTTATCGTATTATTTGATCAAATCACAATAACAATAAAACCCTTGAGGGTTTTAATTGGGTATATTAAAAAAAATCTAAAATATTGAGTATTTTAAAATCTAAAAAATAATTCGTCAATTAGACAGCTACCTAACAACGCTTTTGTGTTTTTCGTTATTAAAACAAAACAAACACTTTTAATTGTTTTAATACATCCAGATTTTCTTTTATTTATACTATTATTGTTAGGCTTAAGTTCAAGGGGGAACTGTAGCATAAGCCAAGATTAACTATTCTTTTTTATTCGATACATGAATCTTGGAATATTAAATAAAAACTACAAATTTTTAACGAAATGAGACTCGTGTCAATTGGAATTTCTAACCAATGTTTTTTTTCTGTAAGACCACTCTAAAGATAAAGTAATTATATTTTTATGAAGATTAGGTTCAGTAATCTTGAGTGACAATCTCAAGGTATGTCCATAACGGCGCATCGAACGCCATAGTATGAACATAGTACCATAGTATGAACACTGCCTCGTACAAAGCTTCGCCGTCGAGCAACAAAGACAGAGAAACTAGTTATCAATGTTTCTTTATCCATCCACAACACGTCATATGCGATGGTCTAAAAATACTAAGCTAGATTTCGGAGTACGATGCTATGATACCAGGCTATGTGCGAGGCAAAGGTCATCGCGTAGTTATAGCCAAGCGCATTTAACTTTATAACATTTGATTCGCACACGGATGTTATAGGACAATACTATGTGCGGTGCGAGGTAAGGCATGTCGTTATGGCTACCGGTTTACATTGCCTTATGCTTGTTTTATTGTCTGGATTATTTATTTATGTTTTATTTCCGAGTAACTCGTAAATGGTTATTACATCACCAAAATCAATAATAGCAATATCATTTGTGATGTTAGATAGTAGTTTGCATTACCATTATTATTTAAATAGGTATTAGTTAAATAGGTACTTATCGATTTTTTTTAATTTATAAAAAGGTTCCACATTTTATATTTTTAAAAAAAAGTAAAACATTTATTATTGACTATAACTAAAATAGTTTTTCATTATCTACTTCCATGAATAAGGTATAATCCAATGGGGAAGACCACTAAGTAATGAAATCATTCCAAACCTCTTTCAATTAATAAAATAATGATGCTGGTTTAGTGTACAAACAATATCATGAGTGAAAATCTAATTAAATGGATTTTTTAGCGTTTTAAAATCAGCATATTTAAAATTAGAAACTGCCAGAATCAGGTGGGCGGTGCTATGACGTAATAGTGTCTTTGTCTATCAGACACGGAACCTCAGGATCACGGATATGCATGGGTTTACTATGATGAAACAAGTACCTACGATTGGTCAGCTCAAGGTCGATGAAAGTGTAAGGACTATTACGTCACACTCCATTACACCAATGAGAGCAACCTATACAAATGGTGCATAAACGTTTATATTTGAAATGGAATTTGTGTAATTCATACTATAGAACGCATAAAAAGTATAAAATTACACTGTATGATAGTTTTTAATCGTGACGGTCACGATTATTCTGTTTCCAAAATTTAGTGGTCTCCCCAATTAAATTTAAACTTGTACGTAAACATTTTTTAAATAGGGTGTAATTCTTTTAGTTAAACTTGTTTAGTAAATCAATTAATTTTACATTTTTATGTAGATACACTCAATAAGAAAAACACAGGCATCCATATTTTATGTATATAGTTTAAAAAAGGTTTTAATATGCAAATTTTTTTTGGTCTACACAATGGGATGCTAAATTTTGTATCAGTTGTTTAAACAATTACCAATGACTATGTTGCGTCGTATAGTAACGCGTTAATAAAATTATTTAACACATTCGCTGCTACTTGTATTCAGGATCCAACATTACTAATTAAACTTTTATTTCGATTTAAGCAAAAAAAAAATCGCATAATTTCAAATTCCGACAATGAATAATTATTTTTTTCAATTTTAAATAATTAGGGTATATGGATGTAATTGTATGCAAAATATTTGCGATATTTGCCAAATGATGTTATAGTTGTTCTTCGTGTATAAATAAGTTTTCGTTTTATTACTTTTCTGTCTCTAGATATTCTACGTTTTATTTTAAACAAGACAAAGTTCCAGATATTGTATTCTTCCTACTGTTACGTGCTACATAAAATCTGGATAATTAACTAGAATGTTGATAGTAAACAATTTCGAGGACGCGGCGACCGTAGAAGTATATATGAGAGTATGTTTGGCCGTGGTTAATGTTCATATCATCTGGCACATAATCAAGATACCGCGAGAGCCACTATACAATTAATTTTTCATTAAAAGTGCGTTACCTTCTTTTAACAATTGTAAATGTAGACAACCAACGATTTAAACAATGAAAAAATAAAAAATTCATTTTGGAGCATTTGAAAACGACAGAACAGTCGGTTTTCACCCCTGCTGTAGTCGTGATGCATTAATTTATTGTGATTGTACTTCCATATATTGCGTCTCTGGTTACCGTTTTCAAGTGTAGGTACTTCCAAAGAAGGTATATAAACTTTAAAGTATTAGGGCTTCTAAATCAGATTTTTTTTAATTATCATGATCAATAATCATTTGTTACTAACAATATTCAATTGTTATAAACTATGCTTGATTATTACTAACAATAATTTTTCACTGTTATAGCGTCTTCAACGCTATTCTCTCGATACTGACACAAGTTTAAAATTCTAAAATTCCTATTTTTGTTTTTAATAACTATCTCTTTGTAAGAAATATTGTCATCATATTTATCATACAAATATTCCTAACATGCAATTGTAATATTATTCAAAAGATTTTAAAATTCTGTATTAAAAATAGTATGATTTATAAATTGCAAAATTCAGGTATTTTACCATTTTTTTCAGTTTTTTGACTCTCCATAAATATCTAATCAGTTCTAAGTTGCGTAATTATGCGTTGAATGGAATTGGTCCCATTGGTCGATATAATTGTTTGTTCTTGAGACCAAAAATAATGCCGAACACACATTTTTTTTTTTTTATGTTCTGGTTCCCACAAAAAGGGATATCCTGTAATGTTCAGAGAACATCGTGGGAACCAAGGGAAAGAAGGTAGGAGTTGGTGTTCTTCTTAAATTTCTGGAGGTTGTATGCCTCGGGGAACACCTTCCTAGGCAATGAGTTCCAAAGCCTCGCAATTCGTTGAGTTGAATGAGTCTTTGGAAAGTGATGTTCTGCAGGTCTCCAAATATGGGAACAGTACTCCAGTACAGGCGGATCTGTGCCTTATAGATCATAAGCAGCTGACTGGAGGTGAAATAGCTCTTGGCACGAAACAAAAAACCAAGTTTTTGGGATGCACTTTTGGCAATGGACCTCACGTGATTTTCTCAGGAAAGGTTATTGCTGATAGTAATACCAAGCATCGATATGGATGACTTCAGTGGTATGGTTACTCCTGACAAAGTTATGTTAGGCACAGTGAGATCGGCTTTTCTAGAGAAAAGACATGCTTGTGTTTTGTTTGCATTGAATTCTACCAAGTTATTGGATCCCCATTCGAGAATTGTTGCTAAGTCCATATTTATATTGTTAACATTTCTTCCTCGTTCATTTCTGGTTTCACGGGCTGATATAGGGGCCCTGGAAGAGAAAGCGGTATGGAGGGTACTATCATCGGCAAAGCTGTGTACGGGACATGAAGTTGCTTTCAATAGGTCGTTGATGTGAAGTAAAAATAGTGTTGGTGCTAGAATGGATCCTTGCGAAACACCAGCATTTATGAGTAGAGTGTCAGATGAAACTCCATCGACCACTACATGGAGAGACCTGTTTGAGATAAAACTAGCAAGCAGAGAACACAGCTGAGGGGGCAAGCCATAAGATGGAAGCTTGGCGAGGAGTCCCTGGTGCCAAACTCGATCGAACGCCTTGGAGATATCTAATGCCACAGCTAAAGTTTCTCCATACTTTTCAATAGATAGCTGCCATATATGTGAGACGTATGCGAGCAGGTCACCAGTTGATCTCTGATGGCGGAAGCCATATTGCCTATCATTGATAATTCCTGAGTCTTCCAGATATTTCATGAGCTCGATGTTGATGGCTTTTTCCATGACCTTTGAAACACATACGCACATACGTACATACACACACTTAAAATCTATTGTATTCGACTCTGAGGACCTTGAAATGTGGAGATTTGTCAGAATTCGGGATTCGCAAAATCGGACCCATTACCATAACTTCCCACTGAGAAGTTAATAACATTATAATAAGTATGGCTCCCACATTTTCATAAGAAAAGCATGAATTTTACAGGTCAAGATTTTAAAAATTATGCCAATTTACAAAATAATGTTTAAACCAGAAATGAGAAAGCATTTGCTTTGATAGTGATTTAATAATTTTAACAATTTACCACTACTATTACTACCTTTTCCAATCGACGGTGTGTGTCAAAGATATTGGTTTCATTTTAAATCAATTAAATGGGTACAAATCATTGTTTTAAACTCTAAATATTTGTAAAAAATAAAAAGGATTATTTTTTTTTTGATAAAAATAAAGGTTGTCTACATTTTGTTGTGGGAACTAAAGGGTCACTTCCTACTACTTACCTCATCTAAATTAAAAAAATGAAACGTTTTACGAGTAGAACAACTAAAAGTTACCTACAAAGAAGACTTACTTCTTTAAAGCGAGAAATGCACTCTTAAGGAAGATAAATACACTGCTCTCCCAAAGTTCATCAAGCATGTTTGGTGTCGTCATATTGTATATAGTTGTAACTAATTCACTAAATTATTTGCTATAGCCAAATCGAATCACCATCATTTAACATCTAGTAGTTTAGCTACATGTATTTAATCGTCGTCTTGAGTTTTTAGTAATTTGACATCATTGATTTATGTGCTACAAATAATGACATAATAGAACAATAATAATTTTAACGTGGTTCGTTTCTAATGGACCATAAATGACGGAACTAAAAAATTGTTTACTCCAAATTTGCTCTTGTAAAATGTTTATTAATATGTTTGTCACGAACAATATTAGTAAAATTATTTATGAAGCATCATATTTTTCTAGCTCATCATCGAAAACAAGTATTTTTTGCAAGTTTAAAACGTTGTCTAAAATTGTCGTAAATGACTTTTGTGAACACGTTGTGTAAAATTTTGCCAAGTTTTTTCAATTGTTGTATGGTTTCTTGTTGCTGTACCATGTCACTTACTAGATTATCTCAAGTTTTTTTTATTTATTTTTTTAATATCCAACTTTTAAACACTAACTTATTTAGCAAAGAACTGTAAGGTAATTTTTTGTCAAAAAATATTTTAAATCGTCTGCGACTACGACGATCTATTAAAATATAGATGCTGCATTCAGAAATTATATATTTAGCCCCATATTGTTTTAACGAAACATTTGTTTAGTAAAAATAATGCCATTAAAAACATAACTTGTAAAAAACACCAAGTCTCGCAACTCGGTTCTTCTACCGTAAAAAGTTGTGAGATGTGAGATCCATGTAATACCAAGTCGGTTAGTTTATTCAGTCCCTACTTAAGGGTCCTTCTGTCATAAGTTATTACTTATTAGCTAACCTAACAACGTCTTATAGTGACCATAACAATATTAAAAATCTTTTATGTTTTAAATAAATAGATTAACTTGGTCATCCCATGAAAAGGCAATGTATCTCACAAGTAACACATTATATTAAATTAGATTTGGATTTAGTGCGATTGCCAAGTCAATCTTTTTATTTAAAACATAAAATATTTTTAATATTGATATGGTCACTATAAGACGGTTAGCTAATTACGTAATAACTTAAGACAGAAAGAGGGACCCTTAAGTTGGGGCTGAATAAATTAACCGACTTGGTATTACATGGATCTCACAACTTTTTACAGTAGAAGAACTGGGTTGCGAGACTTAGTGTTTTTTACAAGTTATATTTTTAGTGGCATCTTTTTTTTTTTTGTAGATAGTCCTTTTTTTTCCTTTATTATACATATACAGGTACACTGATTCATTCACTACAAGTGTAACTTTGTAATCCTATATATTTATATGGGATTACAAAGTTATTTATGCAGTTGGTGTATCCAGAAAACTGGACCGGAATTGCAAAAAAAATTTTAGTTTTTCATTGATTTATACACTAAACACTAATTGTATTCTAAATTTGAAGCTTCTATGTCTGCTAGAAGTGCCTTAGAGTTTTGATGATCGGTCAGTGAGTGAGTGACAACATTAAAAAACTTTGACTAGTTATAATTCATAAATTACTGGTTCAAATTGAATGAATTTTGAAATATACCGTTTTTGTACAATGCCTGCTTGGAAACTAAAAATTCAGGCTTCTAGTTTTATCCACAACGAAGTTATAGGAAGGTCGAAAATGGCCTGAACTGCTTCGAGAAAAGGCTGTGCCATTTTTTTGCTCGACTTGGCGACAACGATATCTAATAGTAACAGCTAAAATAAATGTAAAAATTCATTTGATCTTTCGATTTACGAGTAGGTACATTTTTTTTTGTTGGAGAAGGGGATGGCATTGGTTCAGGACCTTTTGCCACAGTTTGTTTTATTATTTCTTTTTTTTTTGTTTATTATTTTTAATTAAAATTTTTTTTGTATATTTATTGTTATATATCTATTTTAGCGTTTAATGTGAAATTGATCAGGCTATCAAAAATAAATTTGTCGGGTTGGGATAACAATGTAGGTATATTTACAGGCAGTTGTAAATTAGTTTTATTTATAATTTCACTATATAAGAAGGAGATATGGTCAATGTTTTTGTAGCACTCCAAGTATATGTGATTTGTATCCCCTATGGTGTTGCATGTTACACAGTTAGGAGAGTTTATAACGCCGATTTTAAATAAATGTGATGGAAAACGACCATGAGTAGATACTTATAAACATTTTTTTATGAGTTTCGTACTTAAATTTTTTTTTTAAACCTTAATTAATAATATTTTCTAAAGATACAAGTTGGGATTTTAAAGTTTGTTGATTTTATTTAAAATGAACCCTTTCATTGTGTCGGCAAAATAGCAATATTATTCAACGACAATTTCAGACAATTTTTAAAAAAGGAACTGTTGTAGCAAAAACTAAAAATAAATCTAAGAAGTTTATTTACAAAAATAACTTACATTTATAAGTATAAGGAGTCACACTTTCAAGATATACCCATTTTCGGCTACATTTATTATTTTAGAAAAAAACTGTATGTAGTGAAGAAAGAATAAAATTAAATTTAATACGAAGCACTTTCGAGTCATCATCTTGTTTTGAAATATTTAATGTTTTGCGATAATTATTTATTCAAATAATCTTTTATCTATTTTTTTTAAACAATATTAGATTTATCGTGGACATTTACCCATCAAAAGTTGCTTGCATTTGCATGCGCCTTTTGTTAAATATCCGTTCAGTCTATTAGAAAAAAATAAAACAATAATTAAAAAATATTTTTTTTCTTCACTCTGGTAAATAAGTATTAAAATATTTTAATATCATTAGCATCACGTTCGTTGCACAGTAGTACAATTTGCACCTGCCAGAATATTTTAAACATAAATGATTTTTTTTTATTTTAATCTAAGTAACGTTTTTTATGTTGCTTAATGAGGTACATAGATTTTGTTCATTTCTTTCAAGAGTCGCAAATAACTAGGCACTTACGATCATGTATTATTGGATTGGAACCAAGAATGTCATTATAATTTCAATATTTTTAAACTCCTATTAATTTTCAGTCGAAATAGCATGGCATTTTAAATGTAATGTAATGTAAAGATAATTGTTTTCCGTTTCCTAAAATGCTATAATTGTTATAGAGGGTGCTAGCAAATAAGTGCGACAAACTTCAGGGGGTGATTCTGCATGAAAAAATAATGACAGTTTGCTATTTAAACGTATCTCCGCAAATGCTTCGTTTTCAGAGGTACGGGTTCTGGTTTAATGTTATTGTATTAGATGATTGTATTATACTCATGGGGATCTTCAAAACCTCCTCCGTTTCGTAAAATTGCACTCCGAAAAATTTATATCTCAGCCAGACTAGTCCCTTGCAATAGCACAGCATATGTTCTGACGTTTCTATGGCCCCCTCATCACACCTACGACAGCTGTCGTCTTCTACGAGGCCCAATGTTTTCAAGTGACCCCTAGACAGGCCCTGTAATCAGATCCACTACCATCCCTAGTTGTCCCCTGTTTAGTCCCATCAGTTGTCGGGCTATATTCTTGTCAGGTCTCCCCAAGAAGCTGTGGGCCCAATGTGCCTTGGGTTCGTCTCTTCACAGTTTCCTGTGCTCTCCCTGTCCTGATATGAGCGGATTTCCGCTTTGACGTAGCATTCTGCTACTCCAACTGCCCATAGAGTGTCTGTGACGACCCATCTCGTGCCTGTTCATCCTTCTTCTCATTCCCTTCAAACCCTGCGTGTCCAGGTAATGCGCCTGGCCAGGAGCCCAAGCTCCTCCCTACATTCGCTAACTAAAGTGGACCTGTCTACTGGCGCGTCGAGCGTTTGTCATAAATTTACCAAGGAATTTAAAAAAGTTTTTTAATTTTTAATTTGACGTTTCTTTAAAAAAATTGGGAATATTACCCGTATGCGCGCCAATGACAAACATAAAATTTTTAATTGCATGTCAAAAAATGCGCACCTCTTAAAACCCACCAAATTTCGTTCGCATATATTGACCGGTTTCAAAGCAATAAATAAACAATCAGTTTTTAAGAAAAATTTTAACACCCTGTATCTCTAAATCGAAGTATTTGCGGACATACGTTAATATAGCAAACTGTCACTATTTTTTCATGCAAAATCATTCATACAAAAGAAATGATTTATCAAAAACAGTCTAAAAAATAAAGCTACGTCACTTGTAAATGTCAAATTAATTTATTGATAATACATGTGCTCGACTTTCTTAAGGACAGTTATAAAAAAATCATGCAATAAGTGCGTATTTATTTTTGGTAAAATTTGTTATAAAATAATTTAAAGAAGCTAACACTGATAATTTTAAGAAAATTGACGTAAGTGGGTTGTATTAATCGTAAAAAAATCAGTAATTTTACAAATGATTCTTTTTTAAACAGGTATTACGAATTTAGTATCTTTTTTTGTGGCTACACCATCATATTTAAATTATTTTTAATAATGTTTTATTATGCTGCCACACAACTAAATGTAATTTTTAGATATCGTTGCAACAGACGTAAAAAGTTTTTTACAAATGCTTTCTTGATTTGCTGAACTTTTTTACTTTTTCAAATATGAAAACATTGCTTTGCGAAACTGAGATAAAAATTTTGTTTATATTCAAATTAATTTTTTTAAAAATGGACCATATTTGACCTCTAGTATTTTATTAACTAAGTTATTTAATGTTAAATTATTTTAAACATATTCTTAAAGTTGGTATTGTAATATATTAATCGTTTCAATACTGGATAGATTACTTGTCAATCAGTAACAACTATTTTCCTTTTTAAATTTTTATTTCTGTACCGTTAAAACTGACAATCAGAACAAAAACTACAAATTCTCATAACAAAAAGACTTTATTCACTATTTTTCCATATAACTTTTGTTTTGTTTCTAAAAGAAAAAAATTTAAATTAAGTTAAATAAATAACTGGAAAGAAATAAACAAAATTAATGAAAACAACGATGCATTGAACCAAATTGCATAACCTATCGAATAATCATGGTTAATCGGATATGGTTTTATAAAAGATGATCTGTAAATGACTTGGTATAAAATGTGTGGCTCTTAACAAGTCCCTTACTAATTTATAGCAAAAATAATGGACCAAATTTTCAAAAAAAGAATCATTTAAATTAAAATATTAATTGTATTACATGCATCATCCTTATCATCGGTCCATTAGGGTAAGCCAAACTTGTACTAGCAAATTAAAGTAATGAGTATGATAAGCATTGACTGTGCAACTCTACAAATACGTTAGGTTTTAGCAAAATTGGTGAACTAAATATGTATTTTAAAAAAACAAGGTGATTCTTAAGTATAATAAATTATTCTTGATGGTGATTTATAATAAAATTTTTTTGAAACAACTAAGTTCTAAACAATTTTTATGATAAAGCTTTTTTCTGCGATCCATCGGGTTGAATTTTTTTTTATTAAAGTTAATAAAACTATTTAAATTTGGATAATTTTAAAATTTAACGTTTCTATTTGCATTCAGTGAGTGCAGGCAAATTAACTAAACCATTCAATGGATTTATTTAATCTAAATGGAAGCGCTAAATTTTAAATCATTTGATGGCCTGAGAAAACCTCATAATATTTGTGATGTTTTCATCGTACATTTTTTATCAATATTTGGCAGGTATTATTTATGATTGGTTTTTGATTTTTTAAATTTTGAAAATGAAACCACATCAGTCAAATTAATTAACTGATAGCTCTTTTAAAAAAGGTTTTTCTACAATTACAAACCACCAATAATATGATTTTTGCAAGAAAGTATTCCTCTACGTGTTAGCCATTATCATACGGAATTTTCTAAATAATAATTATTTGTACCGGAGGACAGAACGAGAACAAGCTTGTTTGGGAAGGGATAAGTAGTAATAAACTGGGGGGCGGTTTCTACCGAATCCCGCCAGACATTCAGACAACGTCCATGGTGTCTCTGCTTTAAGGGATACTCAAAAAAACTTATCCACACAGCACCATGTGAAAATTTATGTATTCAAATTCGCATTGCAGAAAGTTGCTGTATTTATTGCAATGCTCCTGGCATTTCCAATCGCATTTGGCAATCTATTGGTCGTTGATTAGGAGCTTATATTCAGACTATAAATGCACATTTTAAACATCTGCTCCAATGTGTATTTCTTTTGTATTACTACTGCAGTAGTACCTATATTTAAATATTTTTACTTTTATTCAAACAATAATATACATCATCTTGGATCTCGAAAAAAACAATGTTGGTAATTATATTTTGTTAAAATTATACAAAAAAGTCAATTATAATAATTTAATATTGTTTTAGAAACACCTTTTATATTGCGGTTTGCTAAAACAACGCATTCGATATTTTATCAATTATACGATTAGGTTTTTAAAAACAAAAAATATTCGCAACGGGAATAAATTTTTGTTATTAAAATTAAACTTTTAAAATAGAGCTTGGTAAATATTTCAACTAAAGCATTTTTAAATCAATATTTGTTTCATTAAGCAAACAAACCCTTTAAAAATATTTAGAGCACTGTTAACTAAATATTAGTTCAGTATTTTTTACTACACGCATGGAAATAATCCAAATATATTTATTTTAATTCAAATATTATAGAGTTGATTCATCCACTGTATGTTACTGTATTTTCTGATGTTTTTACTTTAGAACAAAAAAATCTTGACAAATCATTGAAAAAACATGTTTTTGTTATTGTTCTATATTTTATCGGTTTCAAACATTTAGTTAGTACTGATTTAAAATTAAAGTAAATCACATGAATTTTTGAATTAAACATGAAAAGACATGTAAACCGCGAACAAATGCTAAGAGTCATTGCCATGAAAATAACGCTCGACATACAGATGTACTGCTAGCATTTGGTAAATATTAAATATTATTACATTACATTAAATTTTTGCGTTTGGGCCATTGGTATAGGCACCTATGTCACCTAGATCTTTGATCCTTTGTGACTACCGCTGTGTCTTCAGGGCATCAGAATTCCAGTTGGCCCTGTCTCATTTAGATCACTTGGATCCATTATCATACGGCCCCAGGTTTGGTACCTGTACACCGCTAGCATCGGGCAGCAACGCAGAATGTGTATGCTGCTCTCTTCCTCTTCGCCGCATAGTCGACAGTTTTTCTAAGCCGCCAGCTTAAGTTTGAAGAGGTGCGCCCTTAGTGCGACGTGGCCAGTGAGCAGGCCAAGCGAGCTGCTTAACCTACTTGGTTCCTCGTCTAGAGTGCGTCTGCCTTCTTCTGGGAGGTTTTTTCATCAACTGTCTTGATGTAGATCCCATGATAATAAAGACCGTTTTCTGCAATTAGCTGCTAGAAGAAACTTAATGATAACAGCACCTGAGTTATAAATGCAGTTGTTGCAAACACAAATTTCTTTTAGGACCATCAAATCGTTTGCATATATATCACTTAAAATTAAAAGGAACACTGACATGTTAGTATTTAACGAAAAGTATTCCCACTGCTTATTTATCTTGGGCTGAGGAACACGTGTTATGGGAAAATGTCCAATGGACAAATCAAGATCCTAACTCAAGACGTATAAGAGTCTGGAGAGTATAGGAAAATAAAGCACGATTGCAGAATGTACAGGAAGGAAGTTCAGTAATAGTTTCAGGCGGAATCAACATCGGAAGTAGGACCGATCCCATTATGCTGCAGTTTTTTTTAAATACCAATAGGCACACTGATGAAATACTTTAACTAATTGTGCTTTCATATGAGCCATTGGAGAAAATTTTGAGCTGTGACACGACCACACAGCCACGCGGCAACAATGATAATGATAGTATGGAAGCATTTCCGTGGTCTGCGCAATCACCGGACTAAAATACAATAAAGCATCATAGGCATGCTTAAACTAAGAGTTTTGAGAGGTGGCAGGACAACGATGTAGATTATAAATAATAAAGAAAAGCACACTACTTATAAATTTATTTTATTTTGAAATAAGATTTAAAATTTAAATTTAAATTAATATTTGGCTATTTTCAAGTTTTTCTATATTTTTGTTAAAAATATTTCTTTTAAAAAAAAGTAGGTTTTGGTCCAAATGAACCTTTACAAAATTAGATCCCTAATTTATCGTTTACAAAAACCTAAATTTAGTTCAAAATTTCCAGCTCTGATTATTTCCATGTAGATTAACATGTGTGTACTAATACGGTGCTTTCATTTCAAACCAACCAGTCCAAATAACTTTTGATTTTGCGTAAATGTAAGAAAAACAAAAAACACGTCCAATTTTAAATCAAGGGGGAGGTTTAAAAATATTATTCTGCTGTTAACAAATTGCACCTCTTTAACATCCCCCTTCTTTAAAATGTCAAATAGCAACCCCTACCTTGTGATACATCCAATGAAAACCCAAAAAAAATGCAAATCAGCCATATAAACAACAATTTATTCTATCAAGGTATTTTGCAGATAACATTAAACATAGCAAAATTACAGCAGAAACTAAAATAAAGTTAATTACAAATAGCTCCTTAAATGTATTTACGGTGGTCCTTTATTTTATAGGCAATAATATAACCTATTTTCAAATTCTTCTCGAACTATTTGCAAAGTTTCGCTAGTAATTCGTCTACATTCTTCAGTTATTCCAAGCTTTAGTTTTTTAATGTCTTCGAGAGGTTAGGTTAGGTTAGGTTTCATGTGAGTGGGGCGTGGTCGCCCCTCCACCGCGACCATTAGTAGGTCTATTGTGGCTCACCCCTAGAGGCTACAGTTCACCGCATAATCCAGCCCTTCTTACGAAGTTCATGGTTGTATAGGGTGAGATTTTTTTGAAATCGGTAGGTTCTAGGTTAGTGTAACCAAATATGTTGAACCTTATTCTTCCCAGGTCGGGGCATGAACATAGTATATGTTCAGCAGTTTTGTCTTCCACGCAGCAGAACCGACAGTCCGTTTGTTGGTTCAGATCTATCTTTCTGAGGTGGTATCTTAGACGACAGTGTCCCGTAAGCAGTCCTGTTAGAATACGCAGGTCATTTCTGCCCCATTCTAGGATCTGCTTAGTTGTGTTTCTCGAGGGTTGTAACGGTAAAAACGCCTTCGAGTGGGTTAGCGCTGGTATGTCGGACAAGTACGTGAGTATTTTCCTCTCCGCCCAGTCCGAAATAATTGTTTTGGCGGCACTTGTGGTGACTCCAAAAACCGGTTTTGGTCCAGTGAACGCAGATTCGGCCCCCTGTTTTGCAAGGGTGTTGGATTTTACGTTTCCTTCCACCCCCTGGTGCCCAGGTACCCACAGTAGGGTCACCCTGTTGTTCGCACCAAGGTACTCTAAGGATTCGATGCAATTCCATACAAGTTTAGAATTTATCTTGTTGGAGCTCAGTGCTTTTAAAGCAGCCTGGCTGTCTGATATTATATTTATGTTTTTGTTTGCTAGAGGTCTGTTGGTCAACTCTCTTGCACACAATTCGATAGCGGTTACTTCAGCCTGAAAGATTGTGGCATACCTGCCAAGACTGGTAGATATTTCAATCTTTGGTTTCCTGCTGAAAACACCGGCCCGAACTCCATCTGGGGTTTTTGAGCCATCTGTGTACATTACGTATTCAGTCTCTGGGAAGAGGATTTGTCCCCTCATCCATTCGTCTCTCTTCGGAAAGAGGACTTTGAACGACTTTTCTACGTGTATTTTTGTGGCTAGCAAGTCAGGAACTATCCCGAGAATTTGGTGGTTTTTTGTTTCACTCAGTATCCTGGAGTGATCCCCGAGTTGCTCTCCATTGATTTGCTTTTCCAAAGACAGGAATCTATAGGAAACTATCCTGGCCTCCCTCTTCGAGAGGAGTTTTGTAAACTAATGTTTTTAAATAGCCCACAAAAAAATCAAGTGGTGTAGATTTGGAGATCTTGCCGGCCATTCTATAAAACCATTTCTACCAATCCAATGTCTTGGAAATCGTTCGTCTAGCCATTGTTTTACAGCTAGTGCGTAATGTGGTTTAGCTCCGTCCTGTTGAAGGTATACATTCTGTTTATCTAGCACCTGTTTATAAACTTGTCATTCTAGTGACTTAGTAATAAGTGGATTAATTTAATTTTCTTATTATTGTGGGTACAATTCTCCCTTTTGGTTTTGGTCAATAAAAAGTAGTACAATTACCTCATTTCCTAGAATACCAGCACATACATTAATCTTCTCTGGAAACTGAGTATTATTCTGTCGAAACACGTTTTATTATACAGCTAATTTAACGTCACGAATAACTAGTCAAATATACTATTAATATTTTTAAAACAAAGAAACAAAATGAGAAAGCATGTCAAAATAGGTGACTTGTATTCAAAAGTAAGTTAATTGATCCCTAACTAGACATCTACCCATTCGATAGTGGCGTAAGTCGTTTTTGTTATGGTCTCATGTTATTTCACAATATTTGTTGTTATCAGCAAAATAAATCAAAAGAATTAATTGTTATTTATATGGCAGATTTGTATTTTTTTTGGGGTTTCATTTGATGTATCACAAGGTAAGAGTTGCTATTTGACATTTTAAAGAAGGGGTGGGAGATGTTAAAGAGGTGCCACTTGGAAACAGCAGAATAACATTTTTAAACCTTCCTCTTGATTTAAAACCTGATGTGTTTTTTGTTTTTCTTACATTTACGCAATTACCGTATTTAACCAATTTAACCATATAAAAACCAATACTTAATTTTTGATATTACTTTTAAACCTTTTAGTAAATTTTTATGTTTAATTTTTTTTTTAATTTTTGCTACTCATAATATTTGGTTAACAATGTACTTATTTATTTAAAATGTAACTTACCAAAAGCTTGTGATAAATAAAGTTGCACACCACTGCTTTCAAAATAATGTTATAAACGTGAAAAATGTTTGATGAGGTAGTCGTTTGTAAGGAATGCATATCAATGAATAGGTGTAGCTACATTTACAGCAAAATTGTTGAATTTGGTTAAGGCACCAAAATATTTCTGGACTAGCAAACAATATTTATTAAAGCTCAATTACTTTTCGGTTGTAATTCGTGCAATATTTAATAATTAATCATCCTGAAAATCGTAACCTATATTTATTTAAACATTTATTTAAAGTAACATTAATATTTTTACAAAATAACAGCAACACAAACTATAAACATTATTACAAATTTTTATTTTTTGAAAAACACAATACAATAGAAAGCACAGATTAACTACGTACAGATGCAAAACTCAGCGAAAGATCAGAGGATTTTCTGATTTATACAAACACATAGTCACGCCTTTTTTCCGTAGGGGTAGGCAAAGACCACTTTCTTCCACTTGCTACGGTTCTTACACACATCTTTTGCTTCCTCTACTTTCATCAGTGCTCTAATACATGCTCGTCGGTTGTTGGTACTCTTGACTAAGCATTCCTCTATCTATCTTTGTAACCACATCTTCTTTTACACCATAGCGTTCCCTTATCTCACTATTCTTCACTTTATCCAACCGAGTCACTCCGGCTATACTTCTTAAACTACTCATCTCCACAGCATTAATCCTACTTCTGCCAAACCCAATATTCATTACCATACATAAGTGTAGGAAGTATACTCAATGTCATACTTTCCATCTCTCGTAAACTTTAAACCCAAGTATACAAACTCATTTACTTGTTCTTAATCAGAAACCTCACAGTTTGTCATCCTTACTTTTCTTTTAAAAACCATTACTTTCGTTTTGCTTTTTATTTTTATTCCTATGATTTTTAGGGCCTCATGCATAATATTAACCATTGCCTGCAACTGCTCTTTAGATGACGCTAACATGACTTGATCATCGGCGTAAAGAAGGCATTTGACGATCAAATCATTCATTTTTAATTCATACGCACTCTCTTTCAAATCTTTTAAATAATCGTCTATGTATACGTTAAACAGCCATGGCGAAGCCACACATCCCTGTTTCACACCTTTTTCGATGTTAAACCAGTCCGTGTAAGCTCCGTTTATCCTGACACAAGCAGTGGAATCCTCGTAAAGTGATTTCAGTGCTCGTATTTATTTACCGCTCACCCCATACATATGTATGGACATTTAAATGGGTTTTATTGCATTATTGTCACTATATGCCACTATCGTTGCTTAAATTATTTAATGACGTTTCTGTGTGAACGAGGCGTACGTCCGAACATTCCGAACGCATTCGAAAGCTCTTTAAACACGAGGACATTTAAATTGGTTTGAATGTTTATCTCTCTCGCCGTAAGACTTTCTTCCTCAACCTTTGCATCTGCCTGTCCGTAATTTGTGACAATAGTGACAATAATTAAATAATTTTATTGGTATTTATTAATATTTTCTCTACCTAACTACTAAAAAAATTTAATTGCATGGAAATTTACACAACCCTGTCTTTTGTAAATAGTCCTAATAGAGTAAATAGGATGTGTTTTTTGGAGATTAACTTTATTTTTACACCTATTAATCTTTATGGTTTGTAATGGGTAGGTACGTACAGTTTATACACTTAATACACACAACATCTGATGCGCAACACTGACAATTTTTATTATTATAGTATCTAGAAATTGTAGAAAATTTAATGTTGTGTTTTCACTTAAAAATGTTCATTTTAAAAGAAAAGAAGTTGTTTAATAATATAATACATATGCATATTATATATTTCCTTTACTTAAAGACCACTAAGGTACATACAACATTAATATTAACTTTTCATTTTTTTAAATAATGTGACCAATTTAAAAAATATATTTATATTTTATAATTGTATAAAGTGCTATGTCATCCATTTAAATTTTTGTTGTCACTTCTTTGAGGCAAACATCAGCTTTTTTTAAAGACAGAAAAAAAAAGTAGTAATGTTTACGTTCTCCTTTGCTTATTATTTATTTATAATAGTAAAATTAAAAAAAAATCGAATATGATAACAACAAAATTCACATTTTTTTTATAAAGTATGTACCTGTTGAATAAAAAATGCTTATTAACAAATTATTAACTAGGTTTCGAGGATTCACTCAGATTTGTCATAATACAATAACTGACATTCATTTTTAACAAATAATTTGCCTTGTATTTTCAAACATATTTCGCGTTTATTTTTGATATTATTCACTTTAAGATTAATTATCAATTACAATTAATTACCAAAAAATATTCGAGCTGAAAACTATTAATAAATATAAATAACTAAAATGTGTAACAGATAAATCGTAATAAAAGAAAACTAGCTGCTTTTAACAGAACTTGCTGCAGATTCTTTTTAAATATTTGAAAAAATCACTTTTAATTTTACTCTAGGAAAAATACAAAACCTGAAATGATAAAGAACAAAAGAAGTGCTGCGAGCAGTTCTTGCTCTCGTCTCACTTTGTTCGGTCGCCTTAATTTATCTTCTTAAATATGTTTACCGTTTTAGATTAATTTAAATACGGCCTTTCTCAGATCTTTCATCATTAGCCATTTTCTTTCTGATTATTTACATCTCGTTTTGATTATTATAAGTATTCTAAATTCTTGTATTTAAAATCCTTTTAAAATTGTATCTATTCTTTTGTGAAACATTCAGTTTTATGAGTGAATTTTTAGACAAAACTCTACTAGATCATCCTTTGGATAATGAAAACTGGTTTACCCAAACCATTACTTAAGTAGTTATTAAATGAAAGGCAATTGATTAATTTTTTAAGTTGTCAAAAAATGTTATACAGTATCAGTGCTCTATTATCTAATTGAAGATTAAAAGTAGCAAACCTATTATCGAATCTGAAACAGAACGTTGTCCAAATAAACAATTATTTATTGTACACATAAGTACACTCAACCAAACTTTATGGAATCACCTATTATCTCCTCTTCGAACACATTAAGACAAAAATAAGTTACCTATTAAAAAAATAATAATGGTTTATTCAAATCTTCTCGAGTCAGTTGATTTGCATTATCCGGGTTTTTTTAAGGTCTCTAATCTTTTTTTTATAGTACCTATATTGTTCTATTGGATTCAAATCAGCTAATAACAACTTTAAAATACTTGCTTCTTTCGTTTCTAAAAACTTAGTGGTTGGGTTATAAACTCTGTTTTTATGTGGGAGAATAAATTATTATGCATAAATAAAAATGTCTACCTAAAGCGCCTTTCCAGGTTCTTACTATGGGTTCTAATACTAAATTAACATTACGTTGACCAGTGAATTAGTTTGCTACCAATACCATCCCAGAACCCTGCAGTTACTTTTTCATATTTGGGGACAGGTTGAGCAGCTTTGAGTCCAGTTTGTCTCCCATGTCATTTCAGAACTTGAATTCACCAACTGTCTGACCACAGACCAAATCTGGTTCCATCTGAATATAAGACAATTTCCCAATCTTGTATTGTCCAATTTCGATTATCCAAACACTAATTCAAATGATCAGTTTTATTCGGTTTTAATAGTACAGGAAGAGTTCTTCTGCTAAATAATTCTTGATCGTGAAGTATATTTTTGATGGTTTCGACTAAAAAGTAGCTTGCAAAAGTTTCCTCTGAAGCTCTGGATGAAACGTGCGGTTTCAATTTGAGCTACAAATCGGTCCTAAAGTGTTGCAATGATCGTTTCTAACAAAATTCTTGTTTAACTTTCGCGATTCTTGCAACCTCTCCTTGTGACATATCCTGCTCTACTATTGTATTAATTTTTCTCCCCTGTACTTTTAATAACCCATCAAATATCGCACTGTATTGCACATAATAATAACTTAATTGCATTTTTACACTAAATAGAAATATCAAGGATACAGTCAAAAATTGTATTAACTTTTTATGAGTATTTTTGTTAGTGAACATATTCATCTTTTGTAGCACATTATGTTTTTCACAAAAAAAAACATTTCTTTTGTTTCCTGGATGATTCCGAATAAGCTTGGTTGCGTGTTTTTCACGTTTTTTAAATAATTAGGTTTACTTAAAGGATGTTTATTAAATATGCAAGGTGACTCATAACTAAAATAGCATACAGCAATTAAAAATTATTTTTAAATATCACTAACATATTAGCAAGAAGTTTATGGAAAAAAAATTATGCATTTTTTTTTAACTCGGAAATAAATGATCTTTGTTTGTAGTAATTAATAAATCAGCAAATATATAAAATTAGAAATGTGTACTAGACAGTTGTTACGGCACATTTCTTTTGATTTTTTAAGTTTTCTGGAGGACACTAGCTACACAGTTCGAATATGATGAAAAAATTTATTAATGATTATTTGAAAAAAAAACACTGTGTGCAACACAAATTTTTTTATGTACATTTAAAATTCATTATTTTAAGAATTAAAAATATAATTTTCGTACTTTCCATTACACGTACTTCTACATCGTGTTGGAAATACCAGAAAAAAGTTTTTGGTCGTATAAACAGTGACTAATGCACTAAAATTTCTTTCCACATGTGGCATCCTAAAGAAAACCATTGACATTATAGTCATTATAGACATCCTCGTAATACAGGGAGCCGAATCTGCATTCACTGGACCAGAACCAGTCTTTGAAGTCACCACAAGTGCCACCAAAACAATTATTTCGGACTGGGCAGAGAGAAAAAGACTCAGCACTGGTCCGATATACCAGTGTTGACTCTCTCGAAGGCGTTTTTACCTAAACCCTTGAGAAACACAACCAAGCAGATCCTATAATGGAGCAGACACGACCTGCGAATTCTAACGGGACTGCTAACAAGACACTGTCGTCTAAGATACCACCCCGGAAGGATGGATCTGAATCAACAAACGAACTGTCGGTTTTGCTGCGAGAAAGACAAAACGGCTGAACACATACTATGTTCTTGCCCCTGCTTGGGAAGAATAAGGTTCAACATATTTGGTTTTACCAACCCATACAACCATGAACTTCGTGAGAAGAGCTGGATTGTGCGGTGAACTGTAACCTCTAGGGGTGAGCCACAATAGACCTATTAAAGATCGCACCGAAGGGGCGACCTACTCCCCACTCACATGACACTTAACCACCATAGTCACTTGTAACAGTTTGAACGAAATAAGAAAATTGTAATAAGTAGTCAACTTAAGAGGTACTCGTTATTGGGCGCGCAATCGTGCGTAAATTTTAATGTACAAGCAAATATTTTTGTTTCATAAATATCGTGTGATTATTCCATTTGACTATAATAATTTTTGTCATGGTTACACAAACAAAATATTTTTAATATTTTTTATTTATTTAATTTAGTTTAAACATGTTGCTTCACTTCCTTATTAATGGCAGTACATATAAGCCCGAGATCCGGAAATATAAAAGTCTTATAGATCGAATACATGAACAATTTTTTGCCAGTGAGCAGTATTACGTTTAACGTTTAGAAAATTCATTCTCAACTTATATAAATGTCAAATAACAATCATAGATGTAAATGGTTGTAGGAAAAAAGCCAAAATCAGACAAGATATTCGTCAAGGTTTCCCGCTATCTCTTTACCTCTTCAATATTTTTATAGAGGTAGTCAAAATCAAAACTAAGGGAGTCACTACAAATAGTAATTGAATTTACTTCATCAGATTTGCTGATGACATAGCGTTGATTACAGATTCTGAAGAAGACATCAACCAGACGCTCAGCCGTGTTGATACAATTCTAAACAAATTCAAACTAAAAAAAAACACTATGAAAACCAAGGCAATGGTTGTAAGTAAAAATGACTCATAACATAACTTGCAATATCCAAATAAAGAACGAAAGAATACAACAAGTTCAAGAATTCTGCTACTTAGGAAGTTTAATTACTTAAGAAAATAAATCTCGAAAATAAATAAGGAGAAGAATTACCTTGGCAAAACAAGTTTTAAAAAAGAAAAATAATCCCCTTTCCAATAAAAACCCAAGTATTAAAACAAGACAGAACGGAAAAGAAACGAAGCAGTCATGGAAGAAATAGAAGAGAACAGAAACATCATGACATCATTCATAAATAGGAAATTAAAACTAGTTGGACATCGCTGAGGCATAATAACTTTATCAACAACATCAAAGAGGAAAAAGTAGCAGGAAAACGATCTAGAGGATGACCAAGAAAATCATACCAGGAAGACATATACCACCTTGTACCATCAACTGAAGTGGGCATCAATGGACAGGAACGATTTGATGCACCAAGAAGGCACTGACTTCAGAAGATGATCCGGTTGCAATTTAAAGCGTTATAACATACATGCATGAGATTTATGTCAAAATAAAGGTTTTTAATATGCTCGATAAAATCGTTAGGATCGACAAGCTGAATTTGCCTGCTACCCTGTGTCGACTGTCATTAAAAATATTTATTTTGGATGTTTTCTTAATTAAGTTATGGAAAACATGCATTATTTTTGTTTCAAATTCATATTTTAGGTACTTAAAAAAATGTGTCGACACTATTTAATTGTTCATGTATTCGATCCATAGGACTTTTATACCCCCGGCTGTCGCGCTATATGTGGTGATGATTTAAATAAATTTTGTTTGCATAATTTGATTGGACGATACAGTGAATTTATTTACTTTAAACTGGTTATTTAGCTGCCTTTAAAAATGTTATCAAAAAAATAAAAAAATTATTTTATAAATATACAAATAATTTTACGTCCATTAAATCCCTTGTAATTAATATTTTGCAAAGTATGTTTGTGATATTTAACTGACTTTGATTTTTTTAATTGCAGTTACTGTGTGTAATTTTCTAATACGTTACGGAATATAAATAATAATTCATTAAATAAACGTTTTAAACTCAGTTACAATACTTTTTGTACGTGTTTTTTTTATCAAGTAGGTACTAAAGCACTTGCCAATATTTTATACATAATTTTAATATTTTAGTCATATTTTAAAAACACGAATAGTTTTGTTAGGTATATTTGTTTTAAGTTAGTTATCAAATTGGATTTTGAAATTATCTCCCAAGTTTCTATCCTATGTTTTTATTTAATTTTAATATAAATGAATATTAGTAAAGCAGCTGTTATAAAAAAGGGTCATGAAAAGAAAGGTTGATTTAATATTAAGAAACATTTTAATTCTTATTACCAAACATTGGTTTTTTGTTAAAGTAATGAATTATTTGAGAAATGTAGGTATTAAAAGATGATGTTTCGATTTGGAGGGTATTCTTGGTAATGTGTCAAAAATTTAAAAAAAAATCCGATGGTGGTGGTAAAGCGTTGAACGGCCGGCAACTGAGACAGCATCTGACAGCTCCTCTTCATTCCCTCTGCAGGAGCTGCAAACAGCAAACGAAACTTTGCGTACGCTTCAAACGCAGCTGGAGCTGGTTCCCTCGCCCTCTAGTAGTACCGTGAAAGTGCTGCTCGATACAAAGGACGCGCGCATAGCGACACTCGAGCGCGAGGTCAAGCTATTAGAGAGCGAGGTCGAGCGTTTGACACAGCCACTCTCCTCAATCCTCGTCGCACCGCCGCCGATCAAGCGCCAAGTAAGTTTTCTGTTGAACGACGTTCAAATCGGGAAAGATGGATCAGTTATCAGAATGTAACTAGGTAATAATAAGACTCTATGGCCGCTTAAGTTCAGTTTTACCACCTCACTGTCGCTTATACCCCGCATGGATAGTGCATGCTACTGCTCGTCTGTGCAGCTGGACGAGTTCCGCGTGGAGATCCAGCGCAGAGACCAGGAGATCCTCGCCATGGGCGCTAAGATGAAGACTCTGGAGGAACAGCACCAAGACTATCAGAGGCATATCGCTGTTCTCAAAGAGTCACTCTGCGCAAAGGAAGAACATTACAACATGCTTCAAACTGACGTAGAGGAGCTTAGGCAGCGCTTAGAAGAAAAGAACAGGTATGCCGAAAAGAAAGCTCAGCAGTTCCAACAAGAGAGAGGAAGAGCCTCAGCCGAAATTGCAGAGATGAGAGAGCACATGGATATTAAAGACAGAAAGATTAACGTTCTTCAAAGAAAAGTAAGTGTTAATTTATTTTAATTTATATTTTTTTTAAAAATTAGGCGGCATTTTTTTATAAATTCGTTTTTTCATCTAACTCTAATCTCACTAAAATAAGTATCAGTTCAAAATTGGTGTTAATTAACCACGATTTTTTATTTCTGGTACCTATAATTTATCAAAACATTTGCTTTTCAGACTACAATTAAATAATAAATATCATACTTATAATTTATGGTCAATTCATAAAGAAGACATCGCTCGATCATTATCTGTAATATCATTTACGTTTAAAAGTCTTTTATTATTACTTCTTTATTACTTTTCATAATTGACGAACTGACTAATGATAAAATACTGCTGGCGCACTCTACATAGTTATTACTTTTGACAGTATCACCATCACCAGCCAGTTATGATCAACTAGTGGATATGGCAGATGTTGTCCTGCCCGAACGTTGGCTTGCTTGCTTTGGGAATATCACTATCAAACTTAGCGACGCCGAAAACTATAAATTCGACACTAATAAAGCGTTTTTAAAAGATTTTATATTCCATCCCCTTTCCACCCCTTTTGTAGGGGTGCGCTAACAACATTGGAGATATCACAATCAAACTCAGCGACCTCGAAAACTATGAATTTGACACTAATATCGGCGTTTTTAATAGTTTTTTATACTTCATTCCCTTTCCCACCCCTACGAAAGGGGTGCTAACAAAATTAGGATTGTTATCATAAAATTCAGCCATCCCAAAACCTGTAAATTCGACACTAATATCATCCGTTTTTGATAGTTTTTAAATTCCATCCCCCCTTCAACTCTACCGTAGGGGTGCTAACAAAATTGGGAATATTACTATCAAACTCAGCTACCACAAAAACAATGAATTTGACACTAATATCAGCCGTTTTAAATAGTTTTTATAATTTATCCCGCTCCCACATCTTTCGTAAGGGTGCTAACAACATTGAAGATATCACAATCAAACTCAGCGATCTTGAAAACTATGAATTTAACACTAATATCGGCGTTTTTAACAGTTTTTATATTTAATCCCCTACCCACCCCTATCGTAGGGGTGCTAAATATATTGGGAATGTTACCATCAAACTCAGCCACCACAAAAACAATGAATTTGATACCAATATCGGCGTTTTAAATAGTTTTTATATTTCATCCCTCTCCCACCCTTTTTGTATGAAGTTTTTTTTACTAAAACCAACCCTGGTATGTATAAAACAGCTTCTAAAAATTTCATCCCAATCAGTCCAGCCGTTTGAGAGTTTTTGAAGGACATACATACAAACATTTTTTTATTTTTATGTATATAGATTGAACTTTCGGTGAATAATACAAATAGACTCAGGCATGAACAGGTACATTCCATCAATAGAGATCTTGAAGCAATCGTCGAGTGGGGAACCAACAATCTTGTTCAGTTCAACGCCCAGAAAACACAAAGCGCCACGTTTTCCAAGAAAGTGAATTCCTTTTTTTTTTTTTTTTATGAAAATAGTCGCAAAATCACAATGTTCGGAAATACCCTTGAATCAAGTTCCTCCATATCGATTTTGGGAATCACGGTGTCCAATAATATGTCTTGGCATGACCATGTTGCTAACATCGCAAAGTCAGCAAGCCAGAGGCTAGGTTTTCTGTGGAAGGCTAGAAAGTTTTTTACTCCTGATCAACTGTTGACTACGTACAAGGCTCAAATCCGACCTCTACTGGAGTATTGCTCGCACATTTGGGGTTTAGCACCAAAGCATTCTCTTCGTCTTCTAGATTCCATTCAGAAAAGAGCCATTCGCTTGATAAACAGCTCAACTCTCACAGATACCCTTTACCCTCTAGAAAATAGAAGAAGAGTTGCAGACCAGACATTACTCTACAGATATTTTTATGGCAGATGCTCCAGAGAAATAAAAACTCTAGTACCACCATTGGCCACATTCGGCCGAAGAACTCGGCACGCTGATTAGTCTCACCCATTTACTCTCAAGATTGACACTACAAGGACCAATCTTTATCAGGAATCCTTCTTTTACAGGGCTGCTACTGAATGGAACGGGCTTCCAAAATCAGTTTTTCCAGAGAACTATGACCTGAAACTTTTCAAAAAGCGGATCCACAATCATTTTCTCTCTATAATCCCTTCCCCTTCTAATAGTCGCAGTGCGCGGCCCACACGATAGGTCTACCCTTTTTGCGACTATTTTCAATAAAAAAAAAATAAAAAATTTAAAAATCCAGACTATCGTTATTACCAGATATCATTTCAGTTACATATATCCCCCTTACTTATGTCATTCTAATAAGGTAATGATACTAAAAGTGCATACTTTAACAGAAATAGTAATTAAAGATTTAAAAATCGTATTTGTGCTGGATTATGATAAATGGTGTGGTCAGCGATACTGGCATTCTTCTCGGTTACCTGAGGTCTGTTGTGAAATAGTATTTAGGATAGCCTATAAGACCTTTATTTAAAATATTTACAGCTTCGTGTTAGCTCATTACTTTTTCAATCTTCACTTTTGTATCATCTAGTCCATTCTAAAGACCTTGTCCTATTATTTTCCGATGCTATGCAGATGTGTTCTTTCGTTTCTTTCTCCTTAGTACAGTATTTGTCGTTTATACATTTCCATTTGTCAAGTTTCTCTCCGACAGCACAGTTTCTAGTGATTGGTTTTGCTAAGGTTTTGCAGACGGAAGTTTTATTATATTTAGTTTGCTAGGTTTTATCGTTACCTCTCCTTACTTATAAAGCACATTTCTTCTCTGTTTCTTAATTTGCCAGTCTGTCTACCTTCATGTTCTTTTTTATATTTCTTTGCCTGGATAACCAACACAAAGTATCCTTGCTTTTTCTGATCCATGAAAGTTTATCTTGACAGCTACACAATTTTTTTATATTAAACTTTTTAGTGCTGTGGATTTAAAAGCAATCTGTATATCGGAATAGATTGTGACATCATTTAACGTTTACTCCTAAATTAATTGTTTCTTATTTCTCAATATTTTAATAAAAATAGCTGGTAAAGCTAAAATCATGAAAAAAATGGATGTTTTATTAGACACATTTTTTATTCTTCTTGGTTAACAAATAAATTTTTTATTATTCGTAAAATTTTTCTAATTAAAGTGTGTTACAACGAGTCAAATACAAATTGGGGAAAGTTTATATTACACCTCCTTATTTTTCTTACAATTTAAAATTTAAAATCCTTGATAAATAATATTGACTCAATTAAAAGTTATTATTTATTTGCTTGCATTAAAAATATAATTTAGCTACAATGTGAGAAAATTTCATTAAAAATATAAATAATTTTTTATTATTTTTATTAAATGTTTAGCTTTGATTAAAAATGAAAACAAATATTGTTACAAATACGTTTCACAGCTAGTGATTGTATCGATTATGAATCGGAAATTTCTTTTACATTACTTTTTTTTGCGGAATGGTTTTACCATTTGTAACAACTGTATATTGTGTTGCAATTTAACACCAAAATAATATAAAGTAGTTTTAGTAAATGACTAAATATGTGCATGTTTGCGACCATACATACATACATAGACTCAAACCTTTTTCCTATAGGGGTAGGCAGATACCACTTTTTTTCAGTTGCTACGGTTCTTACACACATCTTTCTCCTTTAATAAACGCTTTGATACATGCTCGTCGGTTGTTGGTACTCTTGACCTGGCCTTTCTCGAAACAATTTCGATCTGATGGAGATACGTTCGCCTAGGTCAACCTCTACCTCTACTCAATGTCACAGTTATAATTTATGTCTCTCGTAAACTTAAAACCCAAGTATACAAAAGCATGCACTTGTTCCACTCTTTCTTCTTCAATCAGCACTTCGCACTTTGTTATGCTTTCTTTTTTCTAAAAAACCATTACTTTCGTATTACATTCACTTTCATCTCTTTGATTTTAAGGGCATCATAATATCAACCTTCGCCTGCAACTCCTCCTCAGATGATAAAATGATTTGATTATCGGCGTACAGGATTTTGATAATCAAATCATTCATTCTCAATCCATACGCACTCTCTTTCAAATATTTGAAACAACCCTCTATGAAAAAGTTAAACAGCCATGGCGAAGCCACAACAGTCTGTGTAAGCTCCGTTTATCCTGACACAAGTACTGAAATCCTCGTAAATTGATTTCAGCGCTCTTATTAAACTACCGCTCGCCCCATACATAGACAATTTCAACGCACTGCTACAATATTTGGTGACATTTTCATAGATATTTGTCTTTAATTTTGATTTAATGTCGATTCCGTTTGTCTGGATTTGTTTACCTATAATTTCACTAATTGCACTGTGCTTTAGCCTTTGATGACTAATTTAGTGGGCACAAAATTGTCAAAGTGCCACTCTATACGATTCAGTCGCTTCGAAAATGCTTCGATTAAAAGCTTCTTGTTTTTCTGACCATTACTTTATGACCTTTATTTGACTATCACATGCCCGACAACCTTCTTTATTGATAATTATTAAAGGCGGTAACTTTAAAAATTTAATTTTACTCTGGAGTACCCTATAATATAAAGACCCCTAAAAATATAAATCAAATCTCTTCATAGTGTTTTTAAGAAAGAAGCAATTTGAGTAATAGGTTAGGTTTCATGTGAGCGGGGCGTGGTCGCCCCTCCACTGCAACCTTTAGTAGGTCTATTGTGGCTCACCCCTAGAGGTTACAGTTTACCGCACAATCCAGCCCTTCTCACGAAGTTCATGGTTGTATAGGGTGAGATTTTTTTGAAATCGGTAGGTTCTAGGTTGGTGTAACCAAATATGCTGAACCATATTCTTCCCAGGCCGGGGCATGAACATAGTATGTGTTCAGATGTTTCGTTTTTCAGGCAGCAAAACCGACAGTCCGTTTGTTGGTTCAGACCTATCCTTCCGAGGTGGTATCTTAGACGACAGTCCGTCCTGTAAGCAGTTCCGTTGGAATACGCAGGTCATTTCTGCTCCATTCTAGGATCTGCTTAGTTGAGTTTCTCGAGGGTTTAGGTAGAAACGACTTCGAGTGAGTTAACCCTGGTATATCGGACCAGTACGTGAGTATTTTTCTCTCCGCCCAGTTCGAAATAATTGTTTTGGTGGCACTTGTGGTGACTCCAAAAACCGGTTCTGGTCCAGTGAACCCATATTTGGCCCCCTGTTTTACAAGGGTGTCGGCTTTTTTTTTTATGAAAATAGTCGCAAAAAGGGTAGACCTATCGTGTGGGCCGTGGACGGCCCGCACTGCGACTATTAGAAGGGGAAGGGATTATAGAAAGGAAATGATTGTGGACACGCTTTTTAAAAAGTTGTAGGTCATAGTTCTCTGGAAAAACTGAATTTGGATTTGGAAGCTTATTCCATTTCGTTTTCCCTCACCCCCTGGTGCCCAGGTACCCACAGTAGGGTCACCCTGTTGTTCGTACTCTAAGGAATCGATGCAATTCTATACAAGTTTAGAATTTATTTTGTTGGAGCTAAGTGCTTTTAAAGCAGCCTGGCTGTCTGATACTAAACTTATGTTTTGTTTGCTAGAGGTCTGTTGGTCAACCCTCTTGCACACAATTCGATAGCAAAGAATTCAGCCTGAAAGATTGTAGCATACCTGCCAAGACTGGTAGATATTTTAATCTTTGGTTTCCTGCTGAAAACACTGGCCCCAACTCCATCTGGGGTTTTTGAGCCATCTGTGTACATTACGTATTCAGACTCTGGGAAGATTTCTCCCCTCACCCTTTCTCTTCGGAAAGAGGACTTTGAACGACTTTTCTTCGTGTATTTTTGTGGTTAGCAAGTTAGGAACCATCTTGAGAATTTGGTGGTTTTTTGTTTCACTTAGTATCCCGAAGTGATCCCCGAGTTGCTCTCCATTAATTTGCCTTTCCAAAGACAGGAATCTGTAGGAGACTATCCTGGCCTTCCTTTCTAAGATAATATCTGGGGGAGGAAGATTTAAGAGTTGTTCCATCGCTGCCGTTGGTGTGCTGGACATAGCTTTAGCTATGACCAGACATGCCAGCCGCTGAAGGCCAGCAAGCTTTGCTCTAGCTGTCTGTAGTAACCCTTTGGTCCACCAGACTACTGAACCAAACGTGATCATAGATATTATCATTGTTTGATAAATCCAGTAAATCTGTTTGGGGTTCATTTCCCAAGATTTGCCACAAACTCTTCTGAGATTCCAAAGAGAAAACCTGGCTTTGTTTGAGTAATAACTTTTAATGGTTTTATCGAGGAACGTATTTTGTCGTGATTTTACCTAAGCAGCACCAGTAAAATATGAGTAAATAAAAGTAAATAAAAAAATTACAAGGGTACATGGAAATTGAATTAAAATAAACAGCAGATTAGATTTATTTGTGTTACGTGTGTGTAATATTTTTAATTGAAGTTGTACTATCTGGATTATTTTAAACAAGCGATTGTTGTAAAAAGACTGGTGTTACGTACACGTATTGGATCGATGACTGGTGTATGCGTGACCAATAATTTATTTTGTTGCTCTATCTCATGAAAGTGTTTGGTGATGTTGTTACCTACCAAAATACTTATGTTAGAATAATTGCAGTTTTTGTAGCTGCATGTACGAGTATATTGTTGTCAAATACGTTTAGTATTTTGAGATTTATACATACAGTGCTTTCTTTCAAAACCAGCCAGTCCAAATAACTTTTGATTTTGCGTAAATATAAGAAAAACACGACAAATAATAAATCAAGGGGAAGATTCAAAAATGTTATTCTGCTGTTACCAAGTGGCACCCCTTTAACATCCCCCACCTCTTCTTTAAAATGTCAACCCCCACCTTGTGATACATGAAAACCCAAGAAAATGCAAATTAGTCATATAAACAACAATTTATTCTATCGACTTATTTTGCTGTTAACAATAAATTTTGTGAAAGAGACCATAATGTATAAAAATTTGTATTAAAAGTATCTACACATTGTAGCTGTTATATGCATTTATGCATTATTGGATAAGTGACCCAAGTGGTAATTTAACGGTAAATTTATGGAGTCATTTTTATCTTAAATATTTAAAGTATATATTTTTTGGTTAAAATGGTCGCGGGGGCCATAATTTCAATAATTTTTAATGGTTTGTAATTTACCAAAGGAAAAATTGTTTTTAGTGATATTAAAATCGGTGAAATAATCGCTTTGAGGTAAGTGTTGTAATTTGCTGATTTACAACTAACCCTAAAATAAAAACTACTACAACTAATAATTAACAAAATACTTTTGCTAGCTATTTTAATTTAAAAAACATTGGTATTTTTTTAAATTATAAAAAATAATTAGATTACGATAAAATAGCTTTGATTTGGGCTTGGACATGTTTATGTCTGTTCTCAATAATTTTTAATCGACCTCATATTTAGTTTACTTTGAAATTTTCGAACTTTGTTTTTGTGTCCATTGTTAGTAACTGTAATTTTAATAGGCGTTTGTAGTGGAAAGATAAAACAACCGTTGTTTCTTATGTATTTACCTAACAATGCTTCTACAGAAGTAGAAGTTTTGCTAGATCATTTTTACCCATTTGTTAATTCTTCAAAGTAATGAGTCTTACTTATACTTTTTTATTTTTTTTATATTTTTGGAGGTGTTTTATATATTTTTATTGCATTCACATTTTTATTTCTTTTATATTATATTGATTGATAATTAATTTGATGCAAAATGCTTCCGGTCCATTTATTACTCTTGTAACCTGTGCTGACATCTCTTATTTAATTATTATCTAATTTGTTTATGGTATTTAAGTATCCTTGATTAGGTTTTAAAATAACTGGTTTTGTTTTTATTAGCATTTGTTTTTTGGAATATCTTGCTTAAATATTTGACCAAGTGAGTTACTTGTATTTGATTTAGCTCCACATATACCAAAACCTCAACTTTTTTTTTCGTTCCATCCATAACGGTATATTTTGTCCGACTGTATTTGTTTGTTTGTAGGATTTTTCAGAATTAATTTTTATTTAACTTAGTTCACTTAAGAAACCTTTTAGTTTTATAGCTCGTGGATTTGCTTTTTGTCGCTAATTAATATTTAATTTTCAAGTAACTTAACTAATGTAATAAGAACTACTCTAAAATCAATTAAATTTTAGGTTGAAAATCTGGAAGATCTTCTTAAAGAAAAAGATAACCAAGTGGATATGGCGAGAGCTCGGTTATCCGCCATGCAAGCTCATCATTGCTCGTCGGAAGGTGCTCTTTCATCACTGGAAGAGGCGATCGGGGACAAAGAAAAGCAAATGAATCAACTTAGAGAGCAAAGAGATCGCGCAGAGCAGGAAAAACAAGAGGAACGGGAGCTTCACGAACGAGAAATAGCAGAATACAAGATGAAACTACACGCACTTAATAGTGAAGTTGAAAAACTTACAGCTAGATTAGAAAGGTAAGCTGCTGTTTTTGTGTTGATTTAACTGCTTAAATAAGAAAACCAGGTTTGCACAAGTAAATAAATATGTATATTTACAACTGAATATTAATATGATATCGATTAAAAAAACCAAAAATATTTAATTTAATTTATATCTACCCCAGCAAGTGCGTTCAATAAAAAAAAATCAATACTTTTTTTAAAATCCTAATATAAATTTGCTAAAATTCAAAATTTGACAAAAATTTCCAAAATTTTGCAAATAATTCACTAATACCCCAAAATAAATTGTCCAACCTTTGATTTATTTCTTCACGTTGCCTCCTGTGCACAGATCACCTCACTGGGGGCCCCTTTTCGACGATTTATATCTTCCTTACTCTTCTTTTTCATACGAACACTTTCAAATTTTAAAATTTACCTAACCTTACCTAACCTAACCTAAGGTGATTTCACTTTCCAAATATACAAATTAACTATAACTTTTTACTATTAAGTTTTTTTACTCCTTAATACGCCTGCTTTCTTTCACGTAATATTTTAAAACTTTTCAAAACTTTTTTATCAAAACAAACTTCTCTCAGACCACCGCTTGCAAATATTTTTTCTACACACTACATAATTTAAATTTTTTTTTAACCATATCTGATCTAAAATTTCCAATCGGAATTTTGAACACCTTTAAGTTATGACGTCTACCTGCCATGTGTTCATGTCAACTTGGCCAATTTTAAAAAAAAAAGGTAATTAGATATCTTAAAGGTCCAAATAAATGTTTTTATCTTTTACAGCGATATTTTTAAATAATTTTATTTATAAATTTTAATTTTTATACTAAACTAATAACAAATACAGTTTAAAAATATAAATTTCTCACGACAGTTGTTATATGTTATCATTTACAGGCAATATATCTCTTATTTAAAAAGATAAAAAAAGATGAAAAACAGATTTTAAGTAAGTTATTAATTTAAACAATTTATTAAAATAGGCTAGCCCTGTCCGGAAAATACGTGGACAACAGGTAATGGCAGACACCTGGGCGAAAAATAGATCAATTTATCCTAAGTTACTTATCCGAAAATGCTTCGTTTAGCCGTCAGAGGGTTTGAAAGATTGACGAAAATTATTATTTTTTTTACTTTTCCGAACCGAATGGTAAAAAAGGAAAAGTATTGTTTTACCCCCAAAAATCAAAATCGCCAAAACCATGTACGCTGCATGTTTCATGGCCCCATGCGTCGATTGGCACCATTTTCAGCGTGACGGTTGTTTCAAATTTTGTCAGTGCGTAGTTTATTTTTTTTTCCGAACCGAAGGGTAACTGTTTTAAATAGAAAAGTGCCCTCGGTTTGGAATAGTTGGCTTTTCTACGGCAGTACTGTTTATTATTACTCGAAAACGTGCTGATAGATTGCCACCATTTTTTGTGTGCGGTGTTGTACTACAAAATTACGTTTTTCAGTACTCCTGAAAAAGTTTCGTAAAACCAACTTTTTTTTTTAGAAAACAAAATAATTGGTTATGTTTTTCTTCTTTAAGAATTTTGCAATTTATAAATTATACTATTTTTAATACAGAATTTTAAGATCTTTTGAATAATATGATTATTGCATGTTAGGAATATTTGTATGAAAAATATGATGACAATATTTTATACAAAGAGATAGTTTTTGAAAACACAAATAGGAATTGGAGGATTTTAAACTTGTATCAGTATTGAGAGAATAGCATTGAAGACGCTATAAAAAAAATTAAAAAAATTATTGTTAGTAATAATCAAGCATTGTTTATGACAATTGAATATTGTTACTAACAAATAATTATTGATCATATTAATTAAAAAAAATTTCAATTGTTATTTAAAATAGCTCCCACTTATGAAATGATAAGAAAAAGTTTGAAAGAATACGGTTGACATAAACAGAATATTGTTAATGACAATTATAATTTGTTATAAATAATTTGAAATCGTTTTTTATAATAATTTTAATAATAATAATTATAACAACAAAACGTATGGTATTTTTTCATTTTTTCCACTGGGAAGTTAGTCGTGTGGACCTCTCGGGTCGCACCCAGATCACTGATATTTTAACTTTTGTTTTTATTTACGTCTGTGATTTCCTAGTGCAAATGGTATTTGTTTACCTACTTATGACATATAAAAAGTATTTAATATTTTACAAAAATAGTGGCTGCTATTTTTGTTGTTTGTGGTGGTTCTGGGAAAGCCTTCTATCTTATTTACCAATGTGTGTAGCTTTGTAGTCTCTTTATTAATCATAAAGAAAACACGTAATTTTAAATAATGAGGTGTAAAAAAAATGAAGTTAATATTACAAAATAATTTTTTAAAGAATCATTTTTTTATGAGTTTACTCATAAAATTAGCACACATTTAGAAAAAATGTTTACAAAATGTGTGAAAAAATCGCAGCTTTGACTCTCAAGAATACCCTGTTTCATATGCTCAATTTTTTCATTAGTTTATTATTAGATACATATTGTTACCCGACAACAATAATCGGTCGAATAATAAAACCAGGTAGTTTCTTCTCATTTTTAAATTATTTAATAACACTCAGACAGAAGACACATTTTATCTAAGTGAATTGGGTTAAATCTTATTATTTTGAACACAAAATTCTCCAATTCAACTATTTCCCATTATTTCCCTGTATGTATAAAAATTAAATGCGAAAAAAATTGAATTGTGACATCTCGGAGGTACAAAAGGCCACGATTGAGGATGTAAACAAGGCAACGAATGAGTATAAAAGGTTGAAAGGTGTGACAAAAGAGGATGTGGCAAGAAAGGAGAGTGATAAAGATGAATTTGATGGAAGGTTATCTAACGATTTCTAGAACAATATTAAAGTCTTCTGGAAGTCCATAAGAATAGCCAGAGATAAATATATTACCTCGCAACTGGAAAAAATCAGAAACTAAGTTGTTGTAATATGGTAAAAGAAAAGGAATGCGTTTTAAAAAGATGGAAGAAATACTTTAAAAGTTTATTTAAGAAAGAAGATACACAAGCACAGGCCCCCACTCGGAGTGAAATTGGTATGACAGAGATTGTGGAAGTGTTGAACAGTATAAAATTGTGTAAACATTTCAAACAAAACACATCACACCAAAAAAATGTGAAACGTTAATGATTTTAATATTCTCATTAGGTATATCATATACCTAAAATATAATTATTACATTTAAATTTGACCTGTATTGGAAACAAACGTTTGCAATCCATGATTTATGGACATTTTACCAATAGAAACCTTCAGCAGTAGAAATTTGCCCCGTTATTTACTATACGGTATTACACCCTTTTTAAAAAGTGTTTTAAATGAATCCTAAAGTGGTAATGAATCACTATAATTTTTATTTCAATTTTATAATACCGAAAAGTGCCATAAAAACACCATTCTTTTTTGGTTCGTGACGTCACTGTGTAGTAAAAAGTACAATGTAGCAAAAGAATAGAGCTATTTTTATAAGATAAAAATAAAATATAATCCATATCATTGATGTCTTATACTTGATTGCAGCCACTTTCTGACGCGGAGATTCGTGGCACTGGATACTAGTCAGTCTCTGCCTGTTCATTTAGTTTAAGTGTAGCTGCATATGGCACTTTGTGTTCCGAGAACATCGTACATTTAACAATGCATGTGTTTTAAACCCGTTTAAGCTGTACATACAGTAAAAGCTCCTTATTCGCGGGGTATACGTTCTGTAAATATGTCGCGAATATAAAAACCGTGAATATGGTTTCAAAATAAAACAATAATTTCAATTTTTTTTAAGAATATATATTAAAGCTGCTCACCTTTTCAGTGCTCTTTGAAGCCTCTTCTTTGATGAAATGCGGATTTAACATTTTCTCCAAGTCGGTTTCGGTTAAATCTTCGTCTTGCGATTCAAGCAACTCTTGAATATCACTAGATCCTATTTGCTCAAAGCTTACCCGTCTTGTTCCATTGTCAACTTAAGCAATGTTTCCTGTTAAAGTACGAATTTTCACAGAACTTTCATTATTTCCGGGGGTCAGACTGGTCCATAGTGTTTTCCAATATGATTTCAATGTTTATGGAACCAACACACTTTCTGGCTGTTCATAAAGCTATGCAGTGCCCCATTCATTTGTTTTCCTGCTATTACCCTTCGCTCAATGTCACTGTCATACTTACCATCTCTGAACCCATTTTCAATCTATAAGCACTCTCTTTCTAATCTTTTAAACAATCGTCTATTTATAACTTTAACAGCCATGGCGAAGCCACACATCCCTGTCTCACACCATTTTCAATTTTAAACCACAACACAACACAAGCAGTGGAATCCTCGTAACGTGATTTCAGTGCTTGTATTAAATATCGCTCACCCCATACATAGACAATGTTGATCACAATTTACTCCTCAACTATCTGTCATATGCTGTTTCCAAGTCTATAAAAGCGCAATAGACCTTCTGACTTCTCCTAGATGTGGCAAAATACTCTATTAATAATTATTATGCAGTAATAATCCACATGTGCATGTGATTATTTTTTTAGCTGCACAAAAAAATTTTAAATGGTTAATAATTTGCTGCATGTAATTATTTGATTATAACTCATAAACGAATGATTAATTAATAATAGTAAGTTTAATTCCAATCGGTTATGTTTGATTCATATTGCTATTGAAAATATGAAGTTAAATCTATTTTAATTAATTAGCAATTAACTTTAATGATATCTAAGTAACAAAATTTTTATTTTCAACAAATTTGTGAAATAAAAATACTTTGCTATTTTATATTATTAAATAAAAATGATAAGCTCTGTGCTTGACTACTTTAAAACTCATAAACATTAAGAAACAAAACCGTCAAGATTATTTTTTGTTTGCAAACGTCAATTTGGAGACATTTTACAGCTCTTTTTAAAAAATTTACCGCAGTATCGTTGGTAGCAAAGTGTTATATTGTACACGCAATATGGTAATTTGTACAAATGGTAAATTACCATAATATAATTACGGTAATTTAAATGAATTATTAAATAGCTATAGGACTTTTACGTCGATAAGACAAAAACGTCACAAAGGAACATTTCGCAGAGTAGGGCAATATGCAATGCTTTAAAAAAAGTTTGGGCTTGCAAAAACAAAATTTAAAACAACATCAAATACAAGGTTTTGAAATTTTTTAATGGACCTTTATTACATTTAGTGGATATCCAGTGGCATAAAAATGTCTAAATACCCGACAAAACAAGTTTTACCCTTGAAAAATGTTGTACTAACTTTACGTACTCTTAAAAATACGTCAATAACATTTAAAAATACGAGTAGTAGCGTCAACAATATTATGTATATACAAACATACATATAGTCACGTCTTTTTCCCGTAGAAGTAGGCAGAGACCACTTCCTTTTACTTCCGCTACGGTTCTTACACACATCTTTTGCTTCCTTTACTTTTCTTCTTTACTTTTCTTCTGTTTTAAAAACCATTACTTTCGTTTTGCTTACATTTATTTTCATCCCTTTCATTTTTAGGGCATCATGCATAACATTAACCATCACCTGTACCTCCTCTTCAAATGACGCTAATATGACTTGATCATCGGCGTAAAAAAGGCATTTGACGATCAAATCATTCATTTTTTAATCCAAACGCACTCTCTTTTAAATCTTTTAAACAATCGTCTATGTATAAGTTAAACAGCCATGGCGAAGCCACACATCTCTGTCGATGTTAAACCAGTCCGTGTAAGCTCCGTTTATCCTGACACATGCAGTGGAATCCTCGTAAAGTGATTTTAGTGCTCGTATAAAACTACCGCAATTCACTCCTCACCACTTTGTCATAGGCCTTTTTCAAGTCTATAAAAGCGCAATAGATCTTTTGACAAGAATGTTTCGACCATACCTTGTAATGAAAAGACCTGATCCATACATCTCCTTTCTCTTCTAAATCCTGCTTGCACATCCCATATAATTTTCTCAGTTTTATTCGTCACTCTTTTAAATAATATCTTTGCATACAACCGTGAATTTTACTTCCTACCATTACGCCAAAACTTATAACTAATATCTGTAACAAAAAATATTTTACCTGTTAATACCGTAACCTGTTATTTGTCAGCTTGTACATTTCCTAAAACATTTATGTCTCTTGGCATCCACAGATAACTGACTTCCACTTTTGTCTTTGTAGCTGGTTAATTTTCTATGTGATGTTTGGAAAAAGTACTATCGTCTAATTTACTGCTGGATGTAGAATTATTTTATTAAAAATTATGAAAGTTTATAATAGCAAAGTAGTGAAATTGAATAATTTAGTATATTTATATCATTTAAACAATGTTGAGACAAAAACTATGTTAACAAGGAAAATAATTTCTGCTTGATTTTAATTTAATTCTGACTAGTTTCCATGCTTTTATAAAGGTCCTCAAATGCGAGCATAAGTACATATTTTGAATCGCTATTGCCAGCCCGACGAATGGTGCAATTCCATCCTTGTGCCTATCTTTAAAAAAGGGTCACCACTGGAATGCGGCAACTACAGAACAATCACTCTGATTCCTTATGCTAAAAAAAATACTCCTAACCATCATCAATGAACGCTTTAAACCATTTCTTTTTTCGCATATATCAGACAAACAAACAGGGTTTAACCTCGGAAAATGTACCAGAGAACAGATTCTAAATCTTCGACAGATCATGAGAAAATCGAGGGAATACAACATTGAAATGTACCTATGTTTCGTGGACTACTCCAATACATTTGACAAGGTAAAATGGAATAAGCTCTGGATCATCCTACTAGAAATGAGCACCCCTCCTCATCTCATATATTTGGTTATATGACTCTATGAAAACAACAATGCTAAAATCAGAGCTAATAACACGCTATCGAGTAATTTCAAAAGCAACGCAGGAGTGAGACAGGGATGCGTACTCTTGCCAATCCCATTTAATACCTACACATAGTATATCATTCGTAGAATATTGGAAAAATGGAACGGTGGAAAATCCGTGGGGGGCAGGAGGATAAATAACCCAAAATACGCGGATGATACCGTGATTATCGATGCCAGCAAAGAGGAACTACATGGGATCATAACAAGATTGTGTTCTTTTAGTGAAGAATATGGCTTGGAATTAAACAAACAAAAAACCAAGACGATGATCGTGGACCGCCTTCACAACAATTAACCTAATGTTCAAACCATGACTGGATACGAGGTTGTGAGTCAGTTCAATTACTTATGTTCTAGTATAATAAACTCTGAAGAATGCGAGGCTGATATTAGGAGCAGGGTGGCAATGGCGGAGGAACGCAACAACAAAATTGGCTACAGCAATCATTTGAAACACTAAACTGCGAATTGCGAACTCCCTCATCTTCCCTTTTGCTATGTATAACTCCGAAACCTGGACTCTAAAGAAAAGCGATAAACAGAGAATAAACGCCTTGGAGATGTGGATACTACGAATACCATGGACGGCTCACCGAACATTATCGAAGAATTAAAAATTGAGACACGTCTGGTCACAAAAATCAATTAATCAATCAATCCTAAGATATTTTGGACATATTGCTATAGGTCGCTCCTATAGCAATGAAAAGGGTGATAGAGGAGAAGGTAAAAGAAAGACGAAAATATTTACAGAAACATTTTATTTAAATTTTAATTTTCTAAACGCAAATTCTACTTATTGCTTTTCAGTTCTGTTAGTCCAGCTAAAAAAAGTTTAGCAACTGCCTACTAAACTGAAAACTTTTGTTCGATAGAGCTTTTAAAAAGCTTTGCGATAAAAACCACATAAAAAGGAGAGAAACGAAAAAATTATTGTGGCCGTGGAAAAGATAATTTTAAATTCTGTTCCATTACGAGGCGCAAAATGACAGAAATGAAGTAGAAAAGTTTTAAAGCAAAACTGGGGTAGTAAAGCCATTAAGCCAGTTATACAACCATTTTTATTCATTTTTAAACAAACAATAACTGGTACATGATTTCATTTCATAACTACTAATTAAACAGCACAACATTAGTACCTACTTATAAAAATAAATGTTCAATTAATTTTAAATTAAATAATTTTAAATAGAATTTAACAAATTAAAAAATATTTTTATTTAATGGATCCAAGCGATCTAAATGAGACAGGGCCAACAGAAATCCTGAGGTTCGCCAAAACCAGCGGACTGGAATTCTGACACAGCGGTAGTCACAGAGGATCAAAAGTTTTTTTTTTTTTTTATGAAAATAGTCGCAAAAAGGGTAGCACCTATCGTGTGGGCCGCGGAAGGCCCGCACTGCAACTATTAGAAGGGGAAGGGATTATAGAAAGGAAATGATTGTGGACACGCTTTTTAAAAAGGTGACATAGGTGCCGATACCAATGGCTTAACCGCAAGATTGTAATGTAATGTATTAAAGTTTAATAATATCTGCCTACAATACCACAAAAAATGTAAAAAAGTGTTAAATAAGTTATTCTTCTCGCAAGTTTAAAAAAACGGAAAAATGTTAAAACATAACAATATTTGTAATGTATTGTAACATGAAGTAACTGAGGGAGACAGTCCAAGCAGACCCAATATTGGGTAAGCCAAGTGATGAGATGCCTTACTACTAATTCACTAGAAAATTTTGGATTTTGACATGGCGTGGCATTCATATCATTTCACTCTTGTTGGAACTTTCTCGCGGGACATTCAAAAATCAAGGGATTGTTTGTTCTGCTGCTCCGCAGTAGCATTGTGAGTCGTTGGTAAGTTCCCATTTGTGAAGAGTTGCCTTACACCTGCCGAGGTTAGTTCTCACGAGATTAAGTCTGCACCATGACCTTCTGGGCATTTGCATTTCTTCTACCGGTATGGTAGTATCAAGATCGTTGGTAATTGGTGGTGGTTATTCATCGACCAGTACTGCCTTTATTCCTCTGCTATAGCGTATCTTTCCGTAAATTTATATTTATTAGTTTTCTTCCATTCTTGGACAGTTGCCTATTGTCGTCTGAGGAAGGGAGGTGCAATGCTGCAGAAGTCGTGAAGCCAGAAAAGTGGAGTTGTTTTTAAAGTGCCTGAGACAACCCCTTATAGTGGCATTAAGATGGGGATCTATTTTCTTCGCGTGTGAGCTATTGCACAGTATTCTGCCACTGAGTAAACAATAAATAGTGCTGCAGTGCCCAGGGTATTAGCTTACGCTCCCCAGTAGGTTCCGGTCAGCTTTCTTAATGTTATTCCGGGTTTTTAGTTTTTGGCTGGTTATTTCTAGGTGTTTTTTATAGCTTAATGACCGATCGAGAGTGATTCACAGATATTTTGGGTGGCTGTTGTGCGTCAGTCGCTCATTACAGAATGTAACCTGCAACACTCGTCGTGCCTCGCAATTGTTCAGGTGGAATACGCTTACTTCAGTTTTGTTTGGGCTTGGAAATAGTCTCCGTTTCATATAATACTCATTAAAGAGTTGAAAGTTACTTGACAGTGTTTCTTCCCCTTCTTCAAATGTATTGTTTTGAGTGGCCACTGCACACAACTGATTAAAATACGAAAATCCATGAAATAGTTGAGCTAATTATTAATAATAATCTTATTTCAGATAAATCCACTATTTATGATTAATTTATGAGAACTAAAAAAACAGACCTTCAATTCAACATTATTCTTTTATTAGACAACCTATAGAGAAGTAGATATCATCATGAAAACAACAAAAATAAACAATTCCCAGTTGATCTATTTTTCTATTTAACTACAAAGTTCAATACAGTGAACCACAGTTTACTCTTAGAAGAACTTTATGGAACTGAAATCAGAGAAGTTGTAAATAGATGGATGTCCTTATTTTTAAAAAACATCACAAGTAGTAGTTATTGATAACGCGAAATCACAACCTGCTTCTGTTTCAATGGAGATACCACAAGGTTTAACTTTGGATTAAGTTTTCCTTATAATATTTATAAATGACATAAAACTCTTGAGTACGGTCTTGCAGAAAATGATCGTCGATGCAGATAATACGATTAAAATAAAGGCACTAAATAAGCTCCGACTTTTTTTACCAATAGAAAACTCAGTTGTAAAAGAATTCGCTTGGTGGTGTGAAAATGGTGATTTAATCTATATATATATATATATATATATATATATATATATATATATATATATATATATATCAAAATGAAAAATTGTTTGTATGTGTGTCCTTCAAAAACTCCCAAATGGCTGGACCGATTGAGATGACATTTTTAGAAGTTGTTTTATACATACCAGGGGTAGTTTTAGTCAAAAAACTTTTGTGTAGGAAGTGGTAATGGTACTTCCCAAATCAAAGCCACAATCATTAGCGGAAAATTAAAAGAAGAAAATGTGCTGATACCACGAATTCCAATGATTTCAATAGATTTGCCATTTAATTTCAAGCGATTACAGTTTCGCTATAACAATCAACAAGGCTCAAGGCCAATCTCTAAGTGTTACTGGTTTGATCTTACAAAGTTCCTGTTTTTCGCACGGTCAATTATATGTTGCCTGCTCCAGAGTTGGAATACCAAAAAATCTTTACGTGTTCACACCTACCGAAAAAAATGTTAATATTGTTTATCAGCTGGCATTTAATAAAAAATTTGTTAAATAAATAATTAAAAGATTACTTTTTTAACAATATAAAATTGTTTCAAGAGCCTTTTATTGGTTAAAATAAAAAAGGTGGTAACTATTTTTTATTTATTTACCTAAAAGTTTGCATGAAAAAGGTGGGTTGGACTTTTAATTAAAATTACAGGTTTTTTGTTTGATGTAAGAGATGTTTGACAACTCACACATGCAAGTGCTGTACTGTTTTTTGTTTGTAAATAACTGTTGATTAATGTTTTATTTATTGATGCGTGTCTGATTCCTAAACAATTTAATAGAGCTTTGTCGTTTCCTTTTTTGGGTTCAAATAAAAAATGGGTCTATCTGCCGGTTTTAATTCCTTTACCTGGATTTTTGCTTACTACCAATCTGATCTCCCATTCAATGCATAAGTATGTAACGTTTTGTGTCTGTAGTGCCTAGATTACTCTTGGATAAAAACGCAATCTCCTGTCTCTGGCAGTTCGTGTTGTGGGATACTTTACTGCTTTATTAAAACTCTTATTTAATGATTAAACTATACAGGGTATCAATTTTAAAACTTTCCACCCTTAATATTTTTCTTTCAGTAATAATATGAGAAATCAAAAAAACAGGTCATTTTTATTATTAAGAGGGACAATTTCAGCGAATATTTTTAGCCTTCTTCTACTTTTATGCTCATAGATTGCTGGTACTCTTGACCTGGCCTTTCTTCAAAACAATTTCGATCTGATCGAGATATGTTCTCCTTGGTCGGCCTCTACCGACTTGCCCATTCACACTATCCTTATACATATGTTTCGTCAATCTTCTTTCATTCATCCTCTCTACGTATCCCAACCATCTAAGAATTTCTTTATCTATCTTTGTTACTTCATCTTTTACACCCCAGCGTTTCCTTATCACACTATTCCTCACTTTATCCATCAGATTCACTCTAGCTTTACTTCTTAGACTACTTATCTTCGCAGCATTGATCTTACTTTTATGCTTTTTCTGCCAAACCCAACATTCACTACCATACATAAATGTAGAAAAACCGCACTCCCTTATGCACAGCCAGTCGTGCATTTTTTGACACGTTCTGGCTGCTCATAAAATTATTCAGGACCTCATTCATTTGTTTTCCTGCCAACACTCTTCGCTCATACTTTCCGTCATCATAAACTTTGAAACCAAGTATACAAACTCATTCACTGGTTCCACTCTTTCTCCTTTAATCAGCATCTCGCAGTTTGTCAGGTTTTCTTCTTTTTCAAGAACCATTACCTTCGTCTTGCTTACATTCACTTTTATCCCTTTGATTTTTAGGGCATCATGCATAATATCAACCTTCGCCTGCAACTCCCCGTCAGATGATGCTAATATGGCCTGATCAAGGCATTTGATGATGAAATCATTTATTCTCAATCCATACGCACTATCTTTCAAATATTTTAATCAACCGTCTACAGGGTGTTTCAAAAAAAGGTGACCCCGTCTTTAGGATAGGTAGAAAACTGAAAAATAATTGGGGTTTGCTTATTTATACCCATTTATTACGATTTTGCAGAAACTACTGGAAATATGTTTTAGAAGCTGATACATCCCATGAATTTGTTTTTATATCTGACTCTCATAGAGGGCACTAGTTACACGGTTCGTACCAAGTAGTATTGAACATAACTTTTTTAAGATTAGATTTATTAATCAAAATTTCAAGGGAACTTAAACATAATTCAATTTTACACCAAAAAGGTACTCTTGGTAAAACTCGATACTGTGTACCGTTTTCAGAATATTTTTATTTGAAAATTATGAGTGAATTATGAGTTATAAGTCAAATTAATAGAATTTGTCACGCAGCACATATCCACATAGCAGCGCAAGTACCATGAATACAAATGGGAAACAAGTTTGAGTGCCGCCGGTGTTCGGTCGCAAAACTAAACTATTGGCGACTTTTTTAAAATAATTTTTTTAAATATTGTCCCTAGACTGGTTTAATTGTTAAAATATTTAATTTATTGTTAGAAAATATTAACTTTTATAGTACTAGAATATAGTATCATAATTTTTTTATTAAAAAAAAATTAAAGAGTACCTCAGAAAGAAGATCTTGATCTCTCAGTTCGATCCAATTCGAAGAATAGATAAATCAGCTCACGGATTTATCTTTTCGAGACTTTTAAACTAATTTAACTTACTAACTAAACTAACTCGTAGTTGAGCGCCAAGTATTTTAAAAAAAACTAAAAAAAGTGGAATCAATAAACCTCAAGCAAATCGAAACTTTTATGGAGAAGTTTCTTAAGTAGAGAGGAATGGAATAAAACTCCAGTGTGGCTTTTATATTTTTATTACAAAAACCTCGTATCTTACGTATTACTGCTAACTTCTTGCTATGGGTTATCATGTTTATTTACATGAGTTTTACGTTTAACTTATAAATTAATTAACATTTAAAATATATCACAGGTGTCCCTGATTAATAGGTTCACAACGATAATTACTAATGAAAGGTCAATAATGAATGGTGAATGAATGGTCTTTTTGGTAATGTCGAGAGCGTGGTCAACCGAAAACGAAACAGAGCCATTTGCAGGAACCTCGTCAACATGTTAGAAAAACGCTCAGACCTGTCGATTTTAAATTAAAGGGAGACACTATTTCCCGCTATTTTTGACTTAACTACTTTTAACCCCAAGCGAGGGTAAGAATTACCCCAACATTTTTAAATGGTATTGAGGGTCAAATAAGATGTCTTTTGAAAGATCTGATAATTCCCTTTACACTAGTCTTTAAATTTTACATTTCCTCCCAATACTTTGAAAAAAATTACATGTTAAAATTCCAATTATTTAAGTTGTTTACTTACTTCTTAATTGATTAAATGTTCAAACTGATGACCGCCCGCTCTCATACAATAATAAAGATTTTGTTCACTTTTCACACTTTTTAGCGCTAATGTCATAAACGCCAGATTCACCCCCTCCCTACTGGAAATACCCCTTAAATTTTTTCAAATGGCTTAAGGTATCATGTCATACCTCATTTAAAAGGTCTGGTAGATTGTATATTGTAGGGTGGGTCGTGAAGGCCATGCTGCCTCTCAAGCACTTAGACCTATCAGATCTTTTGTGCATAACCCTTAATCTATTCAAGGCCCGGGATTCCGAGATTCCTTCCGGGATTCCTTTAGTTTCCTGGGGGCTAAGTTTCTGACATCAAAGGGCTTTAGGAAGGCCCCTTCCAGAAACTTGAGCCTCATGCAAAAAAGCGCTGGGCATTCGCAAAGCAAATGTTCTGCAGTTTCAACGAAGTTCTCGCAGTAGCGGCAACTGTCACTCTCTGTTTTGCCCATCTTTTTCAGGTGAAAAAAAAAGGTCTGGTAAATCTCTATTCAATTATATTGTTTTGCCTTTGATACAAGCCTTCCATTGTTACTTAATCGTTGTTTAAAATTGGCTCTCTTTAAACTTCAATTCGAATTAATGCGCGGAATATTTGAATATATGATATTTGAGTGAATAATGAATTAAATAAGTTTTGGAAATAAAGTATTTTATAGATAACAATCGAATATAATAACAATAACAAACATATATAATTTTAGTAAACAAACACAAAACAAGAGTTTTCAATACAATTCCGGAGTAGATGCTCGCTTTTTAACCCAATTCCCAAAGCAATTAATTTTGCTTGCAAAACCGCAACAAAGGTTTTAGCATTAATTTCGCATAGTTCTTTATCCGTATTCGGAATTTTTCTGAAGTGGCACATCCCTTATTAGTTTTAATTACCATATAATAAAATATTAAAACTATTTGCAGGTACTATAATCAATTTTAAAGAATCACTTATTATATTTAAGTGATTTGCATAGCTATGTTGTATTTAAATGATTTTCATAACTATATATTTTAAGGTTAGCATTTCTGTTGAATTAATATCTTACTTTATAAAACGTTTGGAATAAAAATGTCGTTTGATTATAGAGCACAAAATGATCGAGATCGCTTGGAAGCGAAATTGGAAAGTTCTCAATCGGAGTTGGGAAAATCCAAGGCAGAATTGGACAAAGCCGCTGTCGAAGTTGGAAGAAGCGGAGCAGACTGGGAGGCGGCAAGACAGCGATTGACCCGATTAGAACTGGAAAACGAACGACTCAGGGGCGAACTCGAAAGAACACAGACCACCACTACTAGTTCATTCGGAAGGGTCACCTTCAGTAGCTCGCATGAATTAGATCGGTGAGTATTTTTTTTTTATTTACCGTTTTTATTTCCTTTCATTCAACTTATCTACTATAATACTAATTTTTATTACTGTAAAATTAGTATTTTTATTTTTACTACCTAGCCCTACATTCGTTAACAGGGTCATTACTAATAATTTTTTAATGGTTTATATTACCGCATTCTTTCTTGTTTTGATATAAACGCAATAATTTTTCCATACTCTATTTTAAAATGGTCAATCAATCAATATATTCCCATCATTCTATGGCGGAACATAGGGCCTCAACAAAGTTTCTTCATCGGACTCTATTTCTGGCAAGCATTTTGACTTCTTGCCATGATTTATTCATTTTTCGTATTTCACTTAATATCGATCTTCTCCAGGTTGTCTTTGGGCGGCCCGTAGCGCGGCTGCCTTGGGGATTCCACTCCAGGGCCATTCAGGCTATATTATTTTCAGGTTTTCTAAGGGTGTGACCCAGCCATCCCCATTTGCGCTTCCGTATCTCTGTGTCGGTCGGATTCTGGTTTGTTCTTCTCCAGAGCTCTTCATTTGAAATGCGGGCCGGCTAGAAAATACGTAATATCCTGCGTAGACATTTGTTCACAAAAACTTGCAGAGCTTTTAGTGGTTTTCCATGTTTCGCATCCGTACAGAAGAACAGATTTTACGTTTGTATTGAAGATACGTAGTTTTGTGTTGGTGGTGTATGCTCTCGAACTCCATACCCTGCTAAGCAATCCAAAAGCTCTCCTTGCTTTTTGTATTCTGGTTTTAATGTCTGTATCTGTGCCACCCTCCTTGTCAATTACACTTCCAAGATAAACAAAGTGTTCGACTAGTTCGATTGGTTGGTTCTCAATATGTAATGGATTAACTTTGTCAGTGTTAATTCTTAACTGTTTAGTTTTATTGATATTAATCTTAAGACCAACTTTCTTGGCTTCTTCACTGAGTCTGACGAGCTTCTGCATCATATCTTCAAAGGAGTGAGCCAGAAAACAGATATCGTCGGCGTAGTCTAGGTCTTCTAGCCGGCCATTGAAACCCCATCTTATTCTTCTGTCCTGGTCATTAGCTTTGCGGAGAACGGAATCCAGCACGATATTAAAGAGCATTGGAGAGAGGACACAACCCTGCTTCACTCCGCTTGAGATTGTTATAGGTTCGCTTGGTATTCCTTTGTGAAGTACTTGACATGAAGAGTTTGAATTTCGAAATGGTACGGAGTAATAAATCCTACTTATAAATGCAAAACGCTAACAGAGTGGTCAAACAAACTTTTATGATTGCTAAATGGTCCGCAACAGCTGTATGGTGTGGATCATTATATTTTACTTGAACCACCTGTTTTCATTTGGAACTGGATTTCCACATTTTTTCGACCGAATAATGTCCACTTTTCTTTATGAACTAGTCGATGTTTTGTCAACTTTTCTGGAATGATAACTCGCATTATCCATTACTATCACAGAATTAGGTGGAATAAGGTCTAACATTTTTTCAAAATATTCTTCGAACACATTGCCTTTTTTTGTAACGAAAGACGTTAATTAATGAATCCATTTTTTGACCAGTTAGAAAAAGACGTCTTTCTTCACCCGTAGCGAGAATTTAAGTGAATCAGATTTGGAATTTGAAAATTGTTCTCCTGAGATTACAAATTACGCTAATAACATTATAGAAAACCTACTTCCTTAAAAATCAAAATAGGAATATGAAAAATATTATTAACTTAAGTTCTTTAAAGTATTTTTTAATTTTTTATTCTTTGGTCGTGGAGAAAATAATGTCCGTTACACGGTTAGAATATACTATTCCGCACCTGTGCGAAAAGTATTTTGCACGCTTGTGGATATATGCTTCTTTCCGTGGAACTGTACAGTGTGGTATACGTTACTTTTCTATGTGGTCGTAGGAAAAAATATTTAACGTTGACCGGTAAGCTTTAAAAACAAGACTTGTTATGTATTAAATTTGGACTTTATGAGTTTTGTTAAAATTTTTGTGGATGGCTTTTTGTTGGACTTTATTGCTTTTATTATTAAGGATTTTTTTGTTATTGTTGGGTACTAAAAAAAATCCCATGATTTTCAAAGAAAGGGTCGTTATATACGACATAGGTACAATAGCATGGGATTATCAAAATAAAATCCAGAGAATACGAAATCGATCGTTATAGCGGGCAATAATTTTATCCAGATGGATACTAACAGTGGTTTTATTGCTTTAGTAAAACGTTTGGTTGTTTTTTCATCTTTAACAAGGCGTATACAGGGTGTCCCAAAAATATTGATCATAAATTACACCACATACACTGTGGTCAAAAATAGGTCGATTGAACCTCACTTACCTATATACAAAAATACACACAAAAAAAGTTACGGGTTGTTTAATTTAAAAATCTATATCTATTTTTTTAGCGCTGCTCGAAAACGGTGTAATATTAATTTTTGAAAATTTATGTAAGATACTACTAGTTGCATTCATTTGTTTTCATTTTTTATGGGTTTTCGGAGGTGGTCAACGCTCCTTTGACTCCCAACTTTTTTTTAGGGTAACGTTTTACAAAACATAAAATGCCACTAGAATCAAACATCAAACTTTTTTGTCTCCCTAGTATTTTTTTGTAAACATTGTAATTTAGGAGATACAATTACATTTTTAAATCACATTTTAAAAATATTGAATTTGAACTACATTTTCACAGACGCCGTTATTATTTAATTTTAATTTATAAACAAATAAGATATAGTAACTTAATTCAACATTCCTCTTTTTCCTGTATACAAGTTCTACATCATTTCAACAAGGAAAACCGAATGTTTTGAAGACGAAAATTTTTTAACGAAGAAGTTAGCAGTTTGCAAAATAAATTTATTAAAAATAAATGCGTTGTTTTCGTGAGAATCAAAGAAATGGATGAGGAGAGAAAATGTATGGGCCCTTGGCCTCTCCGAATGCCTAATTTAAGGAATTAAAATTTTAATTTATAGAGTAGAATAAAATGTTTAGTATTCCTTTTTCGAGTTACTACAATGGAAGATATAATGAAAGGAACTTAATATACAGTTAAAATAAACATCTTCTATAGCTTAAATCGGGGAAGCTGCGTATTTAATTTAACGTCCACTTAATAAATCATTAAATGTATAAATAATGATAACATTTTAAATACTTTACACGCATATATACATAAAGTTACGCCTTTTTCCCGTTGGGGTAGGCAGAGACCACTTCCTTCCACTTCCGCTACGGTTCTTACAGACAGTTTTTGCTTCCTCTACTTTCATAAGCTCTCTCATACAAGCTCGTCGGTTGTTGGTACTCTTGACCTGGCCTTTCTTCAAAACAATTTCGATCTAATCAAGATACGTTCGCCTAGGTCGACCAACCGTTTTGCCCATTCACACTTGCCTTATAAATACTTTAATAACTGATATATTTATTTTTATACTAATATTTTGGGCTAGAAAAATCCCATAAATGTGCAGTTTTTACCTTTGTTTTCTGATTTTGTATTATTTATTTATTAAAGAGGTAAAATTATAAACTATACATTGTAAAAGTTGGAATCTTTAGTTTAGATTAATCCCATTTATACTTCTGTCTGCCCAAAATAATTACGTTGTGCTAAAAAATACCGTGGATAAATATTGTTTATTTAAATTAAATGTATAAATTTGTGTGTGTATTATTTTAGAATGCAAGAAAGAGCTGATAAAACATCCTCTGATCTTAGAAGATGTCAAGCTGAATTAAGAGTGACTCAAGCAGATAGCGAAAGAGCACGCCAAGAGGCAACAGCATTGCAGGAAAAACTTGAGAAGTCTCAGGGGGAAGTATATCGCCTCAAGGTAGGTTTAAATATACAAGCCATAAACTCTTTATTTTACCATATAAATAGGATTTATTTTAGCTTAAACAATTTTGTTTCAGTAAAATTCATTCTAAGTTATTTTTTAAAAAATCAAAAAAAGGTAGAATTTTTTTTATAATTATTAGTTAATGTAAATTTGTATATAGATGATTCGAGTGATACATAAGAAAGTGGAATATGTAATGCAACACAAGGCAAAATTTAAAATATCTAAAATACGAGACATATTCAGACAGTAAGTAAGTCCATAACGGGCTGCGGTTTTTTGTTTTTTTAGGGTTGGCAACACTGAGTGGTAGAAGCGGATCTGCTGACCAGAGCAAGCATAGCAGCAACACGGTAGCACGTAAACTCACGTTGTAATGTCCAGTTGCGTGAAAGATGTCAGTAACAAATTCTGCCAACTGCAAATCACGTGCTGTGATCCGATTTCTATTAACGGAAAAAATAACATTTCTATTATGACTGGATATAAAACGTGGGTGGCTCATTACATGCCTGAGACAGTAATAAAATGTCAGTGGCGTCACACAAATTCCTCATTTATCAAAAAATTCAAAACCACAATTTCGGGCAAAAATCATAGAGTGTTTTGGGACCGAAAAGGAATCATTTTGGACGACTTTCTACCTTAGGAGACCATTAAAGCCAAATGACATTGTAAGATCGTAAAAAAATCAAAGGAAGCATTTAAAACAAAAAGAGAAGAATGCTGACAAGTGACAAGTGTGCATGTTGCAAGACAACGCTCGTCCTAACACAGCCTTAACCACCAAGGCACTCTTGGACTTATTTGGTTGGGATGTTTTAAACCATCCTCCGTATTCCCCTGACTTGGCGCCTTTAGATTATCATCATTTTACCGCCATGAAGGCACACATAGGTGGAATTAAATCAACCGACAAACAGGTTTACAAAGAGGTTTTGAAGTGGGGTAAGGAGCTGGCGGCAAAGTTATTCAAAGAGGGCATAAAGAAGCTTGTACCACGGCTTACCACATGCATTGAACGGAATGGAGATTATATGGAGAAATAGTCGTGTATTTTTTTCCACATAAACTTTTTCTATTAAAATATAAAAATCTAGTACACTTACTTTCTGAACATACCTCGTCTGTACGTGTTTTTACTAATTTTATCACGTAATAAAATAATTTAAAACAAACGAAGGTAAAAAAATAATTCGATAACTTAATAAAAAATTATAAGTTGTTTTTTTAATTTTCAAATAAATACTTCTGCAGTTGTACAAATTGATTTAGTACAGTGCAAAAGAAGTAGTTTGGCGGGCGAAGGCCGTGTGCGCAGTAGCAAAATCCGCTGTACGTACGATTTAAATCATTTCTCTCGCAACTCATGTCGTGTTCACTTCAAAAGTACAATCCGAGACATAAATTTTAGTGGAGTGAGACTCACGATTACTGAAAATTTCGTCGTCGCCAATCGGATTGTTATTCGAATGTTTTCGTTGTGCGCAGATTTTGTGACCTTTGCCAGCCAAGCTACTTCTGTTGCACTGTAATATTGTTAATTTCTAGGCCCGACTAGAAAATTCTCACCAAGAACAAGAGAGTCTTCGGGAAGAATTGGAGAGAGCACAGTCAATCACGGCGAAACTGCACTCGGACAAAGATCGAGCGTACGGAGAATTGGAGAAAGCACGCGAAGAATTGGAGCGTACGTCGGCGACCTTGGGAAAGGCTCAACTGCAACAAGACAAACTACAGAACGCTCTAGACAAAGCACAGACAGAAGTCGACAAGTTACAAGAAAAGTTAGACAAGTCACTTGGAGAGACCAGACGGGTATGTAAAATTTTTAAGACTTTTACAATATGTGTGTGCGTGTTTAAGTGTTTATAATTAATTAATTAATTATAATTAAGAGCATTCTACTTGTTTAAATTAATATTTATATTGTAATTAGAACAATTGCTATTATTATAAGTATTCATACATACATACATACATAAAGTCACGCCTTTTTCCCGTAGGGGTAGGCAGAGACCACTTCCCTCCACTTGCTACGGTTCGTACACACATCTTTTGCCTCCTCTACTTTCATCAGTGCTCTCATACATGCTCTTCGGTTGTTGGTACTCTTGACCTGGCCTTTCTTCAAAACAATGTTGATCTGATCGAGATCGATGTTCTCCGAGGTCGACCTCTACCGATTTGCTCATTCACACTCGCCTTATAAATTTGTTTCGTCAATCTTCCTTCATCCATCCTTTCTACGTGTCCAAACCATCTAAGCATTCCTTTATCTATCTTTGTGACCACATCTTCTTTTACACCACAGCGTTTTCTTATCTCACTATTCTTAACTTCATCCAACCGAGTCACTCCGTCTATACTTCTCAGACTACTCATCTCATCTACTTATAAGTATTCAATTTGTTTAAAATAGTTGGTAGGTATATTTATATACCTGTCGTTGAATTTATTGCAATAAACGCGATCAAAAATTATGCATACATACATAAAGTCACGCCTTTTTCCCGTAGTGGTAGGCAGAGACCACTTCCTTCCGCTACGGTTCGTACAAACATCTTTTGCTTCCTCTACTTTCATCAGTGCTCTCATACATGCTCTTTGGTTGTTGGTACTTTTGACATGGCCTTTCTTCAAAACAATGTTGATCTGATCGAGATATCTTCTCCGAGGTCGACCTCTACCGATTTGCCCTTTCACACTCGCCTTATAAATTTGTTTCGTCAATCTTCCTTCATCCATCCTTTCTACGTGTCCAAACCATCTAAGCATTCCTTTATCTATCTTTGTGACCACATCTTCTTTTACACCACAGCCTTTTTTTATCTCACTATTCTTAACTTTATCCAACCGAGTCACTCCGGCTATACAATTCTCAGACTACTCATCTCCGCAGCATTAATCCTATTTTCATGCTTCTGCCAAACCCAACATTCACTACCATACATAAGTGTAGGAACCAACACACCTCTATGCACCGCCAGACGTGCCTTTTTTGACACTTTCTGGCTATTCATAAAGCTATGCAGTGCCCCATTCATTTGTTTTCCTGCCAACACCCTTCGCTCAAAGTCACTGTCATACTTTTCATCTCTAGTAAATTTTGAACCCAAGTACACAAATTCATTAACTTGTTCCACTCCTTCTCTCTCAATCGAAACCCCACAGTTTGTCATGCTTTCTTCTCTTTCAAAACCATTACTTTCGTTTTGCTCACATTATGCAAACTATTAAAAAGCAAAATGTCAGCTATTTTAAATGGTAAGTCGTTATTTTGTTGATATGGTAATGATGACAACTTCCTGGTCTAGTCCGGGAAATACATTCGTTCCGGACTAGGCCGGAAAAATTCTATTTCCTCACATAAAAAGCATCCGGGAAATGGGTAGGTACCTACTATGGGTTCAAATTTGCCGATATCCAATCATTGATTATTCTCATCATTGAGAAATAACTAATTCCCCACAATTTCTTTTATTCGTTTTTGTACCTGACTTTTAAGTACCCTCTTTCAATGAACATTCTTGCAGGTAATATTGTTTCGGAAGATTCATGTGCTACTTACATTTTATTTCTTGGAAAGAGACCCTAGTGAATTCCTAAGCATAATAAATAAAAGATCTGGACAACTTTTTTTTCTCCAAATCGTTTTCTATCACAGCAGAAACTTTTTTTTTCTTGTTTAGTGATGACATTTTTGCCATGAAACGTAATTGATAATCCAACACCAGTTTTTCCCCTTTTTTGCCCTTGTCGACCTTTTAATTATTTTAGAATCAATTTTTAGGATAAAGATTTCCAGGAATATAGAGATAATTTTATTAGTTGGAGCATTGATAACTTTATTAATAATTAACACACTTTAGTACTACCATGAATTTGTGTTGCAGTTTTCTGAATGCAACAGGTAGCTTTGTATGTGTTTGTCCATTTATCAGATTTTATAGCAATTTACATTGTTCTTGACCTTTTCTTTGAGTATCTTTATCGTTAAATGATGATTTTTTGCAAGGGAGAGCTTTTTTTTTTGGTGTTTCTCAAAATCGCCCCCAAAATTACTAAGCCTTAAAATGGCCACGGCTTACACGGGTACCTGGACACCCATAGCCGAGAATCGCCACGGGCGTTCATAGGTCTTTAAATGGCTCTTTTATTTATAGAAAAATATGTGCAGGGATAATCATTGTATTTTGACACATACCTACAGCTAATTTTAATAATCAGATCAGTGTTGTGTAAATTATAATAAAAAAATGCAAAAATGAACCCCAACACATATTACAAATTTACGTATGTATTTCAATATTAAAAATGTCATACAGAAAAAAATAAGGGCACACAACGAATTTTACAGTGTAAAACAACAATATTAAAAAAGACATAGAAATAAAGTAATTACATTTTTTTGCAAATTACTAATTAATGGCACAATAATGAGCAACGCACTTTACAAACGGGATATAGCGCCATTTTTTAATTGTTTGATTAAATGTTCAATCTTTCTTAAGTACTAACTTTTTCTTCTTTCGTAAACGTTCGTCGACCCTTTGCATTTTGATATAAGTTTGATATTGAAAATCGTTAATTAGAACGTTCATGAACGTATACAAATCTCGGTGGTAACTTAGGTTAGGTTAGGTTACGTATCAAAATTATTCGAAGCTAACTGCACTTTATTTCTTGATGTCGGCAATGGTGGTGTAATCCGTATTCTATCTAGCATAATAACAGTTTTTCCTAATGCTGATCCCCTTTGGTAATGATACTATCGGCGCCTTCTACGCTCTGTACACCCAAACGTATGGCTTTGTCAGGCTTTATACTGCAGTCTTCGACAGCTTTTCTTTTTGCAGCTTGAGTAACTAGTTGCCGGATAATTTTCCGCTCATGGTTTTGGCAACAGTGGTCATTTGCCCTTAGGGATTCGCTTCCTTTGCTTGTCGTACTAATTACAACTTCCATTAATATAAGTTATCTAACTTGAACGACACGGAAAACTATCTCAAATACATACACGTTACTTAGTTCATAATTAAGAACATACTGTTAATTAAACAAGGACCCGGTTAAAGCTAAAATTATACCCAAGGGAAATAAAATTTGGAAATCCCCAAGAAGCTATTTAGAGTGGTGGCGATTTTTGTCTACCGCCGTTTTATTTCCATTGAATTAAAACATAACGATTGAAAAAAAAAGCAATTTTCAGCCAAATGATACAAAAATATAAATTAATATTATTACAAACATTTTGCTAGATAGAGAACATCAGGTCTCTATTAAATGTTAAAAAATTTGAATTTAAATGTATAAAAACAATTGATATATAGCGTTGGGACCATACAACCGCTTTTTTCAGCTTTTTAGTTTAAACGTCTATGTTTCACAGCACACGCGAACATATAATCGTATACACTCATTGTTTTGTCTTTTTGGACACATATTTGGACTTCGTCGGTGCATTTGGGCTTTTATTTTTTGTTATTTTCTCGCTGACCTGTCCCTGTCGGTAAAAGAAACGAAAATATTTGATATGTATTATAACCAATTCGTTCGGTTCCTCGTCGATCTGTCGTAAGAAATTATTTATACCGGTAGAAAGTTTCTAATTCGCCCGCCAGTCCTTAAAAAATTCAAAAGATTTGACCAATGTGGTCGTACAAAGTACAACGAGTTATTTACGTTAGATGAAATCTATAAATCCTCCACCAGTTTAACCAAACAGCTAAATCACTCAACACGACTATGTCCGGTTCAAAAACACGTTGCATCACAACATCAAAAACACCGTTAAGATGCAAACTTGAAGTAGATGGAGAGGTCATACAACAGGAGATGAAGTTTAAATATTTGGGTATAGAACTGTCCAGACATGGTGACGTTGAAGCGGAAGTAAGAGAACAAACGGCAAGGGCGGCGACAGTGGCAGGTTGTTTGAACGACTCTATTTGGAAAAACAAAAAATTAACACCCAGGTGAAAAGCAAGATCTATTAAACCGTTAGTAGGCCCATAATGACATACACTGCGGAAACTAGGCCAGAAACTCAAAAAACAAGGTGACTTATGGAAACAACGGAGATGAGAATACTGAGACGAATTGATGGCAGAACTTTATGGGACAGAGAGAAGAGCGAAGACATAAGAACCAGATGTGGGGTAGAGAACATCAACGAATGGACCCAAAACAGTAAAAAGGAATAGAGCGCGCACATTGACCTGATGGGGGATCAGAGAGTCGTAAATATCGCAAGAGACAAGTCACCTATAGGACACAGGAGTGTGGGTCGCCCGCGAAAGCGGTGGAGCGACAATATATAAGGCTGGCGGATGAAGATAAACAGGCTTTAAGTCTAATTAAAAAGAAAGAAGAAGAAAAAAAAATCTATAATATGGAATGGCATATCCAGACTGCGGATCAGATCATTCAATAATTCCTTACGTGCTTGCCAGGCACTATTTATTATGACTTTATGTAGTGACATTATGAAATTATTATGGGAGTGGACTTCTTGGACCATGCCATGAGGCAAAATTAGGTTACCGTGGAAATGGGTACTATTCAAAGCGTATTTTCATGACTTTATGTGCGTTAGCAAGAAGGAGATGTAGTGGAAAGGCATAGGGGATGTTCTCGTATTTCAACTCCTGTGCAAGATTGCATGAAAAAAAAATTCGTATCTGTCGACATTTGTGTTTAAGTATTCTTTTTTGGCAAAATAAAAATTAGGCAATTGTACTTTTCACAGATGAATCCCGGTTTTAACCTAAACCTAATAATGCAACCCGTGTCCGCAACGATCAGGAAGTGCATATTTTTCTAGGGACCGGGAAAGGATCAGTATCGGAAAAAGAATCAACCTCATTCTGTCGGAAAAGAGTTCTTCTTGTAGAAAGACCAAAAAACAACTTCGAAACGCTTGGAATGAGGTACTACAACGCTCCATCGATTACTTAATTCTGAGTATGCCCAGATAATGTCGAAAGGTTTTAAATAATCTAGGAGGTCGTACACATATACTGAATCGAATTTATGTTGGTTTTTTGTTTCCAATCAAAGAGGTCATGTAAATTTTCAAATTTTTTGTTTTCTTGAAAAAGTAGAATTGTTGTTTGCATATTTTTCTTTTCTTTTATTTCAAGTTTGTATATTTATATTAAAAAATATACCTAATAAAATCAAAGTTTTAAAAAAATTACATATTTTTTAAATATCCCTAAACATTGCGGTTGTGCCTAGTTTTAATACGTACGGTTTTCAATTTATTATTCAATGTTACTTTCAGTAATATTAGAGATGATTACCGTTGGGAGACCGCCACAGCTCTTTATGTATTTTATATTGTCGTAATCGAGTATTTACTACCTACTACAATTTGTATTTCTGTTTCAAAACTAATTAACATTTATGCATTATCATTGATATGCCAAGTTTGTAGTGGCTTTTTATTGTTGTTCCATAGAATTTTTTTTCTTCATTTTTGCATCTTAATTCCTACATCCCTACATACGTTCATATAATGTTTTATTACTTTTTTGTAGTAATTATCCAGAAACTTGGAGTACTTCTTTTATAGTTTATTATTATCACTTTTATCAGTGTATGTGTAATATATTCATATTTTAAATAGTATTTTTTATCTTTTAAAGGTTTAAATCCCGTTTAAGTTACTTTCTTTAAAAAAAATTTGTATTAACAACCTAGTTGTTAAAATTCTTTTTTTTTACACCGATTTTTAACATGATATTATCTTCTTTTAAAATTTATGTTTCTAATTGTTTTGTGTTTTGTTCTGGTCTTTTATTTATTTATGTAATCTATAAGGCGATGTGTTACTGTATGTTCCTAGTTATTTTTTACTTTATTTTGATTAATTAATAAGTAAACTAATATTTATAATCCGGGCAATGAAAGAGCAGACCAGTTAGTAAGACAAGCATCTGAAACACCATTCACAGGGCCAGAACATGTGCTTGGAATCAGCAAAAACCAATGCAGGACCCAGATTAACGAGTGGATGAAAAGGAAACACCAACAACACTGGAAACAAAGCGACGGTCAAATACACAGCAAAGTCATGGTAGGGCACCCAAGCCAAATTCTGATGGCTAACCTTCTGAATCTGAACAGAACAAAGGCACGCATTATAGTAGGTCTGTTGACTGGACTCTGCGGCCTAAGTATACACCTAAACACCATGGGAATGGATTGCAGACTATGTGGTGAAGAGGAAGAAACAGCCTCTTACATCATTTTCAAATGCGACGCACTAGGAAGAGGCGTCACAAAGAACCTTCGGAGAGATCAGCCCGAAAATGGGCGTAAATCCAAAAAAACCTCATAAACAGGCTACTGAACCTAAAAAATGGCACAAACCTGTTTGTGTGAGGAACCACTCACGAAAGATACAATAGACTCCAGATGGTCGCAGTATCACAGGGAGGTCAAGTGCTAACCCGGTCTCTTGTTCGTTAGCAACAAACCAACCAACCAATATTTATAATCACGTCCTTTTTTCTGACCAGGTTATTTATTTCATTTTTAATTCCAGTTTTTCGTAGTAATATTTTTTTTTAACTTTTTATATTCTATCTTCTTTTTCCTCGAAAATCATTAGCTTCCTTGATTCTCATCTTAATTTATTTACCATATTGCTTTTTACATGGCTTGCACTTTCGGATTCGGGTACTGTTACAGCTATAAAGTCTTATAGAATTTTTATTTTACTTATTTTAGTAAATGTTTTTGATTTTTTTTATTCGCACTTTTAACTTGTCTCTTGTTGCCATTATTTGGTAATAATCGCTTTCCACCTTAAATAAAAATATTAAATGTATTAAACTTCGAAGCAATAGGTCAATTGCAAGGTTCAGTAAATTAAAGTAAAATTTAAAATAATATAAAATTGATATAATTATAATAATAGTGGTAATTTTCATACATACGAAAATATACCGTTTGAAATTGCAATGCTTACATTATTTATTAATAAAATTAAATATATTTCAGCTTTTAAATTGGCTTTATTCAAAGGTGGAGACATTAAACTGTTATCAAACAAATGATCAAACAAAATTGTAAAAAAAATAGCATTAGTTGTTGGCTCAGGGGCCGAAGTAATAGATTAATTAATTTGAACGAGTTGTAAATTCGTTCAACATCAATTGATCCTTTGAAAATCGAACTGTATCTGCGAATCGACTCGAGACTTGCAATTAACAAAAAAATGATTTGAAAATATAACAACCAACTTGTAAAGAAAATCGACTTACCATAGGATGGAGCATATAAGTCTATGTACTTAATAAGTAATAAGTGTCACATTGGCTTTGATTTTTTTATTTAAAATATAAATGTTTGTATGGTTTATTGTAATAAAATGTTTTCTCAAGTAATATATACATTTATTAAGATATTACCATCTACAATATAATTAACTCTTTAATCGTTATTAAACGTAAAGCACAACAAAATTATACCTTTTAATAAATATTTTTGTAGCCGACTTGTCAGTTTTATATGTATTACGCATTTCAATACAATATCTTTTTATATGGTCATTGGCTTGTTTCCAAATTATAATGTAATGAAATATCAATATTCAACTTAATTTACTACAGTCAGAATTATACTTTATGATTATGGCTCAAAAGTCGTAAAAGTTTGAATGTTGATTGGGGGTGCTGAATAAACATTATTTTATTATCAATAATTATAGCAGACGTATTTAACGAAAACATATTTTAGAAACAGTAAAGCATTGTTTATTAAACTAATTAGTATGCATTTACAATGATTCAATGTTTTAGTTATATCGTAAGAAGATTGAGTGTTTCTTTTTTTTTAACAATTTTAAATCAATGAAAGAAGAAAAACGCTTATTGTGTATCGTTCTACCTTGTTCACATAATTGTTTTTATTTTAGTAAACCTCACAATAATAAATCTAATGAGGTAAGGCTAGACGATCTCGGTGGCTATTGTACTCTGACGACATAATGTAGAGAAGCTCTGGCTTGTTAAAAATATTATAATGATGACAATTAGTTTTTTATTGGTCAAATGCCGCAATAATTAATTAAAAAAATGTTTTTTGTTCATAGGTATAGAGGTTATATTTATATTAGAGGTTATTTTTACATTGCAATGATCGGTAAAATTGTGTCGTATATATGGTATTAAAACAAGTTAAGAAGAACAGTTTTATTTCGAACACAAAAATTCACTACTTTTCCATGGGTAATTATTTATGGACTTACTCTACCTGTAAGCAGCACCTAAGTAATTATAATACCATCGTTTTTAAGTAAACCCTAAAACGTGTCAAATAATATACTTATAGAAAGATATTTAATCATTCTACTCTCAAGGGCACCATCTTCATTTCTTCTTTAATTCAAGGAACCAGCCCCTTGTATACCTATTAACAAAAATGACTGCCATACATTTTTTGCACTGTAAAGTCTAATTAAAATTAGTTTTTCTTATATTTTAAATTACATATTTCAGATACAACTGGAGAAAGAAAAAGTGTCATACGACTTAGAGAACATCCAGTCGCAATTGGACAAGGTTCTCGGCCAGTCTGCTCGTCTGCAGAAAGAAAAAGAATCGGCGCAAGTGGAGTCAGATCGGCTGAGAGATAAAGTTGAAAAAACTCAAGTGAGTATCGCATTTCAATAAGTTTCTTTTACTTATAAGGTAATTCAGTAAATTACTGGATTAAAAAATGTGGAGGTGTTACCACCAGCAGGCGTAATTTTAACTATGTTGAAAATGTTATACTTGGTTTAAAAACGGTCCTCTAAACTGTTAGAATATACTCAACATAAACTGCATCAGCGTCAACGTAGAGGAAAGTGCCCAAATTTCGGATACTTTTTGTTGGAACGATTTATCGTTTAAACCACTTACGTAAGGATTTTCATATTAATATGTACTTTTACTATGGCTAGAAAAGAGCACTATTTTGTAACAAAAATTTGCAAATAAAGTTGTTGGAATCACTGATTACAACACTTTATTCATTTTTCTAAGTTTAGATTTAAATTAGTCTCGAGCCGACCCTGAGCGCCCTCAGGCAATTTATGTTTTGTTTCAAACCGCAAACGGCTGTAAACTGTTACGAATTCTGAGAACTTCCCTCTTCATTCGCGATATCTCTAGCCGACACGGTCTTGATTCGCGATATTTCCGCTTGGCACGATGGGCAGCCAGCCGGCTTTCCCCGCTCACCGCGCTGTCACTAGTCACTACGATCAACAGACAGTAGTATCTTTCAAGATGTCTTCAGATAATTCGTTTCACAGCGATCGAAGAGATCGATTTTTCCTGATTATTCGCGGCGTTCGAATTCAGCGTTTGTTATTTCTTCCAAGTCATTCAGTTAGTAAAGGTGAATTTACGTAAAAAGGCAAATCATTAATTGTACAAGTGCATAGTGTATTTTGAAGAGAGATATATTCAGTGTCAAATATATTTTTTTAAAACCAATGCCCTAGGATTTAAACCAGTCCACTGTTATCCTGTTATCCCCTTGTACAGAAAATGGAGTTATAAACCCTTCTCCATACAAAAATAAAACTACAGTTTTTTGTTTTTTTTCCATAATGGCATAATTTCGGATATCAAATTTAAGACACTTAACTAATTTACTAATACCAACCAGAGAAGACTGGTTGAAGAAAACACCATTGACCAGCCTAGGAGTGAAACGATGGTTCACTGACGGATCAGGGTACCAGGGACGCTACGGGGCAGGTGTGTTTCGATCATCCTGCAACCATAGGGAAAGCATAGCCCTGGGGAAATACGCCTCGATCTTCTAGGCCAGAGTATAGGTGAAATAATAGGGGTGGGAGGATAAATCCTTGGCGTACTCATCTTTGTATTTCGATTACATCGCTGTCTTCGGCTTCTATTTGTATATTTTTAAGCCCCAGTCATCTAATACGACTTTTCTAAAGATCTCTATTAGTTTACTTTGTCAAATGCTTTTTGATAATCCACGAAGCATGCATACACATCGCAGTTCGTATCACGACATCTCTGAAATAGCACTTGTACAAAGAAAAATGCTTCTCTTGTACCCATTGCGTTCCTGAAGCCAAATTGCGTCCTTCCAATGTGCTCTTCGCATAGCTTATATATACGTTGGTGTGTAACCCTTAGAAAGATCTTCAAGAGATGGCTCACAAGACATATTAAGCGATATTCTGAGCATTGTTTAGCGAAGATGTGGTCCGGCCCTGAAGTGCCCCCTGCACAGGACTAAGGCTGTCAGGATTTCGCCCGGTTTCCTGTAGGCTCCGTTAGCGACGGTGCTCCCCCACTACCGTGCATCCATTAGCACGGGTCGCATAACACTTTGGATTGGGAGTCTTTTAGTCGCCTTTTACGACAGGCAGACCATACTTGGGATCTATTCTATTTTCTTCGTATCCCCAGGAGAGTGTTTGTCTAATTTCTTGTTCTTATACTTTTCATCCTTAGTATTAATTTTGGGATCATTTCTTTCCTGGTGTTACCAACTCTGTTGGGCAGATGGCAGGTTTACAGATTCGAAACAATAATCGTTTTTTTAGTTTATTTAATATAATTGGTAGACTTGAAGCTGTTACATAAACTAATAAAGCTTTAAATTAAAGTAAATATTATTTGTACTTTTTCATAGAAAAAAACTGCATTATTGTATTAATAAATATACCCCCAAAAAAACTGTTTCATATTGTAATTAATAAGGCGACAGCACATAATGTATCTGTAATACTTCTGGTATCAATAGGTTACAACAAAAAAAATTTTCACATCATTTTTTTTTTCAGACTGCTATTAATAGAATACAGAAAGAACGAGACAGTTTTCAAGATGAATGCGAAAAATTGAAAGAGAGGGTGGAAATGCAACTGACGCAAACGGCTAAAATCCAAAGAGAACGAGCAGAGATAGAAACTGAACTCGACGTTCTTAAAGATAGATGGGAAAAGACACATTCTTCACAACAAAAACTACAAATTGAAAGGGACGACGCCCTTTCAGAAGTAGATTTATTAAAAGAAAAGTTGGATAAAGCAATATACGCATCACAAAAGGCCATAGATGAAAGAGAGAATGTGCACAAAGAATTTGATAAATTATTGGAAAAATATGACAGGTATTTATGTTATGATTTTCAGATTCGTTATGAATTTTATATTAATAATAACCTGTCTTGCGACATTTTAACCATGTGTGCAAACTAATTTGTTTGTTTCTTTTTTATTTTTTCCGATATTGTTTTCTGTTTGGCAAACTGTATGCAAATATATTGATTAAAAGAGTAACGAATGAAACTGAAAAGATGATATGGGATGTGCAAGCAGGATTTAGAAGAGGAAGGAGATGTATGGATCAGGTCGTTTCATTACGAGGTATAGTCGAAAAATTCTTGGCTAGAAGTCAGAAGGTCTACTGCGTTTTTATGGACTTGGAAAAGGCTTATGACAGAGTGGTGAGGAGTGAATTGTGGTCAACATTATCCAAGTATGGGGTTTAATACGAGCACTGGAATCACTTTACGAGGATTTCACTGCTAGTGTCAGAATAAACGGAGCTTACACGAAATGGTTTAACATTGAAAAAGGTGTGAGACAGGGATGTGTGGCTTTGCCATGGCTGTTTAACTTATACATAGACGATTGTTTAAACTATTTGAAAGAGAGTGCATATGGATTGAAAATAAATGATTTGATCGTCAAATGCCTTCTTTACGCCGATGATTAAGTCATATTAGCGTTATCTGAAGAGGAGTTGCAGGCGATGGTTAATGTTATGCATGATGCCCTGAAAATCAAAGGGATGAAAATAAATGTAAGCAAAACAAAAGTAATGGTTTTTGAAAGAGAAGAAAGCATGACAAACTGTGGAGTTTCGATTGAGGGAGAAAGAGTGGAACAAGTAAATAAATTTGTATACTTGGGTTCAAAGTTTACGAGAGATGGAAAGTATGACAGTGACATTGAGCGAAGGGTGTTGGCAGGAAAACAAATGAATGGGGCACTGCATACCTTTATGAATAGCCAGAAAGTGTCAAAAAAGGCACGTCTGGCGGTGCATAGAGGTGTGTTGGTTCCTACACTTATGTATAGTAGTGAATGTTGGGTTTGGCAAAAGAAACATAAAAATAGGACTATTGCTGCGGAGATGGGTAATCTGAGAAGTATAGCCGAAGTGACTCGGTTCGATAAAGTAAAAAAATAATGAGATAAGAGGACTCTGTGGTGTAAAAAAAGATGTGGTTACAAAGATGGATAAAGAAATGCTTAGATGGTTTGGACACGTAGAAAGGATGGATGAAGGAAGATTGACGAAACAAATTTATAAGGCGAGTGTGAATGGACAGGTCGGTAAAGGTCGACCTCGGAGAACATATCTCGATCAGATCAACATTGTTTTGAAAAAAGGCCAGGTCAAGAGTACCAACAACCGACGAGCATGTATGAGAGCACTGATGAAAGTGGAGGAAGCAAAAGATGTGTGTGAGAGCCGTAGCAAGTGGAAGGAAGTGGTCTCTGCCTACCCTATGGGAAAAAGGCGTGACTTTATGTATGTATGTTTGGCTAGTTCACTAATATAATTTGCATCCATCTTCCGTTAGTATATTTCTTAGAATTTCTGGTCTTTATAATATCATTTTCATTTTGTTTTTCTTTTATTTTTGTTTGCTATCACAGTTTTAGTTTTGTTGATGTTAACTTTCATTTTCATGTTTTGTTTTTCTTCAGTCCATGCATCTACCAGCTTTTGCATTTTGCTCTTGGTGTTTGATAGCAATATCTCGTCGTCTGCGAGTATAAGGGACTACTTAGTTGCTTAATTGCTTTAGTTCCTGTATTTGATTACTGCATTCATTCATACCATTATGTTATTTATAGTTTTTTTTGAGTTCCTGCGTTATTGTTGTGGATGCGGAATGTTCAAGTATTTTAACTAAACATGATAATATTTTGATTTTGTAACAAGTTACAATTTAATTGATTGTGTTTCTTTTGGCTTTGAAAATATAAATACTTACGACAAGAAAACTCCTCTGGTATAATTTAATAAATTGACTTTCACCATCATTGTTACAGATCCCAAAGTGATTTATACAGAATTCAAAATAAACTAGATACAGTTTCAGCTGACAAAGAACGACTAGAATTAGAAGTAGAGAAACAGCAAATTCTTTCGACCAAATTACGAGAAGATCAACGAAAAATTCAAGATGAAATGCAGAGAACACAAGAAATGTACGATAGAGTAGCAATGCAGTTGGGAAGGTAATAAGCATTTTTATGATTTAAAATGTAAACTGATTATAAATTTAATCAAGGAATTTAATTTTGATTTAAAATAAACGGAAACACGCTACCCGGGCTAGAGATAATCTGTTTTGACTGCCCAACTCTTGAAGGGTTTCCAAGCAATCACAAATAAGTTAGAAGATAACTTGTATAGAGCTAATTACTTTTATTGCCGTTTGGCCATTAAAAAAATTATATTTCCGTACAAGTGTGCGGTTAAAAAATTACATTTTATCTAAAAATTTAATGGTGTTATATTCAATAAGCGACTAATGTTTTCTGAAGGTTCATAGTCAACCAAATCAAACATTTGTTGTTCTTTTGTGGATTTCTAGCTTGCCTTTTTACGCTGGAATTTCTTCGAGTGGTCATAAACTTTTTTGTTTCCCTTGTAGATTGTAGGGGGGTCGTATCAGATCTTTTGTGTAGATTAAGGGTTAAATCTATTCGAGGCCCGGGATTCCGAGACTTCGAGTAAATTTTATCAGTTTCCTGGGGGCTAAGTTTCTGACATCGATGGGCTTTAGGAAGGCCCCTTTCAGAAACTCCTCCTCAGATGATGCTAACATGACCTGATCATCGGCGTAAAGGAGGCATTTGACGATCAAATCATTTATTCTCAATCCATACTCACTCTTTAAAACTTATCAATAGGAAAAAATATGATCAAAGTTAATATATATTCCTATACTATTTATACAAGTATATAATCAGTAAATAACGATATTTTATGTAATTTTGTCATAAGTTTCATGCAATTAATCTTTACATACCTTTTAAATGTTTTGGTTTTATTCAATAGGTCTTACTTTTCTTTCCACTTGTTCTAATCATTATCCGGACAAGATTTTTATTTGACTCCTTAATTTTTTTAAAAAAGTGCGACGTCGTTATTACAGCTTTCTATACCTTGTTCCTGCTCAATAGTGACAAAATTTCTCCACTGTGCGAGTCTTATGTACCTATATTGGAAGGATTATCCAATGTAGAAATAAAGTTTTAATATCTCTCGGCATAAAACCAGATCGGACCAAAACATTATAATATTAATGGCATATTCAAAATTTGAATTTAAAGAAATTTAAAAAGGCATTTTAATTATAGAATTGCGCAGTTAAAGATAATCCTTAAAAACTACTAATGTTGGTCGCAAGATAAATCCAGGCTAAGAAATATCACGCAAAATGTTGTCCTAAAATTAATATTTACCCTTGAATTTGATATTTTCTGAAATTTTTTTCTATTACGTAGGTACAAAATCCATCGTTTTCTTTTATATTTAAATGAATAAAAATAAAATGTTTCTTATCAACCAATAAAATCAATATATTGTTGGTTTAATTTTTCAGTTTTGGTTATTCATACACATAATGAACATTTTTGACCTATAATAAAAAAAATAAAAGTAGCAAAAGTCAACCATAAAAAGGTAAATTCAATAATGATTTAAATTTTCCATACATTAAATCTAACAGAAATAATAATTTCAAACAGTTTTTACTTATTGGTAATATTGGTAATCAATTAAAAACCTTTTTAAAATGAATTTATTGTCCTTTTCAGGTCCAAAGAACTTGAAGAAAAATCTAAAGAAGAACTGGAGAGAATGAACATTGACATTGAAATGGTAAGAGATAGATACGAAAAGGCACAAATAGAAATAAGAAGATTCCAAAGTGAAAAGGAAAAGCTGCAAGCCGATAACGAAAGGATGCAATATGAAATAGAAAGAACTCATGGTCAAATGACTAAAATTCAAGTAAGATTAATTTAACAACATACTTTTCATCGCTTAACACCAAAAACTTTTTAATGGATATATTTTTTAGAATAAAATCAAAACAAAATAGCTTTGTTAAAAATAAATTTGTAAATTATCCCGTTGTAGAGATCAATTTATTATTGTTAGGGATTACTTCCGGTTGAATCAGTCGGAGTAGGATGAAACGTCAATAGGACGTTTATTAAAATATACTCAAATATAATGTTTATCTTAAATTAGTAACCAAAATACAAATAAATAATAAAATACAAAATGACTCGTTGACGTCTTTGATTTTATAGTTGTCATTCAGAATAAAAAAATGTCATTTTGCAAGTTTTGATTTAGCATCACAATTCATGACATTTTAACTGACATCCGCCACATCAGCTCCCCTGCAGATCTAAGGTCGATAAAAGTCTGGCTGGGAAACGCACATGTCTCCCGGAACGCGGGGTGCGTCTGGGTTGAATGGCGGCAGGCTCTGGCTCCACACGTGAGTCTGATGTTGGTTCGGATGTCGCAAGTATGTACGCTGGTTTAACTCTGTCTAACAGATTTACAGGATTTATCAAACAATGATAGATGGTAGCATATCTGCCAAGATTATATCTACCAGTCTTGGCAGGTATGCTACCATCTTTCAGGCTGAAGTCTTCGCTATCGAATTGTGTGCAAGAGAGCTGACTAATAGACCTCTAGCAAACAAAACAAAACATAAGTATAATATCAGACCGCCAGGCTGCTTTAAAAGCACTGAGCTCCAACAAAATGAATTCTAAGCTTGTATGGAATTGCATCGAATCTCTAGAGTACCTTGGTGCGAACAACAGGGTGACCTTGCTATGGGTACCAGGGCACCAGGGGTGGAGGAAAACGAAAAAGCCCACACCCTTGTAAAACAGGGGGCCGAATCTGCGTTTACTGGACCAGAACCGGTTTTTGGAGTCACTACAAGTGCCGCCAAAACAATCATTTTGGACTGGGCGGAAAGGAAAAGACTCACGTACTGGTCCGATATACCAGGGTTGCCTCACTCGAAGGCGTTTCTTACCTAAACCCTCAAGAAACACAACTAAGCAGATCCTAGAATGGAGCAGGACTGACCTACGAATTCCAACGGGACTGCTTACAGGACACTGTCGTCTTAAATACCAACCCGGAAAAATAGATCTGAATCAACAAATGGACTGTCGTTTTTGCAGCGAGGAAGACGAAACTGCTGAACATATACTATGTTCATGCCCCATCCTGGGAAGAATAAGGTTCAACATATGTGGCTATACCAACCTAAAACCTACCGATTTTAAGAAAATCTCACCCCATACAACCATAAACTTCGTGAAAAGGGCTGAATTGTTCGATGAACTGTAACCTCTAGGGGTGAGTCACAATAGACCTACTAAAGTTCGAAGTGGAGGGGCGCCCCACTTACATGATATCTAACCTAACCTAATATATTATTTTTAGAGTTTGTTCAAATTAAAATTATTTTTTACCTGTTTCATTTTAAATTTTAATAAAATATCAATAATTAAATACTATTTTTTTACTTTTCAGGCGAGTTACGAAAAGAGCCAAGAAGAGTGTGCAAGGTTACAAGTTGAAATTGAAAAAGCTCGCGACAAACATGATAAATTACAAATTGAGTTTAGGAAAATAATTGCTGAATATGATGCGCTACGAGAATCTGGTACTTCGGGTAGAGAAAGATACACGAAATTTGATAGAGAAGATAGATCTAGAGACGATGGTGATAGATTACGTGCTGAAATTGATAGGTAAGTCATTTTAATTTGTCTCTTTAAAATACCACTTTGTACAATAAATAAACAATAAAGGTTAAATATATTGTTAATAATATTTGATAAATGTTTTATAGGTTTTCCATAAAATACGCTACAGTGACGTTGTTACTAAAAATTATAGCGAGATATAGCAATATACGCTGGTTAATAGAACATCCAGACTAATGAAATACATTATTTGCACCAACCTCACAACTAATTTCCATTTATTTCTAAACTTTTTCGAGTTTGAGAAAACGGTTAACATTTTTTTAATTCCATTTTGTGTGTAAAATAAATAAAGTACTGTTTAGGTAAAAATAAAATTTTAATGATAGCACTAAAACGGTCTTTGTAGGACTTCGTAGCAATACAGGAGAAATACTTGTATCGCTTAATCAATAGTGGTTTTAATTATGCTCCTGTCAAATCTGTTCTATTATTGTTCACTGTGTAACTTTGGAATAGTTTAATAAGCCCAATTTTGGTTAAATATTGTGTTATTAAGTTCCAGTATGGTTACCCAAACGGTCTGTTGACTAGGAGTAAGAGCGCATTGTGGTAGAATATCTTTCCTCTGCAAAGCATAGGTGATCATATATTAATTGAATCTACTTAAATATTTTGAAGAGTAGTGTACCGACGATAGATAAAAAAATAAATAAAACTTACTAAACTTCTGACAGACGTCGCGCAATATCGTCTTTTATGTATGATAGGTTGATTGTGCCAGATACTGACCCAATCAGGGTGCAGCTCTAAAGATTACATGGTATGTGTCATGTCTGGCCCAATATAACCTGTCATCCAGCACAGTATCTTAAGTCATTTAAAGCAAATTTGATAATGAAAATCTCTATTTAGCTATTTTACCATTACGTCAATAGTCCTCTCCATGCCTATGTACATTTCTTGAAGTAAAACTGTAAGTGTAAAACTTCAATACCGAATAATAATAATAATTATAAACTAGTAGGGTGGTTTTCGTTAAAACCCGCCAACGGCACTTAGACAACAACCATTGTGTCTCCCCTTGATAGCAGATAGCGATCGATCAGCCATACCTGTCATTTCTTCAGAATAGGACCAAATCGCCGATCAGCAATGGCCTTAGTTGCTCTGGCACAAGAAACACTGAACTTCAATATTTACTGGCTAATCATATTTTTGACCAGAATATCGACGTTAATAAAATCATGGTTTGAACAAGAATAAATTTCTGCCCATCTGTTGAAGTAGTCCATTCTTATGACAATTTACATGTATTTATCTTTTATTTCCACTACTTTTTAATGTGATCGTTTGCATGTTACCAAATCAGCGCAGTGTAACTGAAGAAGATCATAAACTTTTAAATAGTTTAATTACTTCCTTTTTATTTAACCTATACCTACACTTTTCTTATTTTTAACTTTTTTTGTTGTAAAAGATAGTCTTTTTGCTGATTGTCAAATAGGTAAAGAAACGAGATGATCTTATTGTTATAGTGGATAACTTTTGTTCTTTGTTTTCCATGCTAAGTTTGTCTTCCTTTAGTTTCTGACTATGAATTTGGTGCGTTAGTGTTATCGTTCTTTGTTTTGATTTTGCAATAATCTTTTCCAGCCAGTGCTTTACTGAGTAAATTAATCAAATTAACGCCCATCTTGTTTTATGATCGTAAGGCTATCATGTACCACTTGTCGTTCCATCACATGATTAGCTGTAATTGCATAATTTCGGCATCAATTTTTAATCAAACATTTTAAAATTCTACATCATAAGGTATTCTTATATTCAATTACAAATGATTTTAAACGCATTGTAGGTTAAGAGAACGATTGGATAAAACTTTGGGAGATTTAGATAGATCTAGAAAGGAGCTAGCTAATATAGACAGTACAAGAGGTAAATTTACGTACGAGCAAGAAAAAGAAAGGACTATCGAAATGGAGAGACTTAAAGATGATCTTAATAGATCTCTTAACACCAATCAGCAACTCGAAACAAAATTACACGAAGTTAGTATTCAATTGGATTTGGCCAGACAAGATGTCGCCAAAGCGTCAGGTGGACAAGACAAACAAAGGCACGAACTTGAACGCGCTGTGATAGAATGCGAGAAACTGAGAGACAGATACGAAAAATTAAAGATGCAGTCAGATAAATTGGAAAAAGACAACGAGAAATTAAAAATGGAAATCGCACAAGCAGACAGAAGACAAACCCTAGCCGCTGATAAAGTAAGAAACGATGAACGATTGGAGATAGAAAGACTAAAAGAAAAATTAGAGAAAGCTATACAAGCTCGGGACGCTACTGAATTAGAAGCGGGTCGACTCGCTCAAGAATTGGAAAAATCTCAACAACACTTGGCCAATGCATTACAGACGAATGAGGCCACGAAAATAGAATTCGAACGAATGGCAAATGAACTTGCTCGAATGCATGAAAGAATAGAAAGAGACAAGTTGGATTGGAAGACGATGGAACAAGAAAGAGATGTGCTGCGAGCTGAATTACAGCAGATCAGAAGTGGAATGGATTCTCAAAGAAGAACCTTGGACCACAGATCTCAGGAGACCATTGTCAAGTTACAACAAGAGTTAGCTCAGGTACCTTATATATTTAATCATGCATTTTTATCTATCAGCCATTATTTTTAAACTGTTAACTTTTATCAATTTAATGATATTACATTTTCAATTGACTAACTGTTATTACACAAGTCAACACAAATTTTGAGTCTTGGTTCAGTATATCTGATTTTTATTACTTATGCCTAACTAATGAAAGAAAAATTAGTTAAAGCTAATAAAGTTATCTTTTATAGCTATCAGAATGAAATTTCAAATCTTAAGGAAATTATCTATTTTTATAAATTTAATTATATACCTATATAAAATGACAAACTTTAATTTATGTATTTACATTACTTTTATTTACAAAACAGAGTTAAAATAAATCTACACAAAAAAAATTACAAACAAGCTTTAAAAATGAGTACTTTCTTGAATTTTTTTGTGTGAGTACGAACTTTCATGTATTAGCCCTCAAATGTAATCATGTTCTCATTATATTGTCCTTGATGACGTTACTTAAAGTCCATCACATCCTGGTAAAAATGTTTCCCTTACTTTTCTGAATATGCTTTTAAGTTATGTTTAAATTTGTCCAAGTGAGCATATACTTTAAAGGACATTGTGCAACCCATGAGTTTGAAGTTATCAAGCATAGTGGAAATAACTTCTTTCTAATTCTCAGCTTTTTTATTTCCAAAAAAGCCATGTATTACTGCTTTAAGGCTATCACGGTTATTTTTCATTGGTGTTGAGAAATTGAGGAAATTCTTCACTGGCTATAATTTTTTTTATTTGTGGACCAACGAAAACACTAGATTTAATTTTAGCTTCTGACAATTTAGGACAAAATTCCTTAAATATTAAAAAGCTTTAGAATCTTGTCAAAGAGTCTTTACAAATTGCTTCATGTGGCATAATTTTATATGTAACGAAGGCATTAAACATGATCGGGTTCCACAATCAGATTATACTTGACATTCTGTTTTCCTATCTGGAGTTTAGTCCGTTTATGCCATGGATGCTGCTAGTAGTGAATTGCATTGTAGTGTATCCGCCTTGCATTTCTACCAGAAAACCAATAACCTTGAAATATTTTATCACAGGCCAGGCATACTCTTTATTCTTTAAAGTTTGCTGTTACTACATGAGATATGAGATGCCCTTATTTTATCTTGGCTTTAAATGAAGAGTTCAAAATAAGCTTTATAGGTTTCACAGAGCTTTCTATTTGTTGTGAAACTAAATTTTTTGGCTACAAATGTAGCAAAAAGAGTCAACGTCATTTTTACATTTTTTTGAAGACATTTTTAGACTTCGTGACACACGAAATATGTTTTTACCTTGGAAAGCGCGTGAGCACACTAACTACAAATTACGTGACTACTATGCCACTCGCAATCCTCCGATCACTTCCTCTCTTACGTATTAAAAGCCGTTTTTTCTTAAACAGTCCGCCAAAATCATAAATATTTATTTACCATTGCTTAAAGTACAAAAGCAAACTTTATTTATTAAGAATAAAGTTTTAAGTTACTTTTTGATGTAGAAAGTCAAAAAATATCCATTTAATAGTAGATTAAATTTTTTTTTTACTTGTTATATTTTTTCAAAGCGATATTCTACTCTGTAACAGTATAAATATATTAAAAACGTGGTTTCTATCTTCGACTAATAGACCAAGAGACGAAGCGGCTCGTTACCAACTCATCTCTTTCCTTATCGATTGTCACAACCTTACCATGCAGTGGCACTTAGATTACTAATACGATCACATTTTTTCTATGGAGTCACCTTAGGTTTGATGTTAATAAAACCCAACTTTTGTCATTTTTGGAATTGTAGCAAATACTCGTAATTTGACAACAAAGAAACCATTTCGATTTTTTTATTTATTAATATTTGGTAGGTTAACACAAACACTATTAGAGTTCTATTTATAAATCTTTTAAATCATTTTAGCTTATACTTCTATTTAAAAACATTTTAAATTTTTTTATATATATTTTTTAATCAGGAGATATCAATTGCCCTCTAAGAATTTTTTAATTTTTTATAGTGTAGTTTTAAATATATTAATTTATTGGAACACCATATTGAAGATTTTTAATAATTCTATAAGTAATCTTATTTTTAAAAAACTACACTGTTAAATAATTGAAAAACAATATCTTTTTTTGTTACCTTTGATTTAATGTTTTTGTATAGGTAACTTTTAATGAAAAAAAAATGATTATTGTTATTTATTCAGGTATCCAGGGAAAGAGAAAAGATGGTAGCGATGATCGATAAACAAGGTCGTCAAGGTGAATCGGTGGAAAAGCAAATAATAAAATATGAGGCCGATATAAAACAACTTACCATGGAGCGAGATCAATTAGTAATGCAACTGGAAAAATCCCAAGATATGCTCATGAACTTCCAACAAGAACTAAACCAAAGTGAAGCAGAATTGGAAAAACAAAAAGCTGAGGTAACCAGACTGAAGAATGAACAAAAGAAGATGACGCAAGATGTAGAAAGAGGAACAAAAGATGTAATAGAAAATAGAGACCGAGAAATTGGGAAATTACAACAACAATTGCAAGCCGTGCAGAAAGAAAGAGATGCACATCGACAAAGAGCAGATAAAGCGGAAAAGCTACTACACGAATCGGGAGCAAGGGGCGATTCGGAATTGGAACAGTGGAGGAAGGTGGTTCAGCAAGAAACAGACAGAGCAGATCAGGCCGAGAAGACCGCTCAAGATTTACAAAAACGAATCCAAGTTATGGAGAAGCAATTACAGCAACAGCTACAGCAAATGGCTCAATATCAAAAAGAAAGAGGAATTCAACCACCTACACAACAAGACGACAAGGAAATTGCAAGATTAAGGAAAGAACTAGAAAAAACCCATATGGAAGTTAAAAATTCCAATACGGAGAAAGAAAGGTTACAATCACAGCTGGAAATGTTAGTGCAAGAGCTTGAGAGGAACCAGGTACCAAATTTTTAATTTAAAAACTGAGTCAACCCAACCTTCCTTCATCCATCCTCTCTACGTGTCCAAATCCTCTAAGCATTCCTTTATCTTTCTTTGTAAGCACATTTTCTTTCACACCACAGCGTTCCCTTATCTTACTATTCTTCACTTTATTGAGTCACTCCGGCTATACTTCTCTTATTTTCATGCTTCTTCTGCCAAACCCAACATTTACTACCATACATAAGTGTAGAGACCAGCACTCCTCTATGCACAGTTATGAAGGGCCCCATTCATATGTTTTTCTGCCAACACCCATCGCTCAATGTCACAGTCAACTTTCCGTCTCTCGTAAACTTTGAACCTAAGTACACAAACTCATTGACTTGTTCCACTTTTTCTTTTTTAATCAGCACATCGCAGTTTGTCATGCTTTCTTCTCTTTTAAAAACCTTTTACTTTCGTCTTGCTTACATTTACTTTCATTCCTTTGATTTTTAGGGCAACTCCTCTTCATAGTATGCTTATATGACCTAAACATTAGCGTAAAGTAAAAATTTCTTGTAAATATATGTTATTTTTGAAAGGAGCTAGGAATTCTTAAATTTTTTCCCAATTTCGAAGTGCCTAGAAGACATATGGTTGAAAAAACTTTTTGTTTAAACTGAAATATTATTTTGATTTTGATTAAATACAGATTAAATATAAGAATTAATTTAAATATATTAACTGATAACTGAGACGTACAAAACTGATTAACTCATTTTAATTTTCGATTTTCCATTTCCCGATCGTTTAAAAATTTTTTTTTGCAAAATTTGACTTTATTCTTCAACATAATCTCCACAGGTACGCTTGAGTTTCACAATGGTTTAGACTGGTATTTAATTTGAGTTTTTTGTATTTAATTATGACGTGTCAGATGTTATTAAACGTTGTACGCAAATCAGTTTTTCTTTACTAAAATAAATATGAGAAGATACGGCAACGCTATTTTTAAAGAATGCTTGTCCTTGACAGCTCATCCATTCTTTGTCCGATCATGATATGAACAATTTATTCTAATTTTCCTATACAATTAATTCTTACTGGATAAACCATTTAGATTATTATTTTTATAACAATATCACTTTCTCAATTTACTTCCAAACTACAAACTCGATTGGCGACATTCCTTTTATATGGTCAAACAAATTATTCGAGAATGGGGACGTCCATTCAGGAAGAACGAGGAACTAACGAGAGGATTCTTTCATAAAATATCGGGTGTTTGTTGTTACAAAATAAAACATTTTTTTCCAATGTGATTCACGCGCCGTCGCCTCAAGGCAAATAATTGGAAAGGGACGGACTGCAATTCTTAACAATACAATACTAGCCCTTGTCCGTGACTTTGTCCGCATAAACTATAGTCTTTGATTGTAAAAAAATGTTTTACGGATTATTGCATTGGGACAAAATAGAAAATAAATAAATGAAAAAAATTGCTGTTCATTTTATTAATCAACTTTTGTTAACAGCCTATAAATTAAATCATAACTGTATCAAAAAACATACGTATAAATATATTATTAAATTCACAATTTAGTTGTTTACAGTAGATATACCTACTTATTTTATGAGTACCTAGTTATTATTGTTTTATTTATTTACAATATTTTAAAATCCTATCTTACAAGATTAATAATTTAATTATAGCCAAAACTACAATTAATTAATTTGAAACGTCCGTCAAGTTTTTGACATTTAATAAAACCCCAACCCTTAATGAAGATGTCTAATCTAAATCAGATCTCCACAGATACTTTTACGGGGTCACCACTATGGCAGAGAGGCGCTAATATATTTAAATGAACCTATTACTTAACGTTTTAACAAAAAATTATCCGCAAAAAACATTAACAAATAAATCACAATTAATCAATTAATTAATTCGAAACTTCTGTCAAGTCTTAAACATTTATTAAAAGTCCACCCTTCTATAAATATATCTAATTTAAATCAGATCATCACATTAAAACTACATGTATTGCCACCTACGGCACGCTACTAATCTACTATTATAGTTTCACCAAAATTCAAACAACAACATAATATAAATATCCTTGAAAAATTTGTTCAGCTTAAATTGGTTGGTTTTATTTTTATATCTCCGGCTCTCATCATTGCAGCAAGATAAAATAAATACCAGTTTTAAAGTCTAATCATAAGCTTGTAAACACAAATTTTTTGTTAAAATCGGTTTAGTAGTTTTTTGCGTGATGCTTGAACAAGCTAACAAACAAAAAAACCTAAAATCGATGATTTGGAGTCGGGGACACCTAAAGTTGTATCGTAACCTTTTTTTTACAAAGATATTTAATGTACAGATATGTACATTTCTGTAACAATTTTATAATCGTAAAGGTTTTAAAAGGAACTTTAAATATATTTTTTGAAACAAGCCGTATTCGGTTAATGAGTTTGATAATTCAATATGTAATTAATTTTATTTTTGTTTTAGATTTTTTCAGGAATACACCACCGTTTTAACTGTTCTGGAAATATAAGTTCAACAAAAATTCATTTCCTTAGTAAAGACAAAATAATATACACTACTTTTATAAATTTTGTCTCCTTACTTTAACTGTCTGAATAACAATTAACAAATTTCCTAAAGTCGATTATTTAATTTTCTAGCATTAAATTTATTCGGTGATTTTAGTTGGAACTCCAAGAAGCTCACAAAAAAGCAGCTGCTATCGCCGCGCAAAAACCAACTGAGGATCATTCTGCGGAAAAAAGACAAATTACCGAAGAACGCAAACTGATCGAAGAAGCCAAAAGACAATTTGAGGATCAAAGACGGACCGTAGAAAATAAAAGTAGACAAGTAGAAGAAAAGGAACGAGACTTAGCCAAATTAGATAAACAATTACAAAAACAAAAGCAGCAACTGGACCAATTACAAAATTCCCTGCAGAGAGTAAGAAAAATGATTTTTTTCTTTTAGATAATTATATTACGCACACGCGTTAAAGGGGGCAAGTCAAAGTATTAGGCAATCTTCAATATGCATAAAGAAGAAAAAACAAAATATTATTTTAATATTAATATTTATTTAATAGTATGCCATATAGATCATTTCTTGTAGATTGGAAAAAATAAGCTTTTACGACATTTTCTGTTTTTTAAGCTTAAGTTGTGTTAACAAATATAATGATTATGATATGAAAAAAATTCTTTACACAAAAAAAATGTATGACCAAGTACAGCAAAGAGATTTCATTGTGTAAATTCTTATAGTACCAGAATTTTTTTCTTGTTTTTGTTCATCTTTCTTTCAAATTGTGCCTGAAAAAGTATAACCATTGTATACAGGGTTTTTCAAAAAAAGCTGACCCTGTCTCTACGATAGGTAGAAAACTGAAAAATAATTGGGGTTTGTTTAGTAAAAAAGTTCGTAACGCCATTCGTATTCAAGATAAAGGGTGTTGAAGAAAAAAAATTTGGTTATTACTTTGGTTATAACTTTCAAATCAAAATATTTCGATACACAGTATCGAGTTTCACCATGAGTACCTCTTTGGTGTAAAATTAAATGATGTCTAAGTTCACTTGAAATTTTGATTAATAAATCTAACCTTAAAAAAGTTATGTTTAATACTACTTGGTACGAACCGTGTAACTAGCGCCCTAGCTCTATGAGAGTCAGATATAAAAACAAATTCATGGGATGTATCAGCTTTTAAAACATATTCGTATAAAATTTCATTACAATGTTTCCAGTAGTTTCGGCAAAATCGTAATAATTTTTTTTTCTTCTACGTCCTTTATCTTGAATACGGATGGCGTTACTAAAATTTTTTGCCACGTAAGCCCCAATTATTTTGGTTTATTTCGGTTTACGGACGATAATTTAACGTGATAACGTCATAAGAAAACATGCATATAAAATTTTATACTTTTATGAATTGAATTATTATCACTGAATTATCATTATTTTGTTTAATACAAAGAAGAAGTTAATTGAAAATTACAATTTTTACGATAAATTAACATTTATTTGCACTCGTTAATTCAAATATTTTCTGTCTCTCTTCTACTCGGACGCATCGGCCGATGGAGTGGAAGAGAGATATATGCGTCACCTTAGGCCGATCGTGCCTCTCTATCGCTTGTTCCGCGCTCTCGCTTGCACGCTCGGCTCAGGCGGAACGTGACGATGATTCATGCTTTTTCGTGCGTGCAGCCGTCGTTCATCGATTTATAAGACGTTATCACGTCAAAAAAAACTATTAAATATATTATGTACCACTACATTTTTAATCAGGTGACTTTCTGTACCTTACTTAAGTATGATTTTTTAATATTTGTTGTTAGCTATCTAAAATTGTTTATAGGCTGGCGGAAACGCTGCTGCTATGGGTGATTTAAATAAAAAGTTGGCTGAGGCAGAGAAAAAGATGGAACAAGCTCAGGAGGAAGCAAAACGATCGACTACCGAAATGGAGAGATTACTCCAATTAGTTCAAATGAGTCAAGAAGAGCAGAATGCGAAAGAAAAACAAATTTCAGATTTGCAACAGTAAGTACCTATTACTATTATCCTAATATTACTTATATTTTTTTTGCAATTTCGCACATCCCAGGCTTTGATGTCTGGACGCCTCGGATAGTGACTTACCTTATCCAAAGGTCATACTTACTAAAAACCTCCACCCCTGTTAATGAACACATTACGTGGTTCTACATTTTACGTGATAATGACAGTAAGATACAATACGTGGACGAGGTCCGATAAAACCTGATTTAACGCCAAACTCATGGGGTCTTTATATTCGCGGCGAGCAAAGCAAAACTGTTTTTTTTTTTTCATTTTTTGGGCCGAGATGCTGGATACGTCCTTGCATGTTGGCATGATACTTTATTGTTCCGCGAATGATATTTTCATAAAGCACTAATAATAGAGGTAATTGTCGATATCCCTACCCCCGGATAAAGCTTTCCAACTCGGTAAAAAGGTCTTTATATTTGCTTTGCTTTTGTAGTTCTTTACTTGCTCCGTTGGTCTCAGCAGGAAAGGAGAATTCGATGACATACATTATTTTTTCACTATGGTCAAGAAGAACAATATCCAGTTTGTTGGCTTTAAAATTGACGGGTTGTTGGAATGCCATAATTCCAATAAATTTTATATCCAGCATTCTCAACGACACTCTCAATTTCCTGCAGGTCATACGGTATAACTGGTTGTTTGTCGATATTACTGGCAGATTTTGGGTGAAAGTACAACACCATAAGAGCTGCGATGTGTCTGGTTATATATGATGACACAACAAAGACGGAGCATGCTGATAGTACGTGCATTGAACCTTAAGCATGGTAAGAGGTGCGACAAGAAAAGTTTTTATAGATCTAGGTTTTCTTGAAGAACGGCCGCCACCTGTTTTTTTTTCGTTTATATTGATAATGCGGTAGAGCATCTTCCTCTCAAAGTGCATCCTGTTGCGTCAGCGTTCCGGGGGTTTAAAGAAGCCTGGCTACTTGGTCGCGATGATTTTATTATAATATAAAATTAATCTCCATAAAAATTAATCCCAAGGTGTATGATCGGGAGATCTTGAGACGACCACCTTATTGGCTCATATGTGTCGATCCACCCATTGAAAATAATTCTTTTTTAAATAACCAGCTACCACTGCAGAATCGTGTGCAGATACTCTATCGTTCTAAAAGTTTACGTTGGCACGCATATTTCGTGGCACATCTTCCTGCAGAATAGGCAAATAGTCTTGCAGAAATTGCAAATAATTAATCCCAGTTAAAGTACCTTCATAAAAGTGTTTCGATTAAATTATAAATCCGTCAATTACCGTCAATACATCATTTATTAACTCCCCAAATTTTTTATAAATAAGTCTCCTGTATTCAATGTGGATTATTTTGAAATCACTAATGGCAGGAATACTTAAACAAAGCCAATTTAAAATAAAAAAAGGTTCAAAAATGGAAAAAAGGCAGTTTCCATTTAAAAAATATGACTATTTCATATTTCATACCAACAAAGTATGGGTTTTTTTAAAGCACCCTGTATAAGGCAAACGAAAATCTGGCACTTAGGTGAGAATCCTAAAAGTAAAAGGTACCTCATTACATATCGAATTTGGTCGTCTTAGTACCAAAGAGTCTAAAATTATCAGTGTTTTATTTTTGTATGCCATCAAATTTTCAGATTGATCCGTTGTCTGGTTCGTCAGATATGTCTAAATAATGCTCATCGTGAAACACCTTGCATAAACAATTTATAGAAGAGCCATATAAAAATTAGTTACAACAAAAATGATTGTACAGCAAAAAATTCCTATAATTATTTTGTTTTTTTTTCAGGGCTCTTAAAAATGCACAGGCAAAATTAAAACAACAGCAACAACAAGCACAACAACAAGAGGTAACTTGTAAATTACACACAAGAGCGTTAAAAGCAAAACTTTATTTTTGCAAATATGAAATGCAATAGAATTAACATTAACAATATTTTAAAAAATATGTACATGTATGCACTATCTCCAAAAACTCACAATAAAATGCTGATTATAATTAAAATTATTACGACCACGAAACAGTCTATTACCTTCTTTTAAAGGAAAAATGAGGATAAAACGTTTGAATTTGTCGCTTTTTAGTGCAAGAATCAATATACTAATAAATATCACTAATTATGCATAATTTTAGATAAACGTTAAATTATATATTATGGTGGTTGCAAGTTTTCACTTTCACGATACTGCTCCAAATAAAAATTTGTGACTGAACCTATTTGCTAGTGGCTAAATAATTTTACTAGTTGTTGCAAAAATCTCTTAGTATATTGAAACAAAACTTATATATATATATATATATATATAAATTTGTTCAAATTTTTATCCGCAAAATAGTTTTGCTTTCAACGTATTCTGTGTTTACGATCACATATTTATATGAAACGTTCAGTTGACTAACATAAATTTGTTTCTTTTTCCGCTAACTTGGAAACGTACGTATACAAAGGCTGGACCCGCTGGCTTCTTAAAAAGCTTTTTCTAGTCTTGCCATGTCGCCCCTTCAATCCTGCCCCATTCCCATTACTTACCCTCTTCAATTTTTTTATTATTTAGTCGTATTTGTATGAATGCATAATGTATAATGTCAGCGCTATTGTTTTGTATCGATTTGTTGCTTAAACTTAGGTACATGAAAACAGTATTACATTGGTCAAGGACTGCAATATAGATGACAATTCTGTTAAACATCTTGAGTCCTCTTTGGAGTCTTTGAAAATTGCTCTTCAAGAGAGCAAATCCGGAATAGATGATGATTATATTAAACATTTAGAAAATAAGTTAAAAATCTATGAAAAAACTCTTGAACAGAGCAAAGCTGAAAAAAAACAGCTAGAAGCAATTCTAAACGAAAGTAATATTACTTGCAAGTCTACATTGCAAGAAAGAAAATCTGTCAAAGAAACGGATGATAATTACCTAAAACATTTGGAGGATACCCTTAAATCCTACGAAGCTAAACTTGAAGAAACACAAAATGAGAAACAAAATTTAGAGATGATATTAAAAGAAAAGAATTCTACTATAAATGATTTGGAAAATAATTTAAAAAATACTAGCGATCAAATGCAAATAGAAATCGAGAATAAAGAATCTGTCTTATCCACTTTTGAAAAGCAGATTAAAAATATGAAAAACCAAAAAAATGAAACGGAATTCGATTTGTCTTTTGAAAAAGATAAAAGAATACAGGACCTTGAAAGTGCTCTTAGGGAAAGTATTAAAATTTCTACTGAAAGAGAAATGGTCCTTATTCAAGAGGAAAAGAAAAGGCAACAAATAATGCAAAAGGTAATTAATCTTAAATTAAGTTAGAATAGAATATTTACATAATTTAATTTACAACATTTTTTTAAAAAAAATTGCTCATTAAGAAAAGTTGTTAGATAAGTCATAATTGTTATTCGACATCACTTATTAATATTATGTTGTTGACAGTTACTTTATGCTAGAAAATTACCCGACAGACTTTTGTTAGTGTAAAGAAACTGTTTATATGACGCTTTATATTTATTTATCTACAATTTTAATTTATTTTAATTTTTATAACATCAATTATATCATTTCTAGGACATTAAAATTATATTTTTTAAATATTTTTTTATTAATTAAAGAGTTAAGTTTCCGTTTAAACCAATGAGAAAAACATTTCACTTTAAAATTATTTGGTTCTATGTATAAACTAAAAAGTCATCAAATTTTTGTAAAAGCCTTTTCTGTTTAGTAATTTATTAAATCAAATCAAACAATGTCTCGACAAATATTAAGTTATTAGTTAGACGCGAATGTTAAAAATGATTTAAATTAACTAGGTAGTATAAACATTTTTATTAATTACAGTTGCAATTAAATAAGTTTCAGCTGTAATTGTATATTTTATAAATTTAATTATTGTTTTTGTATAATTTTTTACAACGCTGTCGTGTGAAAGAAGATGTAGTAACAAAGATAAATATAGGAATGCTTAGATGGTTTGGACACGTAGAGAGAATGGATGAAAGAAGATTGTCGAAACAAATTCAGAAGGCGAGTGTGAATGGGCAAGTCGGTAGAGGTCGATCTCGATGAACATAATCTCGATCAGACTGACGTTGTTTTGAAGAAACGCCACGTCCAGAGTACAAGAACGGACGAGTATGTATAAAAGCGCTGATGAAAGTAGAAGAAGCGAAAGATGTGTGTAAGAATCGTAGCGGAAGTGAAAGGAAGTGGTCTCTGCCTACTCCTACGGTAAAAAGGCGTATGTATGTATATAAATGTATGTTCTACAAATTCATTGAGTACACTGATCCTAGTATTTTCAAAAATTTTTTTAATAATATGTTGCATATTTTAAGGTTTTTAAACTTGAACAAAGGCTGTTGTCGCTACAGTCAGCACAAGCATTAAGATGCCATTCATGCAAGCCATACGCGTCAAGGATGGCTACATTGGAATCAAAACTTGCTCAACTTTTGGGTGAAAGGAAGAATAATTTACAAGAATTAGCTTACATGAAGTACGTTTGTAATTAAGATATTATTTTTTTATCAGCCTTAAGAATTGTGTTAATAATAATGATTTTTTGTTTGATTATCTTATCACTTTGTCATTTATTTAAATATATGTAAATATATATATATATGTAAATAGCTAAACATAATTACTAGGTACTTCTTAATAATTTTAAAATGACAAATCACCATTTTTCAGTACGTCACATTTTAAAATTGATGTAAACTGATTATTTTTTTATACATTATTATTTATAGTGCTGCACCTCTTTTATAATTTAAACTTTTGAATTATATTTTCAAGGTTATTTGTACCTCTTATCATTGACCTAACGTAAAACTATTGCTAGGAATTTTAGTTCTTCCGTGGGTTCGGCGATTAAAAAACTCTCGATACAGTAACAAAACAATGTTTATTCCAATACAATAAATTCTATTTTTATAAATCACTTAGATATTTACTTGGATATACAAATTTTACAACTTTTTATAACTATTTACATTTCTTAAATCATAAACACTTTTAAAACTAATACTTAACTGTCTTTCCTCACGACCGCCGTCCTTTTTATACCTGTAAATCATACTTTGAGCCTTTTTCGTGAACGATCTGGACGCTACAAGAATGTACCAGGCATAACAAAGCACAAAGCAAATTCGGTCGGCGCCGTCGTCTCTAGGTAGATCGCCAGAGACGGATTCAAAAAATCGTAACACCATTTTAATCTTTTCCACATACACTTTAATCTTAGTTTTGACCAAAAAACTTTCATAATTTCTTTTCATTGTCAAATCAATAAGTACACAATAATCTCTATCCATGTGCAATCTTAAAATTTTATGACTTCTTATTTAAAAGAGTCATTGAGATTTATTGTAAATAAAATTAAATTATTTTTCGACAATCTTGGCATTTTTCCTTCCATGTTGGTGTTTATTTGTTGTTTTTCTTTAATTTGATCATCACCATTCTAGGCGTGAAGCTTTGGAAGCTGCTATAAGTGAAAAAGATGCTCATCTTGCGTTGCTTGAAATAACTGGTATAAGAAGTGCCCAACAGGCTGAAGAGGTAGATCGTCTACAAATGGACAAACGAAGATTGCTTGAAAAATTCAAAAAAGAGGTACCTAAACATACTTTCCTATAAATTATTGTTTAAAATCATTAAAAGTTACACAACATAACAAAAACAAAATTAATTCATAAAATACATAAAGTTATGTAAAAAATCTATACAAAAGTTTTAACATTATGATTTGGTGTCACAATATAACTCAGACACAATTATAGCATAATTTCTAGTCAGAATTTTTCTTTTATAAATTTGAAAATGTATTAATAAGTTTTGGAAGTTTAATTATTTAAAATTTATTTAGTCAACTTTCATTGCATTTTTATTATTTATTAGTTTTATCCGCGACTTTGTCTGTTTGGACTGTAGACTATAAACAATTTTTTTCCTTGTGAAACATTACTTTTAACATAGTCTCTTTATTAGATAAGACGTTGAAATTTGTAGGATTTTGAAAAAAAAAAAAATATTAAGTGTACCCAAATCGGTGATTTAGAGTCAGATATCTAAACACCATATCGTATATCCTATCCTATTTTTCGTAAATATTTTTAATGTACAGACACATTTTTGTTACACTTTTATAATAGTATATCTTCCAACATTAGTTATTATCCCATTATAGCCAACGACACAAAAGCAATCGAGGTCCTTTAATCTCGTAGTCTCGTAGTCTCGTAGTAGGTATACATATATTGTAGCTTTCACTGTTTTCAGTAATATGCTTCGTAAAAACCACTTCCAACTTTATGGAAAAGCAAATAGCGCGTTTTAAACTACATGCAGTGCCACCTATCGGCTTGGTTTGAATAACAACTGCTTTATGAATAAAATATATGCTAGTTTTTAAAATACCATATCACAACCTTTTTTTTTTTGTAAATATCGTTAAGTTACAAACACAATTCTGTTACAGCTTCATAATAGTAGAGATTATTTTAATAGTAGGTAGGTCTATGCGAGTCCTTTCGGACACCTCGACGGTTTTTTTCTACCATCTTCGTGTTTTTAGTATCTTCTGGGTCTAATTTGAGCCTTTCGAAATACAAGATCAGTAATCCAGCGTTACTATTGTTAGCTTGAACGATCTTATCCTTTTTTGCAACAATGCACTTTCCCTGTTGTACAGATATTTTTGTCCCTTTCACAGAATCTGCAGAAATCATTATTCACTGTCGGCCCGCTACGCAAAACGAAGTTGCCGCTTTCCGTCTACAGTAGGGAGAAAAATAGTGTATACAACACGGGCAATATACTATTTCGATGTGTGTTGAATGAGTGGTTATTCTTTTAGAGACTCCAACTAGGTGTTGGAGGTTTTTCCTATTTAAAAGCAGAATATTACCAATCCAGTAGGCGTTTGGCGAAATTGGCTTGGTCTAGGTTATATTAGGTACATTTTTAAGAATTATAAGACAAAACTGACAATGACTGAACATTATAATAAAACTAAAGGCTGATGTACATATAATGTTAATAGCAAATAAAATAGGAACAACATTTGTGGCTTGTTAATGTTTAAATCAGTCAGAAGTTACAACAAATTTTTAAAAAATACACAAAAACAGAAGAGGAAAAACTATTTATCGTTTTTTTAATCTTCAGTGCAAACAAAAAACGTTTATTTACAATGGCATATCTCGGAAGTTAACTATTTCTTTAAGTGAAGCAAGTTCCAATATAAAAACATTGTAAGAATGTAAAGAAAAAATAAAAGATAAGTTTAGAGAGAACACAAGACTTGATATTTAACTTTTTTTTTGGCGTCGGATGGAGGACATTAATGCAATTATGCACATCCGAAACTTTGATATCCGGACTCCCCGGATAGTTTGAGACCTTATTCGAAAACCTTCACCCCTGTCAATAAAGGCAGAGCGTGATTTCATAATCCCAATGAAGTAGCCAAGCTCGTGGGACATCCACGTCCACAACAAGCAAAGAAAAACTGCTTTTAAGATTTTTTTGTCAAGAGGCTGGAAACGTTTTCACCGGCCGGCAGAATATTTAATTACTCCACGATTGACGCTTTTATAAAACCCAGAATATCCTAATAAGAATATCTATTTTTATATAATACCCTGAAAAGAACCTTTTTAACTTGGACAGAAGGTCTTTGTACTAGAATCGTTCCTGTAGTTCTTTAGTTGCTACGTTAGTCCCAGCGAGAAAGAAGAATTTAATAACATACGTTCTCCACCGGCCATAGTCGAGAAGTACAATATCTGTCCTGTTAGCTTCAATTTGGCGGGTTATTGGAAAGCCATTATTTAAATATATTCATCTGCTGACCCTCCTTTGGCTAACAGCAGAATGCTTAATGATAGTTCTTTCAGGAATTTCTTTCATGATCTTTTTTGTGCCTGACATAGAATATTTTTTCATTGACTTACCGTAGTGCGGTGGCAGAATTCTCTTATTATCAGAAACTATTTTTTTTAAGTTCTTAACTAATAATTTGAATCACAAGAGGTCTGACCGGACATACTCATACGCCGTACAATTCCAGACTCTTAGAACAATCATTTGTGATTAAATTGTGGGAATCGCTTTCATGTTCATGTTTTTGCTTTTTCTGTTTTTGATTACTTAACATCCATTAAAACATCCATTTTTTCTAGCATCGGATTTATTTAATAATCAGTAGCTTATGTTCCAGGCTCCGACTAACGAATGGAAATTGAATCCCTTGACATGATGGGTCAAAAAATATATTTCATTGACAGCTGTTGGGCTAAGATAAGAGCTAACCTCTAAGCTAAGCTTTATTAATGTGATAAAATCCTTCTTTAATTTATTGCTTCTGGAGAATAATACGTGACCAAAAAGTCTGTTCAAATAATTATGACTTGGAGAAGTTGTAAATAATGATCATTACATGTGCTAAAAACGATACTTGTTTTTTCATAAAACAGTAACTGTTTAAGTATAGCAGAAATTGTTGAAAATTGAATGTGTAAACTTATTTATCATGAAAAGAAAAAATCATTATATTGTGTATATATTTAAGTACAATTTTGTGGTTGATGCTAATAATTATTAATAATTTATGTAATTTTTTTAGTAACTAATATTGATACTTTAATTGTTTATTTTTTAATTTCAAGGCTGAATTAAGTGTTTCCATAAACGACGATCTTGACGAAGATGAACTTTCTATTTCCTTAGGAACAAATGAAGATATCAATAAAACTTAAAACCGTACGACAAGAAAAACTTCCAGTGATCTCAGCAATAAAACAAAAAAATATAGGTATATTTGCCAGAAAAGCAAAACCGAAAAACGTAAAAATATTATCGATTTTTGAAAAAGCACTGCCTTTTAAGAATTAATTAAAACGTTTATTATTCAATACGAACATTAAACGTGGATGTGCTAGTTCTAACGTTGTTATTTTATTGTTTTATTTTTGTCAAACTTAGATATGACAATAATTATGGAATGGGGCATAATTGTTAAATGAAAATCTAGATAGGTTGTGTTATATATCGCAAATCACTTTCCTAATAGACTCGTCTTCAAAATACAAATGCGTTAAACATCTTTTAAATCTTGAAAGGAATTTTGGCAATTATTTTTTATCTTTAATTCCTATAAAAATCAAAGGTATCATAATACCGGGTGTTCATTTAATTTCCTGATGTTAAAAATGATCATAATTTAAAATTAAAAGAAATCAAAATATGCAGTTTTCTTTAAAAAAAATAGTGTACTTTAATTTCTTAATAGTATTTTTAAATCCCCTTTGAATGTGTCCAAGTATAATGATTTTTTAAGAAAAGACTATTTTCTATTTTCAAATAAATCACTGTGTATATTTTTATCCTATTATAGATGATTATTATAATAGTGTCATATTTGTATACTTTTTATATTTAAGCTATTTAATTAAAGTCTTGGAAAATAAATAGATCACTTGGTATTTAGGTTTTAAATGGATTGTAGGTTTGCTATTGAATAAAACGCAAATATTTACAAATAAAATTCACTCGGTTTCTGAATCGTTTTAAATAAATGGACAAGTGTTTTTACTAATCTTGTCAGTCTTTTTAAACGTTTGAAGTATATATTATAATATATTCTATGCAATTGATACTTGTAACTCTACATGTAACTTTAAAAATACTCTTTTTGGTATTAGAATATAATCCTTGTTAATATGGACACACACACTAATTTTTGCTGAATGTCCTTTCGGATATAAAATTTAACCGAGTTGGTATATTTGAGAAAAGGTCGTCATTCGCTAACTCCCCGTATATTTTATAAGAAATCGTTGAAATGAGCCTGTTAGCATAAAAAATATTCACGTGTAATAATGTGCTGTTTGAGTTCTTGAATTAAGAACTGCATTTTGTTTTCTGACATGACAATTTGTGTCGTTACAGGGCCCAATTGGTTTGTTTTTCAGTCAGTTTGTACAAAAAAAGCATGTTGATTAATATATTAGCCAACGAAAATGATAAGGAAACAGTAGGTTTGGAAAGAACAATTATTGCACAGTCTAATTAAGATCTTAACATTAATAGAGTAACGTATATTAAGAGAATGAAATAAGAAAATGAAGCAGTAATAAATTGTACACGCCCTTGTAAAGAAATTGATAAAAAATTATTGATTTACATTTAATTATTATTTTATACGAGTATTTGTTTTTTACTTGATGAATTGATATCTTTTTCTTTCTAAAACAATGGTTTTCCATAACTATAATAAAGTCTACGTTTTGAATTTCTGTTCAAGTACACTTAAAAATATATTATAGTCTACCGGTAAGGACAGATTTTTGCAGACCATCGGGTAACAGTTATTCCCAACTCTACCGTAGCTCCTCATAACGAAGAAACTAACTGTTGACCTTGTGGTTATTAGAAAATATTTGTTTAGGTTAGCGTTGGGCATAATCGGTATATTTCAATGTTCTGATACTGGCGATTTGATGATTTTTATACCCGGATGATATTCGTAATCGTAATCGGTGTAACTCGCTCCGACGACGCGATGGTTGCAGACGTTGCTATTCTCGGGCGGCGAGAACCGAGTTTTTTTAACTAAACCCGAGGATACTCCTTACTTATTGTAATTGATTTTTGTTTTAATATTACCTATTTAAGTTTATACTCGTTTTGTTTGCCAAAGTTTTATTTGTTTTTTTTATTATTTAGTTTTTCTTGTTAACAGTGTGCACCTTGTGAAGTCTATTAGTATTTTTTTAAATTAATATAAAATATATGCTCTAATTGTGTATTACAGAAACATTGGTTTAAAATAGATGGTTCTTGTTTTTTACTTGTTTAATTTTTTAATAATTATTCTTAATATTTGGCAATAAATAAAGGAACATTTATGTTACGTACCTACCATTGTTCAATATTAAAATAGATATGACTTTGCTCCTTTAAATATTTTTACAAATAAAGCGTTGAAAGTTAAACAAAATATATTTTTTTCCTACTTTTGCCCTGTAAAATAAAATAAAATCATATGACATGCGATGCATGGTCGTTTTGCATTTTACTCTTACGCGCCACGTCATCTAATTAAAATTCACATTCGTCTAGTGTACCGTTGAAGCTCAAAGCGAGGAACCCAACTATCCGAATTGACATTGTTGTCTAGATTCCGATTACGAATATCCTCAAAAATAATAATCGGAATGTACCGAGGATTTTGATAATCGGAATACCGAGGATTTTTAATTCGAAGTATCCCATCGCTAGTTTAGGTACAAAATATGAAATAATCTGCTCCATTCGGCCTTGCGGCTAGTACATTAAAGGTGGAACAGTGCTTTCCAGGCACACAAATTACCATGTGTTTAAAGTCCTATGGTCTGTAAAAATCTGTCCTTACCTGTATAAATTTTAGATCAAATATTTCTAGTTATTTAAATACTGAGTCTTTAACATTTTATTGGTTAAAAATGAACTACATGAGAGGTTAAAAAAAAAGGTAGATTAGCTTTTTTTAAATTTATGAACTTTATCCAAATTCAGTTTTGACATAAGTATTTATTTTGTCTTTCAGTGCTTTGTCAGTGCTATGTCAGTAAACGTAATATAAAACTATTAAAAAATATGGCCACTAATTTGTTTACAGTATTTTGGTTAAAATTTACCATATTACCAATAAAAAAATAAACAAATGTCTGGATTTATTCTTGTTATCAATTTAGGAATGTAATAATTGTTGTCTTGTGTGGATAAGTAGAATAGATAATATATTTATATATTAGGTAGTTAAACACTAACCTTGTAATGAGACAATGAATGTGGCAAGTAAAAAATCCCGGTTTTTTAACAGTTGTAGAGAAAAGTGTAGCAAAACTTTATTAATGTTTAACAATTTAGGAATTTAGTTAATAAAAAAAATCATAAGTTGTTGTTACTTTTGACGTCAATGTGTTTTAAATGACACTGTTTTTTAAAGACAGTTGCAAGTAAAAGATAATATTGTAAATTTTTTATTTTTTTACGTTGGAGTATAATTTCAATTATATGGTATGCAAAATAAATCTTACACATATTTTTAGGTTTGTTTTTTATTTATAATTATTAATCTACTAAATATTCAATAAAAACAAACAATTTCACTAAATTTTAAAAAAGGTTATTAACAAATATGTTACAAATGTAGTACATACATAAATTATGTAAAATGTTGTTATTGTTATTATTATTTTTACCTACACAGTCTCTTAAAAAAAATTGTTTTATGATTCTGATAGTTAAGAATAATTTAAATAAATCCATTTAACCATCAATAGATATTTACATAAATTATTTACTATAAAGTTAATTAATATATTAAAAATCATTAAAACTGATTTCATTTTTCATTTTAGTTTATTATGTACCTACTGCATTAAAAATTTCCACAAGTCAAACTACATGCTTAATTATTTCTCTATAATAAATATAAGTATAATATATTATCAATTTTTGCGCAATCGATTAACATATGATAAAAATAATTATTTATTGTGCTATTTTCCAAAACTTTTTAAATTAAATTTATTTTTTTTTATTTTATAAACTGGAAAAATAATTGAAAGTTTGTGGTAGATACTGTAAACTGCAGTTTTTTATAAATCTGTAAAGAAATTAAAAGAACTGTAGGTAAAAAAAGTAGTTATATACTTAAATGTCACGTAAAAATTAACCATTTAAATCAATTTTATCTTTGTAAGTAGAAAAGTGTGTAAATATTAGTAGAATCATTCGTATCATATCTTTAAACAGTACAAATAATTATCGGAAAATCGAATTGTCATGTCAGAAACCCATCATGTGTTATGTTTAAAAAATATTGTTTGTCACTTTTATTATACAGTGCGGTCCATAGGTATGGAATAAATTTATTTTTAGCGTTATTATGTATTTTATCAAAAAATCCTGAAACAGGTCAATTTTTATTATCAATTTGTCAATTTACAGTATGAAAATATTACCCCCTTCTTGCACCCCCTCTGAATTATGAGCACCCCCTCAAAAATTTTAAATAAGAAGGGGGGTTGTGTGGCACCTTGTTCGAGAGGGATTTTCATTCTCTGTTCAGCAATACTAAGTTTTTCAAATTTGGTGCAATCATAACTGAGAAAATTTATTCTGAAATGTTGATACTTTAAGTAGAATGAAGGAACTAATTAACACAATGTTTAGGAAGCATATTTCAATTTGTTTTACAGTTAAATTAAATGTTCAAAATGACCATCATTCACTTTTTGAGAATAAGCAAGGCGATCTTGGAATTCTCGTAGAACATTTTGTAGGACCTCAGTGGTTATGTTGTTAATTTCTTCCGTTATCCTAGTTTTTAAATTTGCAATATTGTCTGGTCTATTGAAATATACTTTTGATTTTAAATAACCCCATAAAAAATAATCGAGAGGAGTCAAATCGGGGGATCTAGGCGGCCATTTAATCGTTCCACGTCTTCCAATCCACCTATTGGGAAACAATTGGCCTTGCTTATTATCAAGGAGTGAATGGTGATTATTTTGAACATTTCATTTAATTGTAAAATAAATTTAAAAACACTTCCTACAAAATATTTTCTTCATTCTACGTAAAGTATAAAAATTTCACATTTTCAAAACAAATTTTCTCAGCTATAATTGCACCAAATTTTAAAAAGTTAGTATTGCTGAACAGAGAATTAAAATCCCTTTTGAAAAAGGTGCAACACGACCTTCTTTCTCATTCAAATTTTTTGAGTGGGTGCTCATAATTCAAAATGGGTGCATGAAGGGGGTGATATTTTCATACTATAAATTGTCAAATTGAGAATAGAAATCGATATATTCCAGGTTTTTTAAAACAAATACATAACTTATAGTATAAACATTTAACATTTTTAAAATAATTTTTTTCAGTTATGATTGCACCAAATTTGAAAAACTTGGTTTAGCTGAACAGAGAATCAAAATCCCTTCCGAACTAGGTGCCACACGACCCCTCTTCTTATTTAAAATTTTTGAGGGGATGCTCATAACTCAGAGGGGGTGCAAAAAGGGGGTAATATTTTCATACTGTAAATTGTCAAATTGACAATAAAATCGACCTGTTTTAGTTTTTATTGAACTAATACATAATAACGCTAAAAATGAATTTATTCCATACATATGGACCGCAGTGTATATCACATTTAAATAAGCGGCCATCATTTTTGTAACTTAATATATTTAGCAATTGTAACATAATTATCGGTAAGTGCCGCAAAAGTGTAATTTATTATTGCGTAAGTATGTTGTGTGAATATTCTATTATAAAGGGTGAAATTCTTTTAAATGTCTATTATTAGAATTTCGGTGAATATCAATGTTCAATTTCGATTAAATTTTACGTTACATTAACAAAAATTATGTGTATAAATTTTGTCATTAGTTCCTTTTTCAAATGTTCACAATATGCGAATGTATTTTCGGTTACAGCTGTATGATTTTAATTACTTTATGTTAGATGTATCTTACATTAATACCAAACAAACTTAAGCAATAAGCCTACCTGCCTTAGTAGTGGATCTTTTTACAAATAAAAGTAACTATCTGACATGTGTTCTTACCTAATTAGTAGCATTTCTGAAGAAACCTTTTTATAACAGGTATCATGTTACAATGGTCCAAAAAATGGATCTGCCGGTTATTATGTTTTCAGTGTTTTAATGGAGAGTTTGGTTATTGTAATGTAATTGATAATAAAAAACGCTAAAATTTAAATAAAAACTAGGTTAATGTATATAACGGCCAATGTTCATCAATGATATTACCGAAATCATTATTTTAAACATTTATTACATTTTCACTCTGGGAGCCAGGCGCAACTTCTGACCAAATTGTACGAATAATTTTCATACGCAGCCAGCAAGTATAAAAAACATTCCACAAAAAAATTTCATATCAGTCGTAGGAGTTGCGCCCGGACAGATAAAATTTATTGCCTATTTTGTAAAAAGCCCGTAATTAAGGTTAAATTTAATAAAAGTAATGTTTCTATCCATATACATGCAAGGGATTTCATAGTAATTAAAACTGCCTTTAAAAAAAATTATCAATGGTCGATACATACAAAACAATATTAAACAATTAATTTATTCATTTGATAATCGATGACAAAAGATAAATAATTTTTTTAATAAGGTAAAATAAATTTATTCGATCATTTTTAAATTCCTTACAAGCTTAAAAAAGATACGTAACTACAAAAACAACTTGATAATTTAATGTAGGAAACTCCAATAGACAATTTCCAATGTTCGTTCGCTCATTTAACATAAATATAATCCATATGGGTTTGTTACCATAATTTTTTTATATTTTATTTATATAATGATAAATTATGCTTTACTTAACAAATTTTATTGATAGAAATAATTTTAAATACAGTTGCAGCCGTGTTATTTTAGTATATTACTAAAACCCCATTTTAATATGTCAATCCTTCTTCATAATTATTTCATTAAATAAAATTTATTACATTGATCATTCAGTTATAACGAAACTACCAGTACAGTTCCAGTACAAACACTAACAAAACTAGGAACATCGGGGAAAATTATGTTATTTTTTAAGCCAATAAAATTAAAAATAAAACAATGACTTAGCAACATATTTATATAAATAGAAAAAGTTTTAAATTGTACCAACAATGCTCTCTTGTAATAAAAATCTTAAAATAAACCCCATAGGATAAATAAGCGTTATACCAATTTGCAAAACGAACAAATTTTATGCTTTAGTTGAACTTGCTATTTACTTTGTACCTGCTTAAATTCGTACAAAGTTAGGTCTGAAAAATTAATTCCGTATGAACTAAATACTCATGATTTGTAAGAAAAATGTCGGCAAAAACTATTCACAAAATACATTTTATATGTATTGTAAGATCTAATAAAGTTGTGTTTTATATATTATGAAATACCTTGTAAACATCAAAGACGTTTAACCAATTGGACGATTTCCAAATGCCTTGTATATCAATTTATTTATTCATTATTCATATCATAGGCCGAGCAACACTGCCATCTCGTGCCATTATCATAAGAGTAATTGAGCGTTGTTGAATTCAACAGTTTAGCCTTTTGCTCCGACTTTAAGTAAAAAATCATGGAAAATTGCAGTAAATTAAATATTTTTTTTTAAGAGTTGATAGAATCAAAAAAAAAAAATATTTACTCGAAAACTAAAATGTTGTTCTATAAAACTGTTAAAAGAAATCACTGTTAAATATAATATCTCACAAATATTTACGCTTCACTTTTCTACACACGGAAATATACTTTTTTATTTGATGTAGCAGGTATATTTTTAAATTACATACAATATGCAGCGGGTTTTTTTGTATGATTACTTTATTAAATTTTTTGTACCTGCACAAGCTTATTAAAAAATAACTGCAATAAAGTATTTGATATAACAATGCCAGTAACATTGCTTATTTTAACAATAAAACTTATTTGTAATAGATAATTACTTGTATTAAAATTGAAAACTTTTTCAAATGTGAATATCTATTATAGTTTCGTGTATTTAGCAATTATTTATGGTGTCACATCAAAAAGTATATTTTACCCTATTATAGTGACTATTCAGTCTTTTAAAGTTTATTCTGCAATTTTCGGTGATATTTTCTTGAAAGGCTTCTTTGGTGTCCATTACATGGTCGGGTATATGATCGTTAAGAAGTAGCTGTAGTAGGAGACTTGAATTTTTACTCTATGTACTTATTTGCAAAAATAGTATTGGCGATGGGAATGTATTCAATAGTTTTTCCACGTAAAATATTAAAAAGTTTTAAATGATTAAAACCATAAAAGTCTCTGCATAAATAACTGTAAAAATTATATATTATTCTCCTTTTTCATTTAATTTTTAAAGTATCTTATACAATAAAATTTTTAATTCAAGTCTGACACATCTTTAATTTTTTAATTGGTAAAATATATAATTGACTTTTTGTTGTTTGTTCCCAATGTTGCTCCTATTAATTTAATGTTATTTGTTTTTTTGTAATTGTTGAAAACAAGTAATTTTTTTTGTTCTGACGTTGGATTAAGATCTAATAAGCTTACCTAATAGATTCAAATACTTTCAGTTAACTTTAATCAATTGTTAAATAACTTATACTTATAAAAAATGTTTGGTGAAAACTTAATTGGTGTCATTAAAAAAAATATTTAAATTTTTATTTGAATTAAAAGGTAACCAAAATTGTTTCAAAACATTTTTAAAGCATTGTCTTTCCAACATCTACCCAAATAAAATTGAATTATCACATGAAAACATGTAAAACTCCCAATCGCCAAGTATAAAATAGCACAGTGTAACAATAATTAGTCAAAATTAATTAGCGTAATAAACAATTTAATTCAATGTCCCAATGTCATTATGTCTTTATGGTTTTTTAAAAACCATAGGAATTGTGATCTTGACTTTTTTTAAAGATATTATCTTTCTTTAACCATTCTGATCATTACTCTTAATGAGTGGTTCAGTGATGTTTTACTTCTGCATTTCAAAAGTTACCATGTTCATTTTAGTAATATAATTTTTACCAATTATTTGTAAAATAAATATTTTTTTGTTTAAATTGTTTTATTAACTGTTTAATCAAAAACACATTTTTGTATAAAATTATTATTATTAATAAAATAAACAATTAAAACCGGTTTAAAATTATCCTTACCTATTTTATGTTCACCTGTTTTGGTCACTAAATTTAATTTTCTTGACGGATTTTTCAGGATACGACATCATTTTAACAAACATAGGGTATTTTTCACTTTACAGTGAGATAGCAAAAATACAGTTAAAATTTAGTTATTATGAAGAGTTACACCTATATTTCTTGCAAAAAATACATTTGTTTAAGGTAGGTATTGTCTATGTGTAAACACAAAAAAATACAATAAAAACTTAAAAGAAGTTTCAAAAAACTGTACGAAAAAGTAAATTTAATGAATTGAGGGTTCAAAAATTCCAACCCTTCTCATATGTCTTTGTTGATGGTACGAAGTAGTACAAAATTTGATTATTTTCTCTCGAAAACATTGTCTAAATATTTTAAACGTAATTAGTTTTTTATATTTTAAGAACACTTACTGATCAAGTTTTGGTTGCCATTAGCAACGTGAAATATCTTACATCCCTAAGGAAGTAAGTAAAACTTTCGTTTAAATTTATTTTTTTGCTGATTCAGTATAGCGTTGTATGTAAAAAAACCTTAAGAACGAAATCAAATTTTATTTAAAATTATGCCCAAATATAATTTTAGAAGAAAAAAATTTTAGTTGCAACTCTAGATGTAAGTAAATTTAACCAGTCGCAGACTTACCTCGACTAGTAAATAATACTTTCCTCCCTTGTAGCATAAATTGATAATGGGCATATTGGAATGTAGGACATTTTTGTTGTACAGAAATACTGAAAGCTCTATGATTGGCCAAACCAAAAGTATTAGATGAAGCACTTGCTATTTCTTTGGAGCATGAAACCACTAGTCAAGATGACATCGCGTTAGAACCATCGGGGAATGAAACGAAGAAAACGATGAACACCCAAAAAAAATTTTCCCAAGTTTTAAAGGCAATGAAAAGGACCGTTATAAAATCATAAAAAGAATAAATGACATAATATACCGGATTAAAAAGCTGCCAAGAGGGAAACCGAAGGGAGTTCACAAAAATCGACTTGCAACTTATGCTGTCTCAAATAATTTTGAAGAAGAACTCTTCTACAGAAACCAAACGTGGACAACCATTAATTGAATTTTAAAAGTTTTATGTCAGACTACGCAAAAAGAAGGAAGACCAGACTTGGCGCAACCATTGAGGTCCAGCAAGATCTTTTTACAGTTCCGGAAAACGTTTCTATTGCACACTGTGTAGCCAAAGATCTTCGAATGACCAGAGGAATTGCATCGATCTTTTACAAAAAGTTTGGCCGCCTGATTGATTTGCAAGATCAAGAACCCAGAGAAGGAAAAGTGCTGCTACTGGAAGATGGCAACCGATCGTTGTTATACCTAATAAATAAGAAATCATCTAGAGAAAGAACAACCTACGAGAATATTTGTCATGCGTTAATTAATTTAAAGAAAGTTTCATGCCATCATGATAGAAAGAAATTGGCTGTACCCAAGATAGGCCATGGGTTGGAAGAACTGGACTGGAAGATCGTGAGAAGCATGTTAAAAGTCATTTTCCAAGACACGGACATACAAATCACAGTGTGCTGCTTTAACGCGAAAGAAGTATACTCTTCAAAAACGATAGATTGTTACTTTTTCCTGAAATGCATTTGCAGGGCTAAAGGCGCATGCCGCTTTCGCTATAAAAAAAAAACGAGGATCGCAGCAGGAAGAATTTCGGGACGATCGGGACGATCAGAATTGAGCAGTGTAACGATTTTTCGATACGCCACTGGAATGTTACGAAAGCAAGTTGGGCGGTACAGTCACGTCACAGCCAATGACGAGGATGTTCCAGTACCTTCTCGATCAATCTAGAATTTTACGATAGAATCGTTTAAATGCGTTTAGAAACTTCTCGCTTTTTATGCTTTTAACGATAATATATAAATTGGCCTTCGTTCACGGAAGTTAGTCAGTTTTCCAAAGTTAATGATTGTGCTCACTAGTTTGTATTAAAATGTTATAAATAAATATGCAAATAAATTCGAACGCTGAGAGTACATTTTCAAGTAAAACGTTATATTATCGTCGTTTTTGTCGTGAGCAGGTTTTGTTGTTTGTCATTATAGATATTATTTTGACTAGGTTTTGTTAAATTTTGATTTAAGTATGATATTTTCTTATTGAGTAATTAAATTTAATTTTCCCCATATCTGCAATAATGATATGCTAATAGTGGAAAGTTCGCCTCAATAATTTGTTTTTTTTTCTTAGCCATTTCTAAATGAGCCATTTTTTATTATATTTCCCTTGTGATTGTGCTTCGATTGTTGAACAGTGTTTAAACTTTATGTCATTTTCGACTAGCAGACATGAACCACAACTGACTTGCGCCTCTACATCAGCATATTCCTTTTAAATTGGAATTTACGAAAAGTGTAATTTGGGCCTAGTATTCCACTTCAAATTATTATTATATGTTTATCACTTTTTATAAGAGAGTAAAACTCTGATGATTGTCTTATTTTTCACTTTAAAAATTCATAGCTCAATTCGATCGGCATGGTTAATTTTAAAAAATTTATAAAATTAACAACATCAGTAATAATTTTATCCGGCGAAGTGAAGAAAGTGTTCGAGCTCCATAACAAAGCAGAAACTAATTTGTCTCAATCAATTTTATATCCCAATTCTAACAATTATCTTCATTTGTTTTCATTTCAAACATGAGGGTGTACCTACGCAGGCGTAATTCAATAACCACCATAATTTTAAATTATACATAACTTATTTGATTTAAAATAGCTCAGTTAATTAAAATTTTAACAAATTTTTTAATAGGTACAAGTACAAGTGTTTTAGACGTCAGTGAATAGATGAAAGCAATAAATGCAACTATGTGATTATATCACTTTTTTATTAATATTATAATTTTTATTAAAATTAAATACAGTTGATTAATTTTATAATTTTATAAAAGTATTGAAAAAATATTTTATGGATTTTCAAATATTTCACATAATATAATATATAAAAATTTGAAAACCCTTAAAACATTTAAATGAAAATAATAATGTAGAAACTAAAAAACAACTGATTTATTATTATATTTATTTATATTATTTATTAAAATATTTAAGTTTTTTTGCATCAGTTCATAAAAAAAAGATATTTTATTAATATATCGAAATAAAAGTTTTTTACATTTTCTATGTTTTATAACACAGGTTTTATTCTTCAGTGAAATAATTTATTGACATTTGACAGAAGATGGTATGATAATCGCGCTTTAAATAACACACACGTGCTAATTTTTTAAATTATTCACCGTGGCAGATAAAATTAAGAGCGTTGCATATTTGTGCAGAAATATCGGATTACTAATTAATAGGTAACTTGGTTACTAACTAACAGCATCTGTAGGTATTAAATACTGTATTTTACAATCTTTTAATAGCAATTGACACAAAAAAGTTTAAGGGTTACCGGAAGAGCTTAAATTTACTTAAATATTTTGTCCTTTATAAAAATCATCACAAAAAAACTCTAAACCGAATTTCAAAATGTAAGTTTAAATATTGTTTGGCCAGAAATCATGATTATAAATAATATTTATTTAACAAATAAACTGAAGAACAAAATATGTTGAAAATTAATCATTAGGAAAAACAATGGTTCCAATCACATGCATATATCAAATGTATACTAGAGCTTTAAGTTTTTTTAAAAAAATTCAAAATTTAAGACATGTTCATAAAACTGAATTAAATCAGTGACGTAAAAGTTGTATTTTTTATGTATCTTATTATTTTCTTGAAACCGTAACTATTTCTGTTGTGACAATCGGCATGTGTTAGTACGTCAGATTTACCAACCTTTATATATAAAAAATAATACTTAATTAATCATTTTAAATGAGTAGTGTAAGAAAAGACACATGGTGCCGTCAAAGCGCAATAACCGAAAGACCCTTCAAGTGCCATCTGCTGCCTCAAGTATGACGCAAAAAGTTATCGTGGTCCCTTAATCTCCATCTGCATTAATGTACCTACTTCACCAACACTTAAAGCTTACCATATGCAGTTAACAAATGAATAGAGATGGAAAAAACATTTAGTAAAAATAACTGTTATAAATACAGAAATGTATCTCATTTGAACGTTTAAATTGACAAAATTAAAAATTTAACAAATTACAATGATTACAAGTAGATGTTTCCTAAGCATATGATTTTACAAGAAGTTTTACGGCTATTTTTAAATTATTAATCAAATTTTATGCATATGCCATACTATTGGATTTTCTCACCAACAAAATGTTTTCCAATTACTTTTTTTATAATTTTATTAAAATCTTCCACAACAGAAATAACAAAAATTAAACTTAACGTGAGTAATAATCGTGATTTATTCTAGAGTTTTCTCTTTTATAATAAAAATCCTACGAATATTATTTCTTACTGAAATGTTCCTTTTAAAATATTACCCCTTACTAAAATGTTACATCTTACATTTCACCGATAGATCTTGTAAAAATTAAAAAAAATTAGGTTTACAATAGACAAGGGCATTGTCTAAAGAAATAAATATTCTGTTAACCTTATGGACTTTTCATTGGATGACGATGGGGTCCATTAGTAGATGGCACCAGTGCGGTGGTGCCAAAAAAGAATAAGAGGTAAAGTGTCATAGTAATCGTAGTAATTTTTATTTTTTGTTTTGGCTCCGTCAATTTCATTTCCATTTGTAATTTGCAAGCATTTGAGAGAAGATCGTTAGTAGTGATTTATTATTATTAGGTAACCTTTTTTTTTGTTTCGACTACACCAATGTTTCATTATTATTTCATGATTTTCCATATCATAAAAGGGCTATTTTGGTTGTTATGGCAACTGTTTAAATAAATAATTCTTTTATGTAAGTAATGCTTGAAAGTTATTTTTATCTAGTATGAAAATCACCTGTTATCATAAAAAACGTTAGGTTGGGTTCATCACTTAATCTTCTCGTGTCCACTGCTGAACATAGATCTCCCTCATCACTCTTCATTCGCATCGGTCCTCTGCCGCTTGCATCCAATTTGTTTGGCAGCGCTTTATGTCATCAGTCCATCGTGTTGGTGGGCGGCCCCTGTTTCGATATGCTTCGTCTCTTGGTCGCCACTCCAGTATCCGCCTCGCCCATCTGTTATCCGTCATTTTAGCGACGTGGCCTGCCCAATTCCATTTCAGTGTGGCTATTCTCTCAACAGAATCAGCTACTCTGGACCTTAGTCTTATTTCGCGGTTTGGGATCTTGTCTCTCAAAAAAACCCTCAACATCACACGTTCTATCGCCCTTTGAGCCACTCGGATCTTTTGCACCGTTCTCCTTGTCAAGGTTAGCGTTTCTGCGCCGTAGGTCAACACCGGTAACACACATTGGTTAAAGGTCTTTTTCTTCAGGGATATCGGGAGGTTAGATTTGAAAACATAACTTGCCAAAAGCTGCCCAAGTCAGCACTATACGACGTAGAAGTTCGTTGGTTTGATTGTCTCTTCCGATGCAAATCTCGTAGCCCAGATATTTATAAGTCCTTACCTGGTCTATAGCTGTTGTTCCTACGTACATGTTTCACTAGTAACAAGATTTGTCATTGCTTGAGTTTTTGACATGTTTATTTTCAATCCCACTCTTAACGATGAAACATAAAGCTCGTTCAGCAGTTCCGTAGCCTCATCTATCCGATCAGCTATTAGCACAATGTCATCTGAAAACCTCAGATGACTGAGCTTTTCTCCATTTATATTGATTCTCTTGTCGGTGAGATTAGCCCTTTTACATACGTATTCCAGGAGTGTTGTGAACAGCTTAGGCGATATGGTATCTCCTTGACGTACTCCGCGTTGTACTCGGAATTTCTGGGTTTGCCTCTTTCCTATTCTAACGCTAGCTGTGGCGTTTTGATATATATATATATATATATATATATATATATATATATATATATATATATATATATATATATATATATATATATATATATATATATATTTTTGTTTATCGATGGTCAATTCGGCATTCTAGCTTTCTTTGTTGGTTTATGGTGTCGAAGGCCTTTTCATACATACATAAAGTCACGCCTTTTTCCCATAGGGGTAGGCAGAGACCACTTCCTTCCACTTGCTACGGTTCGTACACACATCTTTTGCTTTCTCTACTTTCATCAGTGCTCTCATACATGCTCTTCGGTTGTTGGTACTCTTGACCTGGCCTTTCTTCAAAACAATTTTGATCTGATCGATATATGTTCTCCGAGGTCGACTTCTACCGATTTGCCCATTCACACTCGCCTTATAAATTTGTTTCGTCAATCTTCCTTCATCCATCCTTTCTACATGTCCAAACCATCTAAGCATTCCTTTATCTATCTTTGTGACCAAATCTTCTTTTACGCCACAGCGTTTTCTTATCTCACTATTCTTAACTTTATCCAACCGAGTCACTCCGGCTATACTTCTCAGACTACTCATCTCCGCAGCATTAATCCTATTTTCATGCTTCTTCTGCCAAACCCAACATTCACTACCATACATCAGTGTAGGAACCAACACACCTCTATGCACCGCCTGACGTGCCTTTTTTGACACTTTCTGGCTATTTATAAGCTATGCAGTGCCCCATTTAATTTACAATCAATCCTTAAATTGGTTTGCAAAAAATAACTTGCTGGTAATATGTGATTTGTTGATTTCTAACAAACATAAAATGATTTTTTAATATTATACAGTGTAAACTCCCAATCAAACGTCCATGAATGGGGTCTATGACCGACATACCTGCCGGTGATATGTAGTGTTTTTTTTTGTATAAATAGTAAGATTATTTTGCGGATTTTTTAGCGGTATATAATGAATGTATTGGAGTTATACCCGTATGTTTTAAGACATATCAATCGTTTTCAAGTCTTTTTTTGGGTTATTCCAGTGAGGGAAATTGCATTTGATGTTGTTACCTTAACTTTTATTAACAAATCTGTCTTGGTTTATTTTTGTATTATTTGTGAATATATTAGAATATCTTTAAGATTGTGACATTTTACACAGTTTATTAATATCTATCATGTTTTTTTAGTGTGATTTATTGTTTTGTTTGTGTCAATGGCCCCATCCCAGTACACATTATTTACTTCTTACTTTCTACTTAACCACATCGACTAACAAGCTCTAGATTTAGGATTTAGATTAATTTTAAAAGTGATAACTCATTCTAGTGATACATGTCATCTTCTACTCATGACAAATGCAAATTTCTTCAAGCCATTGAGAAAATGAAGGAAAATTATGTACTCAAAAACTGTCTCTTGCGTTAGTCTTGATTTTTACATAAGCCAGATTTTCTTGTTATTTATTTTAAAATGGTAATTTCAAATGGATTATAATACAGTTAATAAGAAATTAATGTTTATAACATGGGTTACTCTGGTAATTCAATGAGAAGTTTCCGAGATTTGTACTCTACTCTTTACCCAAACCCTCAGATTCCATATTTGTAGAATTATTGAGCTAATTATTTAAATCTACAGAAAGTGTAAATAAACCTCGTAAATGGTTGCTGTGCTTAGAACCTTTAAAACAAACTTCACCATTTAAGTCTTTCAAGTTCAGTAGACAGCAGGAAGTTTTTTAAAATGATGAACTTACCAGGATAGAATTTTAAGGAAAAGTTTTTGATTTAGCAAACCACGATAGAAACTTTTTAAATTGTGTTTTATTTTCCGGCGAATGTTCGTTTTAAACTCGCGGTATTCACAATGTACAAAACTTTTGTTACTGTAGTACCTAGCGAAAATTTGCATTTATCTGTGAAGAACAAAGGTCAGTATCGCGGTTCTGTGAATGTTTAAATTGGTTTACTAGGTCATAAAATAACTGGCCCTTTTTTTTCATCTATTACATGTTTATTTAAGAAGAAATCGAACTAGCTATGTTAGATTATAACCTAGGAAATAAAATCTGGTATCAACACGACAGATGTCCGGCGTACAATAGGTTAATTGAGCGTAATATTTTGGATTTTAGATCATTGGATAAGTCGTGGTAGTATTATAAACTGGCCTGCACAATCATTAGATTTTAATCCGTGTGATTTATTTCATGGGCTACTTAAAGGATAAACTTTACAATAATGATTATTCATTTGCAAGTTTAGCTGACTTAATGGAAGCGATTGTAGTAAACTGTCAAGAAATCTCGCATTACATGTTAGTAGCAAACGTGAGGCGACAATTTTATGATCGATTAGGATTTTGCTTAGCTACCAATGAAGATTTATTTAAACATTTGATTAAATGATAAATGTTTTTGTTAAATTTTATTACTGTAATAGTAAATCATTTTTTTATTTAATTAAATAAAAAGGCTGATGTTTATAATTAGTAAACCCCATTCTATTTGTTTATTAAAATCAAGGCTATATTGAAGATTGTAGGAGGGGTCGTGAAGTCTATGCATCTCTCAAGCACCTCAACCTATCAGATCTTTTGTGAATCTATTCGAGGCTCGGCATTCCGAGACTTCGTACAAAGTTTATCAAATTTCTAACATCGGAGGGCTTTAGAAAGGTTCCTTTCAGAAACTTGAGCCTCTTGCAAAAAAGCAGTGGGTATTCGCAAAGCAAATGTTCTGCAGTTTCAGCGAAGTTCTCGCAGTAGCGGCAACTGTCACTCTCTGTTTTGCCCATCTTTTTCAGGCGGTACCTCAGAGGGCAGTGTCCAGTGAGGAGTCCCGTCACCAGTTTCAAGTCTTTCTTGTCCAACTCGAGAAGCTGTTTGACTTTTCTTGGCGAAAAGCCTTTTCTGTTTCTCAGCGTCGAACCTTTTTATTTAAGTAGGCCTTGGAGAGTCCACAGAAGGGTTCTGTCCTTTCCTTGGAAAGGCAGTCTGCTTCCTCGTAGCCTTTAACTCCCTTGTGACCTGGAACCCACATCAGAGTGACCTGGTTGTTTGCTGCCAGTTGTCTCAGGGATTGTTTACAGTCCCAAGTCAGCTTTGACTCACAAGTGTATGACTTCAGAGCTTTTAGTGCTGCTTGGATATCTGATAAAATATAGATTTCTGCGCGTCGGGTGTTCCTTTCGATGCACTCCTGGGCACATATCTCTATGGCATGTAACTTGAAATATGATTGAGGTGTTACCAAGGGGTTTTGAAAAACAGTTGTTAAATGAATAATATTCCTTTATTTTTTTGTAAACGACTGGATAAATTAAAAATCTTAAAACTGTATTAGAAAAATATTTTTAATGTTTCAAAAAATTGTATGTAGTATTTTGCTGTAAAATAAATAGGTAAGCCAATATTTACAAAAGTTTGCTTTCCTGTGTTAAATCCTATAGTCCAGATTCAAGTTCCACCGTGTATTTAAGCAAGTATGTAATAGTTACTTCAGAATGCATCACATCAGACATATCGGACATATTACTTACTGCCTGTTACAATAATGTGTTACTGACGTTTTGGTATTTTTGAACATATTTGTATCAAAACTAGAAGAGTTGTTTAGTGCCCAATTTGCATAGTTTGTATTTGTCTCTGTAATTTTAAAAACAAAACTAACCTTACTAATTGGGTTAACAGTTGACACTTAATGTTATCGTTAGTCAGTTTTCGATATGAAATGAAATACGAGGGCGGTTTGATAAGTCAGTGACTTTTTGAATAAAACAATTTTTTTTCCGCAAATAAACATTTTATTTTTCTACATAATCACCTTTTAGCTCGATACATTTAGTCCAGCGTTTTTCTAATTTTTTTATTCCCTCCAAATAATAGGTTTTTTCAAAGCTCTCAAAATACGCGTTTGTTTCGGTAATGACTTCTTCATTCGACTCAAATCTCTTACCGCCCAGCCATTTCTTTAGGTTTGGAAACAGAAAATAGTCGCAGGAGGCTAAATCTGGAGAATATGCTGGATGGGGTAGCAGTTCGTATCCCAATTCATGGATTTTGGCCATCGTGACTAGACAAGTGTGCACACGTGCATTGTCTTGATGGAACAGCACTTTCTTCTTCTTAGCCAAATGCGGCCGTTTTTGCTTCAAATCAACGTCGAATCTGTTCAAAAGCTTTGAATAATATTCGCCGGTGATCGTTTTACCTTTCTTGAGGTAATCGATGTGAATGACACCGCGTACATCCCAAAAAACTGTGGCCATGACCTTGTTGGCTGACAGACGACTCTGTTTCGCCTTCTTTGGTCCACGTTCACCCCGAGCAACCCACTGTTTCGATTGTTCCTTGGTCTCTGGCGTGTTGTGATGGATCCATGTTTCATCCACAGTAACAAAACGGCGCAAAAATTCGTCCGGATTACGGCTGAACATCGCTAAACACTCTTTTGAAGTGGTCACACGATTGCGCTTATGGTCGAGTGTGAGCAATCTCGGCACCCATCTCGAAGAGAGTTTTTTCATGTCCAAATATTCGTGTAAAATATGATGTACCCGTTCAGTTGAGATACACCATCAGCATGAGCCAACTCACGCACTTTCATTCTCCGATCATCCAATATCATTTCATGGATTTTATCGACGATTTCCGGCGTGATCACTTCTTTGGGGCGACCTGGACGTTCGGCGTCACTAGTGCTGGTACGACCACAACGGAACCCTGTAAACCACTTCTTAACCATTAAAATTGATGGTGCCGAGTCCCCGTAGTATTTATCAAGTCTTAGTCCTTAGTTTCAATGATGGATTTTTTACGTAAAAAGTAATGCTTAATCAGCACACGAAATTCACTTTTTTCCATTTTCGTAAAAATTCACGAGGTTGTCTGCTTTGAACGGCTAACAAACACCAACTGCACGACGTAGCTTGCACAAAATTAGAAAGTTGCCCACTGATAGATTATAGTTGACGGCAGCACTGTTGCATTTGGAGTAACTGCGCGGGAAATTCAAAAAGTCACTGACTTATAAAACTGCCCTCGTAGATCAGTTAAAAGCGACCGTGAATGAGTTCACAGTTAATAGGGGTTGACGTGGCAACACTTTCACGAAAATGTGGCTGAGGTCTATTTAAAACAATGTAATTGATGTTTTTATGTAAGACGTGTTAACGCTTGCCCCGCGTTATAGTTCCCCGAACTGCGTTAGGTATCTTGAGCTCTGACTCCTGAAACTCGGGGAGTCTTTCCAAATGTGATACTAGGAGTGGTGTAAATGTGTTAAAATTTGGTTTCAGCAGAGAGGCGAAAGGAGAGCCTTTCTGACACAATCCATCTTAACTCCAGTGTAGTTTTTTTGTATATCTGCTAGTTTTGGAATATGGCTACTTATTTATGTCTATAATTTTATTATGATTGTGTAAGGGTTTAGCAAGCTGTTTTGATGTTATTGTGTCGAATGTTTAACCCATCGCCAATTACGCTGGAAAAAGAATGCATCAAATCGGACACTGTTTCGTAATAAAATTGCTCATATCTCGTAAAACACTTGTGGAAAGGTAGCAAAACCTTATATTGAGAGAATCTTTATCGAAATACTAATATACAGAGTATTCTATTTAAAATAAAAAAGTTTCAGTCAACTTCCGGTATAACCGGAAACTGTAGGAGGCTTTGAATATTTTAGATTAATTGGGTAGGTTAATCATCTAATTGGAACTTCCAAAGAATCACCCTTTATATATTTTTAAAATGAGTATGAGAATAAATACACTAACGTTTTATATTAATTTTAACACTTACAAATTAACTAACAGTATTATTATAATTTGGTTTTCAGCTCAGTAATATTTTGTTAATAAAAAAAAAATGGATGCTCTAGCAAGAATCGAATTGTGAATCTTAAATACTGTCCAGTAAAAATGTAATTAATGTGATTTACCGGACTACAAAGCTAAAAACGATGTGACTAAATCAGATAGACACATGCTTGTTAAAGAGTTAAGAGTAGAAAGTAAAGCCGAAAAATAACAGTAACATCTCTAACAAAAAGCCACCTTAAAGACCCACAGCCTACTTAAACACTAATTTAAAATAATGATTAAATGAGTCCAAGTTGGGCATCGAGTAGTCCGAAATGGTTTTGATGCTTTCTAGTCGTAGAGTGACAGACGTTCTCTTGCTAACATCAAATTCTAACATTTTAAATTCCTTCGACGGATGAAATTACCTTTTATCCTGCTAGATTCCTACTCCTTCTTCGGCATACCTGACCGGATTCCACGGATTGTTGAGTTTCAGTTGAAATTATGAGTCACTCGCGTTGCTACCTTCGATTTGGTGACTCGATATTGCTCTCTAGTAAACACTACTTTCGTTTGTTTTAAATGACTACCGCGTTTTAGGTTAGTTTTTCTAGTGTTTGTGCGGTGTTTATTTAGTGTTCAAATATGAATAATGTTTACCATCATACAGGGTTTTACTCAAACAGAAGCGATATGTGTTTCGTAAGTTGTTTAATTGTTTTTTATTTAATTGTGCTGTATATTTGAGAATCACTATGTAGACACTATTAAATTAATGCAATAACTTATCATATAGGCTGATTTTAAACAAACTTTCACCAAGTAAATTAAATAATATAATGAAAAAGCAATGTCCAAAGATGTAACATAGTATTAAGTAAAGTGTGATAAATTTTTAAAAAATTGTTTATATTTTCGATAATTGTAAATATTTCTCATTTCAATTGTACAAATTTATACAATTTAGAAATATAGTTGATTTACATCGGCATTTTTTGGTATTTGTTATATGCCCATAAATAGCGTAATTAAAAATAGTAACATTTTCATATTTTTCAGTGGTAATAATTTGTAACAGTTTTGAGGAAAATACCAGAAATATGAACATTGCAGATTTTATATTCCATATTTATTTGATATAATAATATAATGGGGAAAGTTTCTTTAGGTACCTATTTATTTTATTTACAAATATAAAATATTTTAAGAAAAATATTAATGAACTGTTATTCATTAAAATATAATCAATATGAAAATAAAAAAAATATTTCTAAATTTTAAATACAATTTAAAATTAATTAAATCTTAGCTGTAATGGGCAGGTTGTTTCAACAATACATAGGTTATCATTAAAATATTGGTAGATTATAAATCATTTTGACAGTTTGGTATTTGACAATAAAAAATAATTGACAAATAAAATTAATGCCAAAATTGTAATTAGTATGTCCATAAAGATTGCTTTTGTTTTATTTGTGAAATTCTCTACTTTTATATATTAAGAAAAAAGCTGGGACAGGTCGATGTTTACAATAATCATAGCATGCTACGATATACCAGTTTCAAACCGTATTTGATCCTTCTTAATGGGAAAATCATCCCTTAAATTTTTTTAAATAAAAATGTGCGGCTTAAATTTACTTTATGGAACAAGCCAAAAAAGTGGGGAGACTAATTTCATTCGATGCGGCTTGAAAAGCTAAGTCGAATGACACCTCTCCCAGGGTAAGGAAATGCCTCCTTCAAAACTTACGCCACTTTCAATTTTTCGATTTTTGGAAAAACATTTTTTTCGTCTAAAACGTATGGCTGACGTCGTACGATGGTGCCACTAGTGTCATTCGACGCAGCATGACCAATCGAGTCGAATGACTTCCCTCCCAAGTTGAAGAAACGGCCCTTTTAAAAGTTACGCCACTTTCAATTTTTAATTTTTCAATTTTTAGAAAAACATTTTTTTCGCCCCTCTTAACTATCGATTTTTATGTAATCATACCTAAATCAAATGAAAGGGGGGGAAGGCGGCTAGACAAGTCACTATTGTGGTTAATTGTAGTGCCTAAATATTTAAAAGTATTCGTTTTACGTAGTTGGCGATTCTGTATCTCCAAGGTTTCATTCCCTCTCTGGGGGCCTCCACGACAGGTCGTTAGTGATTTTGTTTTCTTGTCATTCACTCCAAGTCCAGTTTGTTTTCCTGCCTGTTCCATCTGACTCAGTATTTCTACTGTCCCTTTCTCTCCTTCCCAGTATTACCACGTCGTCTGCGTATGCTAGCAGTTGCGAGCTTCTGTTAAACAGTGTACTACCGGAGTTGATATTAATTTTCCTAATGATACCTTCTAATACAAGGTTAAACAGTATGGGTGATATTATATCTCCTTGTTTCACGCCTCTGGGTGTATTGAAATCTTTCGAGACGTTTTGCCCGATCCTGCACCTGCATTTAGTTCCTATGAGCTTTTTTTTAATATATAAAAATAGAGAAGTAAAGAGGGGGGTAACACTTATTCCAAGCGCACCGTATGTATACAGGTTAAAGCAGTAGTTCGATTAGTGGATTGGAATGGAGGTTTAATCTCTCTCGATGTTTGTTGGCTCTTTCCCTTATGACATTTTGAGATCTATGTGCAGTGTGCAAAATATTGTCCAATATTTAACATTTTAAGAATATTTTATGGCGTCATGGTATTATTTATAAATTTGTGCAACAACCAATACTTTTTGTTTCTTCGTCTTAAAAACGTTTAATTTATTTAGATTATTATTTATGTTAACGCAAGAAGTTGGTTTTCAAGTTTAAAAACCTTTTTTAAAAAGTGCAAAAAAAATTCATATTGATAAATTTACTAAAAATATCTGACGATCATTTTATATTTATATTAAACATTAGCACGTCTTTAATTTCTAAAATTAAAGGAGCGCTTCAATTTAAAATAAAGAAACATTAAATTGAAAGTAAAAGAAGCGAAAGCAGTGCCGTATTTAGAGGTCTGGAGGCCTCGGGGCAACAAAGGAGGTCCCAAATTATTTTCCAAATAAAATGAACAATTTTTTCTGTCGATTTTTTCAATAAATAATTTATTGTGAAAGTTGTTTATTATTATTTACTAGACGGAATTTGAAAGGGCTGTAGCCCGGATGCCCCCCTCTAAATCCGGCACTGAGCGAAAGATGTGTGTAAGAACCGTAGCAAGTGGAAGGAAGTGGTCTCTGCCTACCCCTAGAGGAAAAAGGCGCGACTATATGTAGGTATGTAATTATAACCATAATAAACATTACATAAACAACCATTAAGTACTCTCATAATCCACTAGCAATGAAAAAGTGACAAAAATACTGTAAATAAAAACAAAATTATCTTTTTATTAAAACAACATGTAATTTAATACTGATTAATATATTTTGAATGTATTTAGTGATTAAAGCATTGGCCTATTTATTTATGGCATTAATTTATCGTTTCTTGTTATTAGTTAGTATTTAATTATTTGTTAGTTATATTATGAAGAGTATGTTAAGGTTGTGTTTATAATCAATTAATAATAATAATGTCAACAAAATTTAATATTTTGTTTACTTTACTTTTTGGATGATAATTTTACAAAAATGAAATAGATGTAGAGGAAAATTAATATTTTATTAAATAAATAAATATTTTTATTAGTTAAATGTGTATGTTTGAATTTGAGCAGGTTTAATAATTATAAGAGTGTACAAAGTCAATCAAATTAATTTTTGTTTTATTTTTATTGTTTAATTTAAAAAATACGACGTAATTCGGCGCTCATGAAGGAATGGAAAAAATGTCTTGGTAATAAAAAAACTTCCTATCCACCAGGATTGCTCAGATAGAGTTGCCAGACTAAAATTGCGAAAACCCCCCTGGGTGCTTGGCCAAAAACTCATCGGTGATGACTTCAACCCAACCGATGCATGGAAAGAAGAGTGGGCAGCCACAAACCCAGACAACCTGCACCTTATATCAGATCCAACAGAGCGCCCCCCAGGATTTAACCTCCCCAGAAAGGAATGGACAACACTCAACCGTATAAGAACTGACCACGGAAGAACTCATTACTGGAAGTGCAAATGGAGACTTGCTGAGGATCCTGGCTGCAGCTGCGGGTACCGCTCTCAGACGCCGCATTACATCGCCATGGCCTGCTCCAGCAGAGCAGAGCAGAAGATACCCTGGCACAATACAAGAACTACATGCAGCGGACGCAGATGCGATTCGATGGCTTAAGGAACTTGATATCCATGTATGAAGAATAGGTCACTCTGTATTTTATAAACTTAAGTGTTTATGTTTGTTCGTTTATTTCTTTTATGTATGTTTGTCATTTACATTAACTTTACATTATAAAAATCTTGCCGATCTTGTCATACAAAAAAAAAATATCAGTATATTTCTTTGAAATATAATCAATCTTAGATGTATACATATATCAGACTAAATTAATTTTTTGAAACCTGTTACTAAGCTGTTAATTTAAAATAAATATACCAGTTCAGTGATAATATCTAGACAATAATTATTGTTTCCCACTAGAGAGGTGCGTCCGTTGCTTAGATTAGGAATCATGAGAGTGTACATAATTTGTTCCTCCATTTTTATACAATATACATTCTGAACAGGAATCTAGTCGAGCTAGGCTCTTTAAATATTCAATTTATGAGTATCTTAATCAAAATCTTAATTCTTTTCTACAACAATGAATATTAATTTTAAAAGATCATAATTTTAAATACAGCGATTTGATGCTAAAGATTTTACTATAATAGTAATGGTAATCATCGTTATTTAACAAAAAATCATTGGGTTTTACAATTTTTCTCCAAAGTAACAATTTTAAAAAAATAAATTTATTTCGTTTATTATATACATACCAAGATATTCGACGTTTAATAACTCAAAAATGTTGAAAGGTGGTATATTTTTACCTGTGGTTTATTTTTAAAATCAGTAAAAAATACCATTTCAAAATTTTAAAAGTATAGAGGTTATCCATTTTAAAAAATTAATTATTTGTTGTGCAGGTATTTTCTGAAATATGCAAAGTTTTGATAACATTTTAAGGTGGGCTTTCGATGTCGTGTATTTTTCATTTAAGTTACGCTCAGAAACGGTTAGACTTTGAAAGCTCAGATTTGGTGCGTAAACTCAGGAAGGATCGGAGTATTGAACGGATATATCGAGATTAATTTAATTTCGAAAACTAAGGTTTTTTGACGATAATTGAATGGAAGATCCATGGAAATAGTTCGAGTTCCGATTAAAAGCGAATCTCCAGACTATTTCGGTTTTAAGATTAACTTGAATTACAAAATAGCAACAAATAGTTCCTACTTTACCAACATTCTTACTAATTTCTTAGTTCAGTAGCTTACGAATAGAAAGAGCCATGGTATGTACGCCAATATTCGAATCTCTAGGTTCATTTTAATAACCTTTTTGGACTTCAATGTACTGTATATGTTATGGCTAAACTCCGAAAGTCGGTTAATCTTGACATTAAGCAGCTAATGTCGAGTCTAACCATTTCATTTGGTTAATATCTGAATAAACGATATTGTAACACGTGTTTCGGACCTTAACCTGCTAATCCCGACATTAACAAACAAGCGCGGCTAAAGTCAGATTATAAAACCATAAATAGGAAATATAGATACCTCAAACTGTTGGTTGTTGTTTATTTGTAGTATTGAAATTAAATTGATAGAAATAATTATTATGGATGAGTTTAAATCTCGTGTCTATGAAGGGTTTCAAAAACTAATAGCTAACTAAAAAGATGATAATTGTGCGTATATTTCAAGCGAAAAATACGATATAATTATAAATCAAGTACAGCAAGCTAAACTGGAAATTAAAAAACAGCGTTGTCGTATCGTCGTTAAGCCAAATGCGGCATAATAAATGAAGAAAAACTGATTGTCCCATTGAAAGTAGAAAATGCAAAATTTCTGTACTTGATATACTTTTTGAAAGACATGTAAATATTGATTACGAAGGAAGAACTAGGATGTGAAAAGAACTTAACAATAAATATAAAAATATTATTCAAGAGTTAATTTTCCTTTTTTTAAGATATTGCATGCGTTGTCAAAGAAAAAGTAGTTCCAAAAAGAAAGGTCTCGTAGTTAAACCAATGATTTTTTTCTGCCATGAACAGTCGATGTCAGGTAGATTTTATTGATATGCAATCACAAGCAGATGGGCTATTTCGGTTTACACAAGCCAAAAATATTAAGCTGCTGAGAATTTCTAATTTCTGAGAAGTATAGCCGGAGTGACTCTAATGGATTAAGTGAGGAATGGTGTGATAAGAGAACGCTGTGGTGTAAAAAAAGATGTGGTTACAAAGATAGATAAAGGAATGCTTATATGGTTTGGACACGGAGAAAGGATGGATGAAGGAAGATTGACGAAACAAATTTATAAGGCAAGTGTAAATGGACAAGTCGGTAGAGGTCGACCTCGGAAAACATATCTCGATCAGATCAACATTGTTTTGAAGAAAGGCCAGGTCAAGAGTACCTACAACCGACGAGCATGTATGAGAGCACTGATGAAAGTAGAGGAAGCCAAAGATGTGTGTAAGAACCGTAGCGGAAGTGTAAGGAAGTGGTCTCTGCCTACCCCTATGGGAAAAAGGCGTGACTTTATGTATGTATGTATGTTAATCACAATGTCGCGATTTTAGACGCATCATGCAAACGCTTTTCAAATGTCAGTAACAATTTCAGAGTGATTTTACCAAGGGATTTCATTATGACAAAAAATTCCGGACATTTTTACCGTTTTTATGGTGATTCAAGATGTCTGTTCATTTAGTAAGAAAAATACCAAATTAATTATTATAACAATGAAATATCAAGAATTCTTTAAGATAACAAGGAAATATCAAGAATTCTTTAAGATTTTTTTTAAATAATTGCGAGCAAGGACAGCCAGCTTAAAACTCGTTTTGTGAGTAATATCTAACAACATCAAAGTTATCCTAGAATGCATTGTTAAAAATTATTTTAATATTTAGGTATGTTGTGAAAATTCACGTTCTTGATAATATTTTGTAACATTTTAATGAATGGGTACGGTAATGATACAAATTCCGACGCAAAATTCCGTGACAAATTGACATTTTATCTTATTTTTAGAATAAAATAAAATACAATTTCAAAAAAATGTTGATAATGCATTTTATTACAACGAAAAATAATGTTTACAAGATTTTTTTTTGCGCTGTAGATCTATAATCTATTTTAAAATATCCATACCATTATACCAATATTAGGCTTTTACTACATGTATATTAAATTATTATTTTAAATACATTAAAAACATGGGTAGCTTAATATATTTAAATTGTAGCTAAATGTATATTTTGCAAAAGTTCTGTGCTATATCTTCGTAAAACATATAGCCCAGTATATAGGGAGGTTTCTTCTTCTTCTTCTCCTAATGCCTATCCGCGTTACCGCATGTTGGCAATCATTCTAGCAGTGATAATTTTATTTGTTGCTGCTCCGAATAGTCCTGTGGTGGATGATTCAAACCAGATTCTTAGGTTTTTTAGCCAGAATATTCGTCTTCTGCTAATGCTTCTCCTGCTCTGAACCTTTTCCTCTAGAATGCATTTCAGCAATTTGTATTTGGTTTCGTTTCTCATAATGTGACCCAGATATTCCAATTTCCTATGTTTTACGATGTACATTATTTCTTTTAGAAGTTTTTGGAGTACTCGGGCGTTTGATACTTTGTCCATCCATGATATTTTGAGGATTTTTCTGTATGTCCACATCTCGAAAGCTTCCAGTTTCTTGGTTGTTGCCTTCGTCAAGGATCAAGATGGAGAATATGTAGCATCGGAGCATTCTGGGTTTTAATTTAAAATTCAAGTTGTGTCTTAAATAATTTGGACAATTAAGTGAAGGTTGCTTTTGCTTTTTCGATTCTTGCTTCTATTTCTTGGGAATGGTCCCATTGTTCATTTAGTGCTGTGCCCAGATATGTGTATGTTGGCACTCGTTTTACCGCTTTCTTATTGATGGTAAACTGTACTTCTCCGATTCTTTCTTTGCTAATTATCATTATTTTTGTTTTACTGGTGTTAACTCCTAGGCCATATTTCTTGCTGATTTCAACTACCTTGTTCAACAAAAGCTGTAATCCCTGTGCAGTGTCAGCATATCTATGTTACCTCCACCTTACTCAATTGTAGAAAATACATTAAATTAAAAATCACATCAAAAACTAAAATATTTTGGGTAAAAAAATGTTATGCAAACATAAAGTTAAAATGATTTTTAGGGTTTTAAAATAACTTGTGTAAAATAAAGGAAAATATTAAAGAAACTAAAACCTTATCCCCAAAATTTAATTTATTAAAAATTACTCATTGGAAAACCTCATTAACCTATTTTTTAACAAAGAAGATATTCTTACTTTATTTGAATGAAACTTTTCTTCGATAAAAATAATTTTTCTTTTAACCTACTTTTTTAATAAAATCAACTTATTTAACTAAAGTTACACATACAAATAAAAAGGAAACTAGAAAAGTTTTGCAATACAGCTGAGTCATTCCATGATAAATCTACCAATAGTTGGAATCGACCCCTTTCAATTTAGATGAATTTTGGTCAAAAGTTTTCTTTTATCATGAAACAAAGATTTGCCAAAGGAAAAATTTGAAAGTTTAAAAATATTCTGCTTGTTGTTGAGATACGAAGTCATGCTGGAGTAATTTTGGAATTTATTCAAGTAAAAAATCAACAAAATCGTCAGTTGACTTAATAACCGTGTCTAAAGAACATCTGTCCATTTGAGTCCATTGGCTATAAGTAACTTCATCTAAAAAGTTATCCGTGAAAAGATTTTTCAGGATACTTTTCTTCAATATTTATATCAAATAAATAAGAGTTTAAATTTAATTAAGTTTTTATCTCATATTATGAACTTTCTCTTACTCAAAATGACAAAACTTTATGTTTTGTTAACTATACCGGACTCGGAGTGAAACATTTTTTTTTTGCCAAAATTTAAAAAATTCATAATTTTGAACAAAAATAAACACCTTTCTGAAAATTTCAGGGTCTCTTAATAATATACAAAGGTGTTTTAGTAAAAAATTATATTTACATTTTTATTATGTAGTATTTCTCATATCATTAGTTTTAAAGTCAATAAATCTATAAAAGTATCCCATGAATGTAGTTGGTTCTAAATTTAACTGGCGTCGACTCGTTTATCGACGTGCAATTAAAACTGCAAAGAATTAGATTCTTAAAAAAAAAAACAACCATTTAGTGGATGAGTTTACATTTAATGCTGTAAGTACGTTAACTGATGCAATTCTACTCTTGTTAATTGTTACTTTTTTGCAAATGAAAATCATGTTCATAATTGAGCAAAGAATAATGGTTAGCATTTTTGTTTCTGATCTCATTCATTTAATAAAAACACATGGAAAATATCTAATGATATAAATTTATGCAGTGCTTTCATTTCAAAACCAGCCAGTCCAAATAACTTTTGATTTTGCGTAAACGTAAGAAACACAAAAAACACGTCGAATTTTAAATCAAGGGGGAGGTTTCAAAATGTTACTCTGCTGTTTTCAAGTGACACCCGTTTAACATCCCCCACCCCTTCTTTAATATGTCGAATAGCAACTCATATTATGATATTCGAAAACGGACAATTAAATTATTGCCAAAACACAACAATTTAATTGAATACAGCATTTATTGTGAAACCTTTATTTTTTCGAAAACAGATAATATAATCACTTCTCAGATAAAATTATATCAATTCCAACCTTTGATTTATTAATAATAAATATAACTTTTTTTCCGCACTAACGTTTATTTTGACTATCTACATTAATACTGTCGGGATTTACGCTAGTTAACGTTTATTGTTAAAATCATAAATATTTGACATATTTGAAAACAAATGAATAAAAATAATGTGTGTAGGTGAAAAAATGTCATACATGTAGTCATTTTTAGATATCACGGCTATCGTTTATTGGTGAATAGTTTTTCGGGTTTATTGGCCGTCGTAGGTCTGAGTTACAGTGCAACAAAAGTAGCTTGGCGGGCGACTGGCCTCTAAAATAACAAATATTCGGCTGAATATACTTCACATTCGTAAACTACTTCATCCGATTGTACCCGAGACTCACTCAAGTACAATCGGAGGAAGAAGTTTACGAATGTGAAGTATATTCAGCCGAATATTTGTTATTTTAAAGGCTAGTCGCCCGCCAAGCTACTTCTGTTGCACTGTAATACTCGACGTTTCGCCATCTCGAGTGAATGGCATCTTCGGGAGATGTGATGTCTGCTTTTTAAGGCTGACGGTTTGTGACATTTGTATGTCACGATCGCAGGTTATATACGTTTTTGGTGGGCGGGGCATATTTGAGGGCTGTTCAGGAATGGGTCACGATCCGGAGATTCATTCTTCTTACGTTTGTAAGGAAGCAGCGTTGTATTTTTAAGTATGAATTCTACACTAATATCGGCAATTTTTGTTAGTTTTATTTTTCAACCCACTGCTACCCCTTTCTTAAGCTTGCTTGCTTTGGGAATATTACTTTAAAACTCAGCGTCCCCAAAATATTATGAATTCAACACGTTTTAAATAGTTTTTATTTTCCATGCCCTTCTCACCCTTTTAGTAGGGGTACTAAGAAAATTAAGAATGTCACTATCAAACTCAGTAACCCCAAAAACTATAAATTCTACACTAATATCGGCAATTTTTGATAGTTTTTATATATCAACATCCTGCCACTTCTTTCTTAAGCTTGCCTGCTTTGGGAATGTTACTTTAAAAGTCAGCGTCCCCAAATACTATGAATTCGACACTAATATCGGCAATTTTTAATAGTTTTTTATATTTTAACCCTCTCTCACTCCTTTCAAAGGAGCTTATCAGGAAAGTATCAATTAATACACATTTACAAATTTTCATTAAAATCGTCACTTCATTGAATTCGTCACTTATTTCGGCCATTTTTTTTTAGTTTTTATATTTCAACTCTCTTCCACCCCTTTCGTTGATCTGATCGCTACCAAACTTCACATGATAAACCTCTGGGATAATATGAATAGTGCCTAAAAAATTTTTTAAAATCGGTCCAATGTTTTTGGAATTCATAGGGAAAGTTTTTATATATCAACCCCCTCACCCCTTTCGTTGATCAGAGTTGCTACCAAACTTTACAGGATCACCCACCGGGATAATCTGAAGATTGCCTAACAATTTTATCAATATTGGTCTAGTCGTTTGGAAGTCCATAGCGACCATATACTCTTATATACAACTTAGTTGAAAATTTCCAGCTAAGCATAATCCTTAGATTATTTTCATGTGTGTATTATAATATACGTGTATGAAATTTAATAAATTTTCTGCAAAATATTTAAAATACTACACGTCTTAAATATTATCTATATATATATATAATAAAAAAATTTTTGAATGTGTTTGTATGTATGTCCTTTAAAAACGGCTGGACCGTTTGGGATGAAATTTTCAGTTGTTTTATACATACCAGGGGTGGTTTTAGTGAAAAAAAATTTTTGTGTAGGAAGTGGTAATGGTACTTTTCATACAACTTAAATGAAATATTCGAAGCCAAACACCTGTCATTTCAAATTTTTTATTCGAAAATATTGAAGCTGTCAAGCATTTATGTATTTTAATTATTTCAATTCAAGCAAAAATATTTGTGATCGAGAATCTTTGTGAAAATAAAAATCATTGTGATACAAGAACTACCGCGATTTTGATTGACTACGATTTGGATTGGCTTGGTTTTGATTTTGGATTGTTGGATAACAATTTTTGATATTACAGTTGCGTCTGGCTTTCGCTATAACCATTAACTAGGCTCAAGGCCAATATCTAGTGTTACTGGTTTGATCTTACAAAGTTCCGCATGGTCAATTATATGTTGCCTGCTCCAGAGTTGGAACACCAAAAAATCTTCACGTGTTCACACCTACCGAAAAAACTGTAAATATTCTTTATCAGCTGGCATTAAAATAAAACATTTGTTAAGTAAATAAAATTTCAATATGGATTGGGCATACCAGAAAAAATAAAATAAAATAATGGGGTGTAGCAACCTACACTGGGTTCTACTAGTTGTAAAATAAATGTCTAGATAATAATCCCTTCACAATTATGTGGGAACTGACGATAGCGGAACGTAGATAACGAGGTGGTTAACCCCACAAAAAAATACACTTCCAGCTTTAATCTAAAGCTACCGACAGGTGTTTAAATTATTTTATGATTTTTTGAATTATTGTTAAAAGTGAATTTAAAGGGTAATTTAAGGACGATATGTTTGACATTTTCTTTTAAGTAAGACCTAACCTATATCTACCGCTTTTAAATTTCCCTATTCCCATTCCCATAAAATCATAAAAAAGTGTCGGCAGCTTAATAAACATACCATTGTGTGCAACAGTATTTTTTTAAAGGGGTCGACTTGTATAATACAAGCATGATAAACTTATAATGTGTATGGATTACTTTTTGCAAATAAATTAAAAAAATATCAACAAAATTATAAGCTAAAATATAAATATAGCCAACATTATATTGTTTAAATTGAAATCTTTGAATGTTTCTATCTCCGCTCTGTCCTTGAAAGACCTATATTTCCTGAGATTAGTACATCCTCGTTGAAATTCGCAGCATCAACTGAAAATTATCGATTGATGTATTGATTTATTATCAAATAGGTACAAAATAAAACTCGGTGAGACATTATTGTTGATTAAAATAATTAGATAAAAATGTTCTGGGCTCAATTCTATTGTTATGTTGACCTTAAATACTCATGACTAAATGACTGACGTGATGTTGTAATGGTAGCAGTGGCGGTTCGTCAGGTGAAATAAGTGAAAAAATTCGCACAAAAAATAATTAAAATAAAAATAAAATATTAATTTATTGTACTTTTAGCCGCTTCTAGCTTTTTATTTTATATATCTAAATATTTAAAAAACGAATCAAGCGCGGCAAGCGCCTTCTGTACGCTGTACGATGGCCTATCTCTGCATCAGCGATGCGAAGGAAAGAGCCAAAGGCCTGTATGAATGTCATGCTCACGCTGCTCAACAAATTACATAAATGTGCAGATTGATATGATTTTCGTGATACAAATCCACGAAGAGCATTTACCATTTGCTGAATTCAAAGGAACACAAAACCTCCGCCAAAACAATTTGATATTTGATCCCAACAAAAAACTTGCCCATCAAATTTTCATTTCGTTAAGTAAATAATTTTTCAACTCAGAAGTTGCATCAGTTATTTCACCATTAATTATACTGAATGTTCTATTCATTTTTAATGTCTGATTTTTGAAATTCTGCTAGATCAAACTGATATGATTTTTCTTCTCTACCTAAATTGGTGGAGCAAATAAATCCTGCATTATCTGGTATATAGCAACTTGCTCCTGTCAAACGAACGGTCTCTGATCAATTGCTTGTAACAAACGAACAGTCGAATACTGCTCAAATCAGTTTTGAGCAGCGTGAGCATGACAAACGAACAGGCCTCAATATACAGTCAAGTAGCTTTGCATTGCACCGTTGCTATGGTTACGTTGTCGTGGTGTAGGCATAACGTCAGCAAATTCTAAATTTTTATATAATTATTAAGGACATAATAATACAATTACCCTTAAAATTTGAAGTCAATTGACCTCCTTTAATCCGAGAAAAACTCGCTGTAGTTCTGTACTAGTTAATTATTTCTAGAAAAAAAATAACTGTCAGAAACTTTCAAAAAATTAACAGCCTTTTAATGTTTTTGTTCAAGTTTAAAAAAAAATTATTGACCAGCTAGTTGTTAATAAATAACCGTGTGAAGTTCAATTTATAAAAAAATATACATACTAGCGACCAAATATACATACTTGGCAACGCTGTACGCGAGTATCGATATTACTTGCGCGGTAAATTCAAACGGATTGAAAAAATAATCAATATTCAAAATTATATTTAGTAGAACATATATATTTATTACGGGTAAAAATTTCAAATTTTGAGTAATAAAAAAAAATTTGTTCAATCTTTTTTATTAAATATAAAGTAAACATAGCATAAAAATTTACAGAATTAACTGAAATTTAAGCTCATAACTTATATATATTAATAATAAATTATCAGTGGTGTGGGTGCGACCCGAGAGGTCCACACGACTAACTTTCCAGTGGAAAGCATAAAAAAAATACCCTATGTTTTGTTGTTATAATTATTATTATTTTTAGTATTATAAAAAACGATTTTAGATTGTTTATAACAAATTATATTTGTCATTAACAATATTCTGTTTATGTCAATCGTATTCTTTCAAACTTTTTCTTATCATTTTAAAAGCGGGAGCTATTTTCAATTGTTTATAACAATTGAAATTTTTTCTTTTAATTACTATGAACAATAATCATTTGTTGGTAACAATATTTAATTGTTATAAACAATGTTTGATTATTACTACCAATAACTTTTCACTGTTATAGCGTCTTCAATGCTATTCTCTCCATACTGACACAAGTTAAAAATTCTTCAATTCCTATTTTTGTTTTCTAAAACTATCTCTTTTTATAAAATATTATTATATTATTTTTTATATAAATATTTCTAACATGCAATAATCATATTATCCAAAAGATCTTAAAATTCTGTATTAAAAATAGTAGTATAATTTATGAATTGCAAAATTCAGGTAGTTTACCATTATTTTCAGTTTTTTTATTCTCCATAAAAAACAGCTTGACCGATTTTGCTGAAAATTTAATCAGTTGAGTAATTATGCGTAGAATGCAATTGGTCCCACGTCGATATCATTTTTTGTTCCCGAGATAATCGAGATGAAAAATAATTCCGAACGCACATACGAACATACATACATACAACACAGACATCCACTTAAAAACTATTGTATTCGGCTCTGGGGACCTTGAAATGTCAAAATTCGGGATTCGCATAATCAGACCCATTACTTTAACTTCCCACTGGGAAGTTAACAATATAAATTTTACGTGACTTATAAATATTTTACGTTTAACTAAATATACAGTCATTACAGATAGAATATGTTGCATTTTTGGTAACACAAAAAATATTATTAATGAAATCTTTTTATTAAATATAAATTAAACACGACATATAATACAACCGAAATTTCCACAGTAAATTCACGTATCGATCTATACTGTACATCGCATAAGCGACGTTTCCGGGTTAGAACTTTTAAAAGTATGTGGAAATATTAGTGTCAGCATACATATGAAACTGTATGGATTACGTCTCCACGGGTACAGTCTTGCATAAAAATTATGACTCACTTCGCTACAAGCTTGTATACTTTTACCGAGCGTATAATCTAAAATTTTCTGACAATATTGTACCACGACAACCTCGTTAAGCATCTTTTGTTTCGCCGTCGCGCAAAGATTTTTATTTTCGATATTTCGATCGGAAAATTTTGTTTTATTAAATATATTCTAGTTAATTTCATAGGTAGTTTAATACATTTTTTGTTGTTGTTTGTTAACTTTAATAGTGTTGTGATTTTGTTTTGTAAATGAATCCGATTAACGACATAGCGTGTAATTTGTTGGAAACTTCATTCAGACGTTAGAAAGATGAAGATTAGAGGGACGTTTTATTCTTTATTGCAAGGGCGACCTACTACTATTTTAGATATAGGTTTAAGAAAAGAAATTAATAAAATTAAAAGTGGCAGATCATACAACATTAATTTTAAGTCCTTCTGTTTTTTAGAACTTGATTGACTATGTAATAACACTATTATTTTGCTGACCGTGTTTAAATAAACATTCTGTTTGGAATGGGGACGGATTTACAGATTTTTGAAATATTACTAGATCGTTACGAAATCACGCAGATTCTAAAGAACACCTAAAATGCCAGTTATTGCTCAGAAATTTTGAAAAAAATCAAAATACGATCGCCGATGCTTTAAAAGAAAACGCCTAACTGTATAAATTCCATTTTAATAAAAAAGTTCGATTGAACAGAATTTGCTTACGTACAGTTATTGATGCAGTCTTGTTTCCAAGCAAGCAAGGGTTGCCTTTTTGTGGACACGATGAGAAGACTGAGTCAGTTAACAGAGGTAATTTTAAGGAGTTATTAAACGCTAGACTGTATAAATTCCATTTTAATGAAAAAGTTCGATTGAATAGAATTTGCTTACGAACAGTCATTGATGCAGTCTTGTTTCTAGGCAAGCAAGGGTTGCCTTTTCGTGGACACGATGAGAAGACTGACTCAGTTAACAGAGGTCATTTTAAGGAGTTATTAAATTTGTTAATTGAAAGAAGCCCTTGGAAATAAAAAATCATTGCGAAAAATTTAAGAATGTTTTTAGTGGGGATTCGAAAACGATTCAGAATAAATTTATTTATTGCAATTTGAGTTATATAAGTGACCACATTAAAAATGAAATAAAAAATTGTCAGTTCTTTTCCCTCCAAATTAATGACACCACGGATATAATAATAATAATTATAGAGATGGAATAGTAATTTTTGACAAAAAACTAATTTTTAACTAACTAAACTCATATTTGAACATATTTTTTTTCCTTTGAAATTTTCTACTTTTCTTCTAACGCATTTGACCTTGAAAACCCATTAAAATTTTGCCTGCGGTGCTAACTTTTATATTTTTAAATCTCTAGCCATTTTTCAAAGCCGCGAGCCGGCACTGAATGATACTTTTATAGTTGAGGTTTTTGGATGTAGGTATTTTATTGATCTCATCCTTTATGTACGGTTAAATGCAAAATGTAAAAGACTGTCCTCATACCTGACGTTCTACTAATCTAATTAGATAATAGCCTTGCCCCGTATACAATACAACTTTCTTATTGCGGGCCTAATCGACATTTTACCCGCATTCATTTTAAAATTTGCTATACTGGTCAATTCAAATGTAGGTATCTTTTTTATTGTTCATTTATTTACACCACAAGAAAAGAATTTGCATGAGAATCTCGCTATATATAGTTAATCCAGTATCCTCTCTTTATCAATAGTTTATGACATTCATAGTCGTGTATTTTTATATCAACATTTTCAATATAGTGTCTTTTCTTTTAACCTTGAATAACGATAAATTACTTTTGTAGGTACTGGTTAAAGTAAACGTTTTTCCAAGAACTGTGATTATTTTTATACTGATATTGTGGTGTACAATCATAAAATAAATAAATTATTTTGTGGCTGGAAAAATCCTTTGTATATGCGAAAAGGTAAGTACGTGCGTTTATCTATATAAACCAAATAATATATGCCTATTATTTAAATAAATTAACATACATTTTTTTTATTAAGAATCCGAAGAATATACAGGGTGGCCAATAGAAAACGAAAAAGAGACATTTGCTGGTCCCTCGTCAATATTTTAGAAAAACGCTCAGACCCGTCGATTTTTGATTAAAGGGGGGCACTCTTTTCGGGTATTTTTGACTCCACTACTTTCAATCTCAAGCGAGGGTAAGAATTACCCCAAAATTATTAAATTAAATAAGATGTGTTTCAAAAGTTTTTACAAGTCTCTATACAATAATCTTTAAATTTTAAAATTCAAACAATCACTTCTTCTTCTTCTTCTTTAGGTGCCCTGTCCTCCTCGGACGTTGGCAATCATCAGCGCTATCTGAACCTTGTCTACAGCTCGGCGGAACAATTTTGGTAGTGCTCACTCCATACCATTGTCTTAAGTTTTTTAGCCAGGATATCTTTCTTTTAACCGGGCCTCTTTGTCCTTCGATCTTCCCTTCTATAATAAGCTTTAAAAGTCGATACTTGTCATTTCTTAAGATGTGACCAAAATACTCCAGTTTGCGCTTTTTTAGTGTAAACAGAACTTCCAGCTGCTTGTCGAGGCGTTGAAGTACCTCGGTGTTACGCACTCTTTCTACCCAGGAGATTCTTAATAGCCTTCTGTACGTCTACATTTCAAAGGCCTCCAATTTTTTGCACATCGCATCTGTCAAAGTCCAAGCTTCCATTCCATAAAACAGTATGCTGAACACGTAACAGCGAAGCACTCGAATGCGCAGAGGCAAGCTTAAATTTCTGCTGCAAAGTACTTTACGCATTTTCAGGAACGAAGCACGAGCTTGTTCTATTCTGGCACGGATCTCCTGCATGCTGTCCCACTTCTCATTTAGTTGACACCCAAGATATTTAAAAGTTTCTACTCGCTCAATTCGTTGACCGTTAATTGTCAGGTGTCCGTCCACATTGTTTGATTTGCTAACTGCTAGCCACTTTGTCTTTCTCACGTTCAGGCTAAGTCCGGCCTCTGAGCTTGCAGCCGTCACGCGGCTTACCAGCTCCTGCAGTCCTTCCAGTGAGTCGGCAACAAGAACCGTGTCATCCGTGACAATCACGAACGGTAAAAATGTCACTCATTCGAGTTAAGTACGCCAATGGTATAAATTTAGTACCTAGTACCTAGTTTTTTCTTACGCGGGACGGTAAATCGCCACAATTGCCGCTAGTGGTCTCAGATTCAAACCCAAGAGTTTTTCACGAGGTGCATACACAGCAAACGGAGAAATTAAATGTATGGGCTGGCATTTGCGGTGAACGACTGGTGGGTCCTTTTATTCTGACGAAAGTTATTTGCAATTACTGGACGAACCTATTGACCCTGCCTTGACTGATATATTTGAAAATAATCCGCAGTATGACGAAGATCATTTTTATTTTCAACGGGACGGTGCTCCTACGCATTATGAGTCAGTATTTACACCAACGTTTTCCACGGCATTGGATTGGGAGAAGAGGCAGCATTGAATGGCCTCCACGATCGCCAGATTTATCGTCCCTCGATTTTTTTTTGTGAGGACACCTGAAAAGTAAAATCTATAAAACTCAACCGGCGTCGTTGGAAGATTTGCGTCAAAGAATAGTTGACGAGTGCCGTCGAATTACTCCGGATATTCTTCGGAATGTGCGTAAAAGTTTTAAACAAAATCTTTATTATTGCATGGAAGCGGCGGTCATCAGTTTGAACATTTAATTAATTAAGTAGTAAGTAAGCAACTAAAATAATTAGAATTTTTTTCAAAGTATTGAAAGGAAATGTAAAATTTAAAGACTATTGTAAAGAGAATTGTCAGAGCTTTCAAAAGACATCTAATTCGACCCTCAATGATATTTAAAAATGTTGGGCTAATTCTTACCCTCGCTTGGGGTTAAAAGTAGTGGAGTCAAAAATACCGGAAAAGTGTGTCCCCCTTTAATCAAAAATCGACGGGTCTGAGCGTTTTTCTAAAATATTGACGAGGTTCTCGCAAATGGCTGTTTCGTTTTCTATTGGCCACCCTGTATAGGAGACAAACGTAATATACGTAACAAGTTCGGAAAATACTTTTCTTATTTTAAAGATGCTCAATCTGAGAAAAACCGGAAATAATAATTATCGAATAGGTTTAATACGAAAACAATGTTATATGTCTTCCTATTATTAATGTTACCAAAAAGTATAAAGGACAAAACAAATTTGAACAACTTTATATGAGTTATCTTACTTATCTCTGACATGATTTGAAGAAATATAATTTAAATTACTAAAGTGATATTAGCCGTTTATAGTTTTAAGTTCAAACATTCAAATCTATAATATATTTGTTGTATATCCCTGTTATAAACTGTAATAGTCTTTTGAGATGATGGTAATAGTATTAAATAGTTAAACATAATTGAATACTTATTTCTATTAAATATGAGCAGATAAAAGTTAACTTTATTCTAATCTGAGTCGTCTATGTCATCCTCAGATTCGTCACTAGTAACTTCGCCTAGATCCACAATTACGGGTTCGATAGTAATATCAATGCAATTGTCAAGATTCCAAATATTCTGCTCTTCTTCCACTACATGATTTTCTCAATTTTTATGAAACTACTTGAACGTTTAGTCTTTGGAGAGCGAATAAAAGAAGAAGGTTTTTGTACATTTGTAAAAGATTAAACATTTTTTGTTAGAACCCACTTAATTTTTTATTAACTAATACTGAATATTTTTTTTGCCGGTATTTAAAAACTCAACAACTATTAAAAACAACTTTTTGGTACAGTGTAAACGCCTAATTTGAGGGGCCTATAAAATCACTCTACAATATGAGTCACTCTTTACAATTGTGGTATTTTACTATTTATTTTAACATTTTTTTTACCGGCCATAATATATAGCGCTCTGGTGCGTATTAAAATTCATAGCTTAATAAATAATTTCTGGTACAAGCCGGATTCACGTTTTAAGGAGTTTTTGTGGTCGCTGGTCTCGAATATAACATCCAAATTTTCCCCTCGCCAACCTGGAGCTCAAGATGACTGATCAACGTCATCTCCGAGGCTTTTATTAAAATTTACACTTAAATGAATCCATCCGAGGGTTTTGTGGGTTGCTTATTCTAAGGTTTGCTCCTTGCAATATTTTTGCAAGGATTCCATTCGGCGGTGGCTCTGTTATGTTCTGGGGTGGTATATGCTTTGACGCTCGCACATAATTAGTTCCTGTACGTACGAGGCTAATTACTACCTTGAGAATATTGTAATAGAACATGTGATGCCTTTTGGTCCTTTTTTGGATCTGAATCCGATCAAGCATTTATGTGACCACCGCAAGAAAAATGTTAAAAGTCAAATACCTGCCCCTAGAAACCTGAGGAAACTTGCAAATGCAGTTATCACAGCGTGTAAACCAATTCCTCAAGATTTCATCAAAAATTTAATTTGAAGCATGGGTAGACGCATATGTAAATGCTATGATCCGAAGTAGAGAAGGCAACACAAGCTACGAGTGTCGCACTTACACCATTAATTTCGCTACAGGAGTTTTATTTCATTTTCATATATTTTGCTCATAATTTCCTTACCTGACATTATTTTCTTCATACTTTGATAAAAAAATCACTTGGACAAAAGCATTTGGGCAAAAATTTCAGTGAAACACTCGGAAATAAGGTCAATGTCCAGATCCATCTGGGGCACCAGGTACCCGAAAAAGGATACCGATGTCAAATTTAGAATAAGCTACCCAAAAAAAACCCGTTTGGCAAGTCTGAATTCATTTAAGTGTACATTTCAGGAAAAGCCTCGGAGATGACGTTGACCAGTCATCTTGAGCTCCAGGTCGGCTAAGGGCAAATTTGGAGGTCATATTCGAGACCAGCGACCTTCTAAATCCCTGGAAAACCTAATCGGGGCCCGTTTCAGGTGCTATTCGACAAGTTATGAATTTTTCTGTGATTTCAGAAAATCCATTTTTCAGAATGCATTCTCCACTGCACAATTGCAATTTAGAAAAATTACATGATCAAAAGTAGGTACAAAGTTTTTCAGTTGAATTTAGAAAGCGAATGCAAAAAACTACATTTCAATATGTCTGACTGCACAGGAAATGGAAAGTTAGGACCATTTTTGTGCTATCTTTCCTCGCCTATAAAGGTAAACTAAAGCAACAGTAACAATGATCACGCGGATATTTATTACATCTTATTTGCTGAGAACCATACTACTCGACTATGATTTAACGAATCTTGTCAGTAATAATTAGAGGTTAAGTTGCAGGGTCGCTTGAATTATCAGTAACACTTAAAATCTAGTACATCGGAAGTAGTCGGCTGATCATGTGAAATAGTGACACAATTACCCGATGAAGAGTTTTTGAAAATTAAATAATGCAACAAATTTTAAAGGAAATATATGTAAAGAGGTCCATTTAAATTGATTGGCAGTTCAAAAGGACCTATTAAATAATCACATATTGCACCACACCAAATGTTAACCTTAAACTAGTGCTGAAAATGTGATTGATTCTCTCTTAGCATGTCGATTTTCAGAATCCCACAAATGATTATTTTTCCAATTAAATATTCCTCGTCTGGTAAATATAAATTGTATCCAGAAAATCTGGGGATAACATTTTGTTTATCTTGCAAAAATTGGGTCTCCTCTCTGTTCTCTTCTTGAGGTAATAAATTCTGAACAGGAGAGTTATGATATGGATGCAGTTTTTTCCTCTTCAATATTCTAAAAGCAAACGATTTGCTTATCCCTGTTGCCAGACTTAATCCGCGAGTACTGATATCTGGATTCTCTGCAACACGAATTAAAATTTCATCTTCTTCATCGACAGTAATAGTTTTTGTAACACCGTGTTGAATTTTAGGACGGAAGGACCCCGTCTTCCCTAGGCGATTGTGAAGATTTTGATACAGTTTGTAGTTGAGTTGCCTTCGAATTGGATATAATTGTAAAAATCTTTAAGCCGCAGCTGTTCCATTGTAATTTGATTGAGCAAAAACACAATAATCATATCGCGCATATCATTGTTGGAAAAATCGTTATGCCTAGGCATTATTTGATAAATAAAAAAAATAAAAAAAAGGTAGATATAATAATGTAACACTTACTCTTATTAATATCAAATAATATTAACGGTAAGTTTTATTTCTACACAAACTGTCTAAGAGTGACACAAGCCTACTTAAAAAACGAACAATAAACCACGGCTAAATTCATAAATGCAAAGTGCATTGACAATGACACAAGCCTACTTGAAAAAGAAAAGAACGAAAAATTAAACTACGGCTAAATTCGCGAATGTGATTAAAAACAATTATAGACAAGGGTTATTCGATCTTAATATATCATAAAGTGTATGAATTAAATGGCGAGCATTTTAATAAACGTTTACTTTGATCTGTTTTAATTTGATACTTTTACATTTTTTTATAAAATTAAAATTCATTTTTTAAAAGCAAGTAACTCGATAACCGATCGAGTTACATGAATCAAACAAGAGTAACTCTTTTTGTAGAATTTACCGCTTTTTAATATTTTACTTATATTTCAGCCGAAAAAAAAACTACTCTGATTTACTAAACAAAACCAAGTGTAGGTAGCTAGCGCCCTCTATTAGCAATGCTAAATTAAAGGCCAAGTTGACTATCTTCATGCCAAAAAATATAAAATTGCCATCATATTTTGAGGTCTATAATCTACAATTCACAGATTGGACATTCTTAATGTATATATTATCTTACACTTGATATCTAAAGCTAAAATATATACGGAAATTGGGGCGTTGTACTTCTCTCACCTCTTATTAAATTGTTGTGTTATATTTACCTAATTAGCTTTAACTAGAAACAAGCTCTACTCATATGAACTTTTTCACTATGCAATTTTAGATTACTTCTTCACAAAATTAAACTTGTGTCAAGAAATCCGGTAGGAAAATGTTTAGTTTATTTAAATATGTTTCACGCAATGAAAGTTGTAAATAATTTGCACGTGTCTTGTCTAAAGTGACCGGATTAAATAAGGAAGTCATTCATTCTCTCATTACATAATTGTAAATAGTATCGTTCAATTTAACATACGTTAACTATCTTAAAAGCTTTTAATTCATTCACCGCTATTACTAATTAAAAAGACGTGTTGAGAGTGAATTTCTTATTGTTTTATGCACCAAAGTCTCTGACTCATTTGTTATTTATTAAATAAAGCACGACATTGTGACTCCAAACCGGAAATGGACAGCTAGTAACCTAATATGAATAATACTAAAATCGCGTGAGTAATGAACTTTGAAACAGGTGCACGTAAATTTTTTATCAGGGGTTGCGTTAGATATACCACAACGTGCTCTTGAACTCATTTATCTTGATAGTTGTGGAAAGTCATTACGTGTGTGACGTACCTAGTCCGAAGGTTTTTTTGTAAAGCTTCATTATGAAGTGCGAGAACAACGTCACCAAAACAAGAAGCGAATGTAGGAAATTTTTTTGATATCCCCTCTCGTTCACTATTTTGGTGACATATCCACTATCTGGCATGCGGTAGAGGTTGCGTTAATCTGTGTAAAGTACCACTTACAATTAGGTACTCAGATAAAAACAAATTTTCTAAATGAATTTAGATAAGTTTTGTTTTATTTTATGTTTGATTTGGATATTAATGCTAGACATTTATTCATGGTTGATAACAGCTCTGTCAACCTGGCCCCCACTTTTATCAAAATAATTTTTTAGATATTGTTGTGTGTTTGTACCTACTTTATTGTACCACTATTATATTTTGTTGTACCTTTACCAAAAAAAGGAATATCTATTTTTAAAAAAATTAAGCACCCTTTTTCAAGCGTTATAAATATTTTTTGCAGTACAAAATATTCAATTGAATATACTTAATTGTCCTTTTAACCATTTTCATTAAATTCTATTATTTTTATTAGTATTAAAATTTTAAAAAGCTAAGCACCTCTCTTTTTCGGGTTGCCAATATTTTTTAGGATACAAAAAATTTAATTAAATCTACTATCTTCATTAAAATCTATTTGTTAGGGAAATAATTTTATTGCAGTAAATGATCATCAATTTATTTGATGTACTTGATTGTACCTTAATTATTATTATTGTTTGGGATTTTATTTTATTATTGTTACTTCTAAAAATAGATGGAGGACCAGACTATTTGGTACCCTAGCCATGTTTGGAATTTATTATATTGTTAAATTTACACTTAAAAACAGATGTGGAGACAGACCATTTCGTACACCGTAGCAGGAAGAATTTTATGTTTTTATGGCAAAAAGCTTTTAGATCCCTAGGGCACCTTTAACGTGTAACATTCAGCTTCCAAATATTTAACAGTACACATTCAGCTTTCGAGCATTGAACATTATACATTTCGCTCTCGAGCAATATACATTTAGCTTCCGAGCATTCAACATTGTATATTCAGCTTGCAAACGTCTAAAATATCACATCATACAACATAGCTTTCGGACTTAAATATGCGTAGTTTTAGTGTATACATTTACTTTCATTTGAAATCCAATCACAAAGATACGCGAAAAAACAAAACACAACTAATCCGCCGAGCTGGATTAGTAAACAAACATTGGTTCTTCGAGCCGAATTGGTGAAATTAAACAACTATTAATATTTTCGTAATGGCTGCGGTAGAGCTTATTTAACGTTAGTAGGTACAGTACAGTTAGTAGGTCCTTTATCTATCTTGGTTACTACATCTTCTTTCATACCACAGTATTCTCTTATCTCACTATTCCTTACTTTATCTATCAGTCACTCATCTCCAAAGCATTGATCCTACTTTGATGCTTATTCTGCCAAACCCAACATTGACTACCATACATAAGTGTAGATACCAGCACTCCTCTATGCACAACCAGTCGTGCCATTTTTTATACTGCTCATACCCGGACAACTTAACCCTGACAAAATATCCTTGGACAAAATATATCCGCGACAAAATATATCCGCGACAAAATATCCCCGTGACATAAAATCCCCAACAGAAAACCCCTCGACCTAAAATACGCGACAAAAATATTGAAAATTTAATTATATGTATATCATAAAATAACCTTACCGTCGTTAACATAATAAATAATTATTTTACGAAATAAATTACACAACAAAATTAATAAAAAAAAAGACACATTATCTTTTTATTATCAAAATAATTTTTACATCACTCACTAATGATTTCTATGAAGGGGAGCAAATAAAGTCTATTAATTTTGGTAATAGTAAATATTTTACAAAAGATTTCCATGAAGGGGAGCAAAAAGAGTCTATTAATTTTGATAATAGAAAATTTTTTACCTAAGATTTTCATGAAGGGGAGCAAATTAAGTCTATTCAACGATTGTGTGATGTAAACAACATCAACAATAGAATATTGCTCTAAACGATAAATATAAATATAAAATAAAATTTACTTTTTAAAATTCATTTATAAAATCGCTCAGTTTTAAGTAAAAGTAAAGAAAATATCACTATATTGATTAATATTAAGGCAATGAGGATCCAAAGATAACAATGACAATATGGCAAAAGTAGACATTAACAAATTAAATTGATTTGTCTTGTTTAAGCAACTTCTTTCTCTTTTTTTTACAAAAATAATTAATTCCAAAACTTGCTAAAAATGCATATATATTATAGCCGTAGCCCACAATGCAGTATCATTATTAGAGTATCTTAATAATTCAGCACATGCATTGGCAATAATTTTGGCAGAAGAAGCACGAAAATAGGATTAATGCTGCGGAGATGAGTAGTCTGAGAAGTATAGCCGAGCGACTCGGTTGGATAAAGTAAAGAATAGTAAGATAAGAGAACGCTGTGGTGTAAAAGAAGATGTGGTTACAAAGATAGATAAAGGAATGCTTAGATGGTTTGGACACGTAAAAAGGATGGATAAAGAAAGATTGGCGAAACAAATTTATAAGGCGAGTGTAAATGGAAAAGTCGGTAGAGGTCGACCACGGAGAACATATCTTGATCAGATCAACATTGTTTTGAAGAAAGGCCAGGTCAAGAGCACCAACAACCGACGAGCATGTATGAGAGCACTGATGAAAGTAGAGGAAACAAAAGATGTGTATAAAAACCGTAGCGGAAGTGGAAGGAAGTGGTCTCTGCCTACCCCTATGGGAAAAAGGCGTGACTTTATGTATGTATAAATACTAGATTATCGATAATAACCTAACCTAACCTAACCTAAACTAAATTATTAAATCCTGAATGCCACCCTTCGAATAACTCAACAAAATTTGATCGTTGCGCCATCTTTGGTAACTTTTTGAACTGTTAGTTAGGATTTACCGATTAATGATATCGATAATCTATGTATTTTTACAAGCGTATAGTATGATTTTTATAATTTCACCTGTTTCTTTAGCATAAGTCTGTGTTTTTGAGGTTATTTATGAGGTTATTTATACGATCACAAAAGGGTCATAATCTATTATTATTTAAAGGGATGACCTATTGTAAAAGGCGTAACAACAAAAATGATATTACCTGCCGGTGCAATGTTGATCCAAAGTGTCATGCTATCATACATACAGATACAGATACATACAGATATTTTGTCCGGAGATCAAACCGCGTGTCACCGCTCATAAAGCTTATCAGGGCCCATTCATTTGTTTTCCTGCCAACACCCTTCGTTCAATATCACAGTTATACTTTTCGTCTCTCGTAAACTTTGGACCTAAGCATACAAACTCTTTAACTTGTCCTACTCTTTCTCTTTCAATCAGCACCTTGCAGTTTGGCATGCTTTCTTTTCTTTAAAAAACCCAGTAATGTTAGGAATTGGTCGAATTTTAATATTTATATTTATATAAAAACATTAGACTTTTACTTACAATTTTGTTTTACAAATAAATATTATAAAGAAACGTAATTTATTAATCTGTTATTTAACACGGTTGCCGAAAAAATCTTGTCTACCCGTCCAGAAAAAACAGCATTTTTCGAACTTGTTTACTAAGCATTATGCACAATATATAAAAAAATCAAACAAAAAGGCACATATTCATGTACAGTGCAACAGAAGTAGCTTGGCGGGCGAGAGATCACAAAATCTGCGCACAACGAAAACATTCGAATAACGATCCGATTGGCGACGACTAAATTTTCAGTAATCGTGAGTCTCAAGTACAATCGGAGGATAAAGTTTAGAAATGTGAAGTTTATTCAGTCGAATATTTGTTATTTTAGAGGCTAGTCGCCCGCCAAGCTATTTCTGTTGCACTGTACACTGATTGTAAGCACAGTATCGCTAAATGTAGGAACTAGACATGCTACATTTTATCAGCAAGGTGAAAATAGTAGTTACATTACTCACTTATTCTTAAAAATCAAAAGCTTTTGGTTATTACACAAATAAAATAATTCAACGAAATTGACGCATCAAGGTAAAAATTTTAATATAATATAGATACTGAAAACTGGTTTTAATTTTATATTAAATGGTAAATTCCTACTGTATTAAAGGTTACATTCAGAAAAATTTTTATACGGGGTGTAACAAAAAGGTAGGTCATAAAATGAACCACAAATTCTGGGGTTAAAAATAACTCGACTGAACATAACTTACCTTAATGCAAATGTGCACACAAAAAAAGTTGCAGCCCTTGGAAAGTACAAAATGAAAATCGATTTTTTCCAATATTTCATAAACTGTTTAACATTTTGTGATGAAAATGGATTCTTATCGTAAGAGCATTTTTTTCATATAAACCACGAAATCTTTACATCCCATAAAAATTTTTTTGGCTTTTAGCCAGTTTTTATCGAGATTCATTGTCCTTCAAAAATTCTTTAGTTGGCTGTTCGACACTTGTAGTTTCTACAGATAAATAACAAACAGTTGCTTTAATAATTCATTATTGAGTTCCGCTAATTTATTTTGCTGCACATTTGTATAATACATGGCATAATGCTGAATCAAATTCCGATCAATTTAAGAGGAGAATGTTTAACAGAAGCTGTAAACAACGTAATTATCTGCTCTCAATAAAAGCTACAAAACAAAAAAATATTTAATGATAGACAAAACATAAAAAAATACAAAAAACCTAATTAAACAGTAGAAAAAACGTCGGGACAAAGATCCTAGGACACCATGTGTATGCCAAAAGAATAAGGTAGGCTTTAGTTCACAATGATTCACCTATATTTTTGATCCTCTTGCTATAGTTTTAATAGTTGTTTTATTGCATTGCCCTATTGCATTGCGCTCAGTCATATCCAAAGTTATGAAAAAAGCGATTAACACAGAACTCATCAAATATCTGGAGAAATTTGAGATAATCCATGACAGACAATATGGATTTCGACAACTTTGGTCTACTGAAGATTTGCTGGCTTATGTCACTCAGCTCTGGACAAACACTATTGAAAAGTTTGGTGAATCCCGTGCAATAGCCTTGGATATATCTAAAGCTTTTGACCGCGTTTGGCACCAGGCATTGTTAAGTAAATTATCTGCCTACGGTCTCCCAACCAAACTGCGCCAATGGCTCTTGAGCTTCATGCAAGATCGCTCCTTACATGTGGCAGTTGACGGTATTTCTTCTGATGCGTTTAAAACCAATGCCGGGGTCCCACAGGGTTCCATCCTGTCCCCCACCTTATTTCTTTTACACATTAACGACCTCTTGAAAACCCCCACGAACCCCATTCACAGTTTCGCAGACGATAGCACACTTGTCTCAACTTTCACATCCTATCGATCACTTCGGTGAATGATACAAACAGGAACAGGTTGATTCCATCAATAGAGATCTTAAAGCAATCGTCGAGTGGGGAACCAACAATCTTGTTCAGTTTAACGCCCAAAAAACACAAAGTGCCACGTTTTCCAAGAAAGTGAATTCCTTAAATCATCCCATCACAATGTCCGGAAATACCCTTGAACCAAGTCCCTCCATTTCGATTTTGGGAGTCACGGTGTCCACTAATATGTCTTGGCATGACCATGTTGCTAACATCGCAAAGTCGGCAAGCCAGAGGCTAGGTTTTCTGTGGAAAGCCAGAAAGTTTTTTACTCCTGATCAACTGTTGACGACGTACAAGGCTCAAATCCGACCTCTACTGGAGTATTGCTCGCACATTTGGGGTTCAGCACCAAGGCATTCTCTTCGTCTTCTAGATTCCATTCAGAAAAGAGCCATTCGCTTGATAAACAGCTCAACTCTCACAGATACCCTTCACCCTCTAGAACATAGAAGAAGAGTTGCAGACCAGTCATTGCTCTACAGATATTTCCATGGCAGATGCTCCAGAGAAATAAAAACTCTTGTACCACCATTGGCCACATTCGGCCGAATAACTCGGCACGCTGATCAGTCTCACCCATTTACTCTCAAGATTGACACTACTAGGACCAATCTTCATCAAGAATCCTTCTTTTACAGGGCTGCTACGGAATGGAATAAGCTTCCAAAATCAGTTTTTCCAGAGAACTATGACCTCTAACTTTTTAAAAAGCGTGTCCACACGATAGGTCTACCTTTTTTGCGACTATTTTCTTCAAAAAAAAAAAAGAAAAAATCGTATTAAACGCAAAAGCTTGCATGATCGGTTCTTTATCGTACGTCGTGCGTATACCGTTGTTATGGATTGTCAAATTAATCAAATTGTGTACAATTTGTAAATTTACTTTAAAACAACTAAACCGGAAAAATTATTATAAATAAATATTAATTAAATGAATAAACCAAAGTGACAAAGACTTTAAGCTCTGGACATTTCCATCGTATAAGGTACGTATACATTAGTAAGAAATTATTTATTGCGAAAGTAGATGTCAGCGTCTGTGAAAACAAAGCAAAACGCGATCGGTAGATACCTTTATTACTCTGTCGCTGACACCTATTTTCGCAGTAAATGTCACAAGTTTCTTGCTAATACAGGTACAGTGTACACGTACCTATACGTTAATATTACCGATTCGTCGATATTTTAAGTTTGCTTCTGCAAATGCCTGGATTTCACAAAAATTAAATTCAACTCGAGAATAAAAAAATTCAATACTTGTAGTTCCTCGCGCTCGCTATCGCTCGCGCTCGGGATATTCCACTCGTATCGAATTTTTCATTCTAAGGGTAGGCAGAGAATACTTCTTTCTACTTGCTACGGTTCTTACTTTTGCTTCCTCTATTTTCATCAGTGCTCTTATGCATGCCCGTCGATTGTTGGTACTCTTGACCTGGCCTTTCTTCAAAACAATGTTGATATGATCGAGATCGATGTTCGCCGAGGTCGACCTCTACCGACCTGTTCATTCACACTCGCCTTATAAATTTGTTTCGTTAATCTTCCTTCATCCATTATTCCTATGTGTCCAAATTATCTAAACCAGTCTAGCACGATATTAAAAACCCACAAATTGAACATTTTTTTAAAAATAAAAACGTGCAATTAAATTCCTAAAATGTTTTGTAAACTTTAACATATTTTCTTCATAAGTTTGTATTTGGTGGATTTTCTTGTGGTCGATTTTACGAAATGATTTTCTGTAAATGTAAGAAAGCGGTCTTTGTACTAAATAAGTTTCCAAGAAAAATGTAGTTAAGTCAGATTATTGTTTGATCTGCATGTAAATATTTCTTTCCAATATAGGTAGGTAATCAATATATGTAGTGCATTAGTACATAGGTTGTAAATAAATATTTATTTGCTGACAAATATGTTTTTGCTTATGGTACTTTGATTATGATGATAATGATGACAATATTTATGATGGATAAAATTAACAAAAAAATATATATATTTAGTATCAACCGCAATGCGTTACTAAAGAAATAATTTCAGAGTCCCAATTTTTCGAATACTATCGGAGATATTATTTCACATAATATCTCATTGTAACTTTCCCATTTGCGACACAAGATATTTTCTATTAGTAATTTTGCGGGTCATATTGTAACCACGAATATATTTATCAAATAAAAGTAGTGTTATCTGTCTTTCAAGTGTTATAACGATTTTAATTACAGTGTTAAGTGAACTGTTTGGTGAATACATAATGAGGAATTCGTTGAGAGACTCATTAAAAAAAACTTACTTACCTGATTACGAGAAACTTAGCAAGTGTGTTTCCATTAAACCTAATCAAACGGTAAGTTTAAATCATAAGTACCTATTCGTTAATAAATATATAAAATTTATAAAATCTAAGTAACATAAGAGATTCTACGAAGGCGTAGAAGTGCCACAAGCAATTTTTTTTTGGAATCCTGACTAATATCGGGGGTCCGAATTAAAATTTAATAAAAAAAAATTTAAACAACAATGAACATGTGTAATAAAATACCTACCGATATAATAAGAAGCTTTTATATTCTCTTAAAAGCAATAGATTTATCAAATAACATTAAAACTATTTACTCAGTCAACTTTATTTATTTACACAAACTTTGTCAGCTCATCTTTTAAATTATTATGGATCTCAAATTTATACATTAATTATTAAACCTTGTTTTATCTCGATCATTTAATGTTTTCTTTTTAATTTTAAAATTATTGCTCTTGTAGTTTTTGCAACTATTTCCTAACAGTACCTGTTTACTTTTTCGTTCTTTGTTTAGTTGTATTTCTTCTTATTATTCCTAATTTATTCGAATTGCAAACCGATACCAAAAATATTAAAATGTATAGGTGCAATGATAATGCAAATCAAACGACCCAAAATTTACTGTTTTTTGGGAGTATTATTTCGAATACCTGCATACAACGGACAAAGATTATTTTTAAAAAGTTTGTCAAAATGAAAGAATATATTTAATTAAAAACAAATGGGTCTTTAAGATAATTTGTTGCAACGACTAGCTATAATTTAAATTTTTTTATGACTAAGTAATATTCTTAATGAAAAATGACTAAAATTTGATAAATTGCTGATTGATTCTATGTGTATAGATACTTTTAAAGTTCTAGGAATTGTATCGGAATTTATTAAGAAACAAATGAGTCACGTTTTTAATGGTTTACAAGTAATAAAATGAATGGATATAATATTAAATATTGTAATAAATTATGAAGGTTTTTTTTTAATTATTTGATTAATCTGGTTTTATGTTTTTATTCACCAAATAATTTATAGAAATATTAGTGGACCCGTCAGACGTCCTGCCCGATCGTTGGGTTGCCTGATTTGGGAATATCAATATTAAACTCAGCGACCCCTAAAACTATGAATTTTAATAGTTTTTTAAATTATATCCCCTTCCCACCCCTTTTGTAGAAGTGCTTACAAAATTAGGAATGTTAATAATTTAATAATTAAGATGTTTTTAATATTTGTGAAAATGTAGAGTTTTAATATTCAATATTTTGAAATTAACATTTTAAAGGGGCTGCATCTCCAAAACGAAAATTTTTACCAAGAAATACAAAGAGACAAAAAAGTTTGATAATAGAAGTTTTATTCCAATAGTATTCTATATTTTGTTGAATTATAACCCTAAAAAATTTTGGGAATAAATGGGGTGTCCCCTCTAAAAATCCATAATAAATAAAAATAATTAAATGCAAATATTTTCAATTTATCGGTTATCGTGTACTAGTATTCCGTATAAATTTTCATAAATTAACGTTAAAGCGTTTTAGAGCAATGCAAAAAAAATTAATTTAAATTCTTAACTAAGTGTAACTTTTCTTGCGTGCACTTTTGTGTTTTTTTTATTTATTTTATTAGGTAATTATTTCTTAAATTATATGCCTACCATTGTCTGAATTATTACTTATGAGTTAAATTGATATTTTTTAAACACTTAGAATGATGGTATAACAAAGATAATTTAAGTTTGTTTGGTATAGGAATACTGGCAATAGCTAGTTGAATGTTGAATTAGGAATTTTTAAGAATTTAGCTAAGAAATGTAATTATTATAAATAAGGTATTTAAAATCGTTACAACTCGTATGCGAAAGGTTATAAAAATACCGTAAGTATCTAAATGAAAGTTTAAGTGTAAGACACCCCTGATTATTTACTAAACCACGATTATTTATTAAAATTGACTTGATACTTATTTAGACAATGTTTAATAACAAATACAACTACAAATTAGCGAATAAATTAATTATATCCCATAAAAATCATGTGGGTTTTTTTCTGTTTGACCGAGAAAGGGGTGCAGAACTGCGATGCGGAGGATCTTCCTATTAAAATTGGGAGCTCATGCTCGGTGAGAGTTTTTTTGGGGTGTCTAGCAGCCCATTTTTCCGTGTCACTTGTAAAAGGGAATAATCGATTTTTTTGACCCACCCTAATATATCAAGCTGTTTACAATTGTTTAAAAGATCTGAAAGAGAGTGCGTATGAATTAAAAATGAATGATTTGATCGTCAAATGCCTTCTTTACGCCGATGATCAAGTCATATTAGCGTTATCTGAAGATAAGAAAGCTTTCTCGTTCTTTCTGACATTAACACGGATATTCTTGCCGCCCGCGGCTATAAATGTCGGGCCTTTGATACCGCCGAAAGAATAAAACATCCTTTTGTACAGTGCACCACGCCTTTAGGCCAGACAATGTAACAGGGGCGAACCAGTTATCCACAATCCGTAACAATATTATAAATAAAATTGTTTTTATAATGTACAATTTTAAAGAAATTTGTAATTAAAAATATGTTTACAATATATGCTATACTTTCTTAGTTACGTCACAATTTGGTCTATTTTTTAGCCTTTTACATATTGAACCGACTAGTTTTAACCGAAATTCAAGTAAAATATTTACCACAATCGAAATAATTTCAAATCTTTATGCCCAGTTTACTCGGGACGAGCTTTCAGCCTAGACAGTAAACTCGGCCGAGTACTTGAAATATCCAAATACAAAGTAAGTAATCAGCTGAGCGATCAGACACGTGAAATGACCGAGTATTTAAATAGAATCCGTTTCTATTTGCTGAATTGAGTAGCTACCCCCACCAACAATATGAGTGTAACAGTATGAGCGTATATTAATTGTCAGTAGTTTATTCACGTCGAGTACAGTACGGTAAAGAGGGTAGCAGTCGATCTACTAAATAGAATGCATGTAAATGATTACTTGACCAAACAACAAAACGAGTAGGTATCACGGTCAAGTTCTGATCTCGTATAAGCTAGGTATTTGTGATATTTATAATAAATACTGTTACATTCTGTCCCAAATTTCGTAACAATATGAATGGTTACGATAGTAATATCATTTCATTTCTGTATTAAAAACGAAAAACCTGAGGCTATTACGGCTCTTACACATATAATATTTGGAAGGCCACATAGGTTTTGTAAATGTTGATATAAATCTATTCAGTATCTAACTAATAAATAACGAAGTAGTTGAAGTAATTAACACAAACTAAGCAGCACACGCACTGCAGACTTAGTGCCTCTTGTGACAGTTATAAAAACGAAACGATCCAAACAAATTATTTAGATTTAACCCTTCATAAGCGTTTAAATGTATACATCCTCTGTACAACAACTGATTCTAACAGTGTTACTAATTGGTCATTTGTGCACTCGTTACAAGAAGGAAATGTACGGATTTGTGATTGTGTAATCAACATCATTTCTATTTCGGAGACCTTTTTCCAAAATTATTATGGCGACTAATGAAAAAGCAGTAAATAATATTGTAGAAGAGGTTAGTATTTGTAAACGATAACCATATTAGTTATTAAATATTTTCCTTACTAGATAAATTTTGATAAAGATTTTGTTTTGATTAATATTCTTATCATCTTAATTGTATATTAATATAATACAAACAAATTTAAGAAAATTATATAACTATTACTCACTGGGTGCTCCAAAACTATATGGCAGTGTTTAAAAAACAGTGTTTTGTTTTTGACTCTCATTTTATCGCACACTGTATGATGGGGTATTGATTTGCAAAGTATCATATATTTATAGAACGTATGTTTTATTGGTTTGTTGACTTGTCAACTTAAATGGTAAAAAATTCACTCGTTTTTTTCTGGATATTGTGAGATTTAACGTAGTTTCATTGTCTTCTTAATTATTCTTACATAATATTACCTTTATTGTTATTGTATTTTCTTTATATATTTATTCTAGGGTTGAATGGAAGAGCAAGCTCTGAATACAAGTCTCCAACTATGTATCCAGATATTAATTCAACCTTTTGATAGGTACAAGTGTATAGCTTTGTCTAAACTTATTGTAAACTTAATACCTACCTATCAATAAATCATAATTATTATTATTATTATCTCTTTGTTTAGAAAAGATGAATGTTCTTTTTTTAAATTGAAGAATTTATACTTGTTGGAAAAAGAGCACTTATTATTCAGGGAACTAAATGTGTATTTTTTATTTGCGGAGATAAGTAGTCTGAGCAGTATAGCCAGAGTAACTCGATTAGTTAAAGTGAAACACAAGCATGAAACTCTTTACCGGCATCTTGAAGGAAAGACTCGAAACACTAATATCAAATTGGGAAGAACAACAAGGCTTCAGACAAAACAGATCCACGACCGACGCCGTATTCATTATCAAACAACTAAAAGAAAAATCAATCAAATTTAATGCACCAGCATACGTCTGCTTCATCGATCTGACCAAGGCATTCGACAGAGTTCGCCTCTCCGACATCGTGAATATACTGATAGAGAAAGAAATGCCAGACACCATCGTAAAAGCAGTTCGTAGCCTCAATATGAACAACACGACTAAAGTAAAGGCAGGAGACACTTATACGGAAAAGATACCGACACCAGGAGGCATCAGACAAGGCGACAGCCTTAGCCCATTTCTGTTCAACCTCTTAATGGACAGAATAATAGAGGAAGTATCATCACTAAATATGGGATACAGAATGGGACAGAACAAAAGAATCAGCATGGTATGCTACGCAGATGATGCCGCTATTTTCGCGGAAACGGAAGACGATCTACAAAGACAACTGCATAAATTCTACCAGGTCAGCCAAGCGATGAACATGACCATATCTATAGAAAAAACGAAAAGCATAACTTTTGCTAAAGATCCCGTAAGATGTAAGCTGGTAATTCAGGAAAAAAACATCGAGCAAGTCTCACAATTCAAATATCTGGGTATGGATCTGTCGAGCTATCACGACCCAGTGAAGGACCTAAGAAGCCAGATCAACAAAGCGACCGCCATATCAGGCTGCTTAAGACATATAATATGGGCGAACGAATACATGCGAAAAGATAGCAAGGTCAGGATCTATAAGACTTGTATCAGGCCAATCATGACATACGGAATAGAAACCAGAGAAGAAACCAACAAAACAAAAAACATGCTTCGAGTAGCCGAAATGAAAACGCTTAGGATTGTAATGGGAAAAACAAGGGGAGACCGAATTAGGAACACTGACATCAGGGAACAGTGCGGAGTGCAAGACATCGTAAGATGGGGAAGACAAAGAAAAAGATGCTGGTACACTCACGTAAGAAGAATGGAACAGAGCAGACTACCACGCATCGCACTTGACGGGAAACCAATAGGGAAAAGAGCACCCGGAAGACCAGAGATGGAAGGACAGCTGGCAGTACACCTCCCAGGAACTAATAAAGAGGAACCTGCAAAACTAACAGATCGAAAGAGCTTAAATATGGATAAGAAGAAGAAGAAGAAAAATAGCGAGATAAGGGGACCCTATGTTGTGAAAGAAGATGTGGTTACAAAGATAGATAAAGGAGTTCTTTGATGATTGGACACATAGAGAGGATGTATGAAGGAAAGATTGGACACATAGAGAGGATGTATGAAGGAAAGATTGGACACATAGAGAGGATGTATGAAGGAAAATTGACGAACAGTTTTATAAGGTGTGTGAATGGGCAAGTTCAAGAGTACCAACAACCGACGAGCATGTATGAGAGCAGTAGAAGAAGCGAAAGATGTGTGTAAGCACCGTAGCAAGTGGGAACAGTGATCTCTGCCTACCCCTACGGGAAAAAGGCATGACTATATGTATGTACTTGGGTTCACATCAAAGTTTACGAGAGACGGAAAGTATGACTGTGAGCAAAGAATGTTGGCAGGGTAACAAATGATGGTTTGGGCACGTAGAGAGGATTAATGGAAGAAGATGAACGAATTATATTTATTTTCAGAGTGTTATCCAGATAACTGTTTACTGTACTACCTACATTTTCGTTTATACAAAACTGTAATAATTATTGCCGAATCAGAGAATACTTATGATTGAAAGTTCTAGAGCTATTAGACCTCTGGAAGCTGAAACCGAAATTTTACGATTTATTGCTTCTATAAAGGAAATTCTGAACTAATACGTTGTCCAATAAAAATTCACTTGATACTGCTGAATTATATTACAGCAAATATTTTTTGTATTTATCCACCATTATATAGAAACGGTCCCAAGGAAAATCGATTGGGAGTGGTTCGTTCATGTACATGGAAAATACAAGTAAAAAAGTTATATGCATTCCTCATTTTAATGCTGTAGGATACAAAATTTTTTTCGTATTTTAACCTTTCCTAACCTAATATGCCTTGTACAGTTTGTTCTTAAACTGCTATGTTTTGAAGGTGGGGAGTCAAGTTTAAAAAAAGTACCATGGACGATATGAAATGTTAATAATTAAGAAAGTAAGAAAGTAATTTTTTATTCTGTCACTGGCGAAAAGAGCAACCCCTAATGATCTCGAAACTATCAATTTTAATGGTTTTTTATTAACTTTTAATTCAATACATTTTCTGCTACATAAATATTTGGTAACCGTTACAAAATATTTACGATGCACCACTGGTACCCAATTCGGTTTGATTCGGCGCTACACATCTTCAGAATTTAGAAAATGGTGGGGACTGTGTATTTATGTCTTTTTCATTAAAAATTCAATTCTACAAGTAGATAGTCACTATCATGATACCATAGGAGGCAGGCGTCTCATAATTGGTTGGCAAATTAGGATGTGTAGCCTTCGAATTTAAAAGCAAAGAATGTAACATTGATACATATAAGATATTTTGTTGCTACTTAAACTATTCCGTTGTGAATACCTAACGATGATTTTGTTATTGAATTTAATTTCTTATTTCCACTGCAATCTCACAATTAAAAATTTTAATTATTTTTTACTCATCCACCTTTTAATGCTTACCAAGATCAAACAGATAAGATCTTATTGTTAAATGTAAGTTTTGCATTAAGTATCTGTAAAATCAGTAAATATACTGATAAACCTAATCACTTTTCATTTAGTCCTGATGTGCATTTTGTAAATAAAGCATCACATTTTATTCTAAAATAAGTGAAAAGTGAATGATTTCAAATAGTTAATTGGCGATTTTCTTAAAAATGCATACGCTAGTATTATGTCAAATATCACTTGAACCACAAGATAAAATTACTGAATTAGATACATTTTTAGTGAGTAAATATTTGTGTTATTATTCGTGTATGTATAAGTGACTTAGTTTCATAATCTGTTATTTCAGTAATAGGTAAATAATTTACAAAATGGCAACTTGAATTAAATTTGCGGGATATATATATATATATATATATATATATATATATATATATATATATATATATATATATATCGGCTTATAGCGTTCTACGACGCCTTCCGACTCCTAACCGCCATTCATCTCTATCTTGCCATAAGTTCTCCGGCAAGTCTCTTTCTTTCATCTCTTTGTCAATTCCCCTTTCTCTCGTCTGAATTCTTTGGACGTGACCATACCATATTAATTGTTTTGTTCTTATATCATCAACAATCGTGTGTCTGGCACCCATTATATCTCTTATTCTGTCGTTGTGTATCCTGTCTCTTCTTGATTTACCCGCAGATCTTCTCCAGAAGTCTATCTCAGTTGTTATTAGTATTTTTTCTGTAGACTGTTTTATTTGCCATGTTTCACTACCGTAGGTTATAATGCTTTTAAAGATGGTATTATATATTCTTTGTTTATTAGCTTTCGATATAGTTTCATACCATAAGATTCCGTTCATCATAGGGATAACTTTTCTGCCTTTTGTGTTTCGTTCTTTGATTGCTGTGTCGAGTAGCCCATAGTGTGTTATCTTCATTCCCAAGTATTTATATTCCTCGCAGTGTTTAATCTTTGTTCCATCATCCAAGTCAATGTCTTGTGCTAGACCACCAATGCACGTGCACTCTGTTTTTTTTATGTTGACTTCGAGGCCCCATTTCTTGTACTCTTCTATAAGTTTTCGAGTTATAAACCTTAAATCATCATGATCCTGTGCTATTACGATTTGGTCGTCGGCGAAACATAGGGTGTATAGGGTGTTATTATTATTATTGAGAGGTATTCCCATACCATTGCATTTCCGTTTCCATACTTTGAGGGCCTGTTCTAAATAAATTTTAAAAAGTGTCGGCGAAAGACAGCGTCCATCCCTGTTTTAAACCTTTTGTAACAGTGAACCCATTGGAGATATTTCGTCCTATTTTAATTTTTGTTTCGTTCTTGTTATAGATTTTTTGGACGGATTTTATCAATCCATTTGCGATGTTCGTTTGTTCTAGAGTTTTCCACAATTTTGTGAGAGGTACACTGTCATATGCTCTCTGCAGGTCCACGTACAACAGATGAATTTCTTGCTTGATTGCGGTTTTTTTCTCAATCAGTTGTGTAACACAGTATAGATGGTCTACTGTGGACCGACCAGCTCTAAATCCAGCTTGTTTAAATAACATACTCCTATCCTTTAAACAATCATGTTATTGCAAAACATTGTCGTATGGCATCTTCGTATCTTTTCTGCTTCTTAATTTTTTTTATAAATTTTTCTTAATTTCATTCTCGTCTATAGTTCCCTTGGACTATAGGTATTTGTTTTTCTTCATTGGCAAAGTATGCTTTCATACAGTATATAATAATTTATCTGAAAAACCAACGTTTATCTCATGGCTTTTTTACGTTAATATTAAATTTTAAGAGGTTAACGAGTTATTGAATTATATATCAATAATGAATCACCCAAATAGTAACATTTTTTCCTAGCCTAAATTACAACATTTCCTGTCTTATCTATAATAATCCGCTAAATTAATAAAAACAGGTGTGAACATACATATAACGTTTAAATGAAAATTTATATAAGGATTAGATTTGTGTGTCGAAAATAATAAAACTGATAAGTCAGAAACAAAGTATATATAATAGTTTTATTTCAAGATTTAGTGCATATTTTTGATAAATACTTCGGAACTTTATATGAAAAGTGGCAACTTTAATAATACAAATGAAGTCAAAATATTTGAAAGAAATTCCTTGCTTGAAAGTTATTATCTTGATGATATTTAAAAATAACACTATTTTTGAAGAAATTATTTTAAAATACAAGTACAAGTCGGTACATATTGAACATGCATTAAATTACTCAAAAACCTTTGATAACTGCCCTATGGTCGTTAATTGTTCAAATGACGTAGTAGTTATAATTAATATTTTATTTAGCGACCACAAATTCTACTATGATTTCGCATGCGCATTTCGTGAAACTTTCAATTTGTTTATGAATAGTCTTGCGCTGTTGTCATCTCAACGTAGATAAATTAGATTAATTCTAATTTTTTATTGTGAACTTTGAATTACTGCCAATTAACAAAAATAATAAAGAAAAAAATCAGGAGCAAGTGTGGCTTGACATTTTCAAATAAAAAAATTTTATACATGTAAAAATAATGTTATATAAAACTAAAAAATATATTTAATGGGTATTTATCTTACTAAAACACTAATAAAAAACTAGTACAAAAAGCAATATTAATTATTATGAGTATTTTTTAAAAGTTGAAAGGATATCTTATTTATTTCGGAGGATGTAGATTTTTAATTTTTTTGCATAACTTTCTGTTGCTTTTTGGTGATAAAAAGTATTTGTGGTGTTATGTTTTTCCCTCTCTGTAAGGGCTGTTTTATGGCAACTAAGTTCGAACGAGACGAAAAACCTTTTTTGCAATCTTTACAAAAGAACAATAATTTATATCTATTCATTTTGACCACTACAGCTAAAGTGCGCACAAATCGACAGATTAAGAAACAAAACTGCAAGATTACCAAAATAATAATTAAAGTTTACTATAAAGAGTTCACTTTATCAAAAATACCTAACCTCACACGCTTACAGCTAATTTTAAAAAAGGTTTAGTCATGGCAGAGAAGAGAGATTCGTCTCTCTTCTCTGGTCATGGTTTAGTTTAAAAGTTTAAAGAGCATCGCAACCCGTGATCGCAACATCGCATGGCGTGCGCCAAACACTATCGGATATTGCCGAAAATACAGTAGAATTTGTGATCTCTCGACTCTAGTCGAAATGAACACCTACGATCGGTAAAGGTATGGTGGATACATTCATGCATCTAATATTTTAGTCTTACACTAAATTATTCTGATTCGAAAAAGTTGAATATAAAGCACGCGCAATGTTATTCCACTCAGCGGCTGGTCAGGGAAAGCAGGGGAGGCTAAGCCTCCTCTTCCATTTTAAGAAAAATAACGCGCCGTTGCATTACATCAATGGTGAAAGGGGAAATGTGCTAATTGTACTTATAATGTCAATTTCAAGTTAAGTTCGGTATACATTTTTAAGCCTCCTCTCTGTTGAAAATACCAGGAGCCGCCACTGCATCTTTCAACATTGTATGAATTGTGTGAAAACAAGTAATTTTCTGTAATCGTTCCTTGACATTATTACCCATTAAAATTAGCTTAGCCATTAAGTTGTGTTTGAAGATTAAGACGAATTCAGTGTAAAAATGTATTTAAAACAATAAGATTATCATAATGGTTTCAAAACACCGGGGTCGGATACATTTTTACGTGACGATTCTTGCCGATATTCTTTGTAGTAATTTCTCTTTAAAACAACAAAAAATGTTTATCTGTATTACCTATAATTCGTTTATCTATACTAAAATTATGAATCATTATCTTATCGAAAGATTTTTTAGCAGATCGAATCATAATCATTTAATACGTTTATTTAATGTAGACTGTTATTATTAATTTGCTTTTTGATGTATTTGCCTTTTTCTCTATCAAATAGTGAATGTTGAATTTAACTAAAGACGTAGGTAAAGTAATGTCAGATAATAAAAACTTTTTTATCATTTTTGTTAGAGTATTATATGAAGTTAGTTAGATATATTATTTAAGATAAAGCACTTTATTAATTTACTAAAAAAAATTCCTTAAAAATTCCCTTAGTACAATTTAAGCAAATCTTGGGAAAATTGTAATCACCAAACAATATCATTTCGGTAGGCCTAAAAAATTTAAAACATAATATTGAAATGATTATCTTTGTATCGGTCGCATAGGATATAGCAGTTAACTTGTTAACATGTTTTTTTTTAAAGCTGTCCAATAAGATTTTAGGGACAGATTTTGTGTGTAAAATGTCACTTTTTGATTAGGGTTATTTTTACTTATGTTGCCATGACAGCAATACCAAAGTAGTTGTCAGGTAGTAGTTGTCACGCATATTATTTTAAAATTAAATGTTCTCAGATAGTACTTTCAATACAGGATCATTACGTAATACAATAATTTTTCTTTAGAAAATTTAATTAGGTAACATCCATATTGTTCATAAAACGACAACACTTTTTTATTACTTTAATGCTGCTAAATTTTCTTAAATAATGACAAAAATAATATTTTCACACAGTGTAAATAACCCGTTTGTAACCATAGTAAATTTTGTTTAATGAACTATTTAATTATGTTGGCCAGTGACTACCACATATCAAATTGTTTCAGGACAACAAGGGAATGGTGAATCAAGCGCCATCTGAACGGACGAATTCGCCAACCGTTCGAGTGAATATTCCACCGACAACGACAGTTTCCGACAAGCCACAGTTGAACAAGCCCTCAACGAAATTAAAACTGTGTAGACGAATAACACTTCCATTTCTACTCAACCTGTTAATAGCGCTATTTGGTAAGAATAATAAATCTATCGTGTTTTGCTGTTGTTAATTGTGTTTGTAAATGCAGATTGTTTTTTTTTAATATTTAATACAAATGACAGTATGTGATGCTTTTCAAATTGTTCCATTTGAGATGGAATTATCTTCATTATCATCATCTAGCGGTTATCCATAAGTAAATAACAGTGACGTAGATACAAACAACGTACAAAGCAATTTAAGGTAAAATGGTTCATTTACAAGTTGTGGGATTTCGTTTAAAGATTAATTAATTAAATTAAATTTTTTCGTTTTATATTGACATTTATTTAAATTATTTCTACGTGTTTATGCTTAATTATATTTGTAATTAATATTTTAAAGTAACATAATTTAAATAAAATTATTTGACTAATTTTACTGCAATATTAAGTATGTTAAGTTTTTTTGAAGAGAACTTTTATTTTCAATTGTTTGTATCTTATCATCTGTAATTTTTATTTATCACATGTTCTTATTTTCAAACTTCATAAAATTTCATTGTTTTTTTTTAATGTTGGAGCATTTAAGTCAGCTATTAATGTTCAAGAGGTTAATTGTTTTTTTAATAAATTTATACAAAAGATCATTTTCCATATAAAGATTTAAAGGCATGGTAAAGTGTTGCAGTAATCAAAGTAGCCAACTATATGTGTACTTATTACAGAAGATTAATTTAAACCTACATGATCAAAATAGCTTTACTTATTATATGCTAACAATATTATTAATAAAAATTAAAAGATCAATTTATCACAAAGAATGAAAAAATGCAAAATATGTTTTTATGTACCTACTGTTGTTTCTAGTTAGCATTAATGACATGATTTTCATAAAAGTAGATTTGTTTTGTATTTGTCAAATAAATATATAATTGCATATATGGTAAAACATGTATTTAATTTAATATAATGGTAAATAATGTAATAAAATTAATTTGTATTACTTTCAAAAAAAGATTTTAAAGAACATAATAAATGACTTAACCATAATAGGTGTAGGTACCTATTTGGTTTAGAAAAATAGTTCATTTAACTGGCTTTATCCAAAACAATTTATTAAATGTAATATTTTTTAGATTTTATCTAATTAGCAGCTTTTTAACAACCAGTCTTAGTTTTTGTAGTTTTTTCAAATATTTAGTTGTCTTGTTTACAAATGCCAATTTAATTTATTTAATACTTAAATTCACATTTTGTACTATTTATATGTAGTAATTTTGTTCTTTCTTGAATTTAAATATTACAGTGTTATGGTAATTAATAATCTCAAACTAATACCTAAACTAACTAATAGCGAATTTGGTTATTAAGAATGATATCTTGGCTACTTTGGACTTAAACCTTGGCAAATCCAGTAAATAATACAAATATTTGCCAAATAACCATGTTGGTCTCACTTTAATATGTGTTCTTTTTTTTTGAGTTATATAGATATAAATATTAGAAAATTCTCTTTTTGTATGTTTATAAAAGTGCAATTTAAGTGCATAATCATTTTGACCATGCGGTTTTTTCCCCACCTGTTGAAACAAAAGTTCTGTATGTAATAATTTATTTACATTTGTTTTGTTGTGCTATGTTAGTTAAATGTTATTATTTGTAAACATGTTAGAGTTGAAGTGGACAAGAAAATGAATAATTAGTTTTTTAAATATATTTCAAAACTATCATGTTTATGGGGCATATCAGCAAACCTTTATTTAAATAGATATGTGAAAGATAATATGTTAGGGACCTTTATATTTTACAGAAGATTAATAATAGAAATATTTTTTATTTCAAATAAACATTTATACCTACAGCTCAATATACTAATACACATACAAAGAAAAGAGCATGGAGAAAATACACAAAATAGTCAATGATTTAAGTTCATAATGTTGCTTAAAAAAATTCTTTCATATCATCTGGTTTTAGTTTCAACATGAGTTGTTTATTTTGCTGTTAAAAAGCCTTACCTATTATTTTTAATAGACTATTGGTTATTTTTTTAAATATTCTAATGCACATGAATTTTTTCTATGAAAGTCAGTTGTAAAGTTATGTTCTTATTTACAGTTAACTTTTCAATGCTAAAACCACCTTGGATCCTAAAAACTTTTAGACATTTCATTAATTGTAAGTAGGTATAGTGCAAAAACTGTTAAAATTTGTTTTTCTTTGAATCAACTCATATGCAGTTTACTTATATATAGTTTTCAAAACTTTTTTTTGTACAATTAGTAATTTTCTTCAATTATGCTCTTACATTAGTAGTGTTTACATTAGTTGTAAATTATTTTATTTTTAACATTAACAATAATCATCTGTTTTTTTGTATGTCAAAGCTTACTAAGTCGAAGGGTATTGAAGGGTATTTGTCGAATGTAAATATACAAAAAGCCATCATATCATTATATTTTTCGATCACGTCATAAAATTAAGAGTTTTGGAAAAAATATTCGTGAAACTAATTTTAACACAAAGTTTTTTCTTAACTTTAGCCTACTAGAAAATTTGCATTCCATATGCGGATCAACAGATTTTTCGTATGTAAGTCTCTTTCTACTAGTAGGATTTTAAATATTGCTGGTTGGTCTAAAACTTTTGTAATAAATATTTTCTTTTCAGTTCTTGCTCTACTAGTTCTCTTGGAATATGGATTCATACCAGGAAATAAAATGGGATTCTATTGCGAGGATGCACAGATTTCGTATAAATACAATGGAGAAGTAATTTCTTCAATAGTACTATTAGTAGGATCATTGCTACTTCCTATTTTAGCGTTATTGGTTGCAGAAGTAATTTCAAAAAGAACATTTAAAAAAATTAACGCCAGCGAAGTGTGGTATTATTACAAAGAATGTGTGATAGGTGGAATTTTAGTGCTTCTTTTAACAGAAGTTGCGAAGATTTTGATAGGGGAGCATCGTCCACACTTTTTTGATGTATGTGCACCAGATACTGCAAGAAATTGTCGTGCGAATGAATACGTACAGACATACACCTGTACCAATCCCAATTACAGTAAATATTTCTTGTCAGATAGTTCAAGATCATTCCCGTCGGGGCATTCGTCCATATCTTGGTTCATAGGAACTTTTTCTGCAGTAAGTATTCTTAGAGTTTTTATCAAACACTATTTACAACATACAAACATTTAATTACGTCAATACTGGTGCATGTTTTAATTAAAATTTTCAATTCAAGTATTTCACTTCTTTTATTAAATTTTTTTATTACTAATGTAACATTATTTTTGTGATATTTGTCTACAATCAAGTTTTGGAGTTGATAATAATTTTCCAGTTTAATGTGTTGTAAATAATTAGTTTTTCCCATACCCTCAATACTTTTATCACTAAAATATCTCGTATTTTTATCACATCAAGTTTTTTTAATTTACCCACAAAAAGGTTTGAAGTAATCTTATTACATGGTGTTATTAGGGTTTATTATTTTACGAGACTCGACTGTAATTTTTTTGAGAAAGATGTTAAATAATGTTTGTTTTTTGTTAATTTCGTCAATGACAGTAAAAACAACAAACCTTACCTTTTTTGCTGGTGTGCCGCTCGACGGGATTTTACTTTTGGGTGGAACAGCCATTATTATCATTTTAATCTCCCGAAGATGCAATGAATAACGCCACACTCAATTTTAAACTTCAAAGCTTCTCGAGTCAAACATTATTTTTTTTTTTGAAATTAAAATGTCTCTACAACAAAGCCCATGTGCAGTTATCACAGTATGAAATATATATAGCTCAGTATGTTAGTATGCACTTAAAGGAATGTATACATTGTAGGGTAATATCAGATATTATTATATAATGCAATATCTTTTAGGAAGAGAACAGTATTTTTTATTTTATATGAATCAGTAAGCATTTCTGCTAGGTTTCCATCGATGTGGTGTTTTCTACGATTTGTGGCGAAATGTGCGCATTCGATCAGGATATGTTTCACAGTGATTGGGACATTGCAGATGGTACAAAAGGGGTGGTTTTCAGAGGCCATCAGATGTCCATGGGTTATTCTAGTATGCCCAATTCTTAGTCTGCGCACGATTACCTTTTCTTTTCTTTGAAGGTTAGGTAGTTGGAGTGGGGCTGTTGTCGGCCTGATTTCATGAAGTTTAGTGGGATTTTCATTCCAGTGGGTTTGCCAGGACATTTGGACAGATTTTTTAACAAAAATGCTTTTTATTCCCAGCAATCCCCACGTGTGATGGAGTCCAGATTAGAGTCAAATGCACCCCCACAGTAGCAAGATCGCAGGAAATATTATGTATAGATTGTACAAGTGGGTGGTCTGTGAATATATTTTCGATGAAGTGAATAGAGGCTAGCGAGTCTGTGCAAATTGCGACATTCCGATGATCCGGTGTTGTAGAATTTAGGGCCAGGAGAATTGCATACAGTTTGCCTGTATGGACTGTGGCGGAGGTTGAAAGTAAGCATTGTTTGACCACTCTTGTCAGAGTTTGTAGCTGAGCAACCAACACGCAGTTGGCTTTTAGAAGCATCGGTAAACAAAATATTATCGAAGGAATTTGAATTAATCAGTTCTAGGAATGATTGCCTTAGGAGTTCATTACTTTCATGTTTGCGGTATGGCGTGAGTTTCGGTAGCGATTTATTCCAGGGGGAGAGGAAGATATTGGATAGTGGTTGGTGGCAGAAATATCGATATCGCGGAGGTGGGGTTGGACAATATGTGTGACGGATTGTAATATTGGGGGATTTGTAGAAGGGTTTATTAAACTATGAACAGGGTTTTCAGGATTTGCTACAATACCAGGGATTTCATTAGCTTCCAGACATAGGCTTATTGAGGGACTTGATCGAAAGGCTCCAAGACAGATTCCCAGTGAGGTATTTTGATTAGTGTCGAGGGATTTTAGGTCGGATTTGGACACTGACATATATATGAAACTGTCATAATTCAGTCGTGAGCGAATGAGAGATCTGCAGATTTTGAGCAAGACATCTTTTTCCTCTTCATTGTTGTAATTATGTTTTTATAACGTTCATTCTCAGCAAACAGTCAATCTTGGTATTCTTATGTATTGTTTCCAGCTAAGTCTGCTGTCGAAAGAAAGTCCTAATATCTTATGTTAATCCACGACTGAGAGATCAGTACCATTTAGTGATACACTCTGGTAGTAGAAAGAGTTTCTCTTCGGTGACAATATAATATGTGGATTTTTTTGATGATTGTGAGTTGTCGGATAGATAATCATCCTCTAAGATATCGGATTGTGATCCGAGACTACTCATTTCATCCATATGTGGCTCTGCTCCTTTTTTTAGTTTCTTGGTGATTCTAGAGTATATGTTTTTGAGTGATATGTCTGTAAGATACGGGTAAATAGTATGCATATCGGAAAGAAGTGATTTAATGTTCTCAGTAAAGTTTTGAGCTTCTTTCAAGGGGTTGCTGCCGCCGAAAGAGTTTTTAAGAAATGCAAAGATGTTGTTGACTGGGATAGAGAAATTACTAGAATCATTGCTATAGAGATCTCTTATAGTTTTTTTCGAAGCCTCTGATATTTTTGAGGTGTCAGAGTGGCCTTTCTTGGGTTACTTTCTGCTTCTTGTGCGAAAGGCGGCATTAGGAGGGTTTCATCATTTGGGGGTTTGAAAGGGTGAGGTTCAGGCAAATGACTGCCATTAACCGACTCCGTTAGTCCTCTTTTTTTGTCCAGGTTGTGGAGATTCTGGGGTTTGCTCTGTTTGGATATTAGTAGTTACAGGGAGTCATTGCCTGTTGTATGTGTTATCAAATGGCAATTCATTGGCTGTGTTGATATTTGGGCAGTTTGCTGCTAGATGGCCTTTTTCCTTGCATAAAAAGGATTCCATTTTATCCGTGGATAGGAATATTCGGTGTGAGTTCCTATCGAATGTAATCAAAAGGGAAGTTTGCATTTTAAAGTTTTCTGAAGTAGGTATTATATAAACTTGTCGACGAAAAGACAGGATGTGATTGTATTCATCTTCTGGGATACCAGCTTTCAAGAAAGTGATAGGGGAGGTGAGTTGTAAACCATAATCTTTCAGCGATGTTTCTATTAAATTATTCGGTATATAGGGGCTATAGCGGCATACGAGGCTGGTGCGGGAAAATTAGCAATATTGGATAAAGACGGTGTAGTATACATGTTCTTTGGACTGTTGGTAAGATTGTTGTCTATGTAGTCAAAGGAAAGTAACGTGGGGTTTTTAGTGATTATAGTTTTGTACCCCTAGTGTCTGTAATCCTGAATGCAACATAGCTGTATTATTGGTTGCCTGTGTAGTGTGTGAACGTGAGTTGGACTATTATGTATACGATGTAATATCAGTGCAAAGCAGACAAAAAGTGCGAGCAACAACAACAGTAATTATATGCAGATTTTACACGTTCCACGAACAATCCAATGCTTATCACCAGTGTACGGCACTTTGTTCACAATATAGTCAAAAAGTATGATTTATCAAACTGTATTTCTACTAGAACTTTAAAAGTATTCGATACAAAACTTAAATTGAACTTAAACGTTCAATCACCGTTTGTTTTCCCAAATATTAAATAACGGTGGTCAAAATATAAGTAAAGGTAATATTCCTACTGTCATTAGGATTACGAGCAAAAAGTTTCCTATATTTTAAAATAGCGCGGACGAAATAATTGTAGTATTAAAGTAATTGTTACATATTTTATTTTAAAATGTAAATTAGATCCAAAGAACTTTTGATGTTTGTGGTAAAATTATCTCAGCAAAGAAAAGAAGACCAATCATAAAAGCAGTAATATCGTAATACTTCAAAATCTCGGTAACTAATCTTGTTAAAGCAGTGTGCAAAAATTGTTAAGGTATGTTGTTAATTAATTAGGCTGCAGGGAATAAAAAATACTTGCAATTTTTTGACAGCATATTGTTAGGTTTTATTGTGACTTCTGCTTAAAATTTTTATATATTTTTGTAATTTAACGTTTTTAAATTGTAAAATAAAGCAACAGGCTACCCTTGTCATAATTCACGATCACAGATATGAAGTACCTAACTACCTACTTTAAAACTTACTATTTCTCCGGCCGACTGCCGGATTTCGTTCGCGCACACTGTTGCTGATAGAGTGATTTTGTAGTAACCGGTGAAACGGTGAAAGTGATATATAAATCACTGTGATTTTGAACAGTGATTTTAGTCACTGGTGACTGGAAATTTCTATGATAATAATATTAATTTTGGAAGATGTGCCGGTAAATCGAAAACGATGAAAGTGATTCGTATTTTACTTTGGAATATTAATAGTTTTATTTAATGCAAAATATAAAGAGGAAACAAATAGAAATCCATATAAAAAAAAACAAAATAAAATAAAACAAAAATACAAAGTAACAAAAAAATATTTAAGACACGCTAAAAGTAAAGAGCGTAAAAATTATCTTAATGCCCTTTTAAGAGAAAATTACTTACTAATATTTATTGTTTATAAAAGCTTAACTGTAGACAAAATAAAAAGTCAATATGTTAACATTTCTCAACCGCAATTATCTTAAATCAAAAGTATTACTTATTTATTAGCTCATCAATAAACTTCAGGCGAGATCCGAAGTCGTGAAAAATAAAGGATGACCGGTAACACTGACAAAGATATTCGATATCATCATTTTCAGTTACAGCATATCGGCAAAACACGATATATTTTGGATCACTGCAATAACCGGTTAAGCTAAAATTCGATAACCGGATGTTCCAGTGATTTGTCAATCACCGGTGAAAAATTATGATGATCGATATATCGCCCTACTCTAGTTGCTGTACGGCAGCTCATAACAAAATCCACGGCCTCTACGCTCCACGCTTTATTGATGGTTTTAGCTACGTCGGCTTGTGAAAATTGTCGGATTATATTTTTTCCGTAATCCTAAAAGGATTTCCTTTAAAATAAAAAAAAAATTAATCGCGCTTGAATAATTCAAAGTGACCTTTTTTTTTACAACTTTGAGACTTGCCCATTTTCTTATGTCACGCTCAAATCGTCAAATTATTGAAATGTACACTTTTCTGCATATTTTTTTTACTGAAAATAGTCGCAAAAAGGGTAGACCCATCGTGAGGGCCGCGGACGTCCCGCACTGCGACTATTAGAAGGGGGAGTGATTATAGAAAGGAGATGATTGTGGACCCGCTTTTTGAAAAGTTGCAGGTCATAGTTCTCTGGAAAAACTGATTTTGGAAGCTTGTTCTATTTCATAGCAGCCCTGTAAAAGAAGGATTCTTGATGGAGGTTGGTCCTTGTAGTGTCAATCTTGAGAGTAAATGGATGAGACTGATCAGCGTTCTTCTGCTGAATGTGGCCAGTGGTGGTATAAGAATTTTTATTTCTCTGGAGCATCTGCCATGGAAATATCTGTAGAGTAATATCTGGTCAGCAACTCTTCTTCTATGTTCTAGTGGGTGAACGGTATCTGTGAGAGTTGAGCTGTTTATCAACCGAATGGCTCTTTTCTGAATGGAATCTAAAAGACGAAGAGAATGCCTTGGTGCTGAACCCCAAATGTGTGAGCAATACTCCAGTGGAGGTCGGATTTGAGCCTTGTACGTCGTCAACAGTTGATCAGGAGTAAAAAACTTTCTAGCTTTTCACAGAAAACCCAGCCTTTGGCTTGCTGACTTTGCGATGTTAGCAACATGATCATGCCAAGACATATTATTAGACACCGAGACTCCCAAAATCGAGATGGATTCAAGGGTATTTCCGGACATTGTGATGGAATGATTTGAGGAATTCACTTTCTCGGAAAACGTGGCGTTTTGTGTTTTCTGGGCGTTGAACTGAACAAGATTGTTGGTTCCCCACTCGACGATTGCTTCAAGATCTCTATGTAATTAACTTACCTTGTCTTAATCTGAGTTTTTCGCTCGAGTTTTTCTAAGGATCGATTCCTTTTTCTTATCTGATCGGCTGTCCTCAACGCACGCCCCTATATGAAGGGTTAATATTTGGTGGGGATACATTACAGGGTGCAAGGTTACTATTAAGTCCTATGACGGTTTTTGCATAAAAATATGTTAGCAACGAGTAATTTTGTTTTTGTAAAAATTGTAAATCAATAATAATTATTTGTGAAAGTGGACGTATAATCTTTTTCCATTCAGATTCCACCTTAGTTTCAAATATTCCACCGATAGACATTGGTTTTATGGATGGGTAAAAAACATTGTTAACAATTTTTTTAATTATTTTTATAGACTATAAAAAAAATAAAATATGTATATTCGCTGTTTGTCTTTTAGTATCTGCAAGGGTATGTTTTTTTTATTTATTAATTTGTCAGTTTTAAAAACTAATAATTATAAATGTTGGTCATAAAATTTGAAATATTGGTAATATAATTGGTATATAATTTTTTTTATTTTTGTTGCAGTATGTAATCCAGACAAGACTTTCGACGATGTATACAGGACGTTTGTTGAAACCATTCCTAATAGCAGTTTGCTTTACATGGTCGATAGTTTGTTCTTTGACACGAATAACTGATAGACGACACCATTGGTGGGATGTATTGGCGGGAACCGTACTGGGATTATTAGGAGCTTTATACACTATCAAATTAGTTCACAAAAAAATATTCGGAACTGAAGAAATTACTAAAGTATCAACATCCACCACTACACTTTTAGATATTAAAAATAAAGATGCCACTAGTGTAATAATTTAAAAATTTGTGATAATTATCTTAGATAAAAATCTGTCGAGAAAAAAAAACGTTTAAACTGTTGATTGATGATTAATACGAGTATATTACCAAAATTGGTTCATATTACTTTTTCCTTTTACGTTTTTTTTTACCATGAAAGGACATTTTAACTTTATTTGCGTTATAAATTAAAAGAGTTTTTCATTTCATATAAAGTAAAAATATTAAATTTTTGGCAATGACAGCGACATTTTTTAATGCATATGTGGGAAAGGAGTAAAATTAATAAATTTATAGTTTTAACATCAATTAATGAAATATTTTATACACGAGATAAAAAAATATTAAAACCGTATTAATTTTGTGCAATTATATGTAGTTCTTACGATTGAGACAAGTTGTAAAAAAAGCATGCTGTTGTAATCTAAAGAGTTTGTAGATCGATTTGTTTTTATTCTGTGAAAAAATATGTGTGTAATCCAGTATTACAAGTTGTAAATATTCTTTTAGGGTAGGTATCAAACATCTTTATTTAAAGTGTATATTTTTTTACCTAAAGAAAAGTGAGTTATTTTTTATTTATTATTATCTTTATAAAGTTCAACTATAAAAATTACTGAATTTTTAAAATTTTGTTATTTCCAGATATAATTTGTATTATGTATATTAAGGATATTAATCAGTTTGTTGCATCATAAAATAAAGATAGTAATAAAAGATATTAAAATGTGGTCAACCAAATTTGAATACCGATTTATTTTCCAAAATAACATGTTATTGCTTTTAGAATAATCATTCTGTTTCTATACCTATTTGCAGATTTAAAATGTTTTAGTGTAATATTAATAAACCAATTTAAAATGTATTATGAACTTGGAACGCGCTGCTTGTTTAATATGACGAGTTAAAAAAATTTTGAATTCACATAAGGTGTGCGGGTCTCATTTATGGGATAATCAACGTGTTAAATTAAAAAATATCATTATTTTATATTACTTCATAATTAAATTGTATAAATACTAATTAAAACCAAATTTTGTTGACCAGAGGATGTATATTTTTCAAACTCAATCCAGGTTTTTGTACAGAAAGCGCGATAAATAAGAATGACGAAATTGTTCAGCGTTAGTTTAATACATTGTTAAAATTTCGCCCTCAAAACTAGTCTTTTCATTCCTTAAATTATTTTGTTTGTAAGTAATAGATTAGAGTACTGTTTAGTAATATTTAATGTTGTTAAAAAATTTGTTTAAAACTTATAAAACAATATTTGTCGAAGAAATGTAAGCTTTAAGCAGATTACGGGATTTATGAAGTAGTTTCATCGTTGTAGTAATAATTATTTCGTATAATTTTCACTTAAAATAAGAGTAGGAATACTAAATAGATAGTATGTTATGTACGTCCACACAACGAGATAAATATTAGATTGTATTGCTTTGGCAAATTGGATTATTTCTGAGAGCACAATTTAAATCTATAATTTGTACATAAGCTTGTACATACATAAGTATATCAAAGATGTTTTTATAAAACAACTATTTTGAACAACTTTTTTAAAATATTTCATGTATAGATTTGTATTATTTATTTAATATAGATTCCTTTTTTGTATCACCTCATTGCAATAAATATTTTTATACACTTTTTGGTGAGTATTTATCATACCAATTTAACCAGCAAATATGTATCAATGTTTTTTTAAAAGAAACTAATAATAAAAGTCCAAATAATTATTGCTTCCAAAACGCAATAATCTCTAGAAAAGTAGATACCTACAACTTTTGTGTAAAAATAACAGCTGCCCAACATTTCAGATATATCGTATTAATTTGCAAAATACATTAATATCGGTCCTAGAATGATTTAGAAAACATGTGTGGCATATTTTCAACAACAGCTTTAAATACATTCAATTTCATTACAAAACATTAAAAAATATGTTAAATATGATTGGAATTGACTAAACAGTAAGCCAAGTGACGAGATATCTCCTGAATAGCAGTACTATTGTTGACTTCATTATTATACGTAAAGTTATGTATGTGCTCGATAACTTTGATTTGAAGTTCGTGACAACCCAAAATAATACCAGAAAATTTAAAACTTCATTGATCAACGTGAGAGATTTGGAGTGGAAGAGGAAGTTTTTAGGACCATTTTTTTTCTTAATATATCTAAATGAATATAGATAGGTATATACGAGCCGAATCGGACTCGTAGTTTTGTTTTGAACGCGTGTGGAAGCGGGCGTGTCTTCGGATTTTAGAAAAATGGAAAAAGAGCAATATCGGTCGGTGATTCAATTCTTTTTTTTGGAAGAGAAATCGCGCAGCGAAATCAAAGGGTGCTCGGATACTGTGCACAGTGACTCTTCGATGGCCCGAAAACGGCTACCACAGAGGATAACGTGATAAAAATCTACGATCTCGTATTGGCAGACCGCCGATTAAAGGTACGCGAGATAGCCGAGACAGTAGGCATCTCAAAAGACCGCGTGGGTCATATCCTGCATAAAATTTTGGGCATGAGAAAGCTGAGACCACTTCAGAGCAGTGTTTAAGCGCAATACGAAGGAGCCTTATAAATTTGTTTCGTCAATCTTCCTTCATCCATCCTTTCTACGTGTCCAAACCATCTAAGCATTCCTTTATCTATATTTGTAACCACATCTTCTTTTACACCACATCGTTCTCTTATCTCACTATTCTTTACTTTATCCAATCGAGTCACTCCGGCTATACTTCTCAGACTACTTATCTCCACAGCATTAATCCTATTTTCATGCTTCTTCTGCCAAACCCAACATTCACTTCCATTCATAAGTGTAGAAACCAACACTCCTCTATGCACAGCCAGACGTGCCTTTTTTGACACTTTCTGGGTGTTCATTAAGCTTATATGTTAAATATATATTTCGTAGATCTATAGAAAGAACCCAGGTAATTGATATTAAACTGTTCGATTTCTCCACAAAAAAGGACTTTCAAAGAATACACGTGCTTACTTCATTTCTGAATGAGTATAATTATAATTTAATTATTTTTGGTAAATCTTCGTTAACACGAATTTCAAAAAACATTTTTGTGGAACTTACGTGTATTTTGGTTTTCTGAACAAAAAATCGAAATAAAATTTTGGCGATCACGACTATTAATTTTCAAAGATACAGGACCATTTTATAATGGAAATTCACCATTTGATATTTTAAAAGAGACCGAAAAACCTTCGTAACATTTATATTTTTTAATTCAGGTGGTAAGTGCGTTACCGAAGAAATACCGTATAACTCTGTAATAAGGCTGCCAAAGGAATTTTCACAGGTCATTAAAACACTATAAAATAAATATCCTGATAGAAATTTTTGCGCGGAAATTGAAATTGAATTGACAACCGACACCTAACCTTAACTAACCTAACCTTTTTACATGAGCGAAGCGAGATATTACAATTGGTTAAAAAAAACTGGTTGTCTGTAAAGTCGGTTTACGGATGATAATTTTACGTGATAACGTCATAAGAAAACATTGATGAAAAATTGCATACTTTTATGAAATGAAATGAATTATTATCACTAAATTATCATTATTTTGAAAATTACAATTTTTTCGATAAATTAACATTTATTTACACTCGTTAATTCAAATATTTTCTGTTGCTCTTCTACTCGGACGCATCGGCCGATGGAGTGGAAGAGAGATATATGCGTCACCTTAGGCCGATCGTGCCTCTCTATCGCTTGTCCGCGCTCTCGCTTGCACGCTCGGCTCAGGCGGAACGTGACAAGTCATGCTTTTTCGTGCATGCAGCCGGCGTTCATCGATTTATAAGACGTTATCACGTCAAAAGGTACTGTTTGTGTTAGGTTAGGAAAGATATACGCGCACTCTGGCAACATCGCAATTCCAAATACGAGTTTAAAAGCCTGTAATTTTTCAAACGAGTTGATTGTTTCTGTCTATCAATAATTCAATAATAATGATTAATTTCTTTCGAATTATTGACGCTTATTCCGTTAAATAATTGCACATTGAATGGTCACCATAGTAAATTTAGCACACATTTAAAAAAAAAAGTACTTTCCAAACGTTTAGTGTGCATTATCTGCTGCTGCTGTTCGTTTTGTTTGGAAAATTTCTAACAAGAATTCTATTTCGTAGGTAAGTGGAATTTTCTGTGTATCGCATAATTATTATATGCATATTTCGGAAAAATTCTGAAATATGGTAGCCTCTTAAACCTCAAAAAAAAAACTGCGTATGCGCATAAGCAACCGGTGACGCGCATGTTCGACCCGCGAAGCGCATGCGCATGCCTCTTAAACAAGTGATTTGTAAAATAAAATTTATTGTGTAGAAATATTAGAACAAAAATTAGTGTTGGGGAGAATCGAGTACTTTTGAGAATTGGATACTCTTGAGAATCGAGTACTCATCCGAGTACAAGTATTCGAATAATAACAAGAACATTTCGTAGGTACCATTCATATTCTATTCATTTTGAATGTAAATTATGATAATGATAATATAAATTGTTATCAATTATAATCATTTATAATTTAAATATATCACGAATCTTCAGACACCTTATTTTAAGTTTTACGTTTTACTAATTACTTTGCTATTGATCTCGGTCGATTTTTATCCATCTATCACAGAGAAGGGGTTGTTGATGTATTTCGATATTCTCTATTTTTATTTTTTATGTCATTGTCTCATACTATCATTCGTCAGTTCGTCTCAGAGGGTCAAGTGGGTCACTGTGCATGCAGACTGCAGGTGTGCAAATGAAATTAAACAGTAGATGTTAGTGATGTGGTACAGCTCACGAGTACTAGTACTCTTATGCTGGTATTCGGATACAACGAGTACTTTAAAGAATCCAATACTTTTCGATTCTTGGTATTCGAGTACCACATCACTAATAAAAATTGTTAGTTATTGTACTGAGAGTTTAGAATTACCAAACCCAAGGAGAAAAATATCGTAACAATAGTAAAACATGTTTATTGACCAATAGCTATTTTTCAGAATGTATGCAGTCCTACAATTTGTGAGCTAGTCAACTTCGCAAGACCTTTCTGTTAGTAAGGTTCCTAAGGCCTGGATAGTAGTAATTCGCACACAATGTTGGTGGCCCCCAGCCCACAGTGGAATTTATATTGCTGGAAGAAAGGAACCAAATTCCGATTCTTGGAAACTTTTTGATATTCAGGTTGAATGCTATTGTGGTAAATAAAGAAATTATATTGAACCATTTAACCAGTCACCAGAAAAGAGTTTGAGAAAATATTTGAGGAAAAACTTTTTTTTAAAGTGATTGTTTCAATTTATGTGACTCACTCAGTTTTAAAACAAACATTGGTTGGTACAGAATTTTATGTGTATAAAATATTGCTTTCAGCAAGCTATCAGGTAGCGAAACAAAAGGGAGCCCAGATATGCACTAGCACTAGTAAAGAAGAAAGTGTTCATCGTCAGCTCAAACCCAATAAAAAATACAATTCGGACCAGTATGGTTTAGATTTTTCAGAAAGTAACTGCTGTGAGTAGTTTCAAATTATTTATTTTTCTTTTGTTCATATTTGGGAATCTTTCAGCTCATGATAAATTACCAAGTCCCTCCCCCCCATTAAATGAGGATGATTTCCACGAAAGGGTAGCTAATGCTTTTGCCTCAAATACAAATAGAAGCAAAGCTAAGTTAAAACTCTCTTTCATATTTTTTAAACTCAATTAAAAGTTGACACGAATATTATTATTTATGAAAGTTGGCTTGTGCATATATAAAAATTGTGCAAATGTGGAAGGTGGAAGCCAGGTATACATTTTTTTTAATTTTAATTTAAAACTGGGTAATATATTATCAAGTTCATTGGTAGTTTCTCTGAAGCCTTAAGCTGATATGTTTGGTAGTTTTTTAATTCAAAATAAATGTAATGGGCAAGTTGTTTTTGAAGTGGTTCAATGTTAAGTTGCAATATGATTTTATATTTTCATTCAGGTTATTAATATTAAATTGATTTATTAATTAATTTCATTGATTGATTAATTAATTTCATTGATTAATATTGAAATCTATTTTTAGCAGATTCCCTAAAATCTTCTACCTGCGAGTTCAGTGGGTATTCTGAGCCAGTTTTATGTGATGCATGCTCTGTATCTGTGTGGCTACCAGCAAAATCTGTTAAAATACTATCACGATCTGTCGAAATACCAGCACAACCCTTGGAGCTATCTGCGAATACAGCTACACTGGAATTGCCTGCTGGTACTATGGAGCCTGCTAAAGGTGAATTTTGTTAAATATCATCTACATAATCACTTTAAATTTTGGACACTACTACTACTATTATTGTAATCTTGATTCCGTGAAACAATTGAAAACAGAATTAAATATTCGAATCATACTGGAGTAAAAAACAATATTGAATTGAAAAAGTATATGTACTTGTCACTTAAAAGTGTTATTTCATGGTTTTTAAATTTCAGGTACCAACCATGATTGTTGCAGAAAATTTGATATATTAATTGAGTTGCTCAATATAAATGTCAGCTATTTGGAGGAGACCTTGAATAATAAACAGACCATTGTGAGCCATGAAGAGGCAGAAGCTATATAACTGCCACTACAATCGATTGAGGAAATGGTTCAATTAGAGATACCTACTTGTACAAAATAAAAAACAAAAATATTCATTTGTGAGAACAAAATATGCTTGGGAACTCTACTCATAATTAACAATTTGTAATTTTTCAGATATATATTTTGCTGTCCATTGGACGTTTGTCTGGAAAATATTTTACACAGCGAATTATGAGGAAGCTGATGACAAATGATGTGGCAGAGTTATGCAGCTGGACGGGGGCCAAACACAATTTTGAGCTGCCCCAAAAATTGATAATGATGAATGGCGCATACAGTGAGTAAATTATACAAGTATTTTAGTGATCTTATATCTTCCACACAAATCCCATAATCTGTTCAAGAAGCAATTGAAAAGTATGTTAGAAATTGAGAATATTCCAACTGAATGGAGAATAAATTCATCTCACTTTGGGTAAATTTATAGTTCTCCATTAATTGAAGTGAACTTGGGATAGATATAAAAATACATATAATTCATAAATGCTTCACAACAAAACTTTCAAAAATCACTTTGATGTTGAGAAAACATTTTTTCACTCTTCAGGTAACAATATTACTAAGTTTTCAAATTATCTATAAGCTGTATGACATGGATGGGTTTTTTATATTATTCCTTGTTTCATTCAAGTGCAAAAAATAGATATCATTATTTTATATAAGCCCAAAAAGAATATGTGCTATTATTTTGAACTTCTACAAAATTATCAAATAGATTGTTCTTCCTTATTGGGAGGCAGCACGGTGAAAACAGTGGCAAATTGTCCATCCTAGAACAGGTTGGAATCCTGCCAAGATAATATTCTTCTATTTTTCCGTTCTTGTTTTTGTTTGAGATTCACTCATTGAAGTTGAGAGTATAGGAAAATTATCATCATTATTGAATACCATATACAGATTTATGAGAGGTAAAAAACTACATATTCATGTCCACATTTTTTGTTTCCTCTACAACAAATTACTATTATAACAGCATTAAATGAATAGAATATTGGTTAACCTGTAAGAGAGTTAAATATGTAAGTTTGACAAATGTGTATTTCTGTTCAAGGTGCTATAATACGCTAGTTCCCAATCTCCAAGAAAGTATTTGAAATGCATGTCAAAGATTGGTTAAGACATGCCAGGCAGAGAAAGAAGAAACTGAGTGAGTATGAGTATACATATTTTGTAGTTTGTTTTATGTTTTAAAAGTCTTAGCGTTTAAAATAATGTTACAACCTGGCCCGACCACAACTAGGGTGCATATTAATGAGGGCTTTGTCGGCCTCCGTCTAGTAAATTCTCGCCGCGTTTAGAGACTTAGAAATGGTAGAAGGATTGATCTGTCGCTTTCCCGAAAAAGGTCGAATTATGATTTAGAGGTATAAAAAGGACAGCGGCCGCGTAGAGGACAGTTTTAAAAAGTGTTTATGAGTCATGAAATTTAAATAGTTGTAATTAGTTGAATATCCAAGTAATTTATAAAAGTAAAATTTATTGTGTAAATGCATCGGAATAAAAAAATATTGTTTTGTTACTGTATCGAGAGTTTAAAATCACCGAACCCAAGAAAGAAGTAATTTCGTAACAAGTGGTGTCAGACCTGAAATTTTTTTTGCGACAAAAAGATTTATGGGGAATACAAGAAATACGCCATACGACGACATGGAGGACGTTCTAAAATTCATGAAAAATCAATTTGAGAAGTTAAAAAAGGTCAAGAGTACCAACAACCGACGAGCATGCATGAAAGCACTGATGAAAGTAGAGGAAGCAAAAGATATGTGTAAGAACCGTAGCAAGTGGAAGAAAGTGGTCTCTGCCTACCACTACAGAAAAAAAGGCGTGACTATATTTATGTATGTATGTAGAAAAACGACGACAAGAAGAAAAATTGGAAGAAGAAAAACGCCGTTTGGAAGAAGAAAAAGCCGTTTGGAAGAAGAAAAACGACGACAAGAAGACCTAGAGAAAATTTAAGAAGAACAAAAGAAGGAAAGAGGAGAACAAAAGAAAAAAAGAGAAGAACAAAAGAAAAAAAGAGAAGAACAAAAGAAAAAAAGAGAAGAACAAAAGAAACTCCTAGAGCAAAGGAAAGTAGATACCCAAAAACTTCTAGAACAGCAAGAAAAGTTCTTCGAACATGTACTACAGGAATCAGAAGAACAAATTGTTGAATTAAAAAAAGATGTCAAGAAGATAAACGAGGAGTTAAGAAAAGAAGTCGACCCAGTACAAGATGAAGTAAAAGAAATTAAACATGAGATTGACGCTGTTCTCAAGAGGGAAGTGGACACAATTAAAAAGGACGTACAAAGCCAGATTACCTCACTTCAAATTCAAGATCGTCGTGACAGGGTTGCCACACCGGGAATTTCAGTGAAACCACCAACTTTTGATGGACAATCATGTATCATAGACAGTTCGAAGCTGCAGCCTCGTCCAATGGGTGTAACGATGAAGAGAAGGCTACTGCACTGATAGTGGCCTTGAGAGGACAAGCTTTGGGAATGCTGCAGACAATCCCTGCCGACCAACAAGGTAAATATGGAGATCTAGTTGCTGCACTGGTGTTAGGGTATGGTGATCAACACCGAGAACAGCTATACTGGGCGCAGATGAAAACACGGGTGCAGAAATCTGGCGAAAGTCTGCAAGAGTTCGAGACAGATGTGAGAAGGCTGATCCAGTTAGCGTACCCACAGGCACCGGAAGACTTCCGGGAGCAACTGGCCGTCCAGCTATTTATTGATGGACTTGGGGATCCAAAGATCCAGAGGACTCTTCAACTGACAAACTTCAATAGAAGTGGTGAAGCTTTGGTGCGATCATTGGAAGAGGAGGCGGCCTTTAATACCTCGAGACCGAAAATTCGAGCAGTGTCAATCGAAGAACCAGACCATCAAAGTGACGCAGCTATTGGGCTCTTCAGAAAAATTTTGGAGGAAGTCAGGTCCATGATAAATGGTGTGGGCAATCAACAGAAACGAATCTGTAACCGATGTAGAAAAACAGGACATTTCATTAAGGATTGCAGAGTGAGAATACCACCACAATTAAACTCACCTGCTAGCACACCACCACGATCAAAACTTATTTGCGAGAACACAACCACGTTCCTACTCATCTATGAGAACCAGGGTCATTCATGTCAACAGAATAAGAAGAACTATGGACAGTCTCACCATCAAAGGAAAACTGAACCGTGAAGACATTGTATGCAATTATTCATAAATAGGGTATTAGAACTAACCATAAATAGTTATTATTTGAAATCAATACCGAATATAACAATGTAAACGTTACATTCGGCATAAAATTATTATACAGAGCGTCATACTATATAAATATTTTAAATAATTCAGCTTTTACGTATTTCTTTCAACTTTAAATGTATATTTAATACGAGCCATTTTATTCGTTTTGTTTTTTGATAAATTATACATTTTATTTTGGACAATTTTTGTAAAACATAGGGAACTATGGGACATGATGAGTTATAAGAAAGAAAAGTATGGAGTTAAATTCTTTTGGTTACTTTGTCTATGTATGGGGTGAGCGGTAGCTTGACACGAGCGCTGAAATCGCTTTACAAGGATTCCAGTTCTTGTGTCAGGTTAAACAAAGATTACACAGACAGGTTTTATATCGAAAAAGGTGTTATACAGGTATGTAATGCTTTGCCATGACAGTTAAACTTGTTCATAGACGGTTGTTTAAAAGATTAGAAAGAGAGTGCGTTTGGATTGAGAATGAATGATTTGTTCGTCAAATGCTTCTTCAAGCCGATAACCAGGACATATTAGCATCATCTGAGGAAGAGTTGCAGGCAATGGTTGATATTATGCATGATGCCCTAAAAATCAAAGGTATGACAGTAAATGTAAGCAAGACGAAAGTAATGGTTCTTAAAATAGCAGAAAGCATGACAAGCTGCGAGGTGCTGATTGAAAGAGAAAGAGTAGAACAAGTGAAAGAGTTTGTATACTTGGGTTCCAAGTTTACAAAAGATGAAAATTATAACTGTGAAATTAAGCGAAGGGTTTTGACAGAGATACAAATAAATGAGGCACTGCATAACTTTATGAGCATCCAGAACGTGTCAAAAAAGGCACGACATAGACCTGCAACGTTTATAAACTTGGTACATTGGTTGGCGTTTCAAACCCTTTTGAATAAAAATCAGAACTTTGAGTCTCTAGCCATTCATCTACCGCCGACATCACTTCGTTATCATCAGTAAAGCAGATTCCACAAAGATGTTCTTTTAATTTTGGGAATAGATGGTAGTCTCTCTGGGCCAAATCTGGAGAATAAGTGGTTTTTTTTTTATGAAAATAGTCGCGGACGGGAAGGGGAAGGGATTATAGAAAGGAAATGATTATCGACACGCTTTTTAAAAAGTTGCAGGTCATAGTTCTCTGGAAAAATTGATTTTGGAAGCTTATTCCATTCCGTAGCAGCCCTGTAAAAGAAGGATTCTTGATGAAGATTGATCCTTGTAGTGTCAAGCTTGAGAGTAAATGTGTGAGACTGATCAGCGTGCCGAGTTCTTCGGCCGGTTGTTTGAAGATTTCAAATCCCACATTATGAATGGCAGCCATTGCAAAACAACTTTTGTGGGCCGGAGCGTTGTCCTGGTGAAAGAGCACACTTTGACTCAATTTTCCTCTTCTTTTTTCTCTGATCGCTTCGCGTACTTTTGGTATAAAATTCGCATAATATTCACTTGTTATGGTGCGCTCACGCGGTAAATAATCCATAAATCCATAAATGTTGGGTTTGGCAGAAAAAGCATAAAAGTTAGATCAATGCTGCGAAAATGAGTAGTTTGAGAAGTATATCTGAAGGGTCTCTTATGAATAAAGTGAGGAATAGTGTGATAAGGAAACGCTGTGGTGTGAAAGAAGATGTAGTTATAAAGATAGATTAATGCTTAGATAGTTTGGACACGTAGACAGGAAGGATTAAAGAAGATTAGAAAAACAGATTTATAAGGTAAGTGTAAATGTGCTAGTCGATAGAACTGTAACAATTGAAAAGAAGTGGTCTCTGCCTACCCATACGGGAAAAAGGGGTGACTGTTTGTATCTACCTACTTTGCTTACAGATGTCTTGTAGGTATACTTATACTGTTGTACTTGTTCCATGCTTCTGCATTTTAAAGAGAGTTCTTTGAAATTTGGTCTTGATGTTTTATACACAATAATAATTTTTTGTTATAAATAATACAAATCAAACCATTATAATTACAAATTTTTAAACAATTTTTTGTTTCATAGATTTTGATAAAAAAAATAAAAATAAATCACAGTTTATAGTTCTTTAACATGTTTAAAGTTTAAAAACATAAAAATCTGTGCATAAAATTACAAAACTGCAGAATTATTTTTAAACTGCTTGTAAAATTTGGTTTGCACTTTTTACATTAATTTTAAAATTGTATGTTTATTTATAACATAAATTAGCAACGAATTAAAATTAAACTATAAAAAATTGTTTTTAAAAATTAAACCAAAATTTTTTTCTCAAATTCAAAATTTACTGTTATAGTTAAAAGTGTGAAATTAACAAAAATACTACAAAATTCACAATTATAAATACATATAAATACTGTAAATGATAAAACATCAATTCTTTAAAAATGAAAAAAGCAATGTTTATGTTCTTTAAAAATTAATTATAAAACGTATTCAACTTGTAGAAGAAATTAAAATTATTACATTCATTTAAAAAAAGGTACTTAATTATTGAGAAAGTGTTTTATTTTATGTTGATACTTATCGATTTAGGGAATGTATGTAAATCTTTTTAATTTATATACTGTATTAAAGCTAAACGTTGGCACAAAAGAAAAGGATTATTTAAGTACCTATGTTGTAAATACAATAAAATAATTATTTTTCGTCAATAATTTATTAGATATTAAAAATAAATTATAATTGTTTTTCCCAATTAAAATTGTTTACCAACACTAATTATTAATGGAAAATATGTTTGCATGACCTTAATAGACGTATAGCATTATTAAAATAGGTAAGTACTAAAAATTATTTGGAAATCATCGGAGTTATATTGAGTTCTTTGGCAAGTTCTAAATTTGTATCATGTTGATTTTTAACATATAATAAACCTCCATCTCGTTGAACTTTCTCCATGTGCTGCCTTTCAACATCACCATGAACCAAGACTGGTAGATTAGGATCAACCTAAAATAGATCAAACCTAATTATTCAGATACAGATTTCATTTACCAATTTTTATAAAATATAATGAGGATTTCGTTAGCAAATTCCTATGTATAAGTATGTAGGTATACTGGAAAGAGATATTAAAAAAGATACATACAGGAAATTTATTTTTTGGTAAATATTTTAAATTACTCCAATCAAAACGTATAATTAAGAGGTTTGTAGATACATAAAAAAACTAATATTGTCAAGTTTCAGCATAAATTATTTATCAAATTACATTATTTAAAATTATATATTTTAAAACTGCTTAGCAAAGTATTTAAGCATCATTTGTATTAACACTTTCACTGCCATGCGCCTAAAGAGATGTTAATCTGTGTGCCATGAAGTTATAACCAAAATGTGAATTTTATGCCATGTTATGTGGTTTTTTTTTGAATATATAGAATAATTTAAAACCATTTTTTTTCATTATGTTGAGAAATACCATAATCTTTTGGGCAAATTCAGGAAAAATAATATTTAATAAACTGTGGCTATTAAAGAAATCATCATTTTTTTTAACTTAAAATAATGTTACGTTTTGCGGAGTCCGTCTCTGTCGACTGTTGCTTTAAGGCGACAGCGCGTCGACCACAATAAAAAAATGTTTAGTTTTGTAACAACAAACGCCCGATACTTTAGAAAAGAATCTTCTCGTTGGTTCCTCGTTCTTCCAGAACGGACGTCCCCATTCTCGAATAGTTTGTTTGCCCATATAAAAGGAGTGTTGCCGATTGAATTTTTAGTTTTAATTTGAAGAAAGTTTTTTAAGTCAGTTATTTATAAAGTGTAATAAAAAGATTGTATAGGGATTGTAATTATATAAGTAATTGTAAGAATTTATAAAATAAATTATTTGGTTATTGTACTGAGTATTAAAAAATAGATCATCTAAGGGTTATTATTTATAAGTAATGTAAAAATAACTAATCCAGTTTAAAATATTATTTTCTTAATAAATCTAACTTGTTAACAACACTGTAATAACCTAACACTATAATCACTCTAATCAACGTTGGTAGTTTTTTTTTGTTGCATCCCGTTAGAGCGTGATTTTTTTTATCCTGAGCCTTTTTATTGATTGTCACCTCAATCATGATTTAGTTTTTTAAATAATACTTACGGGCTCCATGTTTCTTAAGCTATTCATAAGGTCGCTCATTCTATTTTCTACACCAGGAGTAAATACTTTGGGATTTATGACCATAAATGCATGTCCTAAATTAGTTTCTGTACTAAAATCCGTCCAGTTTCGGATATTTGGACCGTATGCTGAACCTGCAAATAAATTGGAGCTATTTTATTAATAATTAAAATTATTAATGTTAACGTTGTCTTGCACCATTCCAAATTACGGTTATTTCAAAAAGGTAAACTTATTTTTTCTTAAATACTAATGCAGTAAGTCATACGTTAATTAAAAGATAATTTGTTATCAAATCAAAATTCCTGTTACCATTCGTAACTATTATGTAGAACGAGAACAATCCCGTTAATATAATGCTGGAGATCGCGGAGCGATATTAAAATTTAAATATTTATTATTGTAACACTATTTGTAATGGAACAGGTTACCCCATAGAAATACTTTCTGCAAAAAATATTAAATGAAGTAACAAAAAAAAATAACTATTTTTATTTGTTAAACAATAAAAACTATGCTTGTAATCTTTAAAATGTATACCTATTAATAAGAGAAAAGTAGAATAATACACATTCCCCAAAGATAGTAAGATTTATTTATTATTTAATCTCCCAATCCTAAAAAACCTGCAGAAATTTCATCAAATAGCCTATATCATTATTGTCCAACTTGTTAAAAGTGTTTTAAGATATCCTTGAAGAGATTCAAACCGCTGTTAAATGTACTCAATATCGTTTTAGAGCATCAGTTTACATTTTGCTACAGGCATTTAACAACTGAACAAGTAGGTACATAGTATAGTATAATATACGTTTAAATGTAAAAAAAGTACTGTGAATCTTCGTTCTTATATCTTATGATCGTATAAAAGCATTCCATAAAGTATGGCAACCTAAATTAATTGAAATCAAAATTAGTTTAAAATACTTCTTTTATATCTTAATAACACTATCCCGCCTATTCATTCAGGAGTTACGTAGGAAAGAGTTCTACTCTGTACTACCCATTTATAATCGATTTATTTACTGCTAACTTTGGTGACAGCGGCTATAGCTGTATAATAGAAGTTATTAAGCTATAGAAATAAGATTCAGTAGTGGATGAGGAAATGGCAAATAAGAGTCGAATTCCCAACAGATAAATTTTACTCCCAGAAAAGAAACATATCCATTAATAGTCAATAACTCCCAAATACTAATGGGTTTAATTTCTTAACTTATTTTAAAATATTCAGGTACTATAGAACAAAACACGCTTATATTAGTTTCACCTGTAGGTATCTTGTATGTATGCATGTTTGTAACTGACTCTTTGGCCTCGATTTTGCCCTACTTTAAGCGATCAGATTTAATTTAAACTTTGCACACTTGTCAAAAACCGACGACAAATATCCGATTATCCTGATTACTTTCGCCAGGATTCATAAATTTCTTCAGGGATCCTTTGCATGAGAGTAAGAGAGATGAACTAGTGCGTGAACTACACATGCGCGCAGAACAAATATTAAAACAGTTCATCGCATTGGTGGTTCAGTGGTAGGATGCTCGCCTGTCACGTGGGCAGCCCGGGTTTAATTCCCGGCCGATGCATTCTTTTTGTGCTTTTACCATTTAATACATAATTTTTTTAATGAGTTAAACAAATTGAACTAAATGCGAAAAATAAATTATAGTTTAAAAAAACTAAAAAATACGCTTTTAGAGTAAATCAAACTAAAAAGTAAAAAATAATTCTTAACATAGGAATACAATTACTTACGAGAAAATTAATGTCAATGTTCTAAAAGCGTGGGGTGCTTTGTATGACATTTTTAAACTAACTCTGCGTTTCGAAATGAAAGCACCCCACGCTTTTAGAACAGTGACATTAATTTTCTCGTCAGTAATTATATTCCTATGTTAAGAATTATTTTTTACTTTTTAGTTTGATTAACTCTAAAAGCGTATTTTTTTCGGATTTTTAAAACTATAATTTATCTCCTGTTCCGTTTCAGTCGTCTCATCCATGTATACATTTCTAGTAGTGTCATTGCGTAAGATTCATCTTCAGTTAACCTGGTAATTTTCCATCCATTTTTTACCATTCGGTGTATCATCCTGTTGATGGGAATATTTATACACTAGTACTTATTTTATTGACTGAACTATAATTTTTCACCAGTTTAGCTATATGTATATTGAAATTGTGACATTTTTTCCAGTTTGATATTTTTTTTTTACAAAGAAAATATTTTAAAAAGTTTTGCAAATAATAATATTGAATAAATTACCCGATAATATTCCGCATAAAATTTCGACTAGCATCCCCAATCCGTAGCCTTTATATCCTGAATTAATTTCTGCTCCTCCCAGAGGCATGAGTCTACCAGAGCTATAAGCCACATTGGAATCAGTTTCAATATTTCCTTCCTTATTGAGTCCCCACCCTTGGGGAATCGGGATTCCTTTTCTTCGATTTATTTCTATCTAAAACAATGTTAATAACCATTTGAATAATTTGTTAATGGTTTATGTTTGACAAAAAAAATTATTATAAAATTAATTATTAACATTATGCTATGCAACACTTTAATTTAATGTAATTAGCATTATAATATTCCAAATTTATTTATAATAATTTTTGGTCATAAAATTAATCGATATTTTACCTTTCCCAAAGCAACAGCAGTAGTTGCCATATCTAAAACGAAACTGTCTCCATTTTCTCCAGGAACGCCAAGAGAAAGAGGATTGGTACCCAATGCTGGCTGAAATTTTTATAATAATATAGTTGTTTAATTTTTAGCTAACCAATAACTTAATATTTCAAATAAGGCAACCGGTTAAAATGGTAGTGGTATTTAGTGAATAATCATAAAGTACTTAGGAAAGTGTTAATAACAAGACATACTGTTATTTTACATACATACATAGATATAGTCACGCCTTTTCCCGTAGGGGTAGGCAAAGACCACTTTTTTCCACTTCCTATGGTTATTACATCCGTCTTTCACCTCTTCTAATTTTATCAGCGCTTTCATACATGCTCGTCGATTGCTGATACTCTTGACTTGACCTTTCATCAAACAATTTGATCTGATCGATATATGTTCGCCGAGGTCGACCTCTACCGACTTCCGTCCATTCGTACTCGCCTTATAAATCTTATTCGTCAATCTTCTTTCGTTCATCCTCTCTACGTGTCCAAACCATTTAATTATTCCTTTATTTATCTTTGTTACCGCATATTCTTTTACGCCACAGCTTTCCCTTATCTTACTATTCCTCACTTTATCCATCGGATACACCCTTCACTCAATGTCACAGTGACACTTTCCGTGTCTTGTAAATTTTAAACTCAAGTGTACAAACTCATTTTTTTGTTCCATTCTTTCTCCTTCAATCAGCACCTCGCAGTTCGTCATGATTTCTTCTCTTTCAAAACCATTACTTTCGTCTTACATTCACTTTCATCCCTTTGATTTTAAGTGTAAGAAAAGGTAATAATTGGTCAAAAAATGTTATGGACGTGTAATGATCGATACTTTTTATTAAATCTACCTGAAAACCACAAATTGTTAGGATATTATCACTAAAAATATCAAAAAATTGTCAAAAAACAACCGTTATTTACCCCGTTGCTAAGAAAATAAACAACAAAATTTGCGATTTGTAGAGAGCAGTCAATAACATATTTAATTTTGACATGTAGGTAGGCAGCTGATGACACTAGTGCACCGTGCGGGCGCACGGAAAAAGCCCACTTTCGGTGCGCTATTTAGGCATGTAAATATAGTGTTTTCAGGTAGGTATAATGAAAATGCAATTAACACTATAACTTAAGTGATTAATAAGCATGGTAAAGTATAAAAATAGTAACGTATGATACAAGATAAATCAGAAAGTTGTCAAAGAACTGAAAAATTACCAAAAGAACAATAATGGATTAGAATACAATATTGCATAAAATGAGAAATATTAAGAAAATTTTATACAATCACAGTACCTATATACCTATAATATATGTAATATTCCTAAATTGCTTAACCCCCTAAGTAGGGATATCACCACGGATGAAAGATTTAAAGAAACTTGGCACGTTCTAAGCAACTTCCACTAGGGATTTTTTTAAATTTTGCCTTTATGTTATTTATTGCTTGTATATATAAATATTAATTTTTATACTAAATAAATATGATTAATATAAATATGATCAATAATAATTTAAAATAAGCAAATTGGTCTTTATGTATATTCAGAAGGAACCGAATTAGGAATGAGATAGTAAAACAACGGATGGGTTTGGAAGGATTTATAATTCAAGCCAAACAACTAACATGGTATGGGCATGTACAACGAATGCCAGCATCAAGACTACCTAAACAAATTCTAGAATGGCAGCCGACGAAAAAGAGGCAGACCCAAAATAGAATGACAAAAGACAATCCACATAGCCATGAGTGAAAAGAATTTAACAGCGGACGACTGGGAAGACCAAAGGGGATGGAGATTAGGCGTAGGACAACGTCGCAAGATGTTTTAGAACCGGCTTATATATATATATATATATATATATATATATATATATATATATAAATTAGTCTACATAACCTCTCAACTTTCAACTATAAATACATATATGTATACAAAACGACAGAAGTAAATACTTATTAACGATTCGTGGCATGCAATAGCAGTAAGCACACAAGAAGTAAAAACGAGGATTAATAAATGAATAAGAATAAATCAGGTAAAAGAAGTTGTAAAAAGCTGGTAGCGATTCCATTTTTGGCATTTTATCGTTTAGGTGATTCCTGAAGAGACTACAAGGACTATAACATACAAATATTTATTGAGTATACTCATCGCAGCATTCTCAAACAAGTCTATGAGTGAAAAAATAATAAACACCAACACAAAATAGGATATATAGGTACGTACTAAAAATTTATCGTTTTAAAAAAAAAATTGAAACACTAAAATAATCCTACCGTCTTTGCTCTAGTAGGAACCATCAATGGTGAAGTATTAGTAGCACTAAATCCTATAAATCCTCTTTTAATAGCTTGAAGTGAGTACATTCCAGCAATTCCAAAATGATTCGAATCTATAACAGAAAAAAATTTAAATATCATAATCGTTAATGTATTAATTAATATATTTTTTGTGTAGAGTTATATTCCAAGAATTTCTCCGTTCATATTAATTCTTGTTAGTACAGTTTCTGTCCATAATATTTTGAGGATTCTACGCATTACCCACCTTTCTACGTATCGAGCGGTTTCCCATCGTTCATGATTCAATAAGAGGGTTTGGGGGGTTTAATTTTATTCTAAGAAATGCACATCTGGCATTTTCTATATGGCAGCGTATTTCTGTTTTCGGATTAAAAACCCCTCTTATCTAGCATCCTAAATATTTGAATTTTTCAGCCTGTTCTATTCGTTTATTGTATATATTTATATTGGTGTTCATATTTGGGTTCTTAAAAATAACCACTGTTCTGTATTTATGCTAAGGCCAAGTGCATCGTCCTTTCTGACTGCATTAATAGGGCTTTAAAGCCCTTCTTGGCTATAAGTTATTATAATGGTCTAGTCTGCATACTGTATATTATTCACAAATTTTCTTTTTATCTGTATACCAGATGCATGGTTTCTAGTGCATTCTGGAATATTTTTTCTAAGTAGGTATATGTTTAAAAAAGTTGGAGGGAGTATGCAACTCTGTCTTACCCCTCTTCTGATGGGAATGCGGGTAGTTAGGTTATTTATCTTCTATTATTGTGGATGCTGTTTGTTCCCAATACAAATTTTTAATTAAATTGATGTCGCTTTGGTCTGTTCGTTGTTCATTTTTTCGTTGCAATTCTTCGAATTCTCAACTTTGTTTTTTCACCCAACCCAACATTTGCTTCTTATATGAGTCTTGTAATCCTTTTATGAATTTCTTTATCTTTACTCCTAATATTTGTGTTTGTATTCGCTATCAAGATTTCTCCAATCATCCACTTCGCTTTGCTCTTTGCTTCTAGTTTCCAAGTTTATTTTCTTGCACTTCATGTATCACCATTAAAAGATTGCCGAGGGCTTCCTGTTGTTTCTGCTGAATCCAGATGTAAATTTACTATTCGGTACCCGTGCTATTTCTTTGTTTTTTTTGGTTCTCTCAGTTTGTCAAAGTTAGGTCTTATTTGCTTTTTTTCTGGATTTTCTTTAGAGTCTAATTCCGAGGTTTTTAACCAAAACATTATGATCGAAGCGTGGATAGGTTTTTACATAGTTAAGTTTGTTTATATATTAATATAAAGTATACCTGATTTGTTATAATCCCTTCTTCATTATCACCTTGCCCTTTCCATGTCTATAATCGTCTTTTTTGGAGTTGGATGGTTTGCCACCATTAAGTTCTCCTCACTACAGAACTGTACCAGCATACCACCCCTCTTATTTCGCCAAGACCAAAGTCTCCAACAGTATCTTCTACTCTGACCTAACCTATATTTGCGACTAAGCTAACTTCATTTTTCTCGGCAATTTTTAATACTTTATAATGTTCTTGTAAAATAGGTTTATTTCATGGTCGAGTTTTTCAACCGTAGTAGCATACGCTTGAATAATTGAATTGAATAATTATGCTTTTAATTTATTGGGGCAATTCAGTCTGATATAAGCAACTTTTTAATCGATGTTCTTCATTTTTGTCTATAATTATTGCGACTTCATTATAATGTTAAGGATCGTTGGTACCTACATAATACATTGAACATTCATCAATGTCAATTTGATTTGTTTCCAGGCCATCTGACTTCGCTTTCACCTAGAATATTTATATTCTGTCCATTTATTCCATGCAATGTTATGAGACTTTTTTTGCTCTAAATAATGATTTGGTATTCCATGATCCCTTTTTTTATTGTACTTTTATTTTGTTTTTTTTACTTTCGAGTAGTACCTAGCTTTCTTCGTTGGAAGTCTTAGCACCTCTTGCCCACCTAAAGTGCTCTAACCGAGGTATAATTATATTATAATTATCAACATTTTATTGGAGCAGCATTTACACCATTATCGGAGTTATGTATATTTGTAATTAAAACCAAACTTTGTATATATTACATTAACGATCGAAAATTATGAAACAGAACTAAAGAAATATCGTTGAACTTTGACTTTAATTCGCCGTTTACCTTTAATCTTTAAAATACGTCTTTTACGATAAAATAGCATTGTTGTTATTGGACTCAAAAAGATATCTGAAAATTTCCAACAAAGCCATCTTCCAGATAAACTGCTGGACTACTACCTTCCAATTCATTTTTTTCTCACTCCGGTCTTTGGGTGGGGAGTTAACATATTAATAACATTTAGTTTTTTAAAACTGACGAGATTTTGTCCTACCCACAGAGGGGAAACGGGTCCCTTTGATAGGCACGTGCAGAGGTAATGGATTAAATATAGTCGTGGTCAGTTTATGCAGTAAAATAGTAAGCTTCGTCGTAGTAATATGTTTAGCCTAGTCGGAGCCGTAGTAAGCTTTGTCAGGTAATATCATATATTAAATTTGTCAGGGTGATTAAGTACCTACAAAGCCGAATTATTCGAATTCGCTTTATCATTTACTTGGTTCGCCATCAACACGGAGACAGGCGAATATGTTCCGGATCTTTTCAATTTCAGGAGTTACATCAAAGGTAAGAGGCATCCCTACAACTTTTCCTCTCTTACAATATTCCCTAGCCTTTTAGCCTAAAGCGAGCATCACGGTGAGGCGAAGAGACGACAAAGGGAAGTGCTATTTTTTTTAGAAATTATTGTTTATTATTTTTTGACTCTTTTAATTTGTCCAAACTTCGATCGGAAGAAAATACCCTTTTAATCAATAAATCAATACAGTCCACTATTATCGAACCTGGTCGAAAGCACTACATTTGTAAAGCTGTTTGGGAACAGTCTATTCATTATGCCAATACAAATATTTAGTTTTTTTGTAATTATGGTAAAGTGAAGTTTTCTTAAATGTTTTATATTAAATAATCTCAAAGAATAATTCACCACACTATTGGGGTTCACTGTTGACGACATAATTTGTATTATTAAAAACACCTGATATTTTAACATTATTTTAAAGTAACGGTAATCAATGGTCAGGAATAAAATTATGCAAAATTGGATAAACTTGAAATAGCTCAACCTTAACACATTAATAAAATACAAGTTAACCCCTTACTGCATACTGTACCAAATATGACACCCGTGCAATTTGGTGTCGATCTATTAGATTCAGTGTTAGGTTATTATAGAATCTAAATCAGATCAAAAAAGTGGTATGAGAGAGTATTCTACCATTTTGTAGATATGATATGTGTCAATACATACATATATAAAGTCACGCCTTTTTCCCATAGTGGTAGGCAGAGACCACTTCTTTCCACTTCCGCTACGGTTCTAACACACATCTTTTGCTTCCTCTACTTTCATCAGTGCTCTCATACATGCTCGTCGGTTGTTCGTACTCTTGACCTGGCCTTTCTTCAAAACAATGTTGATCTGATCGAGATATGTTCTCCGAGGTCGACCTCTACCGACTTCCGTCCATTCACACTCGCCTTGTAAATTTGTTTTGTAAATCTTCCTTCATCTATCCTTTCTACGTGTCCAAACCATCTAAGCATTCCTTTATCCATCTATGTGTCAATAGTTGGATTTTATAGAGATGCTATTAAAATAACGACATGTATTTACCTGTAACAGAATTCGAACTGGCACTGGCAGAAAATTTAACCAAGGCTAATGTTCTGCAAAAGAAAAGGGGATGGCCAAGCAATGATTTACAAATACAATTAAAATTAAAAAAAAATACAGCCATTTCCGCAAATATCAGAATGTTCTACCGAGCGTTAAGTATATAGACTGCAAAAAAAACCGAAACCGTTTTCAAACTAAATACGAATAAGAAATATTTTTATACGCTTTTAATATTTTACTTATAATGTATTTTATTTTTAATTATTATAAGTTATTTGAATTTGTTTCATATGCGGCACAAGTCACAACTTTGTTTATTTTTTTTAGAAAACATATAGATTTTTTCAATATTTTTACAAAGTTTCTGAGCCCATAATGCATTGTATAAATTAAAATAATAGGAAATAAAAAATTTATGCAGTAAGGGGATTTATTGTTTTTAAAAAATAATTAAATCAAATATTATTACACTAAACAATAAATGCAAGAACTATTATTAAAGAAAATTTAATGATTTCTCAACAACTTGAGACTGTTCGACAGTCTCTTTAACGTCATTTTCGTATTGTTCCAGAATTCTCTCTCCTTCACGAGTATAGGACGGATCAAACATTCTTCCTTCGGGATTTTCTTTAAACAAAAATTCAGCTAAAAAATCGACAGGATCTTCAGGTTTTACTTTAACAACTTCCACTAATCCCTTAGATAACGTGGGAAAAATGTATTTCATTAAATAAAATCTCAGTGGTTCACTTTGTGCTGCTAACAATTTTTCTTCCTCCATTTGTAATTTTTCTAAAGTATCGGCCCACTTTTCCATTTTTTCTTCGTATTCCTTTCTTGCTTGTGTTTCCAATAACTCCCTTTCCATTCTTTCTCCTTCTTGCATTAATTTTAATTGTTCCAATTCCAATTTTCTAATGGCCGCTTCTTCTTCCGCTGTTAAACCAAATCCAGGGATAGGTTCACCGAAAATCTCATAGAGGTAATCAAATATGCAATCTAAATCCAGTGGTTCTTCAGTTTCTTCGTTAACTATTTTAATTATTATTGGATGGATTTCGGATTCATCAAAAAATGTTAAAACTGTGTTTTCTTCGGAGTTATTTTCATTAAATTCCGCTAAGCGTCTGAGCATATTGACTTCATCATAGTGTGTACCTTCGATGAGTTTTTGAGGAAGCTTCATAACTCTTTGACAAAGAAACTCATCCGATGCCTCAATACCTACTACATAATCAGGCATTATTTTAACACTGGCGTTACCAATTAGGCCACCCACTTGCTGATCCTCTCCAAGCATTCCTCCCTCACCTCCTATCGTCATTACTCCTTTTATAGCAGCTTCGCCTAGGTCCATTTCAGCGACTTGTCCGAACAATTCTTTCGCTTGATAAAATGTTTTAGGATATCCATCCAAAACATAACCTCGTGTTTGACAAACATCTTTTGCCAGAAACATTTTCATAAGACGTACCACAACTTCATCCGGTAACCTCTTATTGACACTTTTTTGTATTGTATTGGTTAAATATTTTATTTGCTCTTGTAAGTCCTCAATAACAGCTTTTGTATCGTCCTCTTCATCATCTTCATCCAATAAAACATCGTCATCTTCATCGTCCGTTGCTTCTTTATCTTTTTCTTTAGTAGGTTTAGTCTTAAGTTTCTCTGTTTCTTTTATTACACTGTCTTTTAAGTCCTGTAAGGTTTCGTCAATCATTGTTTTAACAGAAATATAATGAGCTCCGTATCGACGACATATTTTTTCAGCTAATTTAGTTTTTCCTGAAGCTGGGGGACCATAAAGTAATACCTTAAGAGGTTTTAATTCTTTGATTTCGTCTTGCATTTTAAAATTTTGACAATTATTTACTATTTGTCACAAACAAAAATTAGTTTATAATTTATTCCTATATCTATACACGTCAGCACTATTTAAAATTGTAGAAATGTCACTAGTTGTCATTTGTCTTTAGTATACACATACAGACAATTTATCATGGCAAAATACACATTTCAACAACGTTTGGTTATTATCCTAAAATGTTATAATTAAAACCGTTCTTTTGTTCAAACTCAACTTGATCTTCGTGAAGATTATGGTCCATATAATCATCGCCCTTTTGTGCTTGCAATTCGTCGAATCATTAAAAGATTAAAAAAAAATTCACTATACAATATACCCGAAATAAGACAACCAAACGCAAGAAACCAAGAAAATATTAACGCTATAAGTGTCAGGGTTAGAGAAGAAGGAAATCGGTCGATTAATTGACGTTCTCTAGAACTTGGCCCTTTAAGAATGACAACTTGGCGTATTTTGAAAGAAAATTTGGGTTAACATTCCTATAAGATTATGTTGACTCAAGAATTAAAGCCACGTAATCATAATAAGTGTCGTGATTGGGCTGTAGAGCAACTTAAATTTGATTCTGTTTTTTTTAAAAATAAACATTTTTTTCTGGTTTAACGGCTTTTTAAATAAACAAAATGGTCATTTTGATGTAAAAATTATCCACTATAGATTCGTGGGAAGCCTATGCATCCAGAAAAAGTGACTGTTTAGTGTGGTTTATCGCATGGTGGCATCATCGGAGTTTACATTGATAAAATTGATATAAATATATTAAAGTAGAAAAAAAAAGTATTCTTGCCAACCTTACAATATTAAGTCACATGACGTTAAAAGTAGTTTCACATGGAACCAACCATTACCGTTAAAAAATTATGAAAATCATTTTGTAATAGGGAATGAAGTAGGTACAGTTTTTAATTACGAGTTTTTTTTTTTTTTTATGTTCTGGTTCCCACGAAAAGGGATATCCTGTAATGTTCAGAGAACATCGTGGGAACCAAGGGAAAGAAGGTAGGAGTTGGTGTTCTTCTTAAATTTCTGGAGGTTGTATGCCTCGGGGAACACCTCCCTAGGCAATGAGTTCCAAAGCCTCGCAATTCGTTGGATGAATGAGTCTTTGGAAAGTGATGTTCTGCAGGTCTCCAAAGTTACCACGAAGGGGTGTGAAGACTGAACTTGACGGGTTAATCTCGAAGAGACTGCCAATGGAGGAACGATTGTTGATATTTAAGAAGAGCATCGCCCATGAAAATATCTATAAAATAGAGACAAATCGCCAACTTTTCTACGGTGTTCCAGACAAGTGAGCGAGTTTGTAAGCGAGGCATCACCGACGAGACGAATTGCCCTTTTTTGGACAGAATTCAGTAGCTTCAGGATATATTTAGGTGCTGCACTCCAAATATGGGAACAGTACTCCAGTACAGGTCGGATCTGTGCCTTATAGATCATAAGCAGCTGACTGGAGGTGAAATAGCTCTTGGCACGAAACAAAAAACCAAGTTTTTGGGATGCACTTTTGGCAATGGACCTCACGTGATTTTCTCAGGAAAGGTTATTGCTGATAGTAATACCAAGCATCGATATGGATGACTTCAGTGGTATGGTTACTCCTTACAAAGTTATGTTAGGCATAGTGAGATCGGCTTTTCTAGAGAAAAGACATGCTTGTGTTTTGTTTGCATTGAATTCTACCAAGTTATTGGATCCCCATTCGAGAATTGTTGCTAAGTCCATATTTATATTGTTAACATTTCTTCCTCGTTCATTTCTGGTTTCACGGGCTGATATAGGGGCCCTGGAAGAGAATGCGGTATGGAGGGTACTATCATCGGCAAAGCTGTGTACGGGACATGAAGTTGCTTTCAATAGGTCGTTGATGTGAAGTAAAAATAGTGTTGGTGCTAGAATGGATCCTTGCGGAACACCAGCATTTATGAGTAGAGTGTCAGATGAAACTCCATCGACCACTACATGGAGAGACCTGTTTGAGAGAAAACTAGCAAGCAGAGAACACAGCTGAGGGGGCAAGCTATAAGATGGAAGCTTGGCGAGGAGTCCCTGGTGCCAAACTCGATCGAACGCCTTGGAGATATCTAATGCCACAGCTAAAGTTTCTCCATACTTTTCAATAGATATCTGCCATACATGTGAGACGTATGCGAGCAGGTCACCAGTTGATCTCTGATGGCGGAAGCCATATTGCCTATCATTGATAATTCCTGAGTCTTCCAGATATTTCATGAGCTCGATGTTGATGGCTTTTTCCATGACCTTTGAAATAATAGATAGCAGTGCGATAGGTCTGTAGTTGCTAGGTAGGGTCTTTTTGCCTTTTTTAGGGACTGGCTGTACTCTTGCAATTTTCCAATTTATATAGTGTAAATGGTATCCCCATAGAACGTGTCACAAAGTTTAAATATCTCGGAAGCATCATAACGGAAACACTGGACCCTGATACAGAAATAAAAAGCAGAATATAGATAGCGCGCAGCGTTCAATAAAATGAGACCGCTTCTTTGCAATGATGATTTGAACCTTAGCTAAGACAACGGATGACCGAATGTTATATATAGTTAATACTGTTGTATGGTACGGTGACGTGGACACTCAAGATCAGTACAATGAACCGACTAGAGGCATTTGAGATGTGGCTGCACAGGAGGATGCCTTGGACGGACCGTGTAACAAATGAGTAAGTCCTCAGAAGGGCTAAAAATGACAGGCAATTAATTACCACCATAAAATGCCGCAAAATTGCATACCTTGGTCACATACTAAGAGGAGATAAATATCAACTACTCCAAATAATAATAATGGGGAAAATAGAGGGGCACCGTGGACCTGGAAAAAGGCAACAGTCATGGTTGTAGAACATTCGTGAATGGGCAAATATACATTCAGTAGGAGAACTCATACACTTAGCAGAAGAGCGAAATGCCCTAGCCAGAGTGATAGCCAACGTTCGGGAGACCGGATAGGGCATATGAAAGAAGAAGTAAATCTGTTTTGATTGAATTTGACTTAAAAATAATGTATGGTTGACAAGCCTGTCAGTGTCAAAAATTTTCAAAATGCCTCGTCATTTAAATGAAAATAAAAAAGCTCAAATAATAGCCAGAAATAAAGATGAGTGGTCAATACGTGTATTAGCAAATTTTACCGTAAGGAGCAAAAACACTATTTCTAGAATTAAGCAACGTTGCATTCAAGAGGGGTCTTTGAGAAGAAAAGTTGGTAAGAAATGCTGCCATTGACACAGGATTTCCTGGGTTTCAACTTAACGTTAGCAGAAGAGTCAAATTATAACTATCGCGACCATCAGCTTTGGAACACGGCAGTGTTTACTGATGAAAAGTTTTTTTTAGTCAACATATAATGGACTAATTCGTGTCTACCGACCAGACAATACACGATTCGAAGAACGCTGCACTAGCGATCTTGCTTTCAGTAAATGTATGGGCTTGGATAAGTGCTTATGGACTTGGTGTCTGCTGGTGATTGGAGCGAAGGTTTAACGCCAAACATTAGATATATGTCTGTTCTGAAAGATATAATGCTCCCATCTGTTGGACAAATATATCCAAATAACTCATTCGTCTTTCAGCATGATAACTGCCTGGTCCATACCGCAAATGCTGCGAGAGAATGGTTTCATCGTATTAATAGTCTTGCCATGGCCCGCTTACAGTCCCGATATTAATGTTTGGGGCCTAATTTTAAAAAAAATTTTAGACCAAACAATTTCAATGAATTATGGGCAGTTATTTTTGGTCTAAAATTTCTCATTTACAGAGGGTTCCATTAATAGAGATCAGAATACAGGCTATTTTAGTTATAGAGGTGCGATTATTAAATAAAATACCATATTATGTAAACATTATACGTGAGTTTTAATCTTTATTGGGAATCAAAAATAGATGATAAAGGTAATACATAATTGTAATAAACAAAAATATTCATGCACAGAATAATTGCGCAGAAGAACTGGCAGGTCTTAAATCCATTGACTACATTTGTTAACATCAACAGCGTTACTTTCTCCACAAATTGTTTTGAAAACTATACCGTTTCTTTTTTTAAACCCTTCCAACCGGAACGTTTTTGTTGCGAAGTTGCTTGACCCATGTTAGCAAACACTGTTAGAGTTCAAGATATTTTGATAAACGTACGCGTTATAGTTTTCCTTATCATTCTGAACATTGTGATTAAATTTTATCTTTATTCTGAATTATTCTACAAGGAGTAGATTTTGGCACATTAAATTCGACACAGACTTCATCGCGTGTCTTTCCACTTACATAAACGGACATTAACCTCAGTTTTTCACGTACTGATAAAGATTTGAGCCTTCGTTTCGGCACTTTTCAAATTGTTTTTTCATTTATGTGTCTGTAATTTTTTTTTATTTGTGTTATATAGTGTCGTCTGTGTTTGATTAAATAAATATCCGTATGATAGTTAATGCATATAAAATTCACTCGCTGTCTCAGTTATAGAGGTAACTATGACGATAAAATCAAAAGAACGAATCCCAGATATAGAGGTTTGCTTCGTCCCACTAACAGAGGTAATTCAGTGCCAAAGTGTTAGGACCTCAGCATGAGTTCTAGTTATGGAGGTTTCTCACTTATCCAGGTCCCACTTTATCAAGTTTCACTGTATATATATATTTACAACTGTACTTGGTGTGTATATCTTCATTTTTAGAAATAAGAGAGATGCGAGTAAATATAGTTTGATAAACAGAAATTTACTTCTACAGAAAACCGAAAATGAATAAAGGAGTAAAGGGTTACAAGCTATTACTATTTATATTGAAACAATATTGGCACACAATAAAAGAAAGGGTGTGTACCTACAATAACCAGATAAGTTAAATAAGCACTTAATAAGAAATTATAAAGTTCTTTTTATAATGCCAATTATATAAATTAAATGTACTTAAATATGACGAACAAGAAAAGTCATTATTTACTTACGATGACAAACAACTAAACCAATTCCAGCGTTAGCTGCTTTTTCTATAGCTAAATCCATACAATACTGGCCTACAACTGCACCGAACCCATTATTTCCATTAACAACAGCAGTTGCTATTGTCTCCGTATCAATTGTTGGCACTGCATTCGGTAACGTAACGCAACTTTTTACGTCTTTTATGTACATTTCTAAAAAATAAATGCAAGTAAATAGATAAAATTTAAATATAAAAATTAAACGACTTTTCAAAACAACAAATAATTTATAAAAATTATCAAATCATATTAATAGGTATTTATAAAGTAAATGAAAACGCAAAGTTTTACTTTAAATAACTTTTTCACTGCTAAGGCTTTACTTTTTTTTATTAAGAAGGTATTGATTGAAACATACCAAGTCTATTCATTCCATGACTATAGTGTCCTCTATAATCTGCTTCTAATAAATTATTAGACACAACCTCTGCATGGGATTGATTACAGCCTACAGCTTTAAAACAATCTATCATAAACCGACGTGCTTCTTCCAGAGGTGTAATTTTTGGTGTTTCTAAAAAATATTAATATTTATTGTAAATAATATACCTACACACTCCTTTCTTTAAACGTAAAACAAGAATCTGTTTATATACCTATCTATTAAGTTAAAGTATAATCTTTTTTGGCATAGACTATGTCATTCAGCCAGCCGCGATTCGTCTATAAGGGAAAAAACTATAAATGTAACAACCAGAAATTTTTTTTAGAAGAAACAGCAATAGGGATGTACGTTGGCGCACTCGCTTCTCGTCCAGGGACCCGTCAGGACATTTTTGGTAAACACAAACAACACTAGGCCTCGGTAAAAAGGAAAAATAAACAATTGGATAAAACACAGAGGTAACAAGCTTATTTTGATTCCGCTTATAGACGAATTTCAGTATCTTTTAAAAAGTTTACTAACACCATCACAATATCATGATTAAAGTTTGACAATACCGATTTTTTTAAAAGAGGTAAGGAAACACTATTAATACACAGATTTCTAAATAATCATGTTTTTTATATTTATGACAAGCGAATAAGAGGTGGTTTAAATCTCTAATTTGATTGCAGTCTTCACAAAGGTCATTATTTCTGAGATTCAGCCTACACAAATGTTTAGGATAACTTGCATGCCCAAGCCTAATCCTTATGGTTATGTAACGTCTAGGTATTTTGTACCTAATTCTTGAACCATGGTGCGCTTGGAACAGTAGGTTGAATTCTACAGAAGTGGCTAGAAGTAGCAAAAGTGCATCCAATCAGATTTCCATTTATTTATTGCTTTTTGTTTATAGAAGGCTAAAGTATAATCATGCAAAATTAACAGATTAAATGAAAAATTTATTTTTCCATACAAAAAAAAATTAACTGCAAAATATGGAGTAAAACATTTATGTTATAGAGTACATTTTTAAAATTATTTTTAAAGGAATATAGACAGCTGTCATAATAAATTGCAATGTCAAATTATTCACCAAATATATTGTTACGGATTATGGTGAACGAGTACACCCCTGTACGTATTATTTTGCCCGAAGCGACGGCGAGTTGATCATAAAAAGTTGTAACATCAAACGCCCGACATTAATGATTTAAAGCCGCGGGCGGTTAGTTAGATTAGTTAGACAGTCAATTAAAAAGTTATATAGTTTTGAGAAGATTGTTATAAAAAGTTGAAGTATAGTGAATATATCTAAACCCTTGTTCTTCATCACATAATGTAATTCGTTTATTACATTCGTTATCACTTTAGTGACTAGTTTTAGAGTGGACGACAGTAAATTTATTCCTCTGTAGTTCCCAGGCACCTTTTTTAATCAATCATAATTAATCATACATACATACATAAAGTCACGACTTTTTCCCGTAGGGGTAGGCAGAGACCACTTCCTTCCACTTACTACTTGTCTTACACACATCTTTAGCTTCCTCTACTTTAATCAGTGCTCTCATACATGCTCGTCGGTTGTTGGTACTCTTGACAGCTGGCCTTTCTTCAAAACAATGTTGATCTGATCGAGATCGATGTTCGCTGAGGTCGACCTCTACCGACTCCCGTCCATTCACACTCGCCTTATAAATTTGTTTTGTCAATCTTCCTTAATCCATCCTTTCTACGTGACCAAACCATCTAAGCATTCCTTTATCTATTTTTGTAACCACATCTTCTTTTACACCACAGCGTTCTCCTATCTCACTATTCTTTACTTTATTTAACCGAGTCACTCCGGCTATACTTCTCAGAATACTCATCTCCGCATCATTAATCCTATTTTCATGCTTCTTCTGCCAAACCCAACATTCACTACCATACAAAAGTGCAGGAACCAACACACCTCTATGCACAGCCAGACGTGCCTTTTTGGACACTTCCTGGCTGTTCAATATCTATGCAGTTCCCAATTCATTTGTTTTCCTGCCAACACCCTTCGCTCAATGTCACTGTCATACTTTTCATCTCTTGTAAACTTTGAACCCAAGTACACAAATTCATTTACTTTTCCCTCAATCAAAACTTCACAGTTTGTCATGCTTTCTTCTCTTTTAAAAACCATTTCTTTCGTTTTGCTTACATTAATTTTCATCCCTTTGATTTTCAGGGCATCATGCATAACATTAACCATCGCCTTCAACTCCTCTTCAGATGACGCTAATACGACTTGATCAACGGCGATTAAATCATTTATTTTCAATCCATACGCACTCTCTTTCAAATCTTTTAAACAATCGTCTATGTATAAGTTAAACAGCCAAACAGGATATACTTCTAGCCACTATTTAAGTCTTTGCCTACCAAATACGTGTTGAGAAAATAATATGTTAGAACCATTAATCTCCCCACTCTAAAAAAAAAGGATTATAAAGTTCAAAAACGTCTTCATATAAGTACTACATTGGGTAAAGTGTTTAAAAATAAACCTATTAGAGATTAAAAGTAAACGTATTCCACATTTTTTTGTACTAAATGTGAAAATAAAGTTAATATTTTATGAGAAATATTAATAATAATTGTATCCGTACTGTCTCATTTATTTTTACTAATGGTCCTATCACTGATAAACACGAAGCCAAAAAAATGTTTATTCATTCATTTTTTGGTTTGTTGTTTAAAAACGTCTAGACTTATTTTAAAATTACTATTATAATTATAATAGATAAGGTTGACAAAAACATACAATTAAAACAAAAACAGGATAAACAGAATAACGCATGCAAACATACATACAACCAAACCAAAATAAAATCACCAGTATTTACAAGTAAATACTTTTTTTTTTGTAAAAAACGTAATACGCAAAAATAAAATGACTATTTGATATTTTTATTTAGTTAAAAAATTGTAGTCAAGTTAATAAATTGTTTCTGTGCAATATTTGACAAAATGTCTTTTGTTGGATTATCAGAAGAACAATGCAACAGAAGTAGCTTGGCGGGCGACTAGCCTCTAAAATAACAAATATTCGGCTGAATATATTTCACATTCGTAAACTTCTTTCTCCGATTGTACTTGAGACTCACGATTACTGAAAATTTCGTCGTCGACGATCGGATCGTTATTCGAATGATTTCGTTGTGCGCAAAATTTGTGTTCTTCGACCGCCAAGCTACTTCTGTGGCACTGTACATAGGACGTTTTGTTGCCAACGACAATATAATACATAAGCAAGCTTTTCTTTTTAAATACATTTGTGAAAAAATACCTGCTGCCACGAATTGATTTGTAATGATAAAAAGTAATGACAATTAAAGTAAACGTATGAGGTTATACAAAGAATTGATGCAATAATGATAATCGACGATAATGAGAGTATTATTGAAGACTTTTGGCCGTTATGACATTACGTAGACTATGATCGTGTTAGGTCCAAAAATATTTTCCCTTAATTTGAAAACGTCTAATGACAAGTCATTCTATTGCTATGAATTTATATGAAGATAACATTTTTCATTTTAATTTATAAAAAACTGAGAATAGCGAACAAAAAAATTGATTTTATCTTATCTCGTTTTAGCTATAGGTGTTTTACGTGGTAGGTAGTTTTAAATTGTTTTTAACTGTGTTATTTGCATGGTAAAGTAATCCAGATAGGTATTTATTTTTCGTCAAAAGGCGATATAACTTATGATAACCTATGCGATTTACAAATTCCGTATAATACAGGTTTGGTGTGTGTTAGCATTCGATAATACATTTTTAGATTTTTAAAAATTATATTGCTTAAAAAATAAATATTTAGAGTCGTCTTTTAAAATATATTTTTTTGTTGAAATAACTAGGTGCTTTTAAAAATTTAAATGTTTGGATTTGAAATATACGTTATAATTTCTTTCCGAAAAATGCTTATCTGCTAAAAAATGAATTATGTATTGTTTAGTATTATCATAAATAAAATTACAATAGAAAAAGAAAAATAATTAAACGCCAAAATAAAACCACAAATTGACATTTTATCATTTTATAAAAGCATTAAATAAAAATACTGTTTAATAAGTTAAAACTAAATTTTTTAAAGATGCTATCAATAAATTGTGGATTTGTTAGGGTCTAAAATACTTAAAACATTATTTTTTAATCAGTTTTTTTAATTAACGATAAAGTAATAATACCCAATGATTAAAACTTGAAAAACAACTAAAAAAATAAACACAGTAGCTTACCTATACTCTGAACCGAAGCCATTTTACTACTGCACAGCGCTACAGTTTTACTGCGAAAATATCTTCTTGATAAAAGTGGTGAAAATATATGTCTAACAAATGATTTTGATCCTACACTCATTTCTGTTTTACAAAGCCAATCTAAAATAAGAACATAATCTCGTTTATAAAATTACTTAATTTAAATAAAATATAAGACTGATAAGTATAATCAAGAAAAAGTAAACAACTAAAAATTTTGTTACAATCAAATCAATTAAAAATAATTTTTAATAGTATTATTTGCAAACAGGGGTATAGAATTAATAGAGATAGAGCCCATTTAATTTATTATATCATACATTTTTTTTCAGCTGAAAATATTTATTATAGAAAAAACCGATAATATTTATACAAATAAACACTTTACAACCCACAGAAAGAATCTAAATATTACCAACAATTAATTACAGGGTATATCCCCGAGAAAAAATATAAAGAGTTTAAATCGGGTGATCCTGATGCCTTTGGGTATTACTGTCAACAAATAAATATGGATTAGTTTCATTTCAATACCTGCAATTGTGTCTATTTACTTCACCATTTAAATAAAAGGTACATTCATCTGAAAAAGATGTATTGTATAGCAGATTGGCATTACCCTGTATTAGCTCTGTAAAAATCTCGGAGTATTAAAGCCGACGGTCGTGATCATCTTCGTTTAATTCTTGTACCAATCGTATTTAATATGGATAATATTTGTGGGATTATTTTAATTTTTAAAAAACAAATTCAGAATTTAAGTATCTTACAAAAATATTGTATATATTTATTTTTAATGTATAATTAAAATTTGAGATGGACACATTAACAGCTCTGACTGCTAACAAGTACACATGAAGTACTACGCGAAAAGCACCAGTCACTACATCTATACTTTTTAACAAGCACTACCCGGTGAATAGCTTCTGAGAAGAAGTAGTCGAGGTAGACCTACCCTATGCTGATGAGGGGCAACACACCCCAAAACCGGTCCATAGACTGTCACTTTGGATGGTTAAATCTAATAGTTCATTCTCTTACTTAACAAGCATCTGCATATTGTTACTCGAAATGGGGTATTATACACGATTATGTATCAGATGTAATTCGATGCCTGTCGTGGCATATAGCCAGAGGAGTAGTTGTTTTTTGATACATAATCGACACACATGAACTTATAATATAGGTGATATACAGCGAAATTAGCTGGTTTTTTAAAAATCAGTTATTATATTGAACGTGATTAGTAGGTTATCGTAGAAATAATTTATATGCAACTCGCACAAAATGGCAACTTTGCAATTATATGAATTTGCAGCACTCACCGAGGTTCGTACTGTAAATTATCACACTTGTGCAAAATTAGCCTTATTTTGTGCTTATTGCTTAATACACCATTCTAGAATAATAGTATTTATTTTGCTTTAATGCTTATTACATAGTCAATGTCAAATTTTAACCTTGATTTTTAATAATTACTTAAGAAAAGTAATTATTTAAGTAGGTATTATGTTTGGAAATACGAAAAAAACAGTATATTAACAGTATTTTAAGATAATTCTATGAACTACAGGCTAATTAATATTATTTACTTACATCATAACATTGTAGCCTTCGCTTATTTTTTAGTTGTACTACTCTAAAATTTTAGTTAATGAAATTGTCATTAACAAAATAATTAGCTAATGCCACTAAATACCACAAGTTTAGAAAATAATTTTCTGATCAAACCAATTCACAAACAAAAACATCATGAAGTAAACAACAGTTTTAATAAAAAAATATCCTGCTGTTATGGTTTTAATCGTTCGACCTTCAAATAACCTCGTAACGTTATGACGACAAATCTGCGTTGCCAAATTAATGTTGTACACAATTTGGCAAAGGCTTTATAATTTTTTTCCAAAAATTTAACGTTTATAAACTAAAATCTACACCATTGTAAAGCTGTAAAAGTTTGTCTGTACATTGAAGATATCTACAAAAAGAAGGTTACGATGTGGTGTTTAGGTATACCTGACTTCACATCATCGATTTTCGGATATTTTGTTTGTTTATTTGGGTATCACGCAAAAACTACTGGACCGATATTGATGATTTTTTGTTTAAAAGCTTATATAAACTGAACTATATATATATATATATATATATATATATATATATATATATATATATATATATATATATATATATATATATATTACCTCGCTAACAATTAGACTAAATTTTTTTGCAACCACGAGTAACGTAGTGATGAGAACCCATTTTAAGTACATGTAATGGTTTGAATGTTTGTGAAATTAAAAAGCAGCACTGGTTATCTGGTTATCCATACTGATACTTGGTCTCATTATGAAGGGTTTTTCCAGTTCTTCCAGGTAAATTATCCAGGTAAAACATTGTTATACTACTGAGACAATAGCGACAAATATAGTTAGTTGTTCATCTTGTATGTGTTCCGTGACACCAAAACATAAAAGTGCTGGTATAATATTTCACAGGTAAGTGCGTTTAATGCTAAATTTGTTAAATATTTAGAAAAAATCAAAAACTCCATTTCAATGACATTTGAAACACGTTTACACACAATTTAAACACATTAAAATTTTAGGTTATGGTAGGACTCAGGTGGTTATTATTGTGGCATTATTATGAATGTAGAAATAAGATTTTTATGGAAAGTATGTTCCTAATACATACTTAATTAACCATTGTTCTACAAAACACCTATAAATAAAACTATCATTTCGGTTTTATCATGTTAAAATAATATCTTTGTTGTAGCTTTCCTAAAAATGAAAACAGAAGAACACAATGAATGAATTTCGTGAAAAATCCTGAATTCATTCCCAAAAGCAGTAGTGAATGAATTTCGTGAAAAATCCTGAATTTATTCCCAAAAGCAGTAGTGTTTTATGTTCCCATCATTTTGATTAATCATCCAAGTTAAAAAATTACCCAAGTGGTGATGTAATAGAAATTTGTAGAACAACAGAAATATTTTTAAACAACCAAATTTGTGTTAAAAAACTAATAAAGAAGAGGTAGGTGTCTTTGAAAATTTTAAAACATTTTATTGGCAGAAATCCTTTTAAAACATGACTGCCCATAATGTAACTACATTAGAAAGTTATAAATAAAATATATTTGTTATTTTTACCTTACTTCACGAATAAATTATTATTTATTATTGTTCTTTTTATTTTAATTTAAAACCCTACATGTCTGCCAAAACAGAAGCAGTAGTCGGCCAACCTCCATTCCGGTCAACATTTATCTGAGACTATGCTCTTTCCCAGTGTTATATATTGAAAGTATAATGACTAATGTTGTAATCTATACTACTATAAAACTGTAACAGAATGTGTCAGTACATTGAAGGTATTCACAAAAAAGGTTTCTATATGGTGTTTAAGTTTTCTAACTTCAAAAAGGAAGGTAGGTTCGCAATTTTGGTACACTTAACATAATTTTATAATTTGCAGCAAAAATTTTTATTTTATTTTTTTCTATTTCGTCTCATTGCGATGATCGATAAAACAATTTTTTTTTACAATCTAATACTACAGTCCGTATGAAGCTATTGTACAAAATAAAACGAAATAAAATAAAAATATAGCTCTTGCTGTATACCTGTGTTTTCTACGTGACACATTTTTTTGCCACAATTAAGCAGATTAGATCTCGAGAAGAGACATTCCTAAAAGCGTTTTGTTTAATTAAGAAACTATTATTATATCTCCAATAGCGGAATTAGGAGAATTTATTACAAAATTTTGAGAAAATAAATTAACAATTAAAAAAAATTAAGTAAAAATAATTAGGTATTTGATAAGCTTCCGGCATGTGCAGTAGTGGTAATGAATGTTTTAATAAATAATTGACGCAGGTGATGCATACATGTGAATGTAAGCTTATTAATAATACGGGTTATAAAGTTAAAGGTTAGTAGAAAAATACAAAACGATCATTGAAGATCAAAAGTTCTTATTATCTGCAAAAGCACGATTTATGAGTGCGTACCTACGGACAAAGCCACTTCTTGGTTCTTCTCGACACTGCTAGAATTAAGACTACGGAAGAAAGTTCCTTTAGACCAGTGTTTCTTAACATTGGTTCCGCAGTAGAGGGTTTCCTCCGCAAATAAAAACGGAAATTACCCTACAAAAAATAGTGTTTACAAATTAAACAAAAAAATGTTCGTAGTACTCTCCCTAATGCTCTCTCAAGTATATTCAACAACGCATCTTATTCTTCAGGTGCCTTGTCTGTCTTCAGACGTTGGCTATTATCATGTTTATAATTCCTTGAAATCTCTCTCTATCAGCTGCCGCGTTGTAAGATCACACCATTGTGTGATATTGCGTATCCAGGATAGCTTTTTTCGCCCTATCCACCTTTCCACCTTTCACTTTTCTCTGTATTATGAGGCGTAGTAGCCGGTATTTAGGTCCTCTAATTATGTACTCGAAGTACTCCGTTTTTCTCCTCAAACGATTTCTGGTAAAAATGCTTGCAATAATTTTGGCTAGCAAAATTGTTTTGAAATTTTCGTGGGTAACACTATCAAATATTTACACAAATAGTCTCGTAGTAATTGTAAACATAATTTACTTTTTTTCATTAATCTTTGCAGAAGTATAAAGCAGATTTCACTTTAAGAAAAATTCGAGTTGTTTTCATATGACTTAACCGATTCTTATTAACTTAACTGAATGAATAAACCTTAAAAATAAAAATACTCGTATATTTACACATTTAATATGCTTAGGTACTACCTAATCTTTAATAATTGATTTTTTATTGAAAATACAACTGTTACTAATTCACAAAAAGAAAAATTACATTAAAATTATCTGTCATTTATATAATAAATTCATGGAATATTCGTATCCTAAAGCCTTTGCTGTTGATGTATTGTCTAAATAACTTAACAGTTTAAAAGTGACGTCAAGTGGGGAACGGCATTTTGTTATTAATTTTTTATTATTATTCGTAGATTAAAGCTGAATTTTACTTAGTTTCTATCAAAAGATTTGCTGGAATTTCCCGTAAGTACATTTAATACATTCCTCCAAAAGATTTTTAAAATTTTTATCTTGTCTGTCAATTTCAAATTGTTCGACATTTAATTTATTTCTAACTTGATTAAATCCACTATACATTTATTGTTAGTATAAATTTTATTTGATTTGATTTGCTGGAGTTTCTCGTGAGTGCATTTAATATACTCAGGATTTTTAGAATTTTATGTTTTTTTTCAGTTTGAAATTTTTTGACATTTATTTAAGTTTAATTTGTGACATCTGTTATGTATTTATTTAAGTAAAAATTGTATTTATCTTATGGGAAGCTATGAGTAATAGTTGTATTAACTATAGCCAAAACGACGGCGATGAGGCTTGGTACTCATCATACCTTGCTCCCCATGAGGACGAAACGTGGACTGCGGATAGTCACTTTGCTACTTTGAATGTGAGGGGAGGATTAAATGCTAAAATTAATGAAATTTACACAATGATAAAAGAAAGACAGATTCATGTTCTTTGAGTGAATGAGACTAAGCGAAATGAATGTGAAACCACAACCTATGCAACTTATAAAGCCAACTAGTCAGGAGTTCCGGAAACCAGCAGAAGTTCTCAGGGCGTTGGTGTGATACTTTCTGCTAGAATGAATGAATTTGTGAATGATTTTTAATGTGTCCAAGACTCCTCTGGGTGAGGCTAAAGGTTGGTCTTACTCGTAATTTTTTGCTAGTGGTTTATGCCCCAAAAAGAGAGGCAGCTGTTTTGGGATAGTGTGAGAGATATTCTGAATAAGTCTAACTAAAATGAGAAAATAGTTATGTTAGGCGATTTTAATAGTTGGGTAGGAGTGAAGCTTGATGGATATGACAGTATTCTGCGAATGTACGTACGGTGATGGCAGAGTAAATGAAAATGAAGAAAGTCTACTTAAGGTATGTTTGGAGTGAAATCTTGTGGTAACAAACACAATGTTTAACCATAAAATGATCCACTGGTACACAAGACAAGAAGTATAATTGATTTGGTAGTTGTGGATAAAAGATAGAAGCCAATCAAAGATAGCAAAAGGCCACGATGAAGGATGTAAACAAGGCAAGGAATGAGTATAAAAGGTTGAGTGCTGTGGCAAAAGAGGTTATGGCAAAAAAGAAAAAGATTGATTAAGATGAACTTGATAGAAGGTTATCTCAAGATTTCCAGAACAATATTAAACACTACTCTACTACCTCACAACTGAAAAAAATCAAAAACCAAGGTGGTAGTATGGTAAAAGGAGAGGAATGCGTTTTAAAAAGAATACCTTCTTTGAAAGTTTATACACAAGTACAGGCCCCATTTGGAAATATGAGTGAGCAATGAAAGTGAAATTAGTACGACAGAGATTGTGGAAGCGTTGAACAGTATGAAATTGGGTAAGGCTACAGGGTACGACAGAATAACGGTTGAAATGCTGAAGGCTTGACAAGGCATGGTAGCTAGTCTGATGTACTGCCTTTTTAACCTTTGCTGGAGGAGTGGTTGCGTACCAGACGACTGGGTTTTAAATAATAAATAAATAAATAATAGACCAATGGCAAGAAGAATGGCAGGTAACGATGGTAAAGAAAATTGGACACAAAGGTGGGGTGAGGTCAACTTCTGCTTAACTCAGAAATCATCTGGACTACAAGGATTTCAGGCGAATTTGAATCTGTGAGCTGGAGAATACTGCTGAACACATGTTTTTCAACTGAGTCAGGTAGCTTCAGATAAGAACTAAAACATAAAACAGGATAGGACAATTGACACCAGATAATCTTGTCGACAAAATGCTTTAATCTGAAAAGAGTTGGAAGGCAAAGAATAAGATGACCATGATAATCATATCCTCAAAATTGAAAGATACAATAGAGCGGTAAGAAACACCTTTCTTCGTCTATCTATTTAAAGTTATGCCCGCTGGCTTGTCCAAATAGGTATTACACTATAAGCAAAGGGCGTGGCTTTAAAAAACAGGTGCTAAGTAATCTACTGAAAAATTTAAAATAGGATGTATTGATGCTTGCAATGAGCCTTTGCGTCCGTGTGGAATAAAATAAGATGTATTTTTGCCAAAAATTGTAATTAATTATTATTCCTGGGCGCACTATTTTTGGAATTAAAAAGTAATAATGAAGTGATTTAGGCAGAGCATGTGACAAAATAAATAATTAATTTGGTTATTAAAGCACTTTTAAAACATTAAATCATAAGAAGGTCTATGTTATTAAAAAATAACTTTGCTTAGTTACGAACCTAATGACTGCGCCAGATAAATTATTGGAGCCAAAAATGTACTTTTTAGAATAAAAAAAAATCTTGTATTACGATCAGTACATATTTTGGGCAACATTATTTTAAACTTTCATTTTTAAATGATTTAAAATTTCATTATTATTTAAAAAAAGAAAAAGATGTTTCTTTCACCTACAGACTAAACAAAAATATTGCACTAATTTATAACTTCCACTGCGTGAATTCAATTATGTAGACTAAATATATTTTTATAAAATTATATATTGTTTAAAATTAGGTTGTAGCTGCCAAATATTCTTTACTTTATGATTTGGTAAATCTACATAGAATTAATATTGTGTTATTTTTTTAATCGGGTTACAAGACATCAACACATTACAAGTAATTAAATAAATAAATCTATTGAAATATTTATACTGCAACATTATAGTCATTATTTTTTGGGTTGAGAGAAGTTTATTTTATCTATTTTTATAATGTTTGAAACATTGTCAGTTTTTTTTTTCAAAAGTATTTTAAATATTCTTAGTAATGACTCCACAGGCAATTGTTGTTCAAGTAGTGTCTCGAATTCTAAAAAATGATTAATTAATGTTTTAGAAACAGTTTTTGTTACCGTGTTAGTTTGATTAAATCATTTTGATACCCCCACCCACATACATTTAATCCTAAAGTTAATACAACACAAAATTCGATGCAAAACTTTAACAAATTGTTATTATTAAAGGAGTATCTAGAAATTAAAGAAAATTTATTATGTTTTTACTTGAAAATGTTTTAAATATGAACCTACTTTCGTTACGAAAAGAAAAGTTATTTAATAATATAATACACACAATTAACCGTAGTTCCATTGGATTTCTTTTTTGTAATTACTTCAGTAAAAACGCCAAGTGGTTACCGACGTAGACATGTCAACGATATTCATTCAATCCTGAAAATATTCTAAAGATTTTAAAACAATGTGACAACGCTGTTTAAGACAGAGCACGCGTATAACTTGAAATGGCATTGATCCTCACTCAATATAACCATGACCTATTCATGTAAGCTAGTTTTCTATCTAACTTTTTAACTCAACGATTTTTTTTGCCATTTTATGTTTTTCTTTAAAGTAATAGTGATATGTTAACAATTAGAAAAATCAAACATACGTTTTTACACGCAATGTTCGCAGACATAGAAAATATATTTATTAAATGTTGTATCTATGGACACTTCGGGTAAGCCGAATTTAACCGATCAGTTGTACTTGCAAATTTAAATGATACAATACAATAATTACAAGTGTAATAATAATGTTATCTTATATGTTGTAAGTGTTGCGGAACGTATGTATACAAACAAGGCTTATTAAAGATACGAGGGCGGTTTGATAAGTCAGTGACTTTTTGAATAAAACAAAATTTTTTCTGCAAATAAACATTTTATTTTTCTACATAATCACCTTTTAGCTCGATACATTTAGTCCAGCGTTTTTTTAATTTTTTTATTCCCTCCAAATAATAGGTTTTTTCAAAGCTCTCAAAATACGCGTTTGTTTCGGTAATGACTTCTTCATTCGACTCAAATCTCTTACCGCCCAGCCATTTCTTTAGGTTTGGAAACAAAAAATAGTCGCAGGGGGCTAAATCTGGAGAATATGCTGGATGGGGTAGCAGTTCGTATCCTAATTCGTGGATTTTGGCCATCGTGACTAGACAAGTGTGCACACTTGTATTGTCTTAATGGAACAGCACTTTCTTTTTCGCCAAATGCGGCCGTTTTTGCTTCAAATCAACGTCGAATCTGTTCAAAAGCTTTGAATAATATTCGCCGGTGATCGTTTTACCTTTCTTGAGGTAATCGATGTGAATGACACCACGTACATCCCAAAAAACTGTGGCCGTGACCTTGTTGGCTGACAGACTCTGTTTCGCCTTCTTTGGTCCACGTTCACCCCGAGCAACCCACTGTTTCGATTGTTCCTTGGTCTCTGGCGTGTTGTGATGGATCCATGTTTCATCCACAGTAACAAAACGGCGCAAAAATTCGTCCGGATTACGGCTGAACATCGCTAAACACTCTTTTGAAGTGGTCACACGATTGCGCTTATGGTCGAGTGTGAGCAATCGCGGCACCCATCTCGCAGAGAGTTTTTTCATGTCCAAATATTCGTGTAAAATATGATGTACCCGTTCAGTTGAGATACACCTACAGCATGAGCCAACTTATGCACTTTCATTCTCCGATCATTCAATATCATTTCATGGATTTTATCGACGATTTCCGGCGTGATCACTTTTTTGGGCGACCTGGACGTTCGGCGTCACTAGTGCTGTTACGACCACAACGGAACTCTGTAAACTACTTCTTAACCATTGAAATTGATGGTACCGAGTCCCCGTAGTATTTATCAAGACTTTCCTTAGTTTCAGTGATGGATTTTTTACGTAAAAAGTAATGCTTAATCAGCACACGAAATTCACTTTTTTCCATTTTCATAAAAATTCACGAGGTTGTCTGCTTTGAACGGCTATCAAACACCAACTGCACGACGTAGCTTGCTCAAAATTAGAATGTTGCCCACTGATAGATTATAGTTGACGGCAGCACTGTTGCATTTGGAGTAACTGCGCGGGAAATTCAAAAAGTCACTGACTTATCAAACTGCCCTCGTAGATAGATGTTTGTTGCATAATTCAATAAATAAAGTTGTTATTTTTATAGAGTATTTATCTATATGTATATGATCAGTGGTGGTTCGAGAATAATGTTAAAAGTAACAAAAGTATGGCGTTTTAAAAATAGGGTTATATATTGTAAATAATATATTCTTTTATTATAATTATTTTTGTGAAATGGTAAATGAAAAAGATTTTGGAACTGAATATTTTGTTACCATACCCTTAAGAAGTCAGTGACAGGAGTGCATTTTTTTATTGTAAATAATTTTAGTTTTGTCATATTACAAGAACCACATCTTTAATACTAAAATAAACGATTTTCTCGTCAATTTTGGTATATTAATTAGTTTAACCATAAATAAATAAATTAGGTCATCTACTTTAATCGTGGTATTTTATGTTAAAATTTTTTTTTAATTTTTATCATGGGATATAAATCATCAAGTTTGTACTTTAAAAAGTATGCCATTAAAAACATAACTTGTAAAAAAGACCGAGTCTCGCAACTCAGTTCTACCGTAAAAAGTTGTGAGATCCATGTAATACCCAGTCGGTTAATTTATTCAGTCCCTACTTAAGGGTCTTTCTGTCTTAAGTTATTACCTAATTATTTAACCTAACAACATCTTACAGTGACCATATCAATATTAAAAATCTTTTATGTTTTAAATAAATAGATTGACTTGGCAATCGCACTAAACAATCTAATTTAATATAATATGTATTACTTGTGAGATACATTGTGTTTTCATGCGATGGCCAAGTCAATCTATTTATTTAAAACATCTCACATCTCACAACTTTTTACGGTAGAAGAACTGAGTTGCGAGACTTGGTGTTTTTTACAAGTTATGTTTTTGGTAGCATCTTATTTCTTTTTGTAGATAGTCCTACTTTTTGTCCTTTATTATACATCTACAGGTACACTGCAAATGTAACTTTGTAATCGTATATATTTATATGGGATTACAAAGTAATTTATGCAGTTGGTGTATCCAGAAAACTGGACCAAAATTGCAAAATCTTTTAGTTTTTCCTTGATTTATACACTAAACACTAATTGTATTCCAAAGCTTCTATGTCTACTAGAAGTGCCTTAGAGTTTTGATGATCGGTCAGTCAGTGAGTGAGGGACAAAATTAAGAAACTTTAACTAGTTGTAATTTTTAAACTACCAGTTCAAATTGAATGAAATTTGTAATTTACCGTGTTTATACAATGCCTTCTAGTTGTATCCACAACGAAGTTATAGGGGGGTCGAAAATGCACCCAGATAATAATATGTTTTAACAATTTTCTCTTGAAAATTTGATTTTTTTTTACTGGAGCAATATAAAATGCGACTTTTCTTGACAGTTAACCTGGCAACCTTATTCACCAAATTAATAAATTGAGAAATTTAAGTAATTTTTTTATGTCGTACTAACAAATTTATTTAGTCGGTTAATTCAAAATTTAAGTGGTTTTTTTAACAGTTTATTGGTGTAGTTCTGCTTGAAAATGTTCCGAAGAGACTCGTCCTTTCTAACAGATGTTATGGACACCATAGCGAGTCTAAATGACTCTAAAGGTTCTTCCCCTGAAAAAATTTTGGAGCGAATAATTTACCTGTGCAAGACACCGTTGAAAAATGCATCTCTGTGTGGGCCTTGGTTCAAAAGATTACGCGATTACGCTTTAGACAGATGCGGAAAGGAGCTAATCTTCCAATCACCGAATTTTGCAGAAGAAAAAGAAGAAGTAAAAGCAGAAAAAGGAAAAGTAGAAGCAAAAAAAGGAAGCAAGAAGGAAGAAGGGCCGATGGTATTGTAAGTGATTTGGTGGAAGGAACCGAAAATCTGCCGATAAGGGAGATTCGCAGAAGGAAAAAGAGAGGCAAAAGCCGAAAACGACGAAGCCGAGGTAGAAGAAGCGACATAAGAAGGCGAGGATTAGGAAATGAAGCAGAGAGCAAACGAACGCCCGTTTTTATACTCCATAAGTTTTTCAAATAAATTATTTCGAATTTCCACCCTGTTTTTTTTCCGATAATTTTATCTTAAAGAAAATGTCGTTGGCTATGAGGGTGATTAGCATCCATTTATCTTAATTATTTTACATCACTTTACGTTAACAAACTGCCTCTCTAAATAATGAATCATGATTAATATATTCATGGATAAAACACTTTGTATTGTTGTACATCTCATTTTTGTCTCCTATATTTCGCAACCAAAATGTTACAGCCAATTCAATAAAAAAACTAGTGGTCGTTTTTATATAAAAAAAATGCCGTACATTATACTTAAAAGTGGAATATAGGTGCAAATATATATATAATTTGTGATTATTTTATTTGCTAATGAAAAATATCAGTACTTACAATAATATTTAGCTAACATATTTTTCGACTACTTTATCAACGAAGTTATAGGGGGACGAAAATGGTCTGAACTGCTTCGAGAAAAGGATGGTAAGGCCGTGCTGCTTTTCTGCTCGACTTGGTGGGGGCACTGCCGTGCCACCAGATATTTTGGTGTTTATTTAAATATTTTTAACACTTAAGTTTTTTTTCATGTCACTGGAATTATACAAATGCAACTATAACAGTTAACGAAACTCGTGATGAATTTTTTAAATCGAGGTTGGAGTTTTGGAAAAGCCAGTAAGTAGTATTAAGTTTCCAAGAATATAGTACCTGTAGGCTGGTGCGTCGACATTACTTTTTTGTTACACAGGTAAAGATAATAATAATGCGTTGAAACTACCACCGAAACCATCATATGTCCTTCTTTTACAGATAGGTACCACCATGGAAATTTCCTTTTACGAACTACTTACGTTTATAGTGGTACCACTGGTATCCACTTGTACATTATGCTTTTACATACTCAGAGCTTTAAGATTCAGATTAACTTTTTAAAACCCGCATATACAAGATATCATAAAACGGTTTCCTTATTTTAAAACAATATCTGTGATAAGCATTAACTTCGTGGGACATTTAGTTTAAAAGAAGCTTTTGATTTTTGTGATGATTCCGGTATTTTTAAATGATTTTTAAAATAAATAGGTACCTTAATTTAAACACTTTAAATTATGTTTTACTTTAATTACAATTTAAAATAAATATTAGTTTAACTAGTGCGTAATTAAAATAAAAATACTCACAATAATTAAAAAATACAATTAATTTTTTGGGTCTATGCACAATATTTCGCCAACTGAATTTTTACGTGTAGGTATTAAAAATTAATATATCAGTGGTCTGGGTCCGATCCGAGAGGTCCACACGACTAACTTCCCAGTGGAAAGAATGAAAAAATATCATATGTTTTGTTGTTATAATTATTATTATTGTTATTAAAATTATTATAAAAAACGATTTTAAATTGTTTATAACAAATTATAATTGTCATTAACAATATTCTGTTTATGTCAACCGTATTCTTTCAAACTTTTTCTTATCATTTCATAAGCGGGAGCTATTTTCAATTGTTTATAACAACAATTGAAATAATCATTTGTTAGTAACAATATTTAATTGTTATAAACAATGCTTGATTATTACTAACATAAATTTTTCAAAGTTATAGCGTCTTCAATGCTATTCTTTCAATACTGACACAAGTTTAAAATTCTCCAATTCCTATTTTTGTTTTCTAAAACTATCTCTTTTTATGAAATATTGGGATTATATTTTTCATACAAACATTCCTAATATTCAATAATCATATTATTCAAAAGATCTTAAAATTCTGTATTATAAATAGTATAAGTTATAAATTGCTAAATTCAGGTAGTTTTCCATTTTTTTCAGTTTTTTGATTCGCCATAAAAAAACAGCTAGACCGATTTTGCTGGAAATCCAATCAGTTCTAAATTACGTAATTATGCGTCGAATGCAATTTGTCCCACGTCGATATCATTTTTTGTTCTCGAGATAATCGAGACGAAAAATAATTCCGAACGCACATACGTACATGCACACACACAGACGTCCACTTAAAAACTATTGTATTCGACTCTGGGGACCTTAAAATGTGGAGATATGTCAATATTCGGGATTCGCAGAATCGGAACCATTACTGTAACTTCCTACTGGAAGTTAAAAAGATTAATTTTCTTATTAATTATATCATAAACATCTTTTTTTTTTGGTTACAACTAAAATACCCACTTTTAATATGTTTCTCGAACATAAATCTGAACTAAAGATGACAGTCACGACTAGTTTTTGTATCGCCAATAAGTAGGAGCTAATGTAGATTTTTGCGATTGTTGAAATTTATATTATTGAAATGAGAATATTAGAAACCACCGAAATAAAAATAGTGCGCAGGATCGCTGGAAAAACACTTTTTGACAGGGAGAGAAGCGAGGACATTAGAAGAACATGTAAAATTGACAATGTAAATGAATGGATAATGGGAAGAAATGGGAGTGGAACGAACACATAGACCGGATGAATGTCGACAGAATGGTCAAAATAACTAGAGACAAGTCGCCCTTAGGGCGCCGAAGCGTTGGAAGACCCCGCAAGAGATGGATCGACAACCTTTCTAATAATTGAACGGCAGAGGATACGAAGAAAAACAAGCAAATTGCTTACATTAAAGAAGGAAGAAGAAGAAGAAGAAGATTATTAAAATAGTAATTAACTTTTAAATAAATTATTTGTTAAAAGTGTTCTGCTTGGATTAGATATGTTAATTAACAATTTAATTATGAGTATTTACAAAAGCAATACAGTGTTTAGCTGAATACTGTCGAATTCGCATATATGATTATTAAAGAATTAAGAAAAAATCGATAATTTACTTACACTATGGAAGTTTGAAAAAAACTAACTTTTTTAACAATACAAAACAGAATTTCAAGAGATTATATATAAATTCATATGTCTAACTCAGTGCACTCACAATTTTAAACTAACATTATTTAGAAAGAATTTATGAAAAAGCTGCTTTATCACAAACGTCAGAATGGAAATACCGATTTTCAATTTATCAAGATAAAACATGGTATGTGGTATTGAAAATGTATTCCTTTAAAAAAAATTTATGAATCAAATTATCACTGCGTATTTACATTTTAAAATATTTTCGTTGTTACTTCAATATAAAAACGTTACTTTTATTTATTTAATATTTAAAAAATGTTTAATGCATTTTTGATTTAAATTTATTATTTTAAATACTGTATCTAGAGCTTCTGGATTTTTTTACCGTCTATGACCCTGAAAATATGTGCGCGTAGCACCTATTGGCAAAAGTAACAAAACTATTAAGTGAATACCGAAAACATTGACTCAATTAATCTATTTGTGAAACTGTAATAGTCCAGTCAAAGTTTACGCCGGTCGAGTTATAATTTATTTTGTAGAAATTATTAAATAAGTATATATTTTTTGAGGTAGGTAACTACACGTAGGTGCTTACATAAAAAGTTAAAATAAAACAATTTTATTAATATATTTACAATAAATTTAATGTAATGGTTGGCAACCTAAATTATATTATTCTGTTTCATTGTCAGACAGTTATGATTCACTATCACTGGTATCTTCTCCAATATTTATTGTTAATTCTTACATCTCATTCATAATGTGATCTCTTTCAATACATTACTCTTTAATTCTCTACGTAGGCGCAAATGTTTTGCCAGTTTTGAATTGTCACTTGCTAAAATTTGTCTTCTGTAAGCTGCCGCACATCAGCTAGTTTGAATGAGACATTACAGGCTGCTACTTTATTCTTTATTTGTGCCCATATTTTTTTAATTTGGTTTAGCTCCGGATGGTAAACGCAGTGTTAAGATGTCATGTTCCGCTAGAAGCGTTTCAACAATATTTATCTTCTATAAGCTGGTTTATGCGTATTAATTAATGTATATAATTCAGCTTTTAAAGCATTGGCTTCATAAAAAGTACATACATAAAGTCACGCCTTTTTTCCAAAGGGGTAGGCAGAGACCACTTCCTTCCACTTGCTACGGCTCTTACACACATCTTTTGCTTCCCCTACTTTTATCAGTGCTCTCATACATGCTCGTCGGTTGTTGGTACTCTTGACCTGGCCTTTCTTCAAAACAATAATGATCTGATCAATATATGTTCTCCGAGGTCGACCTCTACCGACTTGTCCATTTACACTCGCCTTATAAATTTGTTTCGTCAATCTTCTTTTATCCATCCTTTCTACGTGTCCAAACCATCTATGCATTCCTTTATCTATCTTTGTAACCACATCTTCTTTTACACCACAGCGTTCTCTTATCTCACTATTCTTTACTTTATCCAACCGAGCTATACTTCTCAGACTACTCATCTCCACAGCATTAATCCTATTTTTATGCTTCTTCTGCCAAACCCAACATTCACTACCATTCATAAGTGTATGCACCGCCAGACGTGCCTTTTTTAAAACTTTCTGGCTATTCATAAAGCTATGCAGTGCCCCATTAATTTGTTTTCCTTCCAACACCCTTCGCTCAATGTCACTGTCATATTTTCCATCTCTCGTAAACTTTGAACCCAAGTACACAAATTCATTTACTTGTTCCACTCAATCGAAACTCCACAGTTTGTCATGCTTTCTTCTCTTTTAAAAACCATTACTTTCGTTTTGCTTACATTTATTTTCATCCCTTTTATTTTCAGGTCATCATGCATAACATTAACCATCGCCTGCAACTCCTCTTCAGATAATGCTAATATGACTTGATATAATAATATAAAATATCTCGTTCCATTATCCATTGCTTCATCGCTGCTTTTTTCCATAAAAAAATTGGAAAATAATCAACCTGTACATTGTGGTAGAAGGCATTATCTATCACTAAAATGGTCGTTTTAAAAACTAGACTTTCTCCAGTTTCTAGTAGTTCTTTTTGAACTTTTATCGATTGTTTTAGGGACTTTTTTAAAAAACTTCTCGTCGTTATTTTAAACTTTCATCATGTTTGATTCAAAAGTTTCTGGGTCGCCTCCATTGCTGGTTAGAGCTCTCTTCAATTGTTCCTGAAGGACTTTCTTTGAGCCACCATTTTCAGCATCACGTTCCTCCAATTGTTTAATAAAGTGGTCTTTTAATTTCATTTTGGTTTATTTACAACACAAACGAACACACACACATACTCGAATTTTTAAAATTGTTTTTAAAAACTCTTAAAACGAAAAACTACCGTACCGAACAATCTTTTGAAAATAGTCTAGAAGCTTTCACTGCAATAGTTTCATGTCTATTACTTTTAAAAAAAAGTCTGCACGTTTTTTTTGTTAACTTCACGCTGTATTTATATAATTTTTTAATCCCACTTCTGACACCAACGCAACGGTTTACTTAAAAACACTCAGGGTTCGAATTTATATTTGACACATTTATTTACTGCAAACTTGTGAACACAATAATCTAACTTCTGATACAGACTAAACTTTCGTGATCGACGAACGATATTTATATACGACGCTACTGTCTAGAGAATGCGATCTTGTATTCTAGGTCTTTCCATGGAACATTCGTGATTCGCCGTGCGCTTCTGGAATATTCTCGTAATTGGCTGTGACGTCACCGTAGCATATTTCAGTGGCGTATCGCAAAATCGTTACATTATAAATAAATGTTTTTTATTTTGTAACCAAACAATTAAAAATATTGCTGGTGGTTGTATTTCTTCTTAATGATTTGTAACGAACCTGCTAACTAACGTAATACAGGTATGATTAAAATATATTTTTATTTTCATTACAAACACTTTTTACGCTGGCCTATACTGTGTTCTGGGATTTCCAGTTCTTGTAATTTGCAACGCACTATACCCGATAAAAAATAGTTTAAAACTCTGAGTTCAAAGATCCAATAGATCGTTTCATCCATCTGTCTACAGAACCATTTTTTCATGGACATTTAGTGAATAAATTCATCCTGTAGAAGTGTCGAACAATGAGAGATGAAACCCTAACATTAACGCCAGAGTGTAACGTTTAAAAAAATAAAACATGTTGGTTGTAAAATAAAAATTAATTTTAACTGTAAAATAATTGTATAAATAAAACTGAATAACTTAAAAACAATTTTACTTACTAATACCATAATGGTGTAGACTCGCGGCACGCAACATTTTTGCAGCCGGGCGAAAATATTGGCACACAATAATAATGTAGTAATAAAATAACAACTCTTTACATACTCTTTTTTTGCTATTACGTTTTTGGTATTACATGGATCTCACAACTTTTTACGGTAGAAGAACTGAGTTGCGAGACTTGGTGTTTTTTACAAGTTATGTTTTTAATGACATCTCATTTCTTTTTGTAGATAGTCCTACTTTTTTTTATTTATTATACATATACAGGTACACCGATTCATTTACTGCAAATGTATCTTTGTAATCCTATATATTTATATGGGATTACCAAGTAATTTATGCAGCTGGTTTATCCAGAAAACTGGACCGAAATTGCAAAATATTTCTTTGATTTATACACTAAACACTATTTGTATTCCAAATTTGAAGCTTCTATGTCTGCTAAAAGTGCCTTAGAGTTTGATGATCGGTCAGTCAGTGAGTGAGTGACAAAATAAGAAATTTTGACTAGATACAATTCTTAAACTACCAGTTTAAATTAAATGAAATTTGAAGTATACCTTGTTTATGCAATGCCTGCTTGGTTACTGAAAATTCAAGCTTCTAGTTTTATCCACAACGAAGTTATAGGGGGGGCCAAAAATGGCCTGAACTGCTTCGAGAAAAGGTAGGTACGGCCGTGCCGCTTTTTTGCTCGACTTGGCGGGGGCACTGCCGTGCCTCCAGATGTATATTTGTATATAAAATAGAATGTATTAAATCGGTAGCAAATTTTTACTCCATTACTGAATTTATAAGAAAACAAATTTTACGTTTTTATAAATTTAACTATACAAAGAGTAAATTGCCACGCATATATTAAGAAAATTTCTTAATTATAAACAAATTAGATTTGTCTTTATTATTGGTACGCAGCCTCATACCGTTGCAAGTGTCTTACAATTAATAAAAACAAAATGCAAAGGCGACGAGAGGATCGACTAGACGTAAAATAATAAAGTGTCGGCTTGGTTCGTTGTGGACAAGGTTGATGGCCAGCTAAGCCACATCTATTTCTTTTTCTTAAGTTGTTTACCTGGCCTCAGGTGTGCGCGAGAGGAATACAAAGATGGTAGTTGTGACAGTATTAGCAAGAACGCGAGACATGCCTCCGTAGTGTGGTAAAGTTTATGTGCCGGTTTTTTTTATAAAATTTAGTGAATCACTGTGGTTTTTCGAAGGTTTTAAATGAACCAATTTAACATTACTTGTAGCATGTGATTTGGTAGTTTCAACGGATATTAGTAAAGTAAGTACACCAGCTGATTTTTTAATAAGACCTTGATTGTAATATTTGTTTACAACCTGTTAACCTTAAAGTAAAAGTTGTAAAGTGGGTTGATGACTTAGTAAAAGATTTTATTGGCCAAAAAGGGAGGATCTTGGTATTTTCCTTTTTTTCGTAAAAACGTGATGAAAAATATTAATAAAGTTGATAATGAAATGTCGTTTCGAATTAATAAATAGGTAAATAATTAAAACCTAAAAATGCGTAAATTTCTTTCACCAAACAAAATGTAGGAAATATTACTGTAATCACAGAACAGGGTGGGTGCAAATATATGAATAATATTTCAATTTTGTGCAAACATTACGTCTGAAATTGTATAAAAAATACAGGGTGTTTCTAAATTCATGCGAAAAAATTCAGGAGGTTATTGCCTGTGTGAAATTATTATTAAACTTTCCTATAACAAAATTTCCTCAGCCCCCCCTCCATTCCGAGATATCATCCCTAAAAGGTGGTAAGTAAAATTAATTTTAATTTTTTTTCTCAAATTTAAGTAAAGATAGAAACTTGAAATTTTGTGATTTCCGTGCACTCGCAAAGGACTAACCACCGGTATTTTTTAACATTACTGTTTCCTTTTAAGGGGGTAAAATTACCATCCCTTACCTTATTTAATATCAAATCTTTTTTTCGTGATTTAGTTTTGCTAAATAAAAATATTACTTAAAATCCCTGTTTATTTAAAAATATTTAACTTTTCTAGAACCAATAGATTCGGTGAAAAAATAAATAAAATATCATGATGTTTATTCTTTATTAAATAATAAAGTACGTATTGAGAATGGAAAACAGTAAAGATAGAAAGTGCAAGAATAAAATACGTTGTTGGAAATGACCGCCAGAAGCCAATATTAAAACTTAATTTTTCTCACCACCTTTTAGGGGTGATATCTCGGAAGGGGGTTTGCTGAGAAAACTTGATAGAAAATATCCATCATAATTTCATACAGGCAATCACCTTCTGAATTTTTTCGCATGAATTTAGAAACGCCCTGTATGTGTGACAGATTTGGCTTCTGTTTGGTACAAGAGGGTAAATAAGATGCTAATACATGTTGTTGTAATATAATAAATAAATTAACTATATTTTGTTCATACGAAAAAATGCCTTTAAAAATTTATTAAATAACATTTTACTATAAACAAATGTCTATAAAAATTTATTAAATAACATTTTATTATTAGCTAATAATATTGTCGCGTCGCACTAATTTTTTGAAAATCTAGATCTATTAAATATCAAATAATTTATTTTAAAAATATTCAATAATTTGTACGCTTTCCGAAAATAAGTAAGTATATACTATTCTTTTAAAATAAAAAGGTGTCCTTACTTTTGAAAAATTTAAAATTGCACCAATGACAATTATTTACTAGAAAATTTCAAACGCTTCTGACAATAAAAATCTGAATTTCCATATCTTCAAGAATAAACCAATTATAAAGGTTACATTTAATTTTACAAACAAAAAATCCTATTGTGAAATGTGAAAACCATGCAAGAACATGTTTTCTTGACTTTTTTATCCAGAAAGAACAAAGATTTTTTCTCAGTTTTAATTTTTTGATTGTTTAGAACTAATTTTTAAATTATCCTAAAACAGATTTAATTTTAACACCCTGTATGCGGCAAAGCAACATTTTTAAAGTCATAGTTTTTTTAGTTATACACTTTGTTTATTTATAACTAAAAGCATAACAAGAGTAATGACAACACATTTTTTTGCTTAAAACAATAAATTTCGTTGAATAATTTTCATTGGTACTTAAAATAAACGTATCATAATCTCTTCAAAACACATCCCGGAAACTTAAAAAGCAGCACATTATAATAAATAGATATTTTTAAAATATATGCCCACAACAACTGATAAAATTTCTTTTAAAATAAGTTCACCAATAAAATTTAGTTAAAACTAATTGTCTTATGTTATCAACTTTATAGTTCAGTGTCTTTCACAAGTGAAAAGTTTAAATAATAATGAGGTTAAAAATGGTAAGTAGGTATTTTATAGTTTTATTTATTGAAGTAAAAACGAGAGCTGATAGAAATATTTATAATTTATTTAAAAAACGTAACAATTACAAGTTTTTATGAAATTTAAAAGATAATAACTTTAGTTTTTGTTATTATTAAAATTATTCATGTTTACAATTGATAAAATATGCTTCAATTATTCGGTATTTCTCAAAGTTGTTTACATGGTAATGTGAAACCATCTTTCTTTTATTTCCATGTGTCGCAAGGTCTCTTTTTAGATACAAAGTATGAACATTTTTCGTTTATTTGGTAATAACAACAACAAAGAAATTATTTTGTAATATCACTGAATTAATAAAATTTATAATATAGGGTGGCCAACCTAAAACAAAACAGAGCCATTTGCAGGAACCTCGTCAACATTTTGGAAAAACGCTCAGACCTGTCGATTTTTGATTAAAGGGGGACACTTTTTTCCGGTATTTATTTTTGACTTCACTACTTTCATCCCCAAGTGAGGGTAAGAATTACCCCAACATTTTTAAATGACATTGGAGGTCGAATAAGATGTCGTTTGAGAGCTCTGACAATTTTCTTTGTAATAGTCTTTAAATTTTACATTTCCTCCCAATACTTTGAAAATAATTACATGTTAAAATTAAAATTATTTTAGTTGCTTACTTACTACTTAATTGATTAAATGTTCAAACTGATGACATTCACATTTAAAATCTCAATAAGTAATGGGCAGAATTTTAAAATTTAAAGACTATTGTATAAAGAATTATAAGAGCTTTTGAAAGTCATCTTATTCGACCCCCAATGCCATTTAAAATTTTGGCGTAATTCTTACCTTCGCTTGGGGTTAAAAGTAGTGGAGTCACAAATACCGAAAAAAAATTCTCCCTCTGTTTTTCTAAAATATTGACGGGGTTTCTGCAAATGGCTCTGTTTCGTTTTCGGTTGGCCACCCTGTATATATTCGAAATATTCTCGCCAATAACAAACTTTCAACTGATTGCCAAATTACTTAAAAATAGCAAACCTTTTATATTGCAAAATTATTAGATTTTTTTTTTTCGATAAACCCAGTATGCAAAACATTGTTCAGTGTATCATCGTTACCATAGCAAAAATAATATTAGGAAGTAACAATTTTCATACGGGACTCTGTTATTCCGTTGTAATTGAGCTAATGTTAATTGTGAGAAAGTAATAAAAATGTACATGGCATTCAGAAGGATATATAGTTGTATAGCGGATATAATATCCTTTTATTATTTATATGCACACTAATTAATTTTCAACGTAGAATTATTAAATGCAAATTGGTTAACCAAAATAATAAAATAGAAGCTGTTAAAAATAATATCATTACATGCTTTATTTTCACAGTTCAATATTGTTTTTTTAGGTACATACATAATTTTTCAATATTTTTGAATACCTCAAATATTTTATTTATTATTTTATGCAGAGTACCTACGTCATAATTTTAACGTATAAATATAAACGACAATTGCAGCACCGACTCCACCTTTTTACTAATATAAGGAAAAATATGTATGTATGACAAATTTGGTACATAATTTCTATAATTCTAAATTCCAACTGTTTTTTGCTGCGACTACGTCAAACACCCACTTCAGAGTGAAGGACCAAAAGTCTGTAAACAAGTTCCCCACGTGTCTTGTGTTCAATATGTAACATGCTACTAGTATGATTATTTTTGTGAGCATATTTTGTTGGTTTTGTGGCAGTATTTTAATGAAAAAAATACTGCTGTATAATTTTATATAACTTTAAATAAACATGTAACGTATTTCATTTAGAAATACAGTACACTAAAGTGAAGAAAGCTAATTATTATTTATCACTAAACATTTCGTTTCTGCAGGATAAAAGTTTGTTGCATAAATTTTTGACTAATTTTCTTTAGTTATAGACATCGACTTAACAATATGGCTAATTATTGTTTTTTATTAATACAGGTCATTTTAATTAATTACGACAATCTATTTAGAAATAAAAAACTGTATTAAAAAAATAATCATCTGTTTTTTTATTTTCTTTTTGTTTAATCTGTAAAGAACCAATCCTTAGAGATTTTTCAATATTTTTATTTAATTATGACTTGAATATTGCCACTGAGCTATTATTTTAAATTTTTCAAGAGATAAGTAAGTTAACATAGTACATAAACATTTAATTATTTTTAATATATAATGTGTGAAAAGTTACAAATAAATAGCAAATGAATGTTGCTTTTAAAAATAAATTCAAGTACAAATGGAACTGGGAAAGTTTTGCAATACAGCTCTATTTAATTTTTTCAAAATAATTTCCACCACTGGCAATACATCTCTCCATTCTCCAAAACCAAGCCTTAAACCACAACTGCCACGTCTCGCTATGTAGGCACTCATTGTCCCAAGCCCCTAAAAGTCCTCATCACTGGAAAACCGTCTTCATTCAGCTTCATTTTCACATGGGGAAACAGTGCCAGGTGGCAGGGTGCAAGGACTGGACTGTAAGGAAGGTGCTCAAGCAGTTTCAGTTATGTGGTGGTCAAATATGCAGGATTTGAAACGGTGAACTGGAGCGTTGTCATGATGAAAGAACCAGGTGACCTTTCTTGAATTTGGTCGATGACTTTCGGAAGGCACTGTTCAGTGTACGACTTAACTGTGACTGTCTTTTGTTTGTCCAACACGACACGCTTCACAATTTCACTCGATTTGAAAAATACAGCTATTATTTTCTTTATTACTGATCGGGATTTTCTGACTACTACGGGTGTATCCTCTTCATGAAAGACCCAAACTTCGTTTTAAGACTTGGTCGGCACATCATTATAGTTACAGCCAAGTCTCGTCACCTGTCACGATGCTGTTCATATATCGAGATCATCCCTTATCAAACATTTTCTGCGTCTGCCGGCACCATTTCACACGTCGTGTCATCTGGTCTTCAGCCAGACTATGCGGCACCCAGAAAGAATAAACTTTCGCCACGTGCAATTGATCATTCAGAATTGAGCGAATTGCTGGTGCATTAAGCATAAGGTTTCCCCAATCTGATGGTTAGTTACTCGCTTGTCTTTATTAACAGCAGTAACGTTTTCCCCTGTAACGTACGTTAATGGCCTCTCCGTCCTCTCAGTGTCCTCCAAACTGAAATGTTTAATTGTAATTCTCTGTACCACCTGAATATAGTCGTACGATGTGGACAATCACTACCTAATGCAAGAGTCATTTCTTCTAAACAAAATCACCAAGACCAAGACCAAGACGCCATAGCACGCACTTAAAACTATCACTATTGAAAAACAACTGAGCCCACCGGCTTGGCGCAGCGGATAGTGTGCAAGTATGAACACGTCTCAACAGGCACGAACACTCATACTCCTGCGCCACGTGGTTGCGTCATAATGCAAAACTTTCCTAGATCCCTTTGGAATAATAAAAAAAAATCTATCTAGGTACTTAATAATAACCAAAAATCAAAAGCTTGAATTTTTTTTTGTAACAACTTTGGTAAAATTCCAGGTACACTATTTTAAACAGCTAGAGGTAAAATAATAGCAAATGACAATGAAGAACTACATAGAATGATGCAAAACATATACTTGGCAAGTGAAGAATGTGGACTCTCCGAATACATCAAAGACAGAATGGATGATCATTCGCAAAAGTCAACATCCTCCAATGAATCTGATTATATACGGTCAGGACATATATCAGCTGGAAACATACATATATCTTGGCACCACGGTTAACCCGAAATAGGACCAGGCATCGAAAATATGATCACGAATAAAAAAGGCTCGAGCTAAGTTTAATAACATGAAGAAACTATTCACTAGCAGAGATATTTCTCTACAACTAAAACTAAGGCTAGTAAGGTGTTATGTCTCTTCTGTTTTGTTCTACGGGGTGGAGGCTTGGACCACAACAGAGGCTGGGAAAAGAGAAGAAAGTCACAGTGAAGAAGCGGAAGCTCGAGTACTTTGGCCATATCATAAGACACGATAAATATCGCCTGCTGCAGCTGATTGTAAATGGTAAGGGAACCAGGAAGGAAACGAAATTCATGATGCACAACCTGCGCCAGTAGTGTGGATTGTCGTCTGTGGATCTGTTTAGGAATGCCGTGCATAAAATTAAAATAGCCTTGTTAATAGCCATATTATATCCGAAATGGATAGGGCAACAGAAGAAGAAAAAGAGGTAAAATTATGATATAGCATACAGTTGAAATTGGATAATTTACCTTTCAATTTTGTGTACGTAGGTATACATTGGCTTACATTTTTATCACTGTAGTGTTGGTGTATTAAAAAAATTTACCTCATCACTCTTGTTCCTGCAACAATCATATTGATCGTAAAATTGGAAAATTATTTTCATCGTATAAAGGTCTATCTACACAGGTCTGTCGCATGTCAGTTCAGTACTTCCGTATCAGTGAAAAATAATTTCTTCTGTGGTATCTAATACAGGGGACCCTTACTCGTCCGGCGGAAATCAGTGTGGTCAGTGCGGCCTCAGTATCAGTCCTAAAATATATGGATCGTTTAAAAACGAAATTGGATGCTTTTCAAAGACTGGAAGGAGTACTGAACTGACACGCACCGATGTGTGGGAATACGACTCACTGAAGGAACTGACACGCGACGGACCTGTGTAAATAGACCTTAATATGTTACGAAAGATAATTATAAATAAAACAGACAAACGTACGCTAGATAAATTAAATATCAAGTTTTTAAAAAATGTTAGTGGCATTTATTTTTGGACGGTTTAAAACTATTTTTAGGAAACGTTTCTGGTCTAGGCTGCGACTCTTGTGAAATGATTATCTGTTAATAGTTCGCTTGCCAAAATACAATATAAAGTTGACTTAAAGATGAGCGTCAGAGGCTGGAGAAAAACCGCAGCGGACCGAACGGGTTGGAGAGACGTTGTACAGCATGCCAAGACTCACCTAGATTTGTAGACCCGAAGGAAGAAGAGAAAAAGAATTAATTTGTTTTGAAGTAAAAATATCCGTACAATAAATACTGCACTATTAATAAAGTGGGTGTTAATAGCTGAAATTAAAACAAAATCTCTCACCGTTGTAGGTAGTGTGTTATAGAGCTAAAAAATTAAAAATATTTTTATTTATAACTTGCAACGTTAATGAAGATTGGCTAGATGATAGCGCACTTTTAACACTTAAATTAACCATACTAGTTTTAAATAAAGTCAGAAATGTACTTTTTTATCGGCTAGTAATCCGATATTTCTTTGAATCAGTCTCTCCAAGCTCCAATCATTCCTTACATCTCGGCACAGTCGGCAGTTTCTAGATCCTACGATTATAATATCCTGGAATAAACGTAAAAATATGAAAATGGCAACTTTATGCATTGCCATAACCAAGAAACTTATTTTTAACTTACATGTCTAACTATTCTAAAAGGGTATGTCCATAACGATGCACCGCACTTAGCGTCTTACCATAATACTATCTCTGCCTCGCACATAAAGCATTTCCATCAAATATAAACAAACGGTTAGAAGTTTCAGTTTGTCGCCGGTGATTTTTGGCCCTAAGAATTCTACATCATAGACTTTGGACTTTGTAATACAGAGTGGAATTTTAGGAGATAGCATACCGGCTAAAACTTTCCTTGGGATACGGAAAAAATAGAATAGATTCCAGGTATGAGCTGCCTGTCGTAAAGGCGACTAAAAGATTCCCAATCCAAAGTGTAATGCGACCCGTGCTGATGGATGCATGGCCGTGGGGAGCACCGTAGCTTACGGAGCCTACAGGAAACCGGGCGAAATCCTGTATTAGACAGCTTTAGTCCTGTACAGGGGGCACCTGAGGACCGTACCACCCCTTCCCCCATACTCGTTGACTGCAAAGAAGAACTGAGAACGCCGGTAGACCGTAATCACGTCAAACTGATACGGGTTCCAGGACGCCAACAAGTTGCAGGTAATGATAACTTGCAAGAAGAGGTTCAGCAAAACACAAAAACTACTGGAAAAGCATACCAGAAAACAAACACGGTAAATAATACATCAGAGGACCGTGTTATAAAAAGACGGCAAAACTGCTACCGATGAACAGGAATCAGTTAAGAATCACTAAGGGACTGTATAATAAAGGCTTGGCCTGCGGGTTGTGCGGCGGGGATCCGGGGTCGGTGAAGCGCGTGCTGTACTGCTGCGGGGCGTTGGGGAGGATAGGCGAATTTAATTTTTTATACTGTTAGTTAGTGTTTGCCAGGTTTGCTTTTGTTAGTGATTTTTTTTATTAATATATCAAAGTGTTTTTCGCTGAATACAAAATAGTAATTAAACACAACGTGGTCGTGGTCTACGCTACTGTACTGACGCAGTGTTACCATAAAAACCATACATCACAGGTCTAGTGCGCAGCGAGACGTGTCTAACTGCGTTTACCACGTAATACGTAATAAAAAAATATAAATTTAAACCTTGTATCGAGTTTTTTTTCCCCTTTGTATTACCCCAATGGTAGTTTGAATGTATTTATTGTTTTAAAAAAAATACATTGGGACAATAAATTTAATTCATGATTAACTACATTTTTTGAACAAATTAAAAGAGTTCAAATATATTGTTTTCTTCTTAATAAACAATGTAAATAGTAAATTAAAAATTAAAGGTTATTAACCACGTAAAGATGCAGTGTTTATTTTCTTTTCGTAATTGCCTACTTTTAGATATATTTTAGTTTATATTTGTTTTGGATTTTAAAAATAGAAAACTCAGTCTCTATTGCGTGAACAGAATTCGGGTCCACTAGTTTTACTTTTATCATATTCATTTATGTGCCAATTAAAAATTTAAAAGCGCTGGGAGCGTTTTAATTAACAAATAAAAAATTCATACTAACGAGCTAGCATCTAACAAAAATAAGCGGTGTCTTGCTTAGTAGGAAAGTGAACTTAGTTAAAAGTGATGTTTTTAAAATATCGTGAATATGTGCCTCTTAGCTTTAATTATTGTAAATGTATATGTAAGTTGCCTATTTATTTTCTGTACAAAAAAATTATGTTTTATTTATTTTGTGGTTATTAATTAAACTACCGATTTATAAAAAAGTATGTATTATTATAATGTGGAAAGATAAAAATCTGCAATTAGCTTTTGCAGTTAAAATGAACAATCAGATTTCTAACAAAGAATCAAATATTTAAGAAATATGTTTTTCGTATTAAATATGTAGTAATTGTTAACAATATTTGGTTTTGTTTAAGAAAAAATATCGTGAAGGTAAAACAGAGTAATGAAATAAAAACATTTTTATGCAATAACATAAGCATTAACTATAGTTAAAATAAAACATTTGAAATAAAACTGAATCGCCTACTTTGTTTATGTGTTATGAGACATTTTAAACGTTTTTGGAGTTTACTCCTTAAAAATCGATTTTCATATATAAGCCAGGGGTATGAAAATTTATAAGGAGTAAAATCAAACTAAGCGTTACACGAAAAACGTTTTGTCTATCTCATGCGCAACATATCTTATTGCGCATTCCCCAGTACAGAGTATACAAAGCGGGATGGAAACTCTTGCGACATGTATATAGTCTAAGATCCGAGTATAATCGACGTTTAATGGATAAAAATTATTTTATACTTAAGTAATTTAGTATGTTGAAACTTATAAAAAAAATGGGTTGCCTAAAAAAATCCTGGCCAGGTTATAATTAATTAAAAATTCAAAAACCACTTTTTCTTAATTTTTTAATTTCTACCGATGAGTTTAACGAAAAAATTTTACACCAATAAGTACAAAGCCCATAGAATATGCAAACGTAGGGTTGCCTATATTTTTCCCGGCCTAAGTATTGGGTTGCCAGATATAAACAGGTATTTTGGTCCTAGTTATTTTCACCTACTTGTTTAATCTATAAATTAAACATAAAAATTATCGCTGTTATATTGCAGACACAATGATATAAGGTTGGCTGCAAAAAGTCTGACCTGAATGATGATAACGAATATTAAAAAATAAAATTTTAATGCGTCTATGAACGTGCGACAAAGAGGTCAGGACAAATATGTCGTGCGATAGACGAAGACACAGAGTTGTAGCAGCGCGCGGCGCGACCGCAGAATGTAAGCGAGTGCGTATGTTAGTAGTTCATGCAATAAAGAAAGATAGCGATAGACTAGTAAAGAACAATATTTGGAGCAACTGGTAGTATACGTCCGAAAGTAATATGAAATATATAATAATTTCAAAGTTGATATGTTAGATTAATATAATAATTTAAAAATATTATAAACATATATTTAATTATAAATGCTGCATTAGAGTGTACAAATGTTGTCATGAAAAAATATCAGAAAGTAATGTACCTATACTTGCTTGGAATTTTTATCTTTTTTCAAGTAAAAAAAAAGGACCAAAATGAACCGTCAAAAAATTTCAAATTAAAAAATAACATGCGCACTTACATTTTTGCCGCACTAACCTCTACAAATGTCAGTTCCTAGCAGTGGTGGCCAGTCAGGGGAGGCAGGGGAACCTCCTCTTCAATTTTAAGAAAAGCATGTACATGTAAAAGTTAAATTAGGTATACATTTTTAAGCCTCCACTGTTAAAAATACCAGGAGCCGCCACTGGTTCCTAGATTATTTTTACATTCCCGAAATTTGGTTAAAATTGCACAAGAAATAGTATATGCTACGAGGGCAGTTTGATAAGTCAGCGACTTTTTGAATTTCCCGCGCAGTTACTCCAAATGCAACAGTGCTGCCGTCAACTATAATCTATCAGTGGGTAAATTTCTATTTTTGAGCAAGCTACGTCGTGCAGTTGGTGTTTGATAGCCGTTCAAAGCAGACAACCTCGTGAATTTTTACGAAAATGGAAAAAAGTGAATTTCGTGTGCTGATTAAGCATTACTTTTTACGTAAAAAATCCATCACTGAAACTAAGGAAAGACTTGATAAATACTACGGGGACTTGGCACCATCAATTTCAATGGTTAAGAAGTGGTTTACAGAGTTCCGTTGTGGTCGTACCAGCACTAGTGACGCCGAACGTCCAGGTCGCGCAAAAGAAGTGATCACGCCGGAAATCGTCGATAAAATCCATGAAATGATATTGGATGATCGGAGAATGAAAGTGCGTGAGTTGGCTCATGCTGTAGGTGTATCTCAACTGAACGAGTACATCATATTTTACACGAATATTTGGACATGAAAAAACTCTCTGCGAGATGGGTGCCGCGATTGCTCACACTCGACCATAAGCGCAATCGTGTGACCACTTCAAAAGAGTGTTTAGCGATGTTCAGCCGTAATCCGGACGAATTTTTGCGCCGTTTTGTTACTGTGGATGAAACATGAATCCATCACAACACGCCAGAGACCAAGGAACAATCGAAACAGTGGGTTGCTCGGGGTGAACGTGGACCAAAGAAGTCGAAACAGAGTCTGTCAGCCAACAAGGTCATGGCCACAGTTTTTTGGGATGTACGCGGTGTCATTCACATCGATTACCTCAAGAAAGGTAAAACGATCACCGGCGAATATTATTCAAAGCTTTTGAACAGATTCGACGTTGATTTGAAGCAAAAACGGCCGCATTTGGCGAAGAAGAAAGTGCTGTTCCATCAAGACAATGCACGTGTGCACACTTGTCTAGTCACGATGGCCAAAATCCACGAATTGGGATACGAACTGCTACCCCATCCAGCATATTCTCCAGATTTAGCCCCCTGCGACTATTTTCTGTTTCCAAACCTAAAGAAATGGCTGGGCGATAAAAGATTTGAGTCGAATGAAGAAGTCATTACCGAAACAAACGCGTATTTTGAGAGCTTTGAAAAAACCTATTATTTAGAGGGAATAAAAAAAATTAGAAAAACGCTGGACTAAATGTATCGAGCTAAAAGGTGATTATGTAGAAAAATAAAATGTTTATTTGCGGAAAAAAATTTGTTTTATTTAAAAAGTCACTGACTTATCAAACCGCCCTCGTACTTACACAATAATGTACATTCGATAAACGTAGTTATTGCGCTTGCAATTAAGTTATGAAAGTTTGTAACAAAACCTTTTAAAAAAATCGGTTCCCAAATATTTGCCGCCCCTAAAATCTGCCGCCCTAGGCTCAAGCATACTCAGCCTGCTGGTAAATCCGCCACTCTATAGTTGTTAAAGCGCTGAGATATATTTTGACGGGCCTTGAGCGCTTGAGATAATAAAACTCTCAACTATTATTTGGCAATTCTGCTCAAAATTTTTTTTTCCCACTTTTCAGTTTCTACAAAGTATACATATACTTTTACGTAGTCAGAAAGTGTAACATTACCAAACGTGTCCATGTCTAACTCTAAGTAGGTACCTATGTTTAACTAGTATCTGAGTGGAAAAATGCATATGCACGTGTTTTGTAATTAACAGGGGCGGAACGAAGTTCCTAATGGAAGAGTATTATTGAAATAAAGGTAATACTTATGTGTTGTTTTGCTCAATTAACTATTAGATGTTTAAAACATTAATATTATAATAAACAAAAATAATAAATATGTTTATTAAAAATAATTTTCTTATCACTTGAAGTCAGTGGTATTCCTGAGAACATGCCATGGGAACGGATTTCAAAAAATGATAAAAGAAGACGAACATTATCATAATAGACAGTAACCCTGCCAATGTTAGACAGATCGATGGTTTTGAAGTGATTAAGAAATTTAACTATTTAGGATCACTTTTCACAAACAAATATCTGGAGAAACTTGAGATAATCCATGACAGACAATATGGATTTCGACAACTTCGGTCTACTGGAGATTTGCTGGCTTATGTCACTCAGCTCTGGACAAACACTATTGAAAAGTTTGGTGAATCCCGTGCAATAGCCTTGGATATATCTAAAGCCTTTGACCGCGTTTGGCACCAGGCATTGTTAAGTAAATTATCTGCCTACGGTCTCCCAACCAAACTGCGCCAATGGCTCTTGAGCTTCATGCAAGATCGCTCCTTACATGTGGCAGTTGACGGTATTTCTTCTGATGCGTTTAAAACCAATGCCGGGGTCCCCCAAGGTTCCATCCTGTCCCCCATCTTATTTCTTTTACACATCAACGACCTCTTAAAAAACCACCACGAACCCCATTAACAGTTTCGCAGACGATAGCACACTTGTCTTAACTTTCACATCCTATCGATCACTTTCGGTGAATGATACAGATAGACTCAGGCAGGAACAGGTTGATTCCATCAATAGAGATCTTAAAGCAATCGTAGAGTGGGGAACCAACAATCTTGTTCAGTTCAACGCCCAAAAAACACAAAATGCCACGTTTTCCAAGAAAGTAAATTCCTCAAATCATCCCATCACAATGTCCGGAAATACCCTTGAACCAAGTCCCTTCATCTCGATTTTGGGAGTCACGGCGTCCAATAATATGTCTTGGCATGACCATGTTGCTAACATCGCAAAGTCGGCAAGCCAGAGGCTAGGTTTTCTGTGGAAAGCCAGAAAGTTTTTTACTCCTTATCAACTGTTGACGACGTACAAGGCTCAAATACGACCTCTACTGGAGTATTGCTCGCACATTTGGGGTTCAGCACCAAGGCATTCTCTTTGCCTTCTAGATTCCATTCAGAAAAGAGCCATTCGCTTGATAAACAGCTCAACTCTCACAGATACCCTTCACCCTCTAGAACATAGAAGAAGAGTTGCAGACCAGTCATTGCTTTACAGATATTTCCATGGCAGATGCTCCAGAGAAATAAAAACTCTTGTACCACCATTGGCCACGCTGATCAGTCTCACCCATTTACTCTCAAGATTGACACTACAAGGACCAATCTTCATCAAGAGTCCTTCTTTTACAGGGCTGCTACGGAATGGAATAAGCTTCCAAAATCAGTTTTTCCAGAGAACTATGACCTGAAACTTTTTAAAAAGCGTGTGCACAATCATTTCCTTTCTATAATCCCTTCCCCTTCTAATAGTCGCAGTGCGACTATTTTCATAAAAAAAAAAACAAACAAATGCGGCTGTGATGGAGAAATTAAAAGCAGACTGGCCACAGCGCGTAACTCAACGATAAAACTAACTCGAATATGGAAAGACTGCAATATCTCAACGCAAGAAACTGAAATTATTAAACTCCTTGATATTTCCTATTGCCACATATGCCTCTGAGACCTGCACTTTAAAAATGGCCAATCGGAGAACAATAGATGCTTTTGAAATGTGGGCCTACAGAAGAATGCTGCGAATATCATACACAGAACACCGTACTAACGTGTCAATTCTTGAAAAACTAAAAATCACCACGAGGCTATCAACCAGGATAAACCAATCATACCTACGGTATTTAGGACACATTGCAAGAAAAACGAATGGGCTGTAGAAACTTATTATAGAGGGAAAAAATTAATGGTAAACGACCAAGAGGAAGGTCTCTGACGCGCTGGGTGGATCAAACCAAAGAAATCATTGGTCACGGTTTGCAGGAAGCTTCTCTTGCAGCTCAAGACAGAGAAGGATGAAGAATTACGATCCGAGCAATTGAGGCATGATGTCACAATACTCTCTCGAGAGTAAAAGGACAAGAGAGAGAGAAATAAAATTCTCTCTGGTCGGGCTCCTATTAAAGCGAATGTAATAATACTTTCACATTTTCACATCATTTAATTTTAATTTAATGTTTTTCAGTTAGCATACAGCCTCATAATATGACGTCCATAGTTATTAACTATAATTAAATTTGTTGGTAACATTGTGATTTAACCTGCCAAAATTAAAAAAAAATCATCCATAGTAACTTTTTTTTCTGCTTCCGTATTTACAATACAAAAATTAATTATCTGCTGTCGATCTATTTATGTGGTATTGTAATAGATTTGAAAAAATAAATATACTTACCTTTTATCATAAAACAAATTTTCTGCCTATAGAAACACGTACAAGATGAGCGAAATTCGATGTTTCAGCTCTATTATAAGAAAAGGAAAGACGATAGAAAAAATCTGAAAAGATGTTCTCAGACGGGATCCATTTTAAGCCCAATTTGATATTTCTCCATATTTGCAAACTGAAGTAATACCTATATTTTGGCATATTTAAAAAGAGCTCCATCTTCTAAACAAATTTTAAAAAATTAACGACGAGCCAAGATTTCTTTAAAATGTCTTATGGACAAACGAGACATGTTTTACAAATTATGGCTATTTAATACACTAAGAAAATCCTACAGCTGTTCACAGGTTGCATCATCAATGGACATTTTTTAGAATTGTTTCCAATTATGTAATGGAAATATATTTACTGCCTGCACGTTTAAATGGCCACATATTTATGATTTTTTTTGGGGTATATTTTACAAGAATTGCTTGAAAATTTAAAGAACTATTGTTTTCCAGCATGATGGTACACCAGCACACAATTTTTTGTATATATCAAAATGGATCGTACCAGTTGTAATTAAAATAAGGATTTTTAATAAAACTACCAGGCCTTTATTAATTTGCGTTAAATTTTTTTATACACCCTGTATGTAAAACATATGGTAGGTGTTATACACATTTAAATGATACATTTTTAAATGTTGGTAACTGTGAAACGTGGAATAATAAAATATAAAGCATTACGTTTACATAAAAGTTGAATCAGTTTTGACCTTGATAAATTAGAAATATCTTATGTAATCCTTAATTATATATTTTTTTAATAATGTTTATTTTTAATGATTTAATCGGTTAGCTACATGCGTTATTCAACATAACAAATTTTAGATACAAAATACACACACATTGTTTCGGTGCTATACGTAAATGTGGTTATACTACAGTTTTTGTTACCAAGCAACAACCGCACTCTAATAAATAACTAAGGTACGTGCTCATTTAATAATTTTTTTTTAATTTTTGCTCAACACACTTTTGTATTATATTATAAAATATATTGTAACGATTTTGCGATACGCTACTCGAATGTACAGAAGCAAGCTGGGCGGTATAGTCACGTCACAGCCAATGACAAGGATGTTCCAGAACCTCCCCGACCAATCTCGATTTTCGATAGAACAGTTCGGATACGGCTAGAAGCTTCTCGATTCAGCGTTAAATATATAAATTGGCCTTCGTTCACGAAAGTTAGTCAGTTTTTCTAAAGTTTATGATTGTGTTCACTAGTTGACATAAATTGTAAAGTTAATAAATGTGTAAATAAATTCGAACTCTGAGTGTGATTAAAGTAAAAACGTTACAATATGATGTATGGATAGTAGAAATTTTCATTCTCTTTGGGTATAGCATTTAGAACTGTTTGCAAGTTGTGGTAAAACATATCTATCTCTGCTTGAGGTTTGCTGGTATCGGGTGCATATACACTTATTATGTGTAGCTGTTTCGCTTTCCGTGGTTCGAGTGTTACATGTAATAGTCGATCGTTAATGTAATTAGTGTTGTTGATTAGGCTTTCAAATCTTTCGTGTAGCAGTATACCAACCCCTGAGACCGCTCGTTCATTTTTGTCTTTGCCGCTGTATATGAGTATGTAGTTTTCATATCTGCTATTTCCTTTGCCTTTTTTCTTCGTTTCTGAAAGTGCACAGATGTCTAATTTATGTTTCTTCATTTCAAGTATGATTTCTTGGTCTTTGTTGTTGAATGATGTAATGTTCCAACATCCAATTCTTAGTAATGATGGTTTCCTTATTCGTTTAGTCCTTATTCTCGCGAGGTTGTCATTGTTTAATCCAATCTGTTCCGAGGCTGTTCCTTTACTGATACCAGTTTTTAAAAAAGGAGAGAAAGCAGACCCTAAAAACTATCGAGGTATTAGCTTATTGAGTGCTGTATTAAAACTGTTTACAAAAATTCTAGCAGAAGAAATATCTATAACCGGAATATGTGAAGAACAGCAAGGGTTCAGACAGAACAGGTCTACTATAGATGCTATATTTATAATACGTCAAATTACTGAGAAAGCCATTGAGTTTAATAAAGTAGCCTTCACGTGTTTCATTGACCTAACCCAGGCATTCGATAGGGTACGGTTAACAGACGTCTTGGCCCTACTACAAAAGAGAAGAATTCCTCCGAATGTAATAAAGACCATCGAAGAATTGAACAAGAACAACTACACATATGTAAGAACTGCAAATAAGCTAAGCAATAAAATACCTATGACAACCGGAATCAGGCAAGGAGATAGCCTAAGCCCAATCCTATTTAATATCATCATGGATGAAATTATAAATGAAGTCAAAGTAACTGGGAGAGGATATCGACTGGGAGATAAAGAAATAAAAATCATATGCTACGCTGATGATGCTGTAATCGTATCGGAAGACGAGGACAACCTACAGAGACTCTTACACAAGTTCCAAAAAACAGCTGAAGAATTCAATATGCAAATATCCGTCAAGAAAACCAAATCGCTAACAATATCCAAAGAACCGAGAAGATGTAAACTCGCAATCTATGAGCAGAGTGTAGAACAAGTGATGTCCTTTAAATATTTAGGAGCTAATATAACTAGCACTAGAAATATTAAGAAGGAAGTAAAAGCTCAAACAACAAAGGCATCTCTAATCTCAGGATTCTTGAGAGACATAATCTGGAGAAATAAACACATGAGTACCAGAAGTAAGGTCAGAATATATAAGACATGTGTAAGACCGATTATGACATACGCGATAGAGACCAGAGCGGAGAACACGACTACAAAGCGACTTCTTAGATCAACGGAAATGCGAATTCTTAGATCGATAACTGGCTATACCTTACTTGACCATAAAAGAAGCGAAGAGATAAGGGAAATATGTGAAGTCCAAGACATAGTAAGATGGGCAAGAAACCGAAGAAGAGAATCGAGAGACCATGTTAGCAGAATGCCAAACGACCGGCTGGCAAAAATTGTGAGAGAGAAGCGGCCCAACACACCACGCCCAACTGGACGCCCACCAAAAAGATGGTATGATAGCTGGTCTTCATCGTCCCAATTGTTTTTGGGCAACCTTTGAGGCAAACACAGGACGTAGTCCTAACGTAAGAAGAAGAAGAAGAAGATAGTAGAAATGAATCCGATGAGTAATAGTCCCAGAAGATCGTTTTTATTTGCAATCGCGGTAGTTATTTACAAGAAAATAGTTGTAAATATACAAAAATGAGCAAATATACATAATTCCATTATTACATACAGAGTGGTCATTTAAGTATGCAACATATGGAAGTTTTTATAATTAATTGTACAACCAAAATTTAAATAATTCCGAAAGTTGGAGCAAATGCGATAATCATATTAAATGCAATTGGAATCGTTGTAGCATGCAGGTTAGCTCAAAAAATATAAAAATTATACCAGAGTAAAGTACATTTATTTTAGAAAATTCACCAAAATTTTGTTTAGAATTAAAAGTTTTGCCTAAATACCAAAACATGGCCTTGAAAGAAAAAACATTAATAATTTCCGAAAAATTTAGTTTTGCATTTAAATAAATAAATAATCAAAATCAAATCAATATTACGTAACTCTATTCAAATTTAAGCATATTTGTTAAATTAACTTAAATGTTCTATTTTTTTTTGGAAATCACAAACTTTGTTTGCTACAAAGCAACGATATAATACACAACTTTAAGATTTCGCAAAAATTCTTTTTGTAATGTAAAACAGTGTTAGTGAGAATATGCATATTAAAAAACCCCCAATTTAAGGAGCAACATTTTTTGTAATGTTTATTTAAAACTACATATTAATTGATAAACATTAAATTCTACAAAAAAATAATCACGGATACCTATGGAAAAAAATAAACGATGATTAAAACACTAATAAAACATTATTACTATTAATAATTAATATTAACAAAACAATGTATCCATAATGTATGTACTAATCGCACCCAAATCTCAAAAGCAATTATACCAAGTTTTTAGACTATTAACAGCTTTAATATTTAATTTGTAGTTCTGTAGTGTGATATTTTATTTTAATGGAAATACAGTGGTTCCATTTCAAAACCAGCCAGTCCAAATAACTTTTGATTTTGCGTAAATGTAAGAAAAACAAAAAATTAATTTTAAATCTAGGGGAAGGTTAAAAGTTATTTTGCTGTTCCCAAGTGGCACCCCTTTAAGATTCCCCACCTCTTCTTTTAAATATCGAATAGCAACCCCTACCTTGTGGTACATCAAATAAAAACCCAAGAAAAATGCAAATCAGCCATATAAACAACAATTTATTCTATAGATTTATTTTGCAGATAACATTAAACTAATGCTACATGGCTACAAATAATGGCTAATTTAACGTTACGAATAACTAACCAAATAATATACTATTAATATCTTTGAAACAGGGAAACAAAATGACAAAAAATGTCAAAAACATTTATTCAGAAGTAAGAAAATTGATCCCTAAGTAGACACCTATCCAACAGTGGCGTAGATCGTTTTTTTATGGTCTCATGGTATTTCACAAAATTTGTTATCATCAAAATAAATCGATAGAATAAATTGTTGTTTATATAGCATTTTTTTGGGTTTTCATTTGATGTATCACAAGATAGGAGTTACTATTTTCTAAAGAAGGGGTGGGGGATGTTAAAGGGGTGACACTTGGAAACAGCAGGATAACATTTTTAATTTAACCTCCCCCTGAATGTTTTTTCTTACATTTACGCAGAATCAAAAGTTATTTGGACTGGCTGGTTTTGAAATGAAAGCACTGTATTTTAATTTTTATAGTATTTAACTTAAATATCACACTACAGAACTACAAAATAAATACAAAAACTATTAACCAATAGTTTATACATATTTACTTAAATAAGACCAAAACTATCCTACAGAATACAAAACAAATACCTACCATTTAAGATCACCCTTAAACCTGGGTACTGAACAAAAAACATTGAGTGACATTTTTCTTAATGAAAGACGTTTCATTTTTTTAACTAGTTAGGAAAAGAAGTCTTTTTTCACCCAACTTCTTCTTCTTCTTCGGGGTAGCTCTACAACCCTTCGTGGGACTTGGCTGCGTTAATGATTTGCCTCCACCGATCTCGATCTAGCATGGCCTCTTTCCAGTCATATATTAGCATAATTTGTAGGTCTCTTAGGATGTTGTCCTTTTATCTGAGTCTCGGTAGCCCCAGTGGTCTCTTTTCGACCGGATTTTCTTCCCGCACTGTCTTGTACTACACTTTATGGATCTAATTATGTCAGGTTTTTAATATAGCTCCTGCATTCCCGCATTTGTCCTTATTTGATATTGTGCGGCGTTTGGATCCTTGACGGGGCCAAATATTTTTCTCACCCAACAGTTACAAAAAATGTCACATTATATTCCAAAAGTGGAAAAATACATTTTCCACTTTTTAACCAACCCAATAATGTACGCCTATGTAATAGCATTAAGAAAATGATTTATTACTCCGTACCATTTCGAGATAGAGTATAGTACGTAATATTTATTATTTGTAAATGAAAATTGCTTATTTTTGTTTTTGCAAATTTTACTTTTATTTAATCTAAAATTTTACTTATTGTTTCATATTTTCAAACAATTTAAGATAAGTTTGCCGTTTTATTACTAAAAAGTCGTTAAATTTAAAATAATAAATTTTTTGTACCTATTAATGATTTACACATGCTCGAAACGTTCCTCTTACAGTAACTCGTCGTAAAGTAAAGAAAATAATACTAAGCAGTAAATTCGTATATTGTAATATATATTTTAATTTATAATTATTTAAAACAATGAAAAGTAAGTCGATGCTTAACTGAATGACCTATAATTTAAGGCTTCCTGTTAATCCTGCTCGTCATTTTGGTGCGACATGCTTTTACATCAGTTGTGATATGAATGCGAAATTTGGTTATATTTTTTCGTATCTTTGTGAAAATTGTGACACACTTAATTATTATTAACAAAAAAAAAATCATCAGTAAGTATTATAATTTTATGAATATGCAACAATCAAAAAACACGGAATTTTAAAATAGCAGAAAGTTTCTCAGTTGCGCGTAATCTCTACTATTATAAAACTGTAACAAAATGGTGTTGTACATTTAAGATATTTACAAAAAGCGCTCCAATATAGTGTATAGGGATTTTTGACTAATTTTTCGCTGATTTTTGGATTTGTGGCCAACCTATTTTTTTTAGCGTCACGCAAAAACTACTGGACCGAATTTGATAAAACTTTGTGTGTTTACAAGCTTACATTTAGACTTAAATACTGCGATTTTTCTTACAGGGAAAACATCTTTTATAGACATATCCGGCGGATGAGTGCTCTAAAAAGAACTCGCGTCTCGGCACAGGGATGCTCACTAAATAACCCTTGTGTGTGGTTTTATCGATCATTGTTCCTTGGTAGAGGATAATTTTTTAATATGCTAAGTTTAATGAAGAAAGGGGTGCTCAACCTTAGGGGTTTTCATATCTCCACAGGTTTTGCTGGTTCACTGTGTAGAGAGTTTTTGCACTTTTCTTATTTTATATTCTGGATCACAGTTACAATAAAAACAACTTATTTTTATCACTTTTTTAAACAAAAATCAAAACAATATAACAACGGAAAACTGAAAAGAGTCTAATTCAGTTATTATTTTGAGTTCAAAAAGAGTACTTTTGGGTATGCGAGAGAGATATTTTTATTTAACATTTATTAACACTAACGAGAATCAACTGATCGAGATAACGAGATTTTTATGCAATAGTGTTTTTACATTGAGACTAAAAGCATGTACTTTATTTTTTAAGTTTTGAGGCAACTTAACATTCACATTCGGGCATGAAATATTAACACTTATTACGAGCGAGTAGCATCAACAACTTTTTTTGAGCAAAAACTATAAAACGACTGTTTTCAAACGAGGATTATTCGCGACATTAAAAATCACTCTCTTCGGGAGTGAATCATTAACGACTGGTTTCCAACGAGAACTCTTGGCGACTGTTTTTAATAGAGAACTATTAGCGACTGCTTTTTTCTAGAAAAGATTGCTTTCAATAAGGCACATGTTTTCTTAATATTGACCTCATGTATGTGCCGTTTAACGATATTACAAATACGAGTATATCATTTTAAGATGTAGCGACAATGAGTCGCCCTTTCCTTCCTTTTTGACATGGATTGCAACGAGCCTTACAACAACCAAAGGGCTTGCTTTTCAAAAGCGTACATATGTTGCAAATATTTTAAACTACACACTACACTAATTATCATTTTAATGTGGCGCTGTCTAGATATTTCAATACCTTTTTGCGACACCACATTTTTGGGTTGGCGCCTCTCGATATGGATAACAAACGAATTTCACAACAGAGTTATTGTTTCTATTTTAAGGTCCTAATGGAGATCATCATTATGAATGTATAAGGAAGAATTGGTTTGGATATTCTTTTAATCTATAAAAGATGGCTCCGGGTCTAACAGACCCGAGTGATATGGTTTTGTTTTTATTTTTCCTGTTTTCAAGTATGAGCATTTCAGTATCTTCCTAGATTCCGATACAGTGGTTAGTTAGGTACAAAAGTGTTGTTTATGAAGTTATTTATCAAAACGGTCTGAGAGACCCGGCACCATCATTCGTGATTGTACGAGGGCGGTTTGATAAGTCAGTGACTTTTTGAATAAAACAAATTTTTTTCCGCAAATAAACATTTTATTTTTCTACATAATCACCTTTTAGCTCGATACATTTAGTCCAGCGTTTTTCTAATTTTTTTTATTCCCTCTAAATAATAGGTTTTTTCAAAGCTCTCAAAATACGCGTTTGTTTCGGTAATGACTTCTTCATTCGACTCAAATCTCTTACCGCCCAGCCATTTCTTTAGGTTTGGAAACAGAAAATAGTCACATGGGGCTAAATCTGGAGAATATGCTGGATGGGGTAGCAGTTCGTATCCCAATTCGTGGATTTTGGCCATCGTGACTAGACAAGTGTGCACACGTGCATTGTCTTGATGGAACAGCACTTTCTTCTTCTTAGCCAAATGCGGCCGTTTTTGCTTCAAATCAACATCGAATCTGTTCAAAAGCTTTGAATAATATTCGCCGGTGATCGTTTTACCTTTCTTGAGGTAATCGATGTGAATGACACCGCGTGCATCCCAAAAAACTGTGGCCATGACCTTGTTGGCTGACAGACGACTCTGTTTCGCCTTCTTTGGTCTACGTTCACCCCGAGCAACCCACTGTTTCGATTGTTCCTTGGTCTCTGGCGTGTTGTGATGGATCCATGTTTCATCCACAGTAACAAAACGGCGCAAAAATTCGTCCGGATTACGGCTGAACATCGCTAAACACTCTTTTGAAGTGGTCACACGATTGCGCTTATGGTCGAGTGTGAGCAATCGCGGCACCCATCTCGCAGAGAATTTTTTCATGTCCAAATATTCGTGTAAAATATGATGTACCCGTTCAGTTGAGATACACCTACAGCATGAGCCAACTCACACACTTTCATTCTCCGATCATCCAATATCATTTCATGGATTTTATCGACGATTTCCGGCGTGATCACTTCTTTTGGGCGACCTGGACGTTCGACGTCACTAGTGCTGGTACGACCACAACGGAACTCTGTAAACCACTTTTTAACCATTGAAATTGATGGTGCCGAGTCTCCGTAGTATTTATCAAGTCTTTCCTTAGTTTCAATGATGGATTTTTTACGTAAAAAGTAATGCTTAATCAGCACGCGAAATTCACTTTTTTCCATTTTCGTAAAAATTCACGAGGTTGTCTGCTTTGAACGGCTATCAAACACCAACAGCACGACGTGGCTTGCTCAAAATTAGAAAGTTGCCCACTGATAGATTATAGTTGACGGCAGCACTGTTGCATTTGGAGTAACTGCGCGGGAAATTCAAAGAGTCACTGACTTATCAAACTGCCCTCGTATTTATTACGAATAAGTTGTACCAGCCCTTAACCACTATATGTTCGGACGGACACATTTTTTGATGATTAATAATTTATTATTCTTTAAATATTATTTTATTCTACCAATCAAATTTTTTTTGTAAACTAGTTAAATAAATGTATGTTTAGTATGAGTGTTTTGGCATTTTTTATTTTTATTAAGAATTATGTCAAACAATAGTTTTAAACTGTTATAATTTATGGACCTCTAAATGTTCGGACTGCTAGACAATGTAAGAAGTTATTTAAATATTTTAAAAGTAGACTGTGAAATATAACCACAATTTTAGGTGAGTTTGTTTACTAGTTGACATTTTTCATTTTGTAAAGTAAAAATGGGTCGGGGATAGTCACACCGTTAAAAATTCGAGAATTAATTGTTAAAAGACATAACGAAGGCAAGTCAATATCTTAAATTGCTTCTGATCTTAAATATCAAAATTACCAATTGAAAACATCATTAAGAAACACAGGAAAACTGGTTATTAAACTGTTCGCGGTAAAAGTACTTGACGCCCACAATTAGTAACTGAAATAGATAGAAGACTTTTAGTAAAAATTTGCAAGGTTCAAAGAAGATCAACAGTGCGCGAAATTACCTCTTCTTGGAATCAGCAAACTGGGTTAAGTTTGTTTCCAAATCTTTTTTTTTATAAGCGGAACGAACTGTCAATGTAATGTTCGACAGCTGTACAGTATATTCCTGTCTGCACTTGTATCTAGTTTTTGTTTTTCAATATATTAAGTTTTGATCCCTAAGCTAGCCCCGGATTGCCCCTCTCTCATAAATCCAAAGGACTGGTTCTGGGTCCACGAACTTAGTCTCCGATCCAGCTTTTGCCAGCTTAGCAGCCTTGTCGCCTTCCCGAGTGAGCAGGAAACCAGACAAGGGCGACCTTGTTGTCAATACCCCCAGTAAATATCAACATCTCAGAGTTAGTTGTAAGTAATAGTCGGTCCCCCTAGCGCTTTAATTGCTGCTTGGCTGTCCGAGCATATTTAATGCACCTGTCCCTTCTATGAAGAGCATCGTCTGTGCACATTGCATGATTGCTGGAATTTTAGCTTGAAAAGCTGTAGCATAATCGCCAAAAAAGGTCGATTCCTCGATTCCATTCTGACGACTGTAGATACCTGCCCCGGTCCTTGCGCTCGTCTTGGAGCCAAATGTGAACCAGATCTCCCCGTTGAGCAGCACTGACCTTTGAATTTTCTTTTTGTTTTAGAAAACATATTCTTTAATTGTCTTCTAATCACGGATAGCCGGTATAGGACAGGAAATACTAGGCAAATAGACCTTACGTAATGTAACTTGAGTACGCATTCATGAACCAGTAGAGGCCAATAATATAATTATATTTGTGGGTTTTATAATTCATTTTTTTATATTGTTTATTGTTCATTTTACTAGCTATGGATGTATTTTTTTTTTTACTTCTTTGTGTCTGAATATCATAATACAAATACATTGTTCTAATTTTTTATATATATATTTACCGTTATGTTAAAAACAAAATGTGTCATTTTGCTTTTTAATTGGACAATTTTTCGTAAATACTAGTTAAATGTTGCATCAGTTTAACGAGCGGTAATTAAGACATGACGTTAATTTTAATTCCCATCAATAATAAAAGATAATCATTAAAAGTTAACCTTCGATATATGTATCTTAACGCTACGCAAATTTATTCGAATAGTATTATTTGTTTTAATCATGCATATATCTAATAAAGGAAACAATGGTATCCATTCGCAACCTCATCCTGTATCAGCAGTTTCCTTTTTTTATTGTAGTCAGTTGATCTCATATTGTTTTGTTGCGTTGTACCTTCTATTTGTGTTCGCTAACCAAATAAAAACTATTTAGGGCGGTACTTTATTGGTTCTATTTTAAGTTATTTAAGTCGTAATAATTATTTAGTAACGATTTATAGTGACGATCTCTAATTAGACGTAAGTTTTTTATTAAATTAAAGTTTATGACAATTGTTTTCATTATTAATATTTTTTAAGTATTTATGACGAACTATGTTTAATGTTATTCGAAAATATCTCTTTAATCATCATATTTATTGCCGATGGTGTTTTTCTTCAACATTTTAATTTGTTGTTTTCCAGAGTGTAATATTTTACTTAATTATAAATATAGATTTCAAATACATAAAGAATAATAAAAAATAATTAAGATGTTTTAAATAAACAGTATTGCCGTAGCAAAACTAACTTTTCCAAACAGAGGGCTCTTTTCTATATAATAAAGTTACCCTTCGGTACGGAAAAGTAAAAAAAAAATACCTGGAGTTATCGTGCGAAAAGTACAAAATGCGGTAAATTTGAGGAACACCTTGTACGGCAGCTACCTGAAGAAATGTACCGTTATGGCCCATCTTCGAACTCTGTCTTGTCCCTCGGGCAAAACTTCTACCCTGTAAGTTTTAGTGACCTTGCGCCTCTCTGTCTCAAGTTATCGTGCCCACAAGATTTTCCAATACACACACACAGACAAAATTTGAAACAACCGTCACGCTGAAAATGGTGCTATTCGACGCGTGGGGACGTGAAATGTGCAGCGCACATGGTTTTGGAGATTTTGATTTTTGGAGGTAAACACCCTTTTTTACCCTTCGGTTCGGAAAAGTAAAAAGTTTGTTGTTACACATTTATTTATAATGATTTTTTATCTTAAACGTAAATTAAATATCAAAAATTAAAATTTAAAAATATTTAACAAAATATTTATTTAAATATCGGTCATGCAGTTTTGGAAAAATATTAATTATTTTTACTTTTCCAAACCGAAGGAGAGCTGGGGGGCAATGAAACTTTCAGGTAATTTTTTTTTTACTTTTCCGAACCGAAGGGGGTAGGTAACTATATTAAATGAAAAAGAGCCCTCGTTTTGCAATACTGTTTATTTATCATTTAATTAAATATTTAATAAACTTTTTGATATTATTAAAATGTACCACAATGGCAAATGCATGTGTACAAGACAAAAGTTAATTAATAAAATTGACCAATGAAACGAGTTTACTTGTTTGCTTATATAAAAAACTAGAAGGCCGTGTGCACATTAGCTAACGTAGAAAAAATATAAGTCTGTGTATGTAGTGCAAAATATTTTTTATTTATTCATAGCAGAGCGCTTTCGGCATTATCAGTGCTTACCTGTAAGTAAGTAAACTTTGATAGAAACATGGAAATTATTGATAACATTAAAATTGGCATAGAAAAAAGTTGAATATTGAAAGTTATCAAAAGTTACTTACTCATTAGGTAATGCAAGAGTTTCATAGAGGGCGTTAATCGGCTGGACCGATTGGGATGAAATTTTCAGAAGTTGTTAGTTGTTTTATACATACCAGGGGTGGTTTTAGTAAAAAAAAATTGTTGTGTAGAAAGTGGTTATGGTACCTCCCATACAACGAAATATTCGTAGCCAAACACCTGTCACTTTAAATTTTTTATTCAAAAATATTGAAGCTGTCGAACATTTATGTATTTGAGTTATTTCAATTTGAAAGTTGGTTCACCGTTGATGCTCATTCGCAACTTAAATCCCCCGAAATTGTGCAACGTAACAAGACCACTAATAAATTTATAATTATTTTTTGTTAAATTTAATTTACAGCTTAACCATTATACTTCAATAATTTTTATTAAATTGCTTACAAATAAAACGTGTTTCTAAAAATTTAATCGTAAAATGGAGCATAAAAAATTGGAAAAAAAAATAAAGGAAGACATTTCGAAATTAAATTTTTTAAAGGAAACAAATTAAACCAAGAATTTTTATGCAACTTTTTAATCTTAATATGGAATATTTCCACCTCTGCTTTTAATCACGTTGTGTCACCGACGGTTCATGCTTAAAATAAGATTTCATATGTTTTTTTGGTTCAGTCGATTCCAAATGTCAACGAGAAGCCGTTCTATGTCCACCAAGTTAAGACTGGTTTGAATGAGCTCGTAATTGCCTTCCGAGTACATTCCAGACATGCTCTATTGGATTTAAATGCTGGACAAGCCATAGTTTTAATGTCAACTTCCAATAGGTAATCTCGAACTATTTGGCACAACATCGACAAAATCTGGACAAAATCTGAATTCATCTGTCCAAAGAACTCGCTCCCATTTAGCTTCTCCCCAATTGACATGCTCCCTGGTAAAGTTTAACCGGGTTATACGATGATCTCGGGTTAATGCTGGCCTTCGGACTTAATGAGTCAAATTGTCTTCTCCAAGTCGTTGTCGGACAGTTTCAAATGCCGTGTGCGTTTTAAAGCTGAGCTTGCAACATTCTTGTTATTATAAATCGTTGTCTTCGAGCAGGATAGGCAGGAAGGAAAAGAGTTTCAAAAATCGTCCAACAACTGCATAATATATGAAAAATAGGATCACGAAATCCTTCCGTTGAATGGATAAATCAATGCTTGCTAAAGTTCGGGACTCATCAGCTTTTGTGAAACATTATGGTGATCTATTTGAACATTATATGTAGTATTTCCTTAAAATTTTAACATTGTTTTTTTCTTCTATTTTTGTAAATATTAATATATCTATTACTACATATACACACAGAATAGTATGGATGTTTTAAATTTCGTGGAATATTAAGAGTACTGTCCAGTATTATCAGAATTATCAATAGAATTGTTTGATAAATAATCCGCATCCAATACCAGGATGAAACCGCATCCATTATGACTCCACCACATATTTTTACTTTATGTTTGTACAAATATTTTCATATGAAATTTTAATCTAAAACTAGCTTGGTTAAGGTATTTTTATTAACGTTTGTTACGTTATTTAAATCACCATTTTCCATAAAAACACAAATTACATCGCGAAATTATACTGCAATAAAGCAGCAACTTTATGTGCAGGTACTTATACTAATTTATCTTAAACAATAGGTAGTAATTTTTTTAAATCATTGCGCAAATTGGTTAGAAACCACTAGATATTTTTCTAAGAATAAAAAAATATTAAAGTAAAAACAAAGTGTGTCGACGCACGGCGGAAGTTTACTCCTTACGAGCGATTATAAAATACATAGATAAGTAAATGCCGATCAGCCGGAGTTTTTCGTTTTTGTTTGTGTGTTGATAGTGGACCGGTTTCAGAACTGTGAATGAACAAATTCGAGCATATTTAATTTAAGAAAAAGAAATGAATAACAATTTTAATAGCATATAATTAAATACACATGTCCAAAATAACGAACATATTGATATTATTTATTATTAATATTAACAATAACATTTTTATTAATGGACATTTCGTTGTTTGTTTTACCATATTTCACTTCGTTTCCATTATTAACAAGCTTGCAGTTGTCATCGGTTTCAGAACGCTTAGTGCCTGTCGAAGTTTTTGAAAAATCTCTAAAATCAATGGATGTCTTCTCTTGTAAGGAACGATTAGTATCAGGTTTTTTTTTGCTATATTAGGCTTATTAGATATATGTACAATCCTCGATATAACTCATAACTGATACAGCTTCCGATATTTTTGTACTTAATTTCGATGATTTTTGAGATGACACCCAGCTGACAGCAAAATGTCAAATCATTTTTTGAATGCGCAATATTAAAAAGTAGGGTTTATATTACCTGTAGCCGAGGCCACTTTTTAAAAGTTAGAAGAATCTCAAACTATTACGTCATATAACGTTTTTCGTGTAACGCTTAGTTTGATTTTACTCCTCATAAATTTTCATACCCCGGGCCTATATATGAAAATCGATTCTTAAGGACAAAATTTCAAAAACTTAAAAAGGTAAGTTAATTATTTTGTTGTAAAAACCATGACAAAAATCGTAAGGTCACTTTTCTTGATTTCTGGATTGCAGGATTTTGATAATGCATTAAAATAACTGACAAAATAATTTATTTTACAATTCTCAACTCACTGTACCATAATTAAATAATTTGATTCACGAAATTACAAATTTCACAAAAATATCGAGATTTTAACAATCGTGCAAACTTATTAATTACTCACAACGAATATCAAAAATAAAATGGGTAAAATTAGGTTTTATAAACCTACTTAAATGCTAAATATTACATTTTATAATTTTGATGCAAGTTTACAATCTACTCAAATATTTAGTAAATGGTTTATAAGGGTTTTAGCTTGCGTTGGGTAATAGCCATCGATAGTTCTCCAACTTAAAACACCTTGAGTAGGTCTTCTGGCTAGCTTCTCATTAAACATCTATTTGCTTGGGGGTACTGGTGGAGTATGCAGCATAGCGGTCTCTTGCTTTGTTGGCATGCAGAGTCTAGTAACATCGTGTACAAATGGTACACTTAGGTCGTTATGGATTATACGATTTGATACGTACCATGATGCGTCTGTTATTATTCGTAGGGTTTTTGATTGAAATGTTTGGAGTATTTTTATATTGGATTGTTTAATACAACCCCAAAGCTCAATTTCGTATGACCATTTGGGTATAAATATTGTCTTGTAGATTCTTAGCTTATTTTCCAGTGATAGTTGTGAGTTTTTTTTTGCGTGTTAGTTTTCATCCAGATAAAGTTCGAGGTATTTAACGGTGGTTTTTATTGGAATTGACGTGTTTTTTAGGGTGACTTGTAAACACGTGGTTCTTTTAGTGGTAAAAGTGATTTGAGTGGATTTCTCTAGATTTACTCGAATTTTCCAGTGATATAACCAGTTTTGCAATAAAACTAATTGATTTTTAAAGTTTTTCCGATGCTTACACTCTGTCTAAGTCAGATGTTAAATATTACATGAACAAAAAATAATAAGTAAGCTACTCAAGATCTTTAGTTAATAACATCTTATTTTAGGGCTTATTTATGTGGACTTTTTTTTAGTTACTTTATTAAAAAGTTTAACATCAATTACAAAAAAATAATGTTATTCCTACCTACCCTTTTCATCAATTTTTTTGTGTGGTTCATTCATCGAAAATTCTTTATTACAGGCGATATTCGTGTTCGAAAATCAAGTACATGAAAATTCAATTTTTCATTATTTTCGGAAAATTTACAAGTAAATTTACGTCAGTAAATGAAGCTTATTGAAACTCGTTAAACTAGCTGTCGCGAATTGCATTTGAATAAAATTTGCGGGCTGGGGTGGGCTCGGTATGATAGGGCTTTTATAGAGGTATTTTGTAGTTGCCAATTTATTTAAATACCAACAAATATAAAATAATTAACAAACTAATATAAGTACAATTTTTAAATAGATTTAAAAAAAAAATCCTAATTTTTTAAATACCATCGAGTCAAATATGTTTCAATCATTTTTACTTAAAAAATGTATTAAGTCTAAATAAAACAGAATTATTTCTGTAGTTTGAGTAACAGGTTGTGGAAATGAAGTGTGCTACGAAGTAAATGGAGGTACTTTGGTAAACAAATTATTATTTCTGAGTAAAAAAGGATAAGATATTATTGTAATGCATTTACAGTTTACGTTTAATGTATATTTTTTAAATAATCATATTTTGATTATAAAAAAAGGTATCTGAAATTCGGGGAGAGTGGTGCAGAGCACCACAGCATCTATAGGCTGCATTAAGTCCCTTGTTTATCCTCTCCTCTTAGGAATTTAATCAGCCTTTTGTTCTTAAATAGGTAGTAATATTGCGTTTGGAGAAAGTCATTACTTTTTAAGCAATGTGAAAGATTATAGAACGTTTTAAAATTTATGTGCATTATTAGTGTATGAAGTGCAAAAATAAAATAAAAATTAAAATCAATTGTAATATATTAAGAAATACTCGTACATACCTTCATTTAAAAAAAAAACATAAACTTATTTAATTAAAAAACAACTACTTCACTGGCTATGCCTCAACAAAAACATTGAGTTACAGATTTTTCAGTTTTTTGTAGTTGTCTGTTAATTATCATTGTTTACTAGTTTATATTAAATGAAGAAAAGTTATAAATTCGAACCCTGAGTGTAATTCAAGTAAAACGTTACATTAACATGTTTATAATTATACTTTTGATGCATTGTGATTAAAGGATGATAAAAATTAAATGACAAATATCTCGTAAGAACCCACTTGATTAGCCACAAGTACGTGTTTCATAATGAAACCTGTTACATAATGAAAATCCGTGTTAGGATGAACTACTTAAATGGGAGCCAAAAAAACCCTATTTCTTTATTACCGTGATAAAATTTTAATTTAGCTGTTTTATAAATAATTATAAACTGGATTTAACATGTGGTTTTCAAAAACGTTGTATGGATATTATTTTCACGTTTCATAAAAATAATATTTGTAATTTTAACTAGGTTAGGTTTGGTTAAAACGGCGGTTAAGAGGAAACCCACTTATTTCTTTTGGCCCGTTGTGATACCGTGATGGACGGCGGTGCCTTCCTCTCTACCGTGAGAACCAGTTGGAACTTTTAATTAAAAATGCTTACTGAGCTGAGATCAGATAAGTCATCTAAGTTCGGTTGCTCTAGTATAGAAAGCCGCGTTCTGCCTAGGGCAGGGCAGTGGCAGAGAAGATGTACCATTGTTTCCTCCTCTTCCTCATCGTGACAGCTTCTACAGAAGTCGTGTCGTAACTCTGCGATTCCCATGCGCCTTGCATGGGATTCACCTGCCCAGTGTCCTGTTATGGCCACGATCGCATTTCCAATGGACTCCTTGGATAGAGGTAAAACATTAGTTCGACGTAGATTTAGTTTACGATAAGGATAGGTGAGGAAAATCAAACAGCTGAGATAATACGAAGAATAAGACTAACTTGGATGGCTTTCCGAAAGATAAAGTATATATTTAAAAATGGTGACGTCCCTATAAACCTGAAGAGAAAGGTTTTTGACACTTGCATATTGCCAGTAGCGACATATGGCCTAGAAACAATGGCACTAACAAAAAAGACCGCCAATCAGCTAAGGGTAATGCAAAGAGCGATGGAACGGACGGTGCTAAGTCTTATGGACAGAAGAAGGAACGAAGAAATCCGACAAAGAACCAAAGTCGTGGATATAGAGTGACACGTGTCGCTGAATTGAAGTGGCAATGGGTGGGACACGTGGCTCGACGAGATCAACCAAAATGGACGTCTAAACTAACACACTGGCGAACAAGAGAGACAAAGCGTAACGTGGGAAGACCACAAAGAAAATGGCTTAATGATATCAAACAACAGGCAGGAAATAGGTGGTTTTAGACAGCACAAGACAGAAAAGCATGAAAGAGGCTGAAAAAGAAGAAGATCTAGTTCAAGCCAAATCTGTATCGATGATTCGTGCATGTGGGTTCATTTTGCCACCTCAAGTTGGCTTTTTGAACTACTTTGCTGTGCAGAAGGAGCCGGCAATTTGCAATCGGTACTCCTTGCTGAGATGAGACAGATACGGCTGGGAGGGTGGTGCCCTCTTTTGCTAGCTTTTCCGCCTTACAGTTGCCTGGTATGTCCCTGTGTCCAGAAACCCAGACAATATCAACTCTTAACTTAGTTGCTAGCTCATTCGGGGCGACTCGGCATTGCACCGCTGCCCTAGAGGTCAAGAAGACTAAGTTAAGTGATTTGATGGCAGCCTGGCTGTTGCAAAGAATGGATATCTTGCTCTGAACTTTTGTTCGTTGCGGAGTGTCCAGACAGCTTTCATTTTGGCTTAATACACACTACAGTTATAATAATTTTAACTAGCTTGTTACTATTTTTAATATAATACGTTCTTTAAAAATTTTACAATCGCTAAATGTTTTAGGGCTTAATTTTAGAATTTTTTAAGAGATTAACCATTTGAGAGTAATAAATAGTGATATTTTATGATACCGAGAGTAGATTTTTTAATTAATAAATATTGTAGTACATACAGTATGGTTCAAATAAAAGCAAACTAGCAATATTTCGTGAATCTGTAACTTTAGGAAAAATTCCTAGAACCCATCAATTTTTATTTTTCAAAGCGCGTTTCCTCAGATTTTCTATTCATGACATCATCTGCACGAGCGTGATAACATCATCGATGTTTTTTTATGAGAAAAAAGAACGTTTTTAAAAAACATCGGATCTTTGTTATTGTTTTCATTATAATTTTACATAATTTCAATCAAAATCGTCATGCAATAGTTCCTGAACTAAATTAACTTTGTAGGTTACGTTTTAGGTATACAGATATTTATTTAGGTATGTCAAGTTCAAGAGATTGTAGTTTATTTCGAATACTTTTTACCTTACACAGTCTTTTTATTTACTTTAAGATCTTAGTAAGTGGCTAACTACCAGATTAGGGCCTAAATGCACCAGCAATTCGTATGACTCTGAACGATCATTTGCACGTGACGAAAGTTTGTTTCCTCTGGGTGTCGCATAGTCTGACTGAAGACCAGATGACATGACATGTGAAATGGTGATGATATTATACGAGGTTTGGCTGTTAAATAACGAGACTGATTACGAGAAAGAGTTCTATTTTAAGAATTATTCTGCAATCAATTGCTTCCCTTAAATGTACTTTCCTCCCCTTGCCACACACCGTTCCATTCGTTTTTTCCATTGGTCAAATCAATTCTGGAAGTATTCTTTTGTAAGAGCATTTAGGAGCTCCGCCGATTTTCGCTTCACCTCTTCCATCGACTCGAACCGGGTTCCTTTTAAGGCAGACTTAATCTTCGGGAATGGAAAAAAGTCACAGGCTGCTAAATCAGGCGAGTAAGGCGCGTGTTCGAGCACTGGAGTGTCTCTAGCGGCTAAATAAAGCTTCACGGACAGCGTGTTATGGGCAGGTGCGTTGTCCTGGTGCAACATCCACGACTTGTTTTTCCGGCCGTTTCTTACGAACTCGCTCTCGCGGTGTTGCCAAAACTTTCAAATAGTAAGTTTGGTTTACAGTTTTACCCTCTGGAACCCATTCAGTCATTACGATGCCGTTGATGTCGACCAGGACGTTGGTAATCTTTGGTGCTCTCTCGACATTCAGAACACCGTTTGTACCATTCGAAAATAAGCGCACGAGATAGAGAATACTCACCATAGGTCTCTTTCAACAACTTGTAGCACTCAGTCGGATTTTTTTTGAATTTTATGAGAAATTTCACATTGATCCATTGCTCGTTTTTTCGTCATACATTGTTATCGGCACGAGAAAAAACACGTTCGTTTTTAACCTCCATAGAAAAAATACTAAAACAGCGACAAAAACGTGTTTTCGTACTGAAATAGTAGACACCAGCTATTCAACGCTAAATTCGTTACCCCCCCCCTGCCCCTTTAGGACGCCTTTTGCGCGCGAAGTCTCGTTATTTAATAGCCAGACCTCGTAAAACAACTATTTATTGCAATTTTACCGATTTGGTATTGGTTGATATTAAACAATTTAAAATTTTGTTTGCTAACCGTTACTCGAATTACGAGCAACAGCTGTTGATCTTTAAAAATGCAGACGATAAAATATGGAATTGAAAATTGGTTACATTGTACAGTTTTAGATATGAGTTTATATTAGGTACCAAAAAATTGTTACATTTGGGTTTGTTAAAAATACTTGGACACACTTATAGATTTTTTTAGCAATACTTATAAATAAATCTTTCTTTTACACATATTTTTGGGGTAATTTATTTATAATTTTTTTTATCTCTTCATTGCCTTCATCATTACACTTTAAAAATGAAACAAAAAATACAAAATTACATTTTATTATGCAAATTACATTATTACCTACTTAAAAACGTAAATAAGCTCAAATATTTCAATATAATTTATGATCTAATGATTTTTTAAGTTTTTTTTAATTGACTTTAAAAAAATCTGTTTAAAAAACGAACTTATTTCAGTTTTAAACCAAGTGAATTAAACTGTAATAACTTTTTCCATTCAAGTCGATCTTTATGAAAGTAAGATTTTGCTCACTTGAAGTCTGTCACTACGTATTTATAAAAATACTATTCTTTGTTTATTACATCTATTTAATATAACAACCAACATAACTTTTAATGATTATTAAAAAAATATATTTATTGAAAAATTAGTAAAATAAATGTTATATGTACGAGTATAGTAGTACCAACTTTTTGTGTAGATATATAATTTGTTGATCATGTGGGTATTATATTTGATAATATCTAGAAACTAAAACTAATTAATTCCGATTTACAAATCTCATCATAATCAGAATAGCTGGTAATGTTAACATAAATAAATACTAATCCATCTATACAATAAATTAAGTGTCAACACTTCTTTATTCACGTAAGAAGTATATTTATATTTTATCTGGTAAATTCCCTTACAATTTTTAAACGTTTTTAATAATGGTTGTCATTAACAAAATTTTATTGCTTTTACTTATTTTATTCACCACTTTGTGATTTGGTTAAGTTAAAAGACGTACATAAATAAAAATTTAAAATTATAATTGGTTTTTGGTTTTATCCCAAATATGGCAGCACAATCAAATTAAAATGAATGATACAAGCCCCCGAACAAAAAAAAAACTATAATACATGTATTATAAACTATGTCTTTTCCTATTTTTGAAATTTATGATTTTTTTTTTGACTTTTGAAATAATAATCTGGAGCAAATAAATATAACTGTTTTTATTTTGTTGCCCTTGTTTATTTGGATAATGTTCCTTTTTTAAATGGTACTAGTCCAGTTTATATGTTATAATTTGTATTTTATTAAGTGACTAAAGTTGAAAGTTTAACTAACTTTAACTAAAGTTTAAGTAACTCCTTATTATTTAGCTAACAAGTTTTTCATTAGCCGTTTTGAAACTCTAAATTTTATTTATCTAGTGAGTAAGACATAATTGCTGGCTAAATGACTGCATTTTTAATATTTTTATCACTGAATATACCTAATAATTTATGTGCCACAGCCATTTAGTTAAGCACACCAAACAAATGACCATATTAGCCATACTCACCGATGATTTGTGTTTTACTTCCCACAGTTGCGATTATATTATCACTTCACTGTTTGACATCCACATCCACATCCAGCCTAATCCACCAATTGTCGAGTGAAGGCTTCCCTTAAAATCTGCCAGTCTCCTCTGTCATTGGTTTTCCTTATCCAGTCATGTCCAACCAGTCTCTTTATATCATCCGAACATCTCGTTTGCGGTCTACCTCTACTCGTTTTGTTTTCCCATGGTCTCCATTCTATCATCCTTCGCGTCCATCTGTTATCTGTCATTCTCCCAATATGTCCCGCCCAGTTCCACTTTAGTGCACATATTGTTTCTATAACATTTTTAACTTTTGTTCTTCTTCTTATTTCTGTGTTGGTAATGCGGTCTTGTAGCTCAATGTTTAAGATTCGTCTTTCCATAGATCGTTGTGTTACTTGTAATCTATTTATAATATGCTTGTTTAGTGCTGAGGTCTCTGTTCCATAAGTGAGAACCGGGAAGGCATACTTGTTGAAAACTCTGGCTTTTATTGTATTAGGCATGTTGTATTTAAAGACATCATGCGTTCTCTCAAATGCTGATAATGCCAAAGATATTCGGCGTGATAAATCTGCAGTCAAATTGTTTTTTGCTACCTCTATCTTTTGATCCAAGTATATACATGATTCTACTGTTTCAACTGGTTGGTTATTTATGGCTATAATATGTTGATTGATAATGTCGATAATATTTTGATTACTTTTTTAGTTCATCCTGGTCACGTGCTATCAATGTGATGTCATCCGCTAATCTAAGGTGACTTAGCCTTTCGCCGTCTATGAGGTTATCCTTGTTCTGCTAGTTTAATTTTTTGAACATGTCCTCCATAACCAATGTGAATAGTTTGGAGGAGATCGAATCCCCTTGTGTCTCACTCCACGTTTTATTTTTATTTTATTTGTTTTTTCCTGTGTTGTCATATATATATTTAGCATATAATACGCTAATTATTATTCATTCTTAAGTAAGCAATAGATTTGACTAATGGCATTTTATTGATGTAGATAAAAAGAGTTAACCGAACACGGTTACTTTTATTTGGCTGCCAGATTTTGAAATTTTTCCAATAAAAGCAACTCCTATCGACACTTTAATCATCACCGTTTTATTGTTTACATGGTAGTGTTGACATTTAATTGTTTAACTATTTAGTGTTTAATTACACTATATTTGTTTTATTTAATTTTAACATCAATAGAAAAACCAGTAGCCACTATAAATTAATGTAAATATATAGCAATGTATAAAAGTGGGAATCATAATAGGTCACTCGGCGCCAGAGTAGTCTAACTGCCAAATTTCATTATTAAATATGAACCGTTTAAAATGTACATCTTTGCCTACATTTTTACTATGGCGGGTCCAAATGCATTAGGGTAAATTTTAAAGGAAGCGCCAAAGTTAAGTCGCTCTCTTTCAGTTTGTAGTTTTAATTCAGTCACACTGGCTCAAGTGCTAGTTGCGCCATTGTGTTTGTATTGCGTTTGTCCTAATGAAAACTTTTCCAACGTTGAACATATCGCCAGAAGTTGCTTACTATTAAATGCAACTCTGGACTTACTGCTTAAACGTCCACAACTTAGCGCACATGTACGTATCGAATAAAGGAGTAGCTTTCTGCGAACCTCAAGAAAATAGTTCCAGTCTGATATACTATGTTAAAAACTTGTGACAACACCAAATCTTATTATGTAATGCGACCAATGTGGAGGCCAAAACTGCAATATTAAAATGACAGTAATATCCACGTAAATGGTAACATCCAAGGAATTTATTCTACAGTTAATTGATCATAAATTTCTAGAGCCTGGTCACTTCTATTTACCGTATAATAGAGACATCGTTGCTGTATAATAGTGAAATTGAGATTGGAATAAAATTAAATCATTTGTACGAAAGTGTAATAAGTTCGAGATTGTAAAAATAAAAACAAAAAATTATATATAACATAAAAAATCTAAAAAGTCTTTTTACGAATCTAAAAAAGGGAGAAGAAATGGTAAAAGTAAAATGGTGGAAAATCCAATTATTATATTTTAACGCTGATGAACCGTTTACTATGTATTATAAGTATTCAAACAATTATCAAGTTTTATTTTGTAATTTTATTGTTACCAATAGGGAATTAGATAGAAGCAAGGTTCTAGAACATTTTTGAAACGATCTTCTATATCATACCAGCAAGCACATGAACAAGGTCAAGAACCTTCAAATACAGTCGACTCTCGATAATTTGAAACTCGTTAGTTTGATCTCTCGATAATTTGAAAAAAAATTCCGGTTCCTTGAAAAATACTCGATAAATTGAAAAAAATCAATGTTAATCGGTCCCTTCGGTAATTTGAAGTTGAAAAAATAGTTTCTTGCTCGCCAACATGCTGCCCTACTCTTTATAATTTTATCATGCACCTGTCGTTTGTTTACATAAATGTACAGACCTGTCGATTGTTTACATAAATGAAAGTAAGTGCGCATTCCAGTTTTCTTTCAAACGTTAACGAGTCATGTTAATGTTTGACAATGACAATGGTAGACTAAAGTCGCTCACTCAAAAAAAGATTACAGACTCCCCTCTGGACTAACAATAATCTCCCACCTATTAATTTTGAGATATCTAAATTCAGCTTATTATCAATGCCAGAACTTGGGACTATTATTAGAAGCTTTGATAATAAAAGTAACTCCAATTATATAAACAACAAAGTACTTAAACGTGTTTTAGAGGCAATCGGTGGAGTATTATTAAACTTGGTTAATACCTCACTCAGAACTGGTAAAGTACTACAAAATCTAAAAAATAGTACAGTGATTCCTGTACCAAAAATTAACAACACTAATGAAGCCATCAACTTTCGTCCAATAAATACTTTATCTCCCCTTGAAAAAATGATTGAGACGGCAGTATATGAACAATCGATTGATTACATTGAAAGTAATAAACTGATTATGATGAACCAATCCGGATTTCGATCTAAACACTCATGTAAAACAGCATTACAAGTTTCCATATCCAAATGGAAATTTGCTGTTGATGATAATAAATATATGGCGGCAGTGTTTCTAGACTTTAAAAGGGCATTTGAGACAATTGATGTTACTATCCTACTAAAAAACTCGAATATTATGGAATTTTTGGTTCCGTACTTGAATGGTTTGAAAGCTACTTCTCTGGTCGAACTCAACAGACTAAAATTAACGGAACATATTTAAACCAAAAAGGTGTCAATAATGGTGTACCTCAAGGTAGTGTCTTGGGCCCGCTTCTATTTGTACTATAAATTAATGACATAACTTCATTAATGGATGTGAAGTCATCAACCTATTTGCAGATGATACTCTGATTGCAGTAAGTAAACCTGAATTACAAACAGCTATCAATAAAATTATTGATATTTTGATCAGAATATCTGAATTCCTCAACATAAATAAGCTCAAGCTCAATGTTAATAAAACGAAAGCAATGATAATTACAACGAAACATAAACATAATTCAATTTACAAAACATCTATAAGTATAAATATCTACAATCAAAAAATTGAAATTATTGAGGAATTCAATTATTTGGGATTCATCGTGGATCAAACACTGAATATGAAAAATCATTACAACTATATTCGCGATAAAATTGCTAAAAAATTATTTTTATTTGGCCGTGTAAACAGTTGCTTACCGTTTCAGACTTTTATTACAGTTTTCAAATCAATCATTCAACCCCATTTTGATTACTGTGCTACTTTACTATCACAACTTGAAGTTTTGGATTGGCTTTCTGTGAAAGACCGTCTGTTCTATCTTACCATGGCATTCATTTTCAAAATACTGTCGGGTAATGCACCCTCATATTTTGATCAATTTATTGTTTTCCATCACCAAATTCATAATTACCCTACTAGGGGGAATACTAATTTATATGTACCACGAATGAACTATACACGATCCATGAACTCCTTATTCCATAAAGGACTATTGGACTATAATAACCTCCTTGAGATAAAACAAAGTAAAGCTATTATGACATTCGAAAAAGGACTTACTTGTTATTTAGAGATACAACACATCCACATTAACATTGATATTATAAAAAATATATATATATATATATATATCTAGTATTTGTAATTAATATTGTTATTTTTTCTATTCTTTGAATGCTTGGATAATTCCGAGCATACATATTTTATTGCTATGAAGTTGGACTGTGACTTAGTCCATCCAATTTTAAAAATGTTTTTGTATATTAGGATGCCTATTTAAAATAAAGATTATGATTACTTCTTTTCGAAATAAGAATTTATAAATAATTGTATTATTATATTTAATTGTTTATACATAATAATATAGAAATAATAAATCACGAATTTTGATTAAACTCTTATTTACTCGAATCCCTTCTCTCACACGTGGTTATTTGAACGGTTGTTATTTTGAACTCTTGGTGATTTTAAATTTATCTATGGTCCCTTGACCTTTCAAATTATCGAGAGTCAACTGTACTTCTTCACTACTTACCACAGATACATCATGTATTTTATAATAATTTGATCACTAATAATAAAGTTCAAGATGAAAAAGTTACAATTGAAGTTGAAGATAAGTGGAAAAATAACTGAATATTCAAAAAAAAATTACGTTTTGTTTGATGACATGGGTAGTGGCCCAACCTTTTTCTGCAAAGGCTTTTTTGTCATGTTTGTTCACAATTACTTCATCTTGTATTTTAAACAAATTTGACCAATATAACCTGTTTACTTACAAAAAAAACTACTGTTTTTTTTTGCATTTTTTAATATTAAGTTCTCTCGAAATCGTAGTTTTGCCGTTCTGGCGCCGAGCGACTCTAATATCTCTAAACTTTGAAATATATTGAGACGACACTTTGCACGTGATGCAATAAGAGACCATAATTTATTAAAGCCAATTTAAAGTATACAAAGTATTTCAAATGGTTGCGGCACACAGTATGTTGACTTAAGTTTTAAAGGATAAACCACCCTGTATCATCATCATCCAGCCCTTCTCAGGTCCACTGCTGGACATAGGCCTCCCCTAGTTCTCTCCATTCGTCTCTGCTCCTGGCTGATTGTAACCAGTTTGTGACAACCCTCTTTATATCGTCCGTCCAGCGCGTTGGTGGTCTGCCTCTGCTGCGCTTGTCCATTCTAGGAGTTTGCGAGTCCATCTAGAATCGCGTAGTCGAGCGGTATGACCACCCTGTATACTAGTAAAAAACACCTAAGTATTAAGAAGAAATTTAAATCAACTTTTATGATCCCCACCTGCAATAAATGTATACATATGTTCTAATGAAACACCAACTTAACAGTACATTAATATTACATAATTTTTAATAAATTGTCATATTAACACATATTCACACATTAAGCAATAGATTTTATTATTATTACAAAGCACATTTTTACTACATTTAGAGAGATGATAATAAAGACAACTACTAGCTAAAAAGCCATCATCATAAAGAGATCAATTAATTGTTTCTGTCATTGAAATCATTATTTAAAAACTATTTTTTTACATTTTTTAATAAATACCTAAAACCCAAGAGTCTAATTACTCCTTTAAAAGAGTTGGAAATAAAAAAGTTTGCAGCAGGAAGGGTATCAAATAAACATATTAAATCAGGAAGATGGAGATTCAAGACAACTAATTTAAGTAATTACTATGGAAAAAAAATTAGGAATAATAATTAACTATAAATGATATGAGGTTATGGTTTAATTTTAAAAGTAAAATCCAGCGTATCATGGGCTCATTCTACATAAACCATTACTCTTATCAGAAAAAGTATTTCAATTTGATGGTCAATACTATTCTAAACGTTTTTATTCAATTTAAATGATAATTTCATGACTACTGGTTGCATAGTTCTCTTTAGAATCTTAAAAATTTATGTTTCATATCTTTTGAGATGTTGTACCGCAGTCTCATAACTCGGTAGGCCAGTTTCGTCTTCTTTAGCGTTTGGTTGAATTTTGTTCACAGGAATTACTACTGCCTCGTAGGCTGGTGGCGGGCCAGGAGTAGGTGGTCGATGGATTTCGTTGCACGAATCTTCAGATACCAGCCACTAAACAAAAATATGCATATTATTTCAACTATATTACGATTTATTTGACTTAAATGTTGTTAAACAACGTTAGTAATTTAAGCATTACGCAAAATAGTAAACGACGAGGAGCTAAACATACAAACGAGTCTGTTATTTGCCGGCCAATGGTTTGAGAGGTTTAAGGCTTAGGTTGTGTGAGTAGCTTAGTAAGACGAGGCTAGAACTTACAACCTAATGGGCAGATAATATATTTCTAACTTTTCGTCAATTAGAAATTTATTTAAATGATGCGATTTAATGCAAATACATTTTTTTAATACGTATTAGACCTTTTAAACAAGTTAAATAGAGAATATATGAAATACGGTAAAAATACGATAAGTAGGCGTAATAAAAATTGTTTTGAAATATTTTTCGGACCAACTAAAACCAGATACATTTTTTATCGTAAGTAACTTAAAGCAAGTTAACCCTGCGTTAGTGCGGCGGGGTGTGATACACCCCAGCCGTGTTGTTCTTTTACATAATTTTTACACCACTGTATTGTGTGTTGCGGGTTTCTGTATAACTTCCTACCTCTTGCCGAACTATAGTATTCATTGCATAGCTCATCTGCAGATTGAGTGTCACAACAGGCCTGTTCGTTTGTCATGCTCACGCTGCTCAAAACTGATTTGAGCAGTATTCGACTCTTCGTTTGTTAGGTTAGGTTAGCAATTGTTCAGAGACCGTTCGTTTGACAGGAGCAAGTTGCATTATACCAAATGAAGCAGTATTTATTTGCTCCACCAATTTAGGTAGAGCAGAAATATCATATCAGTTTGATCTAGAAGAATTTTAAAAATCGGACATTAAAAATAAATAGAAAATTTAGTATAATTAATGGTGAAATGACTGATGCAAATTCTGAGTTAAAAAATTATTTACTTAACGAAATGAAAATTTGATGGACAATTTAGTTATTTTTTGTTGGGATCAAATATCAAATTGTTTTGGTGGGGGTTTTGTGTTCCTTTGAACACAATGTTCTTCGTGGATTTGTATCACGAAAATCATCATCATCAATCTGCACATTTATGTAATTTATTGAGCAGCGTAAGCATGACAAACAAACAGGCCTAACAGTAACATTAAATTATTTTCTGTTGGGGTGTGACACACCCCGACGCACTAATCGCGTAACAAAACAGGTTGAGTTAAATTGTTTGTTATTTTGACTTTATTTTGTGTATATATTTTACCCATTTTAATTACCAACTTTCTAAAACGATGTCGTATGAAAAGAAACAGGCATTGCTGCAAAAGTATATGGACGAAGTCGCGCAGGAGTTGGCAAAAGAAGACGGCAGAGCTCAATTTGTTAAAAAGGAAATAGGATCGGAAAGTGATGATGATAGTAATGTGGACAATGTAGAAGCGAGTGATCATGAAACGAACAGTGCAGATAATTTCGATGCAGATGCAGCGGGAACTTTAGAAGAAGACGAAAACGATGAAGATGCAGCAGACGAATTAGAGAAAAACGCAACCAGTTCCGGTGACGATGAATCAAATTAGTTGATACCTAGAGGTAGATCCACAATCGCAAAAAAATATTTCCTAGGGAAAGATCACAAAACAAAGTGGATGAAAAAAGTTCCAACAGTCAATGTGCGCACGAGGAGGCCCAATATTGTTTTACATTTGCCTGGTCCTAAGGGAGCTGCTGCAAGGGTAAAGTCTGAAATCGAATATTGCTTTTTTTTTACAGAAGACATGTTGAGAATTTTAGTACATTGTAGAAACATACAACATACGAAAACAACAAAGCAAATATAAAGAAGTATCGCAGACACGAGAAACTAATCAAAGCGGTAATTGGTTTGTTATATCTAGTTCTGATTTACAAAAGCACACCGACTGAATCTTGATGATTTGTGGCAAAGAGACGGCACCGGAGTTGAAATTTTCAATGCCACAATGAGTCTCTAACGATTTAGATTTTTTTTAGTCTGTCTTAGATTTGATGATGTTAATACCCGAAATGAAAGAAGAGAACTGGATAAATTTACAGCGATAAAAGATTTATTTGAACTGTTTGTACAAAATTATATTCCTTTAGAATATTCAACAATAGACGAGATGCTACCAGCATTTCAAGGTAGGTGCCCCTTCAGGCAATACCTTCCTAATAAACCCTCGAAATATGGTATAAAAATGGTTTGCAATGGCTGACAGCAAAACATTTTATTTTACGAATATGGAAGTATATTTGGGTAAACAACCAAATGGTCCATATGCACTTAATAACTTGACATCGGAAGTTGTCAAGAGACTTGTAGCTTCGGTTGCAGGGACAGGGCGAAACATTATCATGGAAAATTGGTTCACGAGTTACGGACTTGCTATCGATTTGTGTAATCGTTAATTGACCATTATTGGTACTGTAAGAAAAAATAAAAGGGAACTTTCTCCACAATTTGTCGAAACTAAAAAAAGAGCAGAAGGTTTATTAATATTTGGATTCCAGGAGAAGATAACAGCAGTGTCTTTTGTTCCGAAAAAGAGAAGAACTCTTATCCTATTTAGCACAATGCATTACGATGCGGCCATAGATGGCGAAAGCGGCAAACCTAAATCACAACCGATTATAATTTAAACAAATGCGGTGTCGACACGGTTGATCAGTTGTGTGCAAGCCACGATACTGCCAGAAATAGTAAAAGATGGCCATTGACAATCTTTTTTAGTCTTTTTAATATAGCTGGAGTAAATTCAAGAGTAATTTATACAATGAATAACCAAAAAACTGGCATCCGCCGATTCTTCCTAAAATAAATTGCTTCTGATCTGATTGCTGAGCATTTGGCACAAAGACAGGCTCTTTATATTTACAAAGACACACCAGACAAAAAATAGCTGGCATAAAAAAGTCTCGTGAAGATGTAGACACACCAAAACGTCCAAAATTAGGAAGGCAACTGCGCTGCTCAGAATGTCCTCGACCGCAAAACTAAGTATAGCTATGAGAGTGCAATAAATCGTTATGTTTAGATCATGCAGTTATAATGTACAGTACATGCTGTATTAAAGAAGCAGAAAGCGAATAATACCAAAATAATATATATTTTTTAAAGGATTGATATTTTTTTATGTAATATGTACAATTTAGCGTTAGTTTCAAGAAGAATATTTTTTGTTTATCATTTAAATTTTATTTCAGATTTAATAAATATGATTTGTAAACAACAGTCATTATTTATTTGGTGATATTTTTGTCATTGACTAAATTTAACGAAAAGAAAGTCTGGGGTGTGGTACACCCCACCGCACTAACAGAGAGTTAATGAAAACATATTTTCAGTAGTAATATCCCTAGGACATTGATAATAGACGAGATAATTTTATGACAATCGAAAGCTCGTTCCTTGGTAACAGCCCGAAGCCGAAGACTGAGGGCTGTTACCAGAGCTTTAGAAATTTGTGATAAAATTATGAGGCATTTGTCAATGATCGAGGGATATTCGGCGGAAAATTTTTTGACAAAAAAATTTATAATTCAACGCAATGAAACATTTATTTATTTATTAAAAGTACAGTTAACGAAAGTACAATTATTAAAATTTAACTTAACATTAGATTCGTTGCTGTTCTCTACTATAGAAGATCTATCAGCACACATAATATTTATGATCTTGTTGTGGTGTTCTTGATCGAGATTTAAGTATGGTTTTATAGAATTTTGATTGCTGTGACCAGTAATTTTCAGCAATTGTTGTTTTTCTACACCACTTTTAGCCAATTCGCAGTTGATCTATTCGAGTGATTTGTTATCTTTTTGTCCTTTACATTCAAGCCAATTGCCTCAGCAGCAGATTTAGTCTATCCATTTATTGTATTTATTCCAACAGGTACATTATTGTACCATTTGTCAGTTTTATTTTTCCAGTGTCGATTTGGTTTTAAGAACAGACGTGGTGAGGTTATATTGTCGCCTCTTTTTGATATCAGTTTATGAAAAAGACGTACAGAGCAGCTTTGTCTTTCACTATTGGAAACCAACCATTTACTACATATACAGCTTTTAGAACCACCTTGGCACGTTTTACTGATCACCGGATTATATTCAATGCTATTTGTTGGAGAGTCATCATTATTTTTCTCGATATAAAAAAAATCCACCAGACAAGCAACTGCCTCTCGTCCTCACCACGCTACAGCAGCAATATGGTAAAATTTACGAATAAGACCTTTAGGAGTATTTTCATCCCATAGCAATATTATTTTAACTTCAGACAAATTTAATGAACTGGACTTACGTTTACATGGATCTGCTTGTAGTTTTTTCCTGATTGCATCTCGGGCTGGTTTAAATACTATATTGTTAAACGGGTCAATCATAATATTATAGTCATTATAGTACTTTTCTTGCAAAAGTTTGCACGAAACGTTCCACATTGTCTGTATAATTTTAAAATTGCTTATTACTAAGGTGAGATGTCAAATGTTATACATTATTTGCGACTACTGTAAGGCTCTCTCGTTTTTTTATATATGTTTATATTCTTTCACAACAATATTGAAATCTAAGCTGTTAAAGAGACAATCCAAACTAACTTTGTACAGGTCAATCATTCTCCCGGTAGTTACTTATGGCAGCGAAACCTGGACCCTCAATCAACGGGAAATAAATAAGCTTCTTGTGTTTGAAAGAAAAGTTCTCAGAATGATAATTGGACCCAATAGAGATGAAACAACAGGAGTGTGGAAAAGACGCCACAATGCTGAATTGACGACAATGTATAGCAGTGAAAACATAGTCAGGCACATAAAAGCTAATCGAATAAGATGGGCAGGTCATGTAGTAAGATCAGAAGACAACAGGTTGATAAAAACAATATTCCTTGAGAGACCAGATGGCAGAAGATTAATAGGTAGACCCAGAAAAAGATGGAAGGATGCTGTCGTAGCAAATCTATCTAGGATGGGAGTCCAGCGGTGGCAAGTGAAAGCACAAGATCGCAGGAGATGGAGAGCAATAGTGAATGCGGCTAAGACTCACCTAGAGTTGTAAAGTCAGGAATGAAGAAGAATTTATTTACTGCAATATTTCAACTTCTTGTGGATATTGGCATTTATGGTATATTTTCTTTAGATTTGCCTTTATTTATTTTTTTTACGTTATATTAAATTCATAAAATGTTATTTAAATAAAATATATTGGTAATGTGAATCATTTAGAAATAATAATTTAAAATCAAATGCAGTATTGTAAGGTTTTTAATTTAAATAAATATTGATGTAATTTTTTGATATTTTTATATACCTATATTATAAAACAAAGTTTTATTGCCCACTATTAACTTATATAAATACTAATGAAATTTTTGAAATAGAATACTTAAAAAATTTCAAAATTGTCAACTTCGTTTGCATTGGGTATCAAGAATGAATGTCTGGCAATTTTGATTTTCAGGTTTTTTTCCTATTAGGATTCTATGATTAATAATAAAAGATTTAAAAAAATAATAAAATTATTTTGTTTATTTTGCATTAATAAATGCATACGTGTCGAAAGCATTATCATCCTTAATAAGTAGTAGTGTTTTATTTGGTAATCATGCATTACAACTCCAGACTTAATTGGCGTCTTAACTGAAGTGATTGATTCCATTTTGTACAGAAGACCAATGCAGTAAATTTTTGTAAGTAGTTGTTTATGAATAATTTCATTTAGCGTCACATTTTTGTTTAAAATCTTTGCAGTTAATGGACGCTTGATTTACTAACTGAGCCATAAATTTGCTTAATAAAGAGTTATTGCAAAATAAAATCATTTTACTTAATAACAAGAAACTTAGATTATTGTAACCTGGATTGTAGGTTTAAATTATCTTTGAAAAGCGTGTTATTGCAACAACTCTTTTTCAAGAAACTTGGATTCAAACTTTATTTTGAAAAGTTCGTCAAATGATATGTCCAATGTGTCAATTTCACCCAAATTTGATGTTGCATTTAAAATTTATCGGTTATGATTTTTAAACATTTGACAGAAAATTTCTATTTTGTTAGAATAAAACCAACTTAAAGAACAGTCTACATTCTGTATTCAAATTAAATAAGGAAGGTTGCAATAACTCCTTAATATTTTTATGAAATTATAAATAGGTTATGGTTTTAAAAATGTAGAAAATAGAGTTAGTCGCAGATTGATAGTTATGTAATATTATCCTAGCGATATAAAATTAAAATTGCAAGAAAATATACATTTGTAATTTGTTGCAACAAAATTTTAATGGGTAACATTTAAATTTTAATTTAACTAAATAAATGGTTATCCAGTATTAATTAAAATGGTGTAAATGAATAAATAAATACTGAAAATGAGTCATTCAATTTGAAGATATAATTTAAAAAATGTAAGTTTAAGTCTAAACATGAAATAAAATCCATAAAATGTCAAGAAAAATATCAAACAAAAAAATCAAAAGGCTAATTATTGTATATGGGTTCGAAATATATTGAAATAAAGTAGTAAAAAAAATCCATGTAATATTTAAGTCCATAAATAGATATCCTGTAAATATAACTTTAGTTTGTTCACAATAATTTTGGAAAATTTTAATGAAATTACAATAACCAAGACTAGAAAATAAGAAAAGTGTCTATTTCTAACGAACTGGCTTTTCGTCTTTAAACTCATAAATAAATTGTTTAGATTTAACAAAATTATTAATAAGATGTAATCATCATGTTTCAATTCTTCTTTTTGTTCTTTTTAATTATATCGAAAATATTGTTGGAAATGGTGAAAAAGAAATACTGTAAAAGTTAGAGCTCTAAATATTAATATTAAGAGGTGCCGCATCGTATATTTTAGTTTCCCATTTAAATAACATGGTAACAATGTTCTCTTGGATTCTGGAATTTTGTAACTCACGTTTGAGATAATATTTTGAAATGATCAAAACAGATTCTTATAGATAATTTATTGCTCTACAGAAAAGGTTTTTTAAATTATTTATTTTTTCAAAAATTATTTACCAAAGTGATGATTATAAATGCAAGCAAAACGAAAGTAATGGTTTTTGAAAGAGAAGAAAGCATGACAAACTGTGAAGTTTCGATTGAGGGAGAAAGAGTGGAACTAGTAAATGAATTTGTGTACTTGGGTTCAAAGTTTACGAGAGATGAAAAGTATGACAGTGACATTTATCGAAGGGTGTTGGCAGAAAAATAAATGAATGGAACACTGCATAGCTTTATGAACAGCCAGAAAGTATCAAAAAAGGCACGTCTGGCTGTGCATAGAGGTGTGTGGGTTCCTACACTTATGTATGGTACTAAATGTTGAGTTTGGCAGAAGAAGCATAAAAATAGGATTAATGCTGCGGAGATGAGTAGTCTGAGAAGTATAGCCGGAGTGACTCGGTTGGATAAAGTAAAGAATAGCGAGATAAGAAAACGCTGTGGTGTAAAAGATGAGGTTACAAAGATAAATAAAGGAATGCTTAGATGGTTTGGACACGTAGAAAGGATGGATGAAGGAAGATTGACGAAACAAATTTATAAGGCGAGTGTGAATGGTCGGAAGTCGGTAGAGGTCGAACTCGGCGAACATATCTCGATCAGATCAACATTGTTTTGAAGAAAGGCCAGGTCAAGACTACCAACAACCGAGCATGCATGAGAGCACAGATGAATGTAGAGGAAGCAAAAAATGCAAATGCAAAAAATTTCTTATAACTTATTTCGTAAAAAGTTGCGTTAATTGAACAATACAATGAGTTTTCACTAAAAATGAAGAGCAATTACAATACTTATTGCTAGTTATAAGTGAATACAGAAAAGAAATGCCCAATTGTAATAAAAATCTTTTAGTGTAACGATATAATTTGCTTTAATAATAATAAACAATCAATTTGTAGGTTGAAAATATATATATTCAAGTTTAATGATTAATTTTAAGCAGTAAAATGTTATTTTAAAAAAAAAAAAATTAGTTTTTTGCCGGTAACTTACGATATGTAAAAAATATCAAACACTTTTTAAAAAATAAGTTATAGGAATAAAATTCTTTACAAAAAATTTATTATAAAATTTTCTCATAAAGTTGATGGTTGCTTCGGAAAATAAAAATAAAAAAGTTTTAATTCAATCCAACTTTAACGTTAAATAACTTTAGAAAAAATAACTATATAAAAAAAACTGTAGAGCAATAAATTTTCTATAAGAATCTGTTTTGATCATTTTAAAATATTATCTCTAACGTGAGTTACGAAATTCCAAAATCCAAGAGAACGTTGTTCCCATGTTATTTAAATGGGAAATTGAAATTTACGATGCGGCACCTCTTAATATTAATATCTCTGAAATAAAGTATTTGCGGAAATACGTTTATATAGTCCAGTTAATCTAGACTTCGGTAAACACAAAAGGTCGGATGTTATGTTTCTAAATTTCAATTGGTGTCTTGGCACCCCAATAGTGGGAAGCTAAGCGAATCCAACAAAATTTTTATCAGGACAACTTTTGGGGACCTAAAAACCTCGAAATTTTCGGAATTTTTTCAGTTTTTCACTTACAACTCGTAAAGGAAGCCTCCCACAAAAAATCCCCATTTAATGTCTAGATTGACTGGACTAATATAGCAAACTGTCATTATTTTTTCATGCAGAATCACTCCCTGAAGTTTGTCGTACTTTTTTTATTAACATCCTGTAAATAAAAATGAAAAAATGTTTGTATGTATGTCCATTAAAAACTCCCAAACGACATGACCGATTGCGATGAAATTGGTTTTATACATACCAGTGGTGGTTTTAGTAAAAAAAAACTTTCGTGTCAGCACCCCTACGAAAGGGGTGGAAAGGGAATGGAATATAAAAACTATCAAAAACTGCTGAAGTGTCGAATTCATAGTCTTCGGGGACGATAAATTTGATAGTGACATTCCCAGTTATGTAATGATCCATACAAAAGGGGTGGGAGATGGATGAAATATAAAAACTACTAAAAACGCCGATATAAGTGTCAAATTCATTGTTTTTATGGTGGCTGAGTTGGATGGTAACATTCCCAATTTTGTTAGAACCCTTACGATAGGGGTGAAAAGGGGATGGAATTTTAAAAACTATTTAATACGGCTGATATTATTGCCGAATTTATAGGTTTTGGGGTGGCTGAATTTGATAGTAACATTCCTAATTTTGTTAGCACCACTACAAAAGGGTGGTTAGTGGATTGAAATATAAAAACTATTAAAAGCGGCTGATATTAGTATTAAATTCATAGGTTTTTGGGTGGCTGAATTTGATAGCAACATTCCTAATTTTGTTAGCAAACCTACGGAATGGGTGGGTAGAGGATGAAATATAAAAAATATTCAAAACGCCGATATTAGTGTCAAAGACGGAGTTTTTAAGGTCTCTAAGTTTGATTGTGATATCTCCAATGTAATAATCACCCCTACGAAAGGGGTGAAAATGGGATGGAATATAAAATCTTTTAAAAACGTCGATGTAAGTGTCGAATTTATAGTTTTCGGGGTCGCTGAGTTTGATAGTTATATTACCAAAGCAGGCAAGCTATCGTCTGGGCTGGACAACGTCTGCCGGGTCCGCTAGTATTTGAATATAAATTAATATTCTTAGATATTTCCTATGGGTTTATATTATTTAAAAAATTTTGGTGTCAATAGAAAAAAAAATTTAATCAAGAAAATTACGCTAAGCTGAATAATATTATCAATCACTATTATAATAAAATCCAGTGCAACACTATTGTATTGTAATAGTAAATAAAATAATAAAAAATGTATAGTCGTAGACAATAGTAGATTATTTCCAGTGGGGAAGTGGGACTTTTCATGGCGCGCCAAGTTTACTATTTTTGTTTCAAACGTACAATATAAGGTCATGAACACGAAATATGTAACAAGTTTAAATACAAAAATGGCTCGTTGACTTCTCTTTTTTTATAGTTGTCATTCAGCATTAAAAAATGTCATTTTGCAAGTTTTGATTTAACATCACAAGACGAGACGAGAAAAAAAGAAAAGTAAAACTGCCGCTGGTGAAAAGGTTGAATTTTTCCGCAGTCAGCTTAGTACAATTATGGTCTATTTATTGTTCGTTTGAAAAAAAAATAATTTATTCTACTCGCAAATGATGACTTTAAACATATCCGAAAGACATTAAGCAAAAATACTATTTTTGAATCGGTGTTTACTTCAAGTATTTCGGTAAAAACATGGTAATTATTATCTAAGACCCTTTAATTTATAGCATAATTTTTATTTATTACATAATAGACAAATATTTACCATTACTTTTTTGTTATTAATTAAATATTCGCCAATAATTTTGACAATAACTACTAATTCTCAACAACTTGGTTAAAAATTCTCTCGTCATATCAACAAATTACAATTTAATATTTAATTTTCTTACCGTAGGTGGCCAAGTAGGTTTCTCAAGGTTTTTGATCTCATTATGTATGTGGAATTGGAAAGTTAATTACGGACAGATTTTGTTAAAAATAGAGGCTGTGAACTTTAATGTACGCTTATTTGCGATGCAGTTTTTAGTTAATAATTTTCACTTCTTATTGGTAAGTTTCCCAATTATTATTATTTCATTAATAAGTTTATTTACCTATAGACAAAAGTGTTCGTTTTACAATTTCTCAATTAACAATATAAATTTAAGTGTAAATAAATATACGGTTCTTCGATGATGATAACCAACAATTTATATATTTAAAATCCCAGGATGAAATGATGTAATTTTTTTAATGTATTTTTAGGACAATTTAGATTAGCCCAGTATATATAAGAACCAAAATGTGATTCAGTTTACATTAATTGCGGCAAAAGATTTTTTTTAGGATCGTTTGGTGTAGGTATGCCAAATCTAAGTTTGCGACCTCAAAAGTGGGGGGGACACCTTTTGGAGGCCGAAAAACCTTGAAGTTTTTGGACTTTTTCCAGTTATTCACTTATAACTCGAAAACGGTCCATATTTTGTAAATACCTGTACCATAGTAAATTAAAGAGAACTTTGCCAAAAACTGTGTTTTACCCCTTTTTTAATGTGCTGTAACTTTACAGCATAAAATTTTATCAATAAATAAATTTTATCCTTAAAAGTTGTAAACCATCAATCGGTGAGTTCAAACATACATACATTCATAAATATAGTCACGCCTTTTTCCCGTAGGGATAGGCAGAGACCACTTCCTTCCACTTACGCTACGGTTCTTACACACATCTTTTGCGTCCTCTACTTTTATTAGTGCTTTCATACATGCTCGTCGGTTGTTGGTACTCTTGACCTGGCCTTTCTTCAAAACAATGTTGATCTGATCGAGATATGTTCGCCGAGGTCGACTTCTACCGACTTGTCCATTCACACTCGCCTTATAAATTTGTTTCGTCAATTTTGACGACCGCTCTACTTTGTTCATATATTTCTTTTATGAGATTTACAAGATGAGTAGGTACTCCCGCAACGCACAAGATCTTCCACAGCTTTGACCATTTTACATTGTCAAACGCTTTTTCGTAGTCAACAAAACAAATATACATGGGTGCATAGTATTCCCTGGCCTTCTCCATAAGTATTCGGACGTTTAGTATTTGTTCTCGTGTACCTCGCCCTTTGACAAATCCTGCCTATTGAGGTGCTATTTGATGATCGAGGAAGTGGACCAACCAAAATCGAAGAACATACAGCATTTTTGCTAGCATGTGAGATCAGGGAAACTAAACGATAATTGTACAGTCCATCGTTGATCCCTTTTTATGAATGGGTATTATATAGGATACAGACCATTCGTCTGGCCACACTCCGTTGTTCCAAATTTGCTGGCATAAAAGATGTAGGAATTTAATGTTCCTCTCCTCAAGGGCCTTCCAGACCTTCGCAGGGATCGAATCTATTCCGGTGAACTTTCCTTTCTTAAGTGCTCTGATTGCTGCGATTACTTTACTCAAAAGGATATTTGGTTCATTTTCCGGGTTATTTGTTCAAGAGATTCGTAATCATCATCATAGAGTGATCTGCAGTAGTCTTCCCAGACGTCGAGCACATTATCTACATTAGTTATTAGGGTACCGTTCTTATCTTTAATGGGCCTAGGTTTAAAGTTACGAGTGATTATTTTAATTTTTCCAAACAGGTCTTTGGTTCGATTATTATTATGATGTTCTTCAATGTTTTTACATTTATCTTGGTAATACGAATTCTTGTCTTGCCTGCAACGTCTCTGTATATCCCTCTAGGACTTCATGTTTTTTTCTTCTCTAAGCGTCGTCTAGGCCTTTTTGTTTAAGTTTCCTCCTTCTCTCACAAAGAGCTAGAGTGTCATCTCCTATCCAGGGCTGCCTTCTAACGTCACCAGCGCCTCGATTTTCGTTAGTTATTGTTGTCTTTAATATTGCTATTTTCACGTTTTCCCATTCACTACCATACATTAGTGTATATTTTTTATTTAGAAAAATAACTCATAAAATATTTGTAAATTTTATTAGGTCTATTACTGCACCATGGAGTGTTTACAATATTATGCAAGACTCTTTTGAATGTTTTAAAAATTTAAACAGTAATGCAAAATAATTTTCATTCTTTAGACATGTGTAGAAAGTATTAACGGTTTAAATATCGAAATTCTATTGTATAAATATTCTCTTTATCTGTTCTTCCAAACGGGAGTGGAATAAAGCGTGCACTTTCATGAAAATATCCCCACTGGAGAAACCGTAAACTTGTCACAAATAAAAGACTTTACTTTCTTGAATATTTAAAATATCCCTCCGAGTACCCCATTTCCCCCGTTTTACAGAGTTCCGTTGTCGCCCGCTGAATTTGAAGCTTTTCGAATTGAAATGTTGGATGGCAACTTCCAACTTCCAACTTCCCAAAAGGTTAACTTTATGACATCTGAAATGTAGTTTTAGGCCGAAACTTAAGTTGACATTATTTTGGATTCGTAATTTAAGTTTTATCAGATTGAACTGATAGTCACTTCTCTGTAATTAAAAATTCAGTGGACGGAACTAGCAATTGCAGAATAGTAGATTCTGTCACTAGGTAAGAATGAAAAATTCGATACGAGTGGAATATTCCGAACGCGAGGAACCACGAGTAACGAATTTTCTCATTCTAACCGTGTAACAGACGATATTTTCTCCACGACCAAAGAATTTAAATAAAAAATACTTTAAAGAACTAAGAAGTTTATTGACTACTTAGCACCTAAATTTTATGATTTATTGCCTGTAAGTTTTTAGAAACATAAACAAATGTAGAATATTTAAAAAACAATGTAAGACATATATTGCCACAACACACTTTTGAAAATATCCTCTAATGCTTTCCCTTCAAATACAAAATGAACATTTAAAATTTCTTTTAAATATATCTCTATTTTTCTGCGTATGCAGTCTTTTAGCACTTACAGGTGCTATAACAACTGGGAGCATCCAACGGATTGTATATAATTACACCATACATATAATTACGCTATACGGCCGTTCTTTATACGACATTTCGCTATAACGGTCCTCTTTAATTAAGGCACATCTTCGATTTACGGCCTAAAAAAAAACTTTTTTTCGATGTCGATATATCTACATGTTGCCAATCTTGCGCAAGCGCAATCTCGAAGCGCACTCTTTTCTATCAACCTCCTTGAAAACGTTCCTGACGTCAAAAGGAAGCGCTAAAGTTTCTTGAGAAATTAACTCAGCCTTAGCTGTTATAAATCATTGAAGAAGGAAATAGACAAGAAGGCAAGACAAACGACGTTGGAAATTTTTTTAAGCCAGGCCCATCCTTACCAGCGAAAAATGATGACGACAGTGATCTGCAGGTTACCATTTCTTATTAAAGCCATTTTAAAAAAAATTATGTATGCATACATAAACATATTTTATGGACCAGAACCGGTTTTTGGAGACACCACAGGTGCCGCCAAAACAACTATTTCGGGCTGGGCGGAGAGGAAAATACTCACGTACTGGTCCGAAATACCAGGGTTCACTCACTCGAAGGCGTTTTTTCCTAAACCCTCGAGAAACACAACTAAGCAGATCCTAGAATGGAGCAGAAATGTCCTGCGAATTCTAACGGGACTGCTTACAGGACACTGTCGTCTAAGATACCACCTGAACCAACAAACGGACTGTCGGTTTTGCTGCGTGGAAGACAAAACTGCTGAACATATACTATGTTCATGCTCCGGCCTGGGAAGAATAAGGTTCAACTTATTTGGTTACACCAAACTAGAGCCTACCGATTTTTAAAAAAATCTTACCCTATACAACCATGAACTTCGTGAGAAGGGCTGGATTGTGCGGTGAACTGTAACCTCTAGGGGTGAGCCACAATAGACCTACTAAAGGTCGCAGTGGAGGGGTGACCTACGCCCCACTCATATGATACCTAACCTAACCTACACATATTTTATGTAACAAGTTGTTTCATTTTTGTTTATAAATTATTGTTGGTTTTTGGTGTCTGTTATTATTTTATGAACAAATGTATGAACTTGTTGTGTATGTATTTTTGATTTAAATGAAATAAAAAGATAAAATGCATTTTGAACGATAAACCATGTTACAACAAATTTGGAACCGATCCCATTAAATTTGTATTAGAATAATTGATTCCTTATACGGCTTTTCGTTTTGCGGCCAAATTTCGTAGAACGTATCTAGGTCGTAAAGCGAGGTATGGGTGTAATGACATATTTGGACCTACTTCATTTTTACTGTTGGTACAACCTTTTCTGTTGGAAAAATAATTAAGTAATGTTATTTAACTTAGTAACTTTGGACGTATTGCAAAATAGTTGTTAATAATAGATATAATGTGATAGTAATTGGTGTTAATAAAATGTGTTAAATGTATTAAATAAATGAACCAGTAAATAATTTATCTTTGATTAAAAAAACTAAATACATTTTATTTTATTTTTTTAGGTGAGTTTCCTTCAACCAATATTCCCGTAAGTACCTGAATCATTAAAAAATTTAGAATATGTACGCCAACATAATATTATTAGTGATAGAGAAAGAATGAATGACTGAATGTAAAATTATCATTTTTTATTATTTAAAAAATATTATTTCTTTCAAAAATATTTGATAAGAGTAAATTTGTCACAATGAAAAAAATATGCATTGCACTAATACATATTCATAAGCTTTGGTATTTAATAAATCGAATTATTATTATAAATAAATGCTATTACATCGAATGGATGTGTTCTATTAAAATGAATAGAATTAATGGTTCCGAGCTTAAACACAAATACCTCAAGTACTGCTGTCAACAATTTTTTTATGGACCAATGGGTGCATGGACAGAGTAAAATTAATATACCCATAAAATTTTATATCACTGACAGAAGACAATCGACATACAGCCTAAACTGTGCTGAATACATACATATACGCCTTTTTTCCGTAGGGGTTGCATGCACGTCGGTTGTTGGTACTATTGACCTGGCCTTTCTTCAAAACAATGTTAATCTGACCGAGATATGTTCGCCGAGGTCGACCTCTACCGACTTGTCCATTCACACTCGCCTTATAAATTTGTTTCGTTAATCTTCCTTCATCCATCCTTTCTACGTGTACAAATCATCTAAGCATTCCTTTATCTATATTTGTAACCACATCTTCTTTCACACCACAGCGTTCTCTTATCTTACCATTTTTTACTTTATCCAACCGAGTCACTCCGGCTATACTTCTCCAACTACTCATCTCAGCAGCATTAATCCTTTTTGCATGCTTCTTCTGCCAAACCCAACATTTACTACCATACATAAGTATGCGCAGCCAGAGGTGCCTTTTTGACACTTTCTGGCTGTTCATAAAGCTATGCAGTGCTCCATCCATCAGTTTTCCTGCCAACACCCTTCGCTCAATGTAACTGTCATACTTTCCATCTCTCGTAAACTTTGAACCCAAGTATACAAATTTATTTACTTGTTCCACTCTTTCTCCCTCAATCGAAACTCCACAGTTTGTCATGCTTTCTTCTCTTTCAAAAACCATTACTTTTGTTTTGCTTACATTTATTTTCATTCCTTTGATTTTCAGGGCATCATGCATAACATTAACCATCGCCTGCAACTCCTTTTCAGATGACGCTAATATGACTTGATCATCGGCGTAAAGAAGGCATTTGACGATCAAAACATTCATTTTTAATCCATACGGACTCTCTTTCAAATCTTTTAAACAATCGTCTATGTATAAGTTAAACAGCCATGGCGAAGCCACACATCCCTGTCTCGCACCTTTTTCGATGTTAAACCAGTCCATGCAAGCTCCGTTTATCCTGACACAAGCTAAATATATTGGTGTAAATGACGACCAGTCTCTATTAATTACAATTTTCATAAGAACGAAGCTCTTCCAATAAAAGATGTTCTTTGGGTGTGACAAAAATAAAATGCTAAGTGTAAGTAATCTTTAAAATAGAATATTGATAATATTGTAACGTTTTACTTGAATCACACTCGGGGTTCCAATTTATATGCATATTTATTTATAAATTTTCAATACAATTTAGGTAAACTAGTGAACACAATTAACAGAAAACTTACTAACTAACTTCCACAACGGAGGCCAATTTATATATTAACCTTAAACCTAGGGAAGACGAGAAGTTTTCAAACGTATCCAGACTGTTCTATCGAAAATTCTAGATTGGTCGGGAAGGTACTGGAACATCCTTGTCATTGGCTGTGACGTCACCGTACCGCCAAGCTCGCTTACGTAACATATTCCAGTGGCATATCGCAAAATCGTTACAATATAAAAAAATCGAAATATCTAACTAGTTTAGATCCAACTTAAGAACCAATGCGACATGCAGCATGGCAGCAATTAGATAAATTGAAAGTTTCTTTCCCAGATGACGGCTATAGTCCGTTTGTCTTGCCACATCTTTCCAACAGTATATCCTTCATTGAACTAAGTTTCGTTCAAATAATACATATTTCTATTCTCGCTTTGAAACTGTTTTATCTGTTAAATAATGTCTCCTCCAGCAGATAATTTTACCTTTTTAAATTAAGAGCGATTTCCTATTTTGTGTTGCCCAGTTGAAATTGACTTCCTTTAAAGTTTTCCACAATTTCTTTCTGCTTATCGTTGAAGACATATTTTTGCCTTCTTCCAAGGGTCCTAGAATTTTGTCGAGGGTTGGTATTTCTCTCTTAAAATAAAATGAATGCATGTTCTACTAATTTCAAGTTTTTATTCATCATCGATATGCACAGTTTTTTTTCCAGGGGATGGTATAGGTGGTTGCGGAGCCCCACTTTTTCCTTCACTGAACTTCTTAATTTATAAATTGATGCTTTTGAAACTCCCGTCACTTGCGAACACATTTCCACCACAGTATCAACACTATACATTTTAATTGACACACTAGGTATAAGTGACGACATAACACTTAGCACGAGGCATACAGGCTTTGTATATATTGTTACGATATTTTCTCCCTGGGTTCGGTAATTCTAAACTCTCAGTATAATAACTAACAACTTTGATTCCAGTATATCTTTACAATAAATTTTATTTTTACAAATCCCTTAGATATTTACTTTACAATTACTTTAAACCAACTTCAACTTAAATTTTTAAAACTAGAACTTCTTCGCGACTGCTGTTCTTTTTCTATTTCCAAATCATCGTTCTAGAAGAATCGCCACCATTTAAAACAATTGGACCTTTTTCTAGAAAGTGCTCAAATAATCCTTTTACCATTTCGGAACCATTAGACGCAGTATTCTAGAATTTGCCGGTCTTTTCTTTTGTTCCAATCGCCACGCTGGCATCGGCAGTCCCCCAATTGTGATCGATGCGCTGTCGCGACAGACAACAGGGCCGGCTCGTAAAAATATTCTTAAGGTAGTAATATTTGGTGTATTTACATGGATTCAACGTCAAAGATAAGTGCATGTGCATGACATTCACCCTTCCACATGGGTACTGGACAATAAACATGGTGTGATATTTTTCATAACCAAAGAAGTTTCATTTTCTAACTACGTTATTAAAGGAATCCATTTTTCAACTAGTTAGGAAAAGTCGTTTGTCATTTTATATTCCAAAATTAGAAAAATACATTTTCTACTTTTTAACCAACCCAATTAGGTACGCAGATTTTACAGCCCTCAAAAAATGAATTAATTACTCCGTACCATTTCGAAATAGAGTATAGAGCTTTTGGTAATATGTAGTGGCGCAATGCCTCAAAAATAGAAAAAATTGTCTAAATTTGGTCTAATTTGAGCTTAATATTCTGTTGGAAGTTTAGTAAATGGAAAAGTAGATTTTAGCTTTAAACATACATATTAATTTTTTAGCCTTTTTACAATCACATACCTGGATTCTATGTGAAAGTAACCAAATTAAAATCATAGTTATCCAAAATTTTGTTTTTGAAATGAAATAAATTATTTGCTTTTCTAGTTATATAATTAACAATGAACATTCTACTATGCTGTATATGAATTGAACTTTTATTAGCATTGACTTGATTACAATCCTAACTCCATTCTTGTATGTTTTACATTTCATGCATAATATTCCTTAGGAAATATGAATGTATTCATATCTGAGACTTCTTTTAAATTAATATTGCTTTTTATTAAAACAAGGTAATAATTTTAAAAATATCCTTGCCAATTGGTTTGTAAGCAATTAGCTAACAAGACTAGTAATTTTATTTATTTATAGACAGTTATATTTAAATCCATAATTCTACTACAAGTTTTGTTTACTATGCAAGAATGAAAACAGTTTTTTTTATTTTGTTATTTATAAATAATAAATGGCAAATCATGAGTGGGTAGTAAAAGACAAAGAGGTCTACCTAAAAGAAAGATAACCGTGGGGTATGAACATATTAATGTGAGACAAGCTAGATGTGGGCGAGATGATAATTATTTAAACCTATACAGTGACTCTCAAACTGTGATTTTCATCAAATAAGATGAAATTATCAAGACATCAATATTTTTATTACCATTTTTGTAGCAGAACATAATTTAAAAACATTTAATTTCACAAATATAAAAGTAAGTATAACTAAATATTTCCAAAAAATACCTATATTATTTGAAATATATGTATTCCAATAAGAGAATTACAAAACAATGTAACTGTGAAATTTTAAACCAAATAAAAGCATATTTTAAATAATTTAAAATAGTTTTATTTGTTGACGAATTTAAAATATGCTTCGAGTTTTCCTAAAAAACTATCAACAATATTTGTTGTATGGTTCGCCATAAATGCGTATTTGTTTGGTTATAAGTTTTATTTTTAACAAATAATAATTTTTTTTTATAAAATGCTATGGTAAAAATAAAACACTATTATAAAAATGCCTGATTTAAATAATCCGAAGTAAAATTTCAGTCACAAACAAATTTATTTTAAACAAAATAATAATCTTTCGGATTTTTTATTCTGCTTCTTGTTGGTGTGAGGTTGAGAATATTGAAGAACTCATTTTCTTCGATTAAGCAAGAAATATGTACCAGCAATTTTATCCCAAAAACAAGTTTATAGTTTAATTAAATAAAAAAAACATCCAGAACAAGCTGTAAGTCATCTTTCTTTATGATATAAACTAACTTTTTAATATGGCCAATACTTAACCTAACATCTTATCAAAACTGTAGTTTTATCGGCTAATTAGCCGTTATTAGCAATGGAACAAGAAAATAAGGCAAGTGAATAAAATTCCACGTTTGGAAGGATCCACGCCTGGGAACTTTAAAAATGTAATCAGCACAAATATTAAAACACATTTTTTAGCTATTACTCAAAATAATATTAATAAAAAAACAAGCAATCCAATAAAATAATTTGCATCTATTTTACAAACGAAGCAGTTGTAAGAAAATACATATCCCAAATTCTAACCTTATTAAACACGATCAAACAGCATACTGAATTTTTCTTGCTCTATTAGCACACCTGCACCTACTCCTATCGTACATTTCTCGTCACTTTCAACAACAACCAATTAAATTTCATACAACCCATCACAACAATCAGCAATTAACCAAACCACTTGTACATGAAGAAGAAATGTCTAACCTTTCCTGTGATGCGTTGAAAACCAATGCCGGGGTTTCCCAGGGTTCCATCCTGTTCCCCACCCTATTTCTTTTACACTTTAGCGACCTTTTGAAAACAAACACGAACCCCATTTACAGTTTCGCAGACGACATCACACTTGTCTCAACTTTCATATCCTATCGATCACTTTCGGTGAATGATACAAATAGACTCGGGCAGGAACAGGTTGGCTCCATCAGAAGAGATCTTGAAGCAATCGCCGTGTGGAGAACCAACAATCTTGTTCAGTTAAACGCCCAGAAAACACAAAGGGCCACATTTTCCAAAAAAGTTAATTCCCTAAATCATTCCATCACAATGTTCGAAAATACCCTCGAATCAAGCCCCTCCATCTCGATTTTGGGAGTCACGGTGTCTAATAATATGTCTTGGCATGACCATGTTGCTAACATCGCAAAGTCAGTAAGCCAGAGGCTGGAAAGCTAGAAAGTTTTTACTCCTCATCAACTGCTCAAATCTGACCTCTACTGGAGTATTGCTCGCACATTTGGGGTTCAGCACCAAAGCATTCTCTTCGTCTTTTGGTTCCCCACATAATACAAGTTGGATGCACTACTCAAACGACATGGTTACTGTGTGTTACGTTAACCTTATCACCCAGATCTGAACTTTATAGAGAAAATATAGGCATGAGTGAAGAATTGGATAACAGCTCACAATATCATTTTTAATTTGGCTGATACCAAGGCAATGACAAGACAAAAGTTCGAGAAGGTGTCTGAACAAGAATGGTATAATCTGCCAACATGTCAAAAGTTATGAAGAAGAACTTATAGAACATCTTTTGGACGACGCTCTTGAACACTTAGTATTTACAATGAATATAGAATATGAAGAAAGTGATATTTCATTAGAGGAGGAATTGAGATGTTCCTCTCTTCATGATAAATAGCTCGTAGAATTTTACAATTTAAACAAAATTTGTAGATGTATAATGTAATAAATAGCAAATGCACACAGTCATTTAATCATTAGTATTTTTTAAAGAAACTATGCCACTGGAATATCGATTTCGAGCAACTAAGCCAGAAATAATGAAACAGAGAGCGTGTGACGTCACGATATCGGTGACGTAAATGACTTGTTTTTCTTTAAAGCGAAGTTTAGAGATGTTTTTTGTACATATATTTATTTACATTAATAAATAAAATTCAAATATTTTTACAATAAATTTTGACGCCTAGAGCTTAACTTAAACAGAGCGTTTGAGTAAATTTTTCTGAAGTTTCACTTCTGCTGCGTGTGAACTGCACATACACATTTTTTTTAACTGGGACAGTTGAAGCCTTGGGAATTAATTAAGATGAACCTTTTTGTATATAATTTTGTTTTTCATTTTCTTTTATAAAATTTGCCGATATTGTCGATTCATGATATTTTCTTTAAAAATAGTTTTTTATATTACCATCCTTTTTTTCAAAATATGATTTGTACTTGCGCAAGTTCGTTTGACTGATCTAATGGGTTAAATCTTTAATTTTAATCTGTATGCATAAATGTTTAAACCTGCTTATATTCGCATTTAGCAAAAAGCATTTTTGCATGTAATACTATCCTACGAGATTCTTATCAAAATGGCTAGATTTATTTACTATTTGCGAATGTAAATAATTTATGGGTACTTAATTATTGTTTCTAATAAAAAAACTGCAAGCTTGTATAATACCAATGGTATTAATAGTTTAATGTTGATAAAACGTATATTTTATTTTCGATCATTTAGAAGAACATTAATAAACACGAATTTGATAAATAATCCAACCTAACGTAATAATTTTTTTGTTTAATATACAGGGTGTTTCAAAAGAAGGTGACCTCGTCTCTAGAATAGGTAGAAAACTGAGAAATAATTGGGGTTTGCTAGGTAAAAAATTTTCGTAACGCAATCCGTATTCAAGATAAAGGGCGTTGAAAACAAAAATTTATTACGATTTTGCCCAAACTACTGGAAACATTGTAATGAAATTTTATACGAATATGTTTTAGAAGCTGATACATCCCATGAATTTGTTTTTATATCTGACTCTCATAGAGGGCGCTAGTTACACATAGAAAGGATGGATGAAGGAAGATTGACGAAACAAATTTATAAGGCGAGTGTGAATGGACGAAAGTTGGTAGAGGTCGACCTCGGCAAACTTAGCTCGATCAGATCAACATTGTTTTGAAGAAAGGCCAGGTCAAGAGTACCAACAACCGACGAGCATGTATGAAAGCACTAATAAAAGTAGAGGAAGCAAAAGATGTGTGTAAGAACCGTAGCGGAAGTGAAAGGAAGTGTGTCTGCCTACCCTTACGGGAAAAAGGCGTGACTATATGTATGTATGTATGTAAATTTTTTTCCTCAACGCTCATTATCCTGAATATGGATGGCGTTACGAAATTTTTTACTAAGCAAACCCTAACCTAGAGACGGAGTTCCTTCTTTTGAAATACCCTGTATTTAATTTTTTTTAAATAAAATATAAGCTTAAATTCGTTTGAATATACAGTTTACTCTAGATTTTTAATATAAAACATGTATAACGAATGTTTTAACGAATAGGTTTCATAATTTCTGTACTCCACCGAATATTTTCACTTTTGATAATGAACTTGTTAACAATTTACTTTTGTATGTAAAATATTTCAAATGTTAGTTTAAATTTAATCATTTTTTTATACATTATGTTTTTTAGTATTGTGTATTTTTACTAAACTTGGTCATTTTGTTTGAATATGTTTTTTATACATAGGGGCCTTTCAAAAATAACCATATTGTGCATCAAATTAAAATTGTTCGTAAAAGTTGTCGTTGAATGATTTTGGTGAAGATCTAATATTAATAAACATGCCTTTTTTACATTTAATAGGTAATAAAACAATAATAAATAAACTTATATGCAGAATTTCGTCATATTCGGGTTTGTAATAAATTTCGTTAAGGTTGTAGTCCAAGAAAAACATCTTGAACATGTTACATGAATGAAGAGAAACGCATGTAACTTACTTAATTATTTTTCTTTCATTACAAAAAAATATTGATGTTAATGAAGCATTTCGCTCAAATCAATATCTTTTTTTGCAAATACCGATTTTTTCAAAATATTTTTTTTGCTGTGACTATAAAACTGTGCATAAATATTTACGCTTTTTATATTACATAAAAAGGCTATTTAAATAAATAAAACAACAAGTTAACTTACGTTTTGGGCTGATTCTACAGTGTAAATCTCCATGGACAAACCTGGATCTCTCCAATAACTACTTAAATGCGGTTGTGATTTTCTGTTGGTTTTATTGCAGCAATAGCACATGACAAATAATACTAGAAGAATACCACTAATCATGGCCCTGAAAAAAAGTGATTATAAATTAAATAAATACTTCATTTAGTTAGATTAATTTATATAGTAGATTTACCCACGAAAGGTTTAAGGGTTGGTGGGATGAAACTACTAGGTGCAGACTTGCAAAGGAACTGCTAAGTTACCTTAGCCAAGAAACAGCAAAGTCTAATCTGACGATGTCGAAAGAAAGTCTACGCTTCCTAACTGAGATAGTGGTTGGACACTGCAAAATGCAGAAGCATCTTTATAATATAAAGTAAAACAGTTTTGTTCAGAGGCTGGGAACAAGGTAACAAGACAATTGAACACCTGCTCTGCGATTTTTCTGCAGTCGCGTCGAATTAATAAGGAAATATATAGTGGAAGAAAGATGGCCAAAACCGTGGCTGACCTAAGGGAATCCCTACTAGGCAATATCACCAACCATTTTAGAACTATAGACTGGTTATATGCCAAAGAAGGGATCCTTTCCAGGAAAGATGTAAAGGAGTCTGTCAAAGGGGCCAAAGGCAATTTATAAAACAGCTACGTTACTACTCAAACTGGCGGTGCCTGAAGCCGGATACTATTAAGGTCGATTCTCACTGGACGTGCAAAAAAAAGTATCGGGAACGGCATGGGCTAGGTTTTCAAATGTTACTCACACTGTAACAGACTTGCCGCGAGTTAGCAGTTTATGGTTTTGTGAAAAATGATATTCGTGACTTCGAAGTTAATACAAATGTTAAATACTTATGATTTTAACAATAAACGTAAATCTCGACCAACAGTATTAATGCAGATAGTAAAAATTAACTTAAGTGCTAAAAAAAGGTGTTACTGTGACCAGTTGATTGATGTGAGAAAAACAAAAAACACGTCGAATTTTAAATCAAGGGGGAGATTTAAAAATGTTATTCTGTTGTTTCCAAGTTGCACCCCCATAACATCCCCCCCTTTAAAATATCAAATAGCAACCACTACCATGTGATACATCGAATGAAAACCCAATAAAAATGCCAATTAGCCGTATAAACAACAATTTATTCTATTGATTTATTTTGTTGATAACAACAAATTTTGTAAAATAACATGAAACCATAACAAAAACGACCTACGCCACTGGATAGGTAGATTTATAATTAAGGATCAATAAACTCATTTATAAATATATGTCACCTTTTTTGACATATTGTGTCATTTTGTTTTTTTGTTTTAAAAATATTAATAGTATAATTAGTTAGTCGGGACGTTAAATTAGCCATTATTTGTAGCTCTAGCATTTTGAGTTATTTTAAAATTGTGTATTTTTTGCAAGAACAAATAGAAATAATATTTATTTACGGTCATCAAAACAAGTGCGCTCGAGGAACAGCTTAAGTTTTTAATAAAAGGCATCCTGATAGAAATGAAGGCCACTGGACCACGATAGAGTTAGTACAGAAGTTTGGAGAAACTGGATCCGTTTGTATTAAAAAAAATAATAATCTCAGAGTTTTCGACGAAGCTGCACAAATTAAAGTACTGGGTCATTTTGCTATAGATCCTACCCATTCCATTCCAAAAGTATCAAAACTTACAAATTTATGTTGGTGTTATACACGAAGTGTTAAAATTGCATGTTTTTTTCCTTATGAAATACAAATTCATCGGCTTAGTGAAGACGGCTATTACCGCAGGATTGAATTTTGTGAAACAATGTCCCAAAAAATATAGGTAGATGCAAATTTGGTTAAAAATATTTGTTTCAGTGATTAATCAACGTTTTATATAAATGGCTATGTAAACAAACATAATTGTAGGTACTGGGATGACGAAAATCCTCACATGTTTCGACAGGATAAACTTAGTTTTCAGCGAAGATCAATGTATGGGCTGGTATTCTAGAAAATAAGATAATTTGACCACTTTTTATTGACCAAAACCTAACGGGAGAATTGTACCTACAATTATTAGGAAATGAAATTAATCCACTTATTACTCAGTCACTAGAAAGACAAGTTAATGAACAGAAAAATATGGTGCTAGGTGAACAGAATATATACCTTCAACAGGACGGAGCTATACCATATTACGTACTAGCTGTAAGACAATGGCAAGACGAACGATTTTCAAGACATTGGATTAGCAGAAGGGATTATATACTTAGAATGGCCGGCAAAATCTCCAGATCTAACACCACTTGACTTTTTTCTGTGGGGGCTATATAAAAACATTAGTTAACAAAAATCCTCCCGAAGACATTAACGAACTAAAGAAAAAATAACTAAATATTGTAGACGAATTATTAGCGAAACTTTGCAACGAGTTCGAGATGAATTTAAAAATAGGTTATATAATTGCCTATAAAATAAAGGACCACGCTTTGAACAGTTACTGTAAGTATATTTAAGGAGCTGTTTGTAATTAACTTCATTCTAGTTTCTGTTTTAATTTCGCTATGTTTAATGTTATCAGCCAAATAAAATCGTTGTTTATATGGCTGATTTGCATTTTTCTTGGGTTTTCTTTTGATGTATCACAAGGTAGGGGTTGCTCTTTGACATTTTAAAGAAGGGGTGGGCGATGTTAAAGTGGCCTCACTTGGAAACAGCCGAATAACATTTTTAAACTTTACCCTTGATTTAAAATTCGACGTGTTTTTTGTTTTTTTTTACATTTGCGCAAAATCAAAAGTTATTTGGACTGGCTGGTTTTGAAATGTAAGCACCGTAAATCTATGCTAATGACACTATCCCCATCACAAGATAGTAATGATGATTCAAGACAGACGAGACCAGAAAATCGGATTCTTGTCATTACCAGGCATCATTTCAGTTTTTTCCCTGTCACGTTCATTACTCATGCAGAATTTTTCTGATTAACTTTGCTTACTGTGAACTTGTTAAACTTAAAATTTATTTTTTTGGAGTTAATAATATTGTACAGTTAAGCAATACATGGTATATAAAAATAGAAAATATTTAATACGTGAATTTTGTCAATGCTGACGAAACATTGAAATAAGATAGACCTGCCCTTTAATAGCAATATTTGAAATTTTCAGTTTATTGAACCCATGTTGACGGTGAATGGCGTTCTAATTTTAGCCGACAGAAACTCGTGAGTGAACTAGAAATCAATTAGTTGCCATTAGCATCATTGAATTAAGAATTTCCTTATTGAAAAGGTAATTTTGAAAAAAGGCTTTCAATTGCGTCATTTTGCATTCACTGGATAATTAAAGATATTTAAAAAACTTGTCCAAACTTTTATGTCAATTTGAACAATACACTTAGACTTTTGTCATCTTTAAGATCTTAGTTACTCACCAACATTATTCAAAATCTTTGATTGATTATTGTAATTGTTCTTTTTTTAACAATTCATTTGTGGACAAAAAACTTTAATTGAGGGAAATAAAAAACCTTAAATAAAACAAAAAATAGATGACACACTAAAAAAAATTGGCAGTCATTGGGACTGCGGAAAAAAATAAAAACTTAAATATTAAGTGGTATTTTTGGATTTTCAAATTAATTGCGGTATTAGCAATTAAAATTTTAAACTTTGTAAATTAAAATCATTGAATAAATAACCTTGTCAAAACAGTCAGCTCAAGGCAACTTTTTGACAGACACATGGAAGAAGAAGAAGCTATGACTTCACCGTTTTTTTCTAATATTATTTTAACTACTGTTGAAAAACGCTGTCACCTACATCGAAAACACCCATATGTCGGTGACGTTGACGTCATTCACGCGAAACCATGAGTTTCCCCCCTACCAAAAATTGCTCAACGCGCATAAAGAAGTTTTTACTTCAATAATTTTGCAGGAATGATCTACATTTTAAAACATGTGTTTTATATTATAAAAAAACTCAGCAGTATTACATTTAAAAATTGGTACTGGTAAGTCATTAGGCCTACCGCGCATCAGTTTAATGTAAACAAAATTTAAACCGTTAAAATTTTATGCAACTACGAATATTGTAATAAAATGCAGATGAGAAAAATTACATTATTAAGTCAAAAATGATAAATTATACTTCCTACATTATCTTAAAGAAATCACTATTAGGGTTGCTGCAAGTGAAACCTTGTCGGTTGTATATCACATTCAATAAATATTCATACTTTATTTTTAGTAATATGTATATTATATTATGTAACAGACACGTGCAAAAATGATAAATTGTGCCGCTTGATACAACCCACAAATATTTACCTACTCACTATATTATTTAATGGATGTGAACCAATGAAATATGTCTGTTTTGAAGTATCATTAGCATTTTGTGCTAAAGGCAAACTAATTAAATAATTTTGTACAGGGTATATTTTATTTTGGTTTGTTTTTAAAATTGTCATGTATTTATCAGGAATACAAACACGAAAAATTGGTTTTGAACCCCATTATTATCTGTGGATTACAGTTATTTTTTCCAAGTATAGTTGTTACTTTCTTATTAAATTAAGAAATTAAGGGAGCTATTGATTTTTCAATCACGAATTACTACTTATTTTAAAAAACCATATTTTATATAACTACAAAGGGAACTAGCAATATAATTCTATTTATTTAATATTTTTAAAATAATTTTCACCATAGGCAATACATCTCTCCATCCTCCAAAACCAATCCTTAAACCACAATTGATATGTCTCGCTAGCGAATATGGCGCATCGTTGTCCTAAGCCCTCAAAAGGTCCTCATCACTGGAAAACCGTCTCCCTTTCAGCTTCAGCTTCGAAGGTGGGAAGGCGCTGTTCAGTATACCACTTAGAAGTAACTGTCTTTAGTGTATCCAACACAACACGCTCCACAATTCCACTTGATTTGAAAAATACAGCTATTTTTTCTTTTTTGATCGGGATTTTCTGACTGCTATGGATGTATCCTAGGCTAAAAAGACCCATACTTTGTTTAAAGACTTCGTTGGCCTATCATAAGAGTACAGCCAAGTCTCGTCACCTGTTACGCTGTTATTTCAGCGACTCCTGGCACCATTTCAACACGTCATGTCATCTGGTCTTCAGTCAGACTATGCGACACCCAGAGGGAACAAACTTTCGTCACGTGCAAATGATCGTTCAGAGTAAAACGAATTGCTGGTGCATTAAGGCGTAAGGTTTTTCTGATCTGGTGGTTAGTCACTAACCTGTCTTCATCAAGCATTTTTCCCACAGCAGTAATGTTTTCCTCCGTAATGGACGTTGATGGCCTCCCCGTCTTCTCAGCGTCCTCCAGACTAAAATTTTCGCTTTGAAATGCTCTGTACCACCTGAATATTGTCGTACGATGTGGACAATCATCACCTAGTGCAGGATTCATTTCTTCCAAGCACTGGTCTATGTTTAAACCGCGAGCGAACCACCCGAATATCATTTTGTGACTAAGATGCTATAGCATGCATTTTAAACTATCACTGCTGACAAACAACTGAGCACACCGGCTTGGCGCAGCGGATAGTTTGCAAGTAAAAACACGTCTCAACATGCACCAACACTCAGACTTATGCGCCACGTGGTTGCGTCATATTGCAAAACTTTCCTAGTTTCCTTTGTATTTTATTAAATGTATTTATTCATTTACATGAAATAATATCTTAAATAAAATTTATCTCGCTTTTTCCTACCATCTATTAATTGTTCTCAGGTAAAGAGATTCATTTAAATTACTGCAGTTTTTCATTTTACTTTTAAGTTTTGTTTCATTTGTATATATTTCTTTAAAACTTTTACCAAATACATTTAAAAATGGTTTGCAGCAGTCCTTTTTTAATTTTTCTGTTTGCTTTTTGGAAGACAAGACAAGTCGGTAGAGGTCGACCTCGGAGAACATATCTCGATCAGATCAACATTGTTTTGAAGAAAAGCCAGGTCAAGAGTACCAACAACCGACGAGCATGTATAAGAGCACTGATGAAAGTAGAGGAAGCAAGATGTGTGTAAGAACCGTAGCAAGTGGAAGGAAGTGGTCTCTGCCTACCCATACGGGAAAAAGGCGTGACTTTATGTATGTATGTATGTAAAAGGTTTTTTTAAATGTTAAAGGATATATTTAAGTAAAAAAATCATGTTTCATATCTATATCCAGTGGTGTTCAGTTAGAAGAGTATGTCCCCTTTTTCCCACCATTTTTTACGCCCATGGTATTTAAACCTATTTTTAATTTTTTTGTATAGCTTAACGGTTTTCATGTAAAAAACGAATAACCTTTAGATACCGAAAATCTTGTAGTTTTTAATGATTTTATGATGTCTGCAAGATCGCTTTTTATTAATGACGTTACCAACAATATTTTCTTGGGTTTCATGAATAACTACTTTACTATGGTATATTTTAAGAATAACGTAGAGTAAATTCTCAGAACACTAATTTCCGATACCTCGAAATACATAGGCGTGCATAATTTACAAATGCTAATAGGTTTCTAGCGTTATTTACAAATTTGATATTTCTTTAACTACGTACTTTAAATTTAATATACACGTAAGTTTAATATAGAGTGTTAAAAAATTAAAACAATTAAAATAAAACCAAATAAAACGAAAAATATGTAATATATTACTATTTATTTAAATAAAACCATATAAATAAGGTTTATTGGAGAAAATGTAAAATAAACTTCTGAGCTACAGTTTACAGTGTTATGCTTCGTTATATTCTGTTTCAAATGAATTGTTATCCCCTGCAAGAGATCTGATAATTTATAATTTGTGTTATTTCGAGCAACCTTACCTTTGACTTGAGCCCATATTAATTCAATCGGATTAAGCTCACAATGATAGGGTGGTAGGCGAAGTATTTCATTTTCTTGTTTTTTGGTTATTTCCTTTACGACAAATTTTTTATACTTTCGTTTATGAATGTTGACAATGGCTAATAATTCTGCTTGTGTCATTGTATCGTTAAGGATTAATTTTTTAGAAATTAACCACGTTGCAATTTCATTTTTCTTTCATTGAGAAGTTGGCAAACGTTCAACTAATCTGGAATGGTAACTTGCATTGTCCATCACAATAACTGAATATGGATATAAATTCAATCATTTAATTGAAATATTTTTCAAACACGTCTCCGTTCATATTTTTTTGATAATCACAGGTTTTTTTTTTATTCAAACAAAACTAGACCCTCCTCGAGAAATTCATATACACTACCAATATGGGTAACAATTAGTCGTCGAGTAATACCTGTTGGTTCCTTGAGACCAGTTGCTTTATGTGCTGTTTTTGTATTTCTAAATTCTTCCTACATAATGCCCTTCATTAAGCCACGTTTCGTCTAAATAATAAATGACCTTTTTTTTCTGTCCTTTATTTTTCTTGGGTAGTCTCGTCTCCAACACACAATATCTTCGGAATCGATACTCTCTGACAAATTTTTCGTATTTGAAGTTTAATTCATGTAAAACTTTCCAAAGTTTAGTTCTACTTATTGTGGGCAAATCAGGATAATCGGTAATAACTTTTAAAACTTTATTTAAAGTTGGTATTTGCTTGTTAAAAAAAATGAATGGAACTGCATTTTTTAAAAAATCATCCAGCTTCACTTTTGATAATTTTGGTCCTCCTGGTCTCGGTTTGGGTAAGGTTATACTAGCCGATTTTTCTTCTTTTAAAATTTTATATATAGTTGATTTTCCATATCGCATTACTGTAGACAACATTTTAACTATACTTTTAACAGTATTAGAAGGATTCTGTTGCTTTAAATTATTGTAGACATTCAGTATAACGCAGTTCCCGCCTATAAGAAATCCAGACGGAGACTGGGCAAAAACTAACAATCAGAAAGCAGAGCTGTTTGCTCAATATCTCAAAGTAACCTTCCAACCGAATGAACCTTCAGAACAAATGGATTTGGAAATCCTAGAACAGGAAGAAAATAAAGAAATAAAAATAGTAACATCAAAGGAAGTATGCGCCAAAATAAAAACAATATTAACGTACGCACGGCCCCAGGATACGATTTAATTACAGTGGAAATATTAAAAAATCTACCCCGAAAGGGTATAGTGAAGTTAACCCACTTGATAAACGCAGCCTTCCAGCTAAAACATGTACCACGTATTTGGAAAACTGCAGAAGTCATTATGATTCCCAAACATGGAACACCCCCAAACGAAGTTACATCATATAGGCCGATTTCGCTCTTAACAATAATTTCTAAACTATTCGAAAAATTATTTCTAAAAAGATTAACACCAATACTAGAAGAAAAATCACTCATACCAGATCATCAGTTCGGGCTTAGAGCTAAACACTCAACAATCGACCAAGTTTACAGAATAACGGATTTTATAGAAAGAACACTAGAAGCTATCTTCTTAGATATATCTCAAGCATTCGATAAGGTCTGGTACAAAGGACTGGAATATAAACTAAGGAAATTATTACCTATACAGTTTTCAGATGTACTTAAAAATCATATATTTCAGACAGAACATTCCGAATAAGGCAAGAAAATATGTGATCTACACAGAGATCCAGGAATTCCAACAATAGCTGAGGAAATCAAAAGTTATGCCAGGAAGTACGGGACTAGGCTACACAATAATCACCTCAACATTGAAATGTTGCAGATTTTGGACAACCGGGATCAGCAGACACGATTAAAAAGAGTGAAGCCCTTTGAACTAGTAATGTAAAGTGATTAGTGTATAAGTAGTTATCACAACAAACAAGTAATTGGTAACATAAAAGCTAAGAAACACCAGTGGGTGATGTCTTAGATTTAGGTCATTAGTTTTTAAGTACCTTAAAGCAAAATTGCTGGTTGGTCATACTTGACCAGTTGCAGTTTCAATGCAGTATAACAGTATAACATTCGTTAAGTGATAAATGGTCCATCTTTAATTTTTTCACTGGTATATAATCACAAGTTAATTCCATACTCGATAAAATCACTATCAACTATCGCAAAAACCACAATTACGTCAGATCTCTTCACTCGCCTATAATCGACTGGACAAAACTATTCCGATAATAATGAAGGAACACAACCAAATAATTTATTTCCTGGAAGTACGCCTATGATCTGCTGAATACTCCGTATAGCAGGTAAATACATTTTATGATAATTTACTTTACATTATTCTTGAAATATACTATACTAATGATTAGAAAGTGAAATAGCAAATAGGCGAGATGGACCCAATATGTGGCTTGCGAGGTCACAGGATTTGAATTAAATTGTTTTTCTTTTTCTGTGGTGTTACATGAAGTCCCTTGTGTACAATACCATAGTAGACATGGAGAAGGGACTGATAGCAAGAATCCATGCGGCTACAAAAATTATTACTGGCAATCGCGAGTCTTTCCAAGGAATGCGATTTTCAATAAGAAAACTTTGCTTATGTATTAATGTAAATGGACGAAATGTTGAGCATATTTTGTAATTTATTGGCTGTTTAGTCTTAATTTAATTTTGTAAATTTTATGTTATTTTTATTGTCATTAATTGTTTTGTTTATAAAAACAATGGTTTCGAAAAAATATTTTCTCAATATTTCAAAATCGTAAAATTCTTAATTTAGTTGTGCTGAAAAGCTTTGTGACCGTCAGCTGGCCCGACATGGGTGGGTAGGGCCATGGGAGGGAGCTTCCCAAATACGTAACAAAAAAAAATTTAGCAATGTCCTCTCGGCTAAAAATTTGTGAGATGATAGTTTTTATTATGGCTAGGTTAGGTATCATGTGAGTGGGGCGTAGTCGCCCCTCCACCGTGACCATTAGTAGGTCTATTGTGGCTCACCCCTAGAGGCTACAATTCACCGTACAATCCAGCTCTTCTTACAAAGTTTATGGTTGTATAGGGTGAGATTTTGACATCGGTAGGTTCTAGGTTGGTGTAACCAAATATGTTAAACCTTATTTTTACCAGGCCGGGGCATGAACATAGTATATGTTCAGCAGTTTCGTCTTCCACGCAGCAAAACCGACAGTCCGTTTGTTGGTTCAGGCCTATCTTTCTGAGGTGGTATCTTAGACGACAGTGTCCTGTAAGCAGCACCATTAGAATACGCAGGTCATATCTGCTCCATTATATGATCTGCTTAGTTGTGTTTCTCGAGGGTTTAGGTAGAAACGCCTTCGAGTGAGTTAACCCTGGTATATCGGACCAGTACGTGAGTATTTTCCTCTCCGCCCAGTCCGAAATAATTGTTTTGGCGGCACTTGTGGTGACTCCAAAAACCGGTTCTGGTCCAGTGAACGCAGATTCGGCCTTTTGTTTTGCAAGGGTGTCGGCTTTTTCGTTTCCCTCCACACCCCGGTGCCCAGGTACCCACAGTAGGGTCACCCTGTTGTTCTCACCAAGGTACTCTAGGGATTCGATGCAATTCCATACAAGTTTAAAATTTATCTTGTTGTAGCTCAGTGCTTTTATGATATTATACTTATGTTTTTGTTTGCTAGAGGTCTGTTGGTCAACTCTCTTGCACACAATTCGATAGCGAAGACTTCAGCCTGAAAGATTGTAGCATACCTGCCAAGACTGGTAGATATTTCAATCTTTGGTTTTCTGCTAAAAACACCGGCCCCCACTCCATCTGGGGTTTTTTTGAACGACTTTTCTACGTGTATTTTTGTGGCTAGCAAGTCAGGAACCATCTCGAGAATTTGGTGGTTTTTTGTTTCACTTAGTATCCCGGAGTGATCCCCGAGTTGCTCTCCATTAATTTGCGTTTCCAAAGACAGGAATCTGTAGGAGACTATTTCGGTATGTATTTTTTACGTGAAAACTGTTTAGAAATACAAAAAAAAAAAAAAAGTTTTAAATAGCAGGGCATAGAAAATGGTGGAAAGACTTACTCTTTTAAATGCACACCACTGGATCTAGATATGCAACATGATTTTTTACTTAAATATGTCTTTTTACATTTAAAAACAACCTGCTTAATTTTAAATTATTATATTAATTAGTTTTAAAGTTATCAAATAAAAAAAATTATTTTTTTTTTTCGAAAAGTAATTAGGTTGGACTCCTCATTCCTTACATCTTTTTGTCCAAATTTACGAGAGGTATCTACAGGCAGATGTTGTGTTATTTAAAAACACCCTGTATAATAGCAAAACCTTATCTTACAATTTTAAATATCTTTACCACAAAATTCTTAGAAATATCCAATTGACTTTAAACAATCTTTTGCTTACAAAATACATTTTAGTTAATTTTTGCTAAAACTGTCTTGTGGGTTATAAATAAGTTTTTTTTTAAATAGAAAAACTGAGGATTTATTAAAATAAGAAAAAATTTTAAAAGTTAGTTATACCTTAGCAAACAAATATTGACAGACAAAATCATTATGTAAACACTTCATCGGTAATTTAAAAATATTGCAAATATTACAAATTATTTACAAAATACAAAATTTGACGATTTTCTATTTGTTAAACGAGATAAGGAATAAGTTTTCGCTAAAACTTGAAAAAAAATAAATTAAGTGTCTATCTAGTCTTTCTTGGTTAAAGTGATCCTAACAAAAACGAGCGAGCCTTACAGTAGTCGCATATGATGTGTACCATTTGACATCTCACCTTAGTAATAAGCAATTTTAAAATTATATTCTGGAAAAAATGGGTATTATTAGAAATGATTTTTCAAAACAAGCAATAATTCTTTGTAATAAAAATTGTATTTTATTTAATTGACACTGACAGTGACAGAAATCAACCTCAAAATTTAAAAAACTGAATGATCTGCACTTTATTAAGACTTATTATAAACAGTAAATATTTATTTATATAGTTTACGCATATAACAGCAAACTTTATACACAACACTGTAACTTAAGTGCAAAGCTGATGGCTGACAGTACCGACAAATTGATTGACCCTAACCGCGCGCTCATTCGTCAAATCAAATATAGCGTGCTTCCGCGACTTCCTGTTAATATAACGTTGCACATTATACGATCACTCCTACAAATTGCGAGAAAGCGAGAGGAAAAATGTTACACATAAAAAAATATGGATTTTTAATAAATTACATTGAAATATTTGACTTACCCTCCCAACATAACATTGACCCCATGCACCGGACCGGGAGGTGGTTCTGGTGTGGGGTTCATAGTAGTAAAGTTCAATCTCCCATCTTGTCGAATAGCTGACAAAATAGCAAGTTTTTTCATCGACGTCATACACCTGTAATTGAAGTAGGTACATACAACTGATTATTAAGCTAGTGTTTCAAATGAATTATGCAACTATTACATTTTTATTAAATTACGTTCTTCTAAAATTATTTTGAGAATTCACACGAACATTTTTATTATTTTTATTATCGTTTACTCACTACATTGACTGCTATTGAAGAAAAAATGACGAAATTAAACACAAACTATGTATGTGATGTAGTTTTGAACATCAATGGTTTAAAATAATAAAATAATTGAAATACAGCAACAACATACATACATACATAAAGTCACGCCTTTTTCCCATAGGGGTAGGCAGAAACCACTTCCTTCCACTTCCGCTACGGTTCGTACACACATCTTTTGCTTCCTCTACTTTCATCAGTGCTCTCATACATGCTCTTCGGTTGTTGGTAATCTTGACCTGGCCTTTCTTCAAAACAATGTTGATCTGATCGAGATCGATGTTCTCCGAGGTCGACCTTTACCGATTTGCCCATTCACACTCGCCTTATAAATTTGTTTCGTCAATCTTCCTTCATCCATCCTTTCTACGTGTCCAAACCATCTAAGCATTCCTTTATCTTTATTTGTAACCACATCTTCTTTTACACCACATCGTTCTCTTATCTCACTATTCTTTACTTTATCCAACCACTATACTTCTCAGACTACTCATCTCCGCAGCATTAATCCTATTTTTATGCTTCTTCTGCCAAAGCCAACATTCACTACCATACATAAGTGTAGGAACCAACACACCTCTATGCACCGCCAGACGTGCCTTTTTTGACACTTTCTGGCTATTCATAAAGCTATGCAGTGCCCCATTTATTTGTTTTCCTGCCAACACCCTTCGCTCAATGTCACTGTCATACTTTCCATTTCTAGTAAATTTTGAACCCAAGTACACAAATTCATTAACTTGTTCCACTCTTTCTCCCTCAATCGAAATCCCACAGTTTGTCATGCTTTCTTCTCTTTCAAAAACCAGTACTTTCGTTTTGCTCACATTTATTTTCATCCCTTTGATTTTCAGGGAATCATGCATAACATTAACAAAGCCATTAAAATTTAAAAGCAAGTCAGAAGAGAAACGATAGAAAGACCAAAATTATTACGTGACTACCAACAAGGATTCGCAGAAAAAATAAGTGTCAAAAACAAAGAAAATAGTTTATCTTTTCAATCAAAAAAAAAAACTAAAGAAATAGATACCTACTTTTTATTGTTTCTGTGTAAATGTTAAGTGGGGGCCAATATAATGTTGCAACATAGAAATATCAAATAAAAAATAGATTTTTCTTAAAATACAAAAATGTATTTAAACTACACGGATCTTCCTGTTCCTATGTAAATATACGTATATTATTAAAACTAAGAAAGCTCACCTACTTAATAATAATTTAAATAAAAATACTTTACCAAAACATAGTAAAAGTATTTGACCACATTTTAAAATTTTAATCGTTTGTTTAATTTTTTTTTATTTTCTACTTTGTTATAGGTTTAAAAATAGTTAACACATTGATGGACAGTAGGAACAAGTGAAGTTCGAGAAATGAAATATTTGTTTTTGTAATTTTTAGAATATAAGAAGTATAGTTTTACTCTTTCTGCTTAAATCTAGACACAAGTAATGGGACGATGGCGGCTATAACAGCAAAAATTCAAAAACGTTAATGACAGATTTAATGACTCAAATAAGCAATTTTTTGTGTGCAAAAAAGTATTTCTGGGAGTTTTACACGAAATGTTAGTTCATAATCAAACAAAAAACTTTTCTTTAAAGATGTAGTAAGAACTCCACACTGCTACATCTAGTAGATGAAGATTAACTTTTTATACGAGGGCAGTTTGATAAGTCAGTGACTTTTTGAATTTCCCGCGCAGTTACTCCAAATGCAACAGTGCTGCCGTCAACTATAATCTATCAGTGGACAACATTCTAATTTTGAGCAAGCTACGTCGTGCAGTTGGTGTTTGATAGCCGTTCAAAGCAGACAACCTCGTGAATTTTTACGAAAATGGAAAAAAGTGAATTTCGTGTGCTGATTAAGCATTACTTTTTACGTAAAAAATCCATCACTGAAACTAAGGAAAGTCTTGATAAATACTACGGGGACTCGGCACCATCAATTTCAATGGTTAAGAAGTGGTTTACATAGTTCCGTTGTGGTCGTACCAGCACTAGTGACGCCGAACGTCCAGGTCGCCCAAAAGAAGTGATCACGCCGGAAATCGTCGATAAAATCCATGAAATGATATTGGATGATCGGAGAATGAAAGTGCGTGAGTTGGCTCATGTTGGCACATGTTGTCTCAACTAAACGGGTACATCATATTTTACACGAATATTTGGACATGAAAAAACTCTCTGCGAGATGGGTGCCGCGATTGCTCACACTCGACCATAAGCGCAATCGTGTGACCACTTCAAAAGAGTGTTTAGCGATGTTCAGCCGTAATCCGGACGAATTTTTGCGCCGTTTTGTTACTGTGGATGAAACATGGATCCATCACAACACGCCAGAGACCAAGGAACAATCGAAACAGTGGGTTGCTCGGGGTGAACCTGGACCAAAGAAGGCGAAACAGAGTCTGTCAGCCAACAAGGTCATGGCCACAGTTTTTTGGGATGTACGTGGTGTCATTCACATCGATTACCTCAAGAAAGGTAAAACGATCACCGGCGAATATTATTCAAAGCTTTTGAACAGATTCGACGTTGATTTGAAGCAAAAACGGCCGCATTTGGCTAAGAAGAAGAAAGTGCTGTTCCATCAAGACAATGCACGTGTGCACACTTGTCTAGTCACGATGGCCAAAATCCACGAATTGAGATACGAACTACCACCCCATCCAGCATATTCTCCAGATTTAGCCCCCTGCGACTATTTTCTGTTTCCAAACCTAAAGAAATGGCTGGGCGGTAAGAGATTTGAGTCGAATGAAGAAGTCATTACCGAAACAAACGCGTATTTAGAGAGCTTTGAAAAAACCTATTATTTGGAGGGAATAAAAAAATTAGAAAAACGCTGGACTAAATGTATCGAGCTAAAAGGTGCTTATGTAGAAAAATAAAATGTTTCTTTGCAGAAAAAATTTGTTTTATTCAAAAAGTCACTATTTACACGAAAAGTTCCCGTCACATGTGTCTTTTTGCTAAGTAATTTGTTAGATAATAGTAGACTGTTGTAATAGTTATCTATGAACAAATGATGGCCTTTGTTTAAATACGAAAACAAAATTCGACCTAAAACATTGTTTCCGAAACATGACACTAGGCTTCTACTTATACGCCGGTAAATTCACATTTGTGCTATAGCCTTAGACTGTTTTCCAACTACCGAAAATAATGAGACTCAGTGTCGCACAATGCCGTAGAGTGCCGATGTTTAATTGGAACATCCATTGGTTTTTAAGTCTACCAGCAGAGTGCACTAGGCTCAGTGATGGGAGAAAGAAACATGGATGAATATGGATAACGGAAGAAATTAACATTACCTCTGAGGTCCTACAAAATGTTGTAAGAGAATTCGATATCGATGGAAATCGATATGTTTCAGGTTTTTTAAACAAATACATAACTAAAGTGTAAAGTATAAACATTTTACATTTTTAAAATAATTTTTTTAGTTATGATTGCACCAAATTTGAAAAACTTGGTTTAGCTGAACAGAGAATGAAATTCCCTTCCGAACTAGGTGCCACACGACCCCCCTTCTCATTTAAAATTTTTGAGGGGTTGCTCATAATTCAGAGGAGGTGCAAGAAGGGGGTAATATTTTCATACCGTAAATTGTCAAATTGACAATAAAAATCGACCTGTTTCAGTTTTTATTGAACTAATACATAACAACGCTAAAAATGAATTTATTCCGTACATATGAACCGCAGTGTAACAATTGGTTGATAATTTTTGCAATGCTGACAAAAATATATTTCTGTTTAATAAATTTGTTTAAAGTTTTGGTTATAAAAATGAAACATTTTCTACATTTTATAGGTACGCAGAATAGGAAAAAAAATAAAGTACCCGATGTCTGTACCTTCATCCATACATATTTTTAACACAATTTTAATTCACTTTTTATTCTTTTTATAAGATTTCTTAAAAAGGAATAAAAATTATCTCAACAATAAAAAATATTATTAGCAACAATGTACATAAAATGTTTACCAACGCCAACTTTAAGGAAAAAAACATCTTATATTTTATACTACTGAGTTGGTATTCAACGAGCATCATGCTAAAGCAGTACTTTTCAAAGTGCCCGATTAAGCGAAGCGTTGCTGTAGTTGGAACACCCTATGTTGAGCATTATGCCCACCAACATAACCTTAAACTAGACTGTCAAAGCCCTATAATTGAAATTGATCCAATTATGAAATTGACTGGTAGGCATAGGGCATGCGCATTGTGTCTGTTATCTGTCAGAATTACATTGGCGTACTATAGGTAAAATTAATGGGTCTAGTACAAAAGCAGGTAGAATGCTTAAAAATTCACTTTGCAGGAGTAAAAGAAAAATAGGTACCTAAGTAATGTAATGGTGATTATACTTCAACAAAGAACATTTCAGTCGTTGAAAATGGTGACATTTTAAAAAAATACTCTATCCAAAATTTGTGTTAATTTGCCAATAGTAGGCATCACAGAGTATAGGATGTTTCATCCAATGCACACATGGTGAAACTTTTGCTATTTGAACTAATAAAAGTGGAAACTATAATGGATGTACCTATTTTTTCATTAGAAATAATAAACAAAAGTAAACAGAAAATTTATATTTTTATTGGTTTTGAAACAATATTAGTTTGGACAATTGTTTTTTTATTACAGTACCCTTTTCAGTTTCAGTTTGTTTCCTTGAAAATTTTTGGAACCTTAATTTGGCATGCCTGTATTGGAAATATCACTATCAAACTCAGCGACTTCGAAAACTATGAGCTCGACACTTATATCGTCGTTTTTAAAAGTTTTTATATTCTGTCCCTTTTCCACCCCTTTTGTAGGGGACCTAAAAAATTGGAATATCACTATTAAACTCAACGTTCTCGAAGACTATGAATTCGACACTAATATCAGCCGTTTTTAATAGTTTTATATTTCATCCCCTTCCCAACCCTGTTTATTAATCCGATCACTATCAAACTTCACGGGTTAATCTGCAGATTGTCTGAAAATAGGTCCAGCGGTTCAGAAACGCATAAAGGACAAACAAACATAATTTTATTTTTATATAGAAGATAATGTATACATTAATTCATAAATATGTTTATTGCCTTCAGTTTATTAATTTTAAAAGATACACCTATTCAGTCCATAAATTTTTTGTTGAAAAAAAATGTTATCCCCTTAAACCATTTAAAAGACTAGCTTACCTTTTCATTATCTACAACTAAGACCTTACATCCCACGTTGGATTTGCCCTGTCATAGGATTTTCCACAAAATGCTGACCACATTCTTATAAAAAGTAATGCCATCTATCACAAACATAATAAAAAATCAAAATAGTAGAGTGGCAATAGTTAACAATTTTTTTTTCATAAATAGGTAAGACAAAAAAATTAAATAAAAAAATGAATGTAAAAATGTAAGTGATATCAGACAATTTGTGAATGTGAAGTTTTTAAATTAAAGGACCTGCTATGTAATAGTTAGTGGTCTGATATATACGTTGTTTATGTAACAAATATTAACATTTTGAACTTTGGTTTAAACAAACCTGACAAAAAAATTACTGCTTTAAATCTTAAGTAATTTTTAATTCAAATGATCAGTTTTAGGGTATTTTTATCTGATTGTCAAATGGGTAAATTAAATCGGCGTGTTTTAAATAAAGAAATTTTTAACGCAAATACTGATTTTAAAACTTGCAATTGGAGCCAATAGGGATTATGTATGTGATTTAAATAAGGGTAAAATATATTTTTTAATAAACTTTATTACTTAAGAATTATGCCACCATTAATATTTGCGATTATAACTTTTTTTTTGAGCAAAAAATTCATTTTTAAGTAGTGCAAAAATACTGTGGGAAATTCAAACATTTAAAAAGCGACGTCATTGGGCAGAGCGAATGTGACGTAAACGTATGTATCAACAACATCAATTATCGAGTGAGTCTGAGTAGTTAGGTTAGGTATTTGGTATTTGCCTAGATGTGTTTGTGATTCAGTTTTATTACGATTTTATTGCATATTTAGAAGTAAAATAACATTTGTTATGTCAGAAATAACTCGAAAATTTTTGGAAAATGACTGAAAGCCGTTTTGTGAAAGCAAAATCAGATCAGATTTGCCACAAATGGATGTGTTCATAATGACCATATTTTTAACATTAAATCCCGATTTTACGTCTGTTGAAATCAAGAGAGTAAAAACTACCGGGTAGTATAGGAAAAGCCTAACATTCCTGGACGACTGTGAAGATTGCTAAGTCGAGGCGCAAGCCAAAACTTGCAACACAGAGTCCAGGAATGTGGCTTTTCCTACGAGGTAAAAATAATAATTTTAAATAGGCATCCTAATATACAAAAACATTTTTAAAATTGGATGGACTAAGTCACAGTCCAACTTCATAGCAATAAAATATGTATGCTCGGAATTATCCAAGCATTTAAAGAATAGAAAAAATGACAATATTAATTACAAATACTAGATATATATATATATATATATATATATATATATGTATATATATATATATATATATATATATATATATATATGTATATATATATATATATATATATATATATATATATATAGTATAATATCAATGTTAATGTGGATGTTATATCTTCAAATGACTAGTAAGTCCTTTTTTGAATGTCATAATAGATTCACTTTGTTTTATCTCAAGCGGAAGGTTATTGTAGTCCAATAGTCCTTTATGGAATAAGGAGTTCATGGATCGTGTATAGTTCAAACGTGGTACATATAAATTAGTATTCCCTCTAGTGGGGTAATTATGAATTTGGTGATGGAAAACAATAAATTGATCAAAATATGAGGGTGCATTACCTGACAGTATTTTGAAGATGAATGCCATGGTAAGATAGAACAGACGGTCTTTCACGGAAAGCCAATCCAGAACTTCCAAAATTGTTGTAGTTGGCATATATTTATTACATTTTAAAATTAGGCGCATGTCTCTGTTCTGTAATGTACACAAATAATTTGCATCAAGTTGTGATAGTAAAGTAGCACAGTTATCGAAATGTGGTTGAATGATTGATTTGAAAACTGTAATGGAAGTCTGAAACGGTAAGCAACTGTTTACACGGCCAAAGAAAAATAATTTTTTAGCAATTTTATTGCGAATATAATTGTAAGTAAACATACTATTTTTCCGCAAATCGTTTAAAATTAATTAATTTTGAAAAAATCGCCAATAATTTTATTCATAAATAAATGGTGTTTTAAAATTCGTAATAAAATTGGTTGCGTTACTATGGAAACGTATTGATATTGAATTGTTAAACTTGACGCTTAATTGCTGGTGTTTTCGAAAACAAAACAATGTAAAATAATAAGTGATGATAAATTTTTCATTTCTGGGACTCGTCCAAAGCTGGTTGAGGCAGTGAACACTGCCTCATCAGAATTATTGCCAAAGATATCAAGAGAAAAGTACAAATATGCATATAAACGTTTTATGGACTATCATTTATGTAGAACACTAACAACTGTAAGGAAATATCATTTCCTTATGTAATGACATTAATATAGTGATCATCTAAAAGGTCCAGTTTACATGATTATTACTAAATAATGTTATTCTGATAAGGTGAGACAATAATATTGATCGTGTGTGAGCATAAAATTTTAAAAAATATAATACATTTTATGAACGTATTACGTAACTGTTGTCGCACAGTAAAATGAATATTTAAATTGTCACTTTAAAACTACCGCAGATCAACTGTAAAAAAGTTTTAATAAAATAATCCACATTTTCAATGTTAAATTAATTATTATTATTCGGTAGAGCTAATTAAAAGTTATGTTTCTAACCGTTTATTTGTGTGACATGCATGAGTCTGAAATGTCCAAAACCGCAGACATCATGCAGTTATAGTTGCGGCTGTTGGTTATAAACTAGCAAATTAATTATAACTACGGTTATGATAGGTAGTGAAAATATCCGGAACAAAAACTTAATACAAGTATAGTCGAGACGCTAAATATCACGAATTGCTGTCACTGTATTTTCTACATTGAAATGTTTACTTACTAATTTCAACTTACATATTTTAAAAACCAATACAAAACTAACAAAACTGTTTTTCGCAAATACATTTGTTTGGAAAGATATTTTTGTATTTCAATAAACTACTTTAACTTTAATGAGGTAAACACAGATTTCTTAAAAAATTTCAGTTAAAAATACTTATATGTATACTAGCGGACCCTGCCCGAACGTTGGCTTGCCTGCTTTGGGAATATCACTATCAAACTCAGCGACCCCAAAAACTATTAATTCAACACTAATATCAGCGTTTTTAATAGTTTTTATATTTCATCCCCTTCCCTTCCCCTTTGTACACACATATAGTCACGCCTTTTCCTTTGTATGGGTGCTAAAATTATTGAGAATGTCCCTATCAAACTCTTCGTCTCCAAAGACTATGAATTCGACACTAATATCAACCGTTTTTGATAATTTTTATATTCCATCCCCGTTCCACTTCTTTTGTAGGGGTGCTAACAAAACTGGGAGTAAATCTAAACCATTCTCGAATCCATTTAATCACATACAAAAAATTTCATCAAAATCGGTCCAGCTGTTTAGGAGTAGTTCACTAACTTACACACGGACAGAAAAATTATATATATATATATATATATATATATATATATATATATATATATATATATATATATATATATATATACTCGTATTAAGAGAAAGTAAAAAAGTGAGAAAACTTACCTTTTTTTAATTTTTTTTATTAAACCTACTTTAAAAAATTTTTTTTACTAATTCTATTGACTTTTTCAAAAAAAATTGTTAAACATATTGTGAGTAGAAGCTGTACTATTAACTTAATACGTTTTCTATTATCAGTTCCTTTGAAAAGTCCAGCAAAAGTCAAAACGTATTATTTTGATCCATACTTACTACCCCATACGCATTTTAATTACTGTAACATTTGTGTTAGAAACCGTTCTTTATATTCATCCAATACAGCTCTAAGATTTAAGGAAAAAAATCAAGAGTTCAGATTTATAAGCATGCAACGTATAGATATAAAGTTGACTATTTATTTGGAATTGACCTGACTTAACTTTATCGAAATTTAATCATTTTACAACGAGCTTCCCAGCTTTTAGCCAGATCCGTATTCAAAAGCAATCACATTTTTTAGTTTAAAAAAAAGATAAATATCTAATTATTGTTGTAAATAAATTTTTATTAAAATTTATAATTACAATAGGTAAAACAATAATAAATCATCAGCGCTTCCATACATGCTCGTCGGTTGCTGGTACTCTTGACCTGGCCTTTTTTTAAAACAATGTTGATCTGATCGAGATCGATGTTCGCCGAGATCGACCTCTAACGACTTGCCCATTTACACTCGGGTTATACATGTTTCGTCAATCTTCTTTTATCCATCCTCTCAATGTATCCGAACCTTCTAAGTATTCCTTTATCTATCTTTGTTACTACATCTTCTGTCACACCACAGCGTTCTCTTATCACACTTTTCCTTACTTTATCCATCAAAACCACTCCAGCTATACTGCATTGATCTTACTTTTCGTCTCTCGTAACCTTTGAACCCAAGTATACAAAGTCTTTCATTTGTTCCACGCTTTCTCCTTCAATCAGCACCTAGCAGTTTGCCAAGCTGTCATTTTTCAAAAACCATTACTTTCGTCTTGCTAACATTTACTTTCATCCCTTTGTACGGACTGGCTAAGTTAATGGTGATAGGGTTATTTTATTGCTATGCTTTGGGCGGTCCAAATAAAAGTTGTCAGACATACAAAACATACAAGAGGGTAATGATGATGATGGATGAAAGAAGATTGACGAAACAGATTTATAAGGCGAGTGTAAATGGGCAAGTCGGTAGAGGTCGACATATCTGGATCAGAACGACATTGTTCTAAAGAAAGGTCAGGTCAAGAGTGCCATTAACCAACGAGCATGTTTGAAAGCGGTAATGAAAGTAGAAGAAGCGTAAGACGCGTGCAAGTTGAAACAAGTGGTCTCTGCCTACTCCTACGAAAAAAAGGCGTGACTTTATGTATATATGTATGTAATCTGGAATTAAGACAAATATAAATTGAACTTCCTTTAATAAATCTACTGTTAAAAAAGTTTTTAACATAATTTAAAAATAAAGAATAATCACTATTAAAATTTGTTTTTATTAAATTCAACTTTTCTGGTGTACTTCTAAAATCTTTATTTGGACAGGTCAAATACTGTGGGTATAAAAGATTCTTATACTTTAAATATACATATGTCCATACTTTTAAAAATATAAAATAAGATCTTCAACAGTCTCAATTTAGCAGTTGAACACATTGCATTTAGTATATTACCTTAGCAAAAAGGAGTATGCTAAAGCATCTGTCCAAATATTGGGATTCTTGTTTTGATCTAAAAATTGCATTACTTTTACCAATCCACTAAGAAAAGCTTTCAAGAGACTGGGCTTAAAGTGCAGCTCTTATAACTCGACAAGCGTAAGGAGTCACTTGGAAATGCGCGACCGAAAGAGAGACGTAAGCTGCCCGACAAAATATAGAAAAAGGATCGATGCCGCGATTGTCTCTTGGCGCATCTGGGGTTCAAGTGACTCCTTACGCTTATACATGCTCTCCCTTTTATCTTAATTGCACCAGGACTTTATCCTGCCCTAAGCAATTAATCAACTCTCGAGATTAATGACAGTCTGACAAAAAAATATTCTTGAGAATGAATACTGAAATGTACCTATTCTGAATAACTGTGTTTTATAAGCAACCTTGCATCGTGCAACTTTAGAAAACGAGGATTTTACGATAATAATTTTTTTATATAGGCATATCATTATAAACAAAATAACATCCATCAATGTAGACATTAACAGTTTTATGTAATTAGACATGGTTTTCGTTAAATGAACACGATTAACATATTTAAAATCCTGTTAATTCTTTGAATTGAATTTTAATTTTTATAATTCGTCTGGTTAATCTTACAGTAAATCTAGGTATTTTTTAAACAATACAGTCATAATATCACTGTAACTGTTTACCTGGTCTAACTTTAAACCTTTGAGATACAATTTGCGAAGTTATACGAGCATAAGTACTGACTCTATGCATTATTTTCTGTCACAATGAAATTTATTAGAGGAAAGAATATTTGTTTCTAGTAGTACATAAATATTTTATTGAAAGTAATAAAAATTTAATCAGAATATGTTTCCCGCTTTTATAACCTTGTTAGTAAAGTGCCATCTAGAATGGCTGATAACAGTTTGTTGTAAAGCCTTTTCATAATACTAACTTTTTATAGAGACAATATAACAAAAATAGCTTGTATGGAACTGTACTAAAAGATGTACACGCATTCATGTTCTGATAAATTTCAAATTTCTAAAAAAAAGGTACTAATTAATTTGTAAAATAAGTTCAGTATATTAATAAATTATAAACATTATCCTCCAGAAATAACCCCATTAATAAACTACTTTGATAAAAAGTATAAAATTTAAAGACCATCAAAAGTTTCAAATCAAGAAAGTATGCACAAAAAGTAAATAGCATTGAAAAATAATTTCATGTAGGTAATGATTTTGTTTTAAATAATTAATTGTTTGCATGTATTTTTATTTTTGTGGTTTTGATAGGTTGCATACAGATGCGTTTGTTTAAAACATTTTTACCGTGAATAGTTTTGCAATGAATTCTACAAAAGCAGTGTATTAAAGAATATTACAAAAAATGTATTTATAATTTCACATCTTGTTGTATCAAGAATATGCTAGCAACCTCTATCTAAAAGAGGAATATCTGTAAGATTATTAATACACGTGTATTTCGTGTTTTATTCTGTTATTGATAAAAAATGTTTCGGATAAATAAGAAATTTTTTCCTGATTTGATTCGAGGTTTTAAAGCAATCCTCAAAGTACTCTTTGTGTTTAAAGAAAAATATCAAACATTCATAAGTATATAAAGCAAACACTGTAAGAATGTTGTGTTTCTTAAAAAGTTCTCTTAGTGACTGTTTATACTTTGGGCCAAGCATAACACGCATAATATTCTTTTGTATGACAAAAGTGCCATCTATTTGACCATTATTTCTCCATAAAAATAGACCAAACTTTAAAATTGATTGAAAATTTGAAAAATATATTGTGCGTTTTGTTGCATAACTGAGAATGTCCTTTAGAACACTTAAACAATGAAAAACTGAATTTAAACAAGAATTTACGTAATTTATTTGTTCGTCCCAATTTAAAAAAGAGTCAATTTTAATACACAAGCATTTGGTTGAGTCATTTATAAAAATATTGTCATAATTATAAATAAGAGAATCAGGGAAAGAAATGTTCGATCGCTTACTTTTAAAAATCAAGCAATCTATTTTGTTTACATTTAAGAGAAGTTTGTTTAAGACTAACCACTCTTCAATGCGACCAAGATTGTAGCTAAAATCTTCTTGTAATGAGGAGACGTCACGTGTTTTAATGACTAGCGTACTGTCGTTAGCGAAATTGGTATCTTCCAGGGCACTCGAGAAATCATAAAAGTAGATTAGAAAAAGGAGAGGTCCTAGCATGCTTCCTTGTAGAACTCCAATTATTATTTTTTGAACGTCTGATACAAAAGTATTGTTTTCTTTCTCGATCATAACTGTTTGAGTACGATTTTAAACTCCTGAACCACGCCAGCACATTACCTCTAAAGCCATATTTTTTAATTTATATAAAAGGATTTCCCTATCTACGCAATCTAATGCCATTTTAAGGTCCAGAAGTAATAAATTGATATACCTGTCAGACTTCAGAATAGGAGTAGATCGCCGATCGGTAACTGACTTAGTTGCTCGGGCTCAATAAAAGCTGAGCCCAGCAAAGCAAGCCTTAGTCTGTACGCCGGGCATTGACCAAGATTATGGAGACTGGTTTCCTCCTTTCTACACAATCCACAATTAGGGCTGTTGGCCATCCCCAGTTTGTGCATGTTGTATCTAGGGGTATCTAGGTGTTCTGCTAGTCTACATCCTTCCTACTCAGTTACGTAATGTTTCCGGCTAGGTCCGCTAAAGGCACTTGCCTGACTACACTTGTGTTCGGTTTCTATTTTCCAGTGTATTTAGTCACTTAGCTAACCCCGGATTGCCTATTTGCCTAGAGAAAAAGGAATCCCTAAGGCCGGCTCTGGGCCCACAAACTTAGTCTTAAATTCGGCCTTTGCCAACTATTTAGTTTTCTCGTTGCCTTTGATTCCTAAATGACCAGGAACCCAGACAAGAGTGACTTTGTTGCTTTTCGCCAATTGTCAATTAATAGTCGGAACCACTAACGCTTTAATTGCCGCATGGCTGATAATTTGATATTTTGATGCCCCCTATAGAGAGCACTGTCTGTGGACATTGCATAATTGTTACAGCTTTAGCTTAAGAAACTGTAGCATATTCGCTTAGAGAGATCGATTTCTCGATCCCATTCTGACGCTCGTTTTGGAGCCATCTGTAAACCAGATATCCCAATTAAATAGCATCGACCTTTGGGTTCCGATACATTCTTCTTGTTTCAGGAATCATACCTTAAATGGTCTCTCCCAAAAACAGATAGCCGGTATCCTGTCCTATCCCATGCTAAGCCCTTGTGAGAATTTTGAGTGTTCACAGACACTAATTCCCTATTGTTGTTCACATTTAAAAAAAAGGAACATAAGAAAGATAAATTAATTTTTCGGATAATTTCTATTTTTCTATCTTCGCCTACTTAAATTTAAGAAAAAAAATTAAAACTTAATTTTACTCACCACCTTTTAGGGGTGATATATCTCGGAAGGGGGGCACAGGAAATTTTGCTATAGAAAAGATCCATCATAATTTCATACGAGCAATGGAGAGGTCGATGTTAGGTATATCGCTAAGAGACAGGATCCCAAATATAATATTAAGGGAGATGTCCGGAGTGACGGGAGTGGTTACTCGTATAAAAGCTTTAAAATGGAACTGGGCCGGTCATGTGGCGCGACTTTCGGACAATCGCTGGACAAAGAGGATACTTGAGTGGAGACCGCGTCAAGACGCATACAGAAGTAGAGGCCGCCCACCAACCATATGGACCGACGACATAAAAAGGATAAGGACCAACTGGATAGAGGCAGCACAGGATCGGCAAGGATGGAAAAAGCTACAAGATACCTTCGTCCAGCAGTAGACGCGATTTGTAGATTGTAGATTGAAGGGTGGGTCGTGAAGGCCATGCTGCCTCTCAAGCACTTCGACCTATCAGATCTTTTGTGCATAACCCTTAATCTATTCAAGGCCCGGGATTCCGAGACTTCGAGTAAAGTTTATCAGTTTCCTGGGGGTTAAGTTTCTGATATCGAAGGGCTTTAGGAAGGCCCCTCCCAGAAACTTGAGCCTTTTGCAGAAAAGCGCTGGGCATTCGCAAAGCAAATGTTCTGCAGTTTCAGCGAAGTTCTCGCAGTAGCGGCAACTATCACTTTCTGTTTTGCCCATCTTTTTCAGGTGGTACCTTAGAGGGCATTGTTCTGTAAGGAGTCCCGTCACCAGTTTCAAGTCTTTCTTGTCCAACTCAAAAAGCTGTTTAGCTTTCCTTGGCGAAAGACTTACTAGCCTTTTCGCTTGCCTTTGTCCTGGCACTTTATGCCAGTGAGATTTCATTTCATCTGTTTCCCAGCGTCGAACCTCTTCTTTCAAGTGGGCTTTGAAAAGTCCACAAAAGGGTTCTGGGCCGGAAAATTTTGTATTTGCCCCTTTTTTGGCAAGGCAATCTGCTTCTTCGTTGCCTTTAACTCCCTTGGGACCTGGAACCCACATCAGAGTAACCTGATTGTTTGCTGCCAGTTGTCTCAGGTACTGTTTACAGTCCCAAGTCAGCTTAGACTCACAAGTGTATGACTTCAGAGCTTTTAGTGCTGCTTGGCTATCTGATAAAATATAGATTTCTGCCCTTCGGGTGTTTTTTTCGATGCACTCCTGGGCACATGTCTCTATGGCATGTAATTCTGCTTGAAAGATGGTTGGAGTGTTACCAAGGGGTTTTGAGAGCCTAAAATTCGGCCCTATAACGCCCACTCCAACCCTTTCATCCATCTTGAATCCATCAGTGTACCACACTAAAGCATCCCTTCCTAGTTGAGGTCCGTTCTCTGTGCAAACTTGGTGGTTGTTTATAACCACTTCAAACTGCATTTCGAAGTCGTACCTAACTGGCATAATATCTGTCGGCTTAGACATGGATTCTAGGGAAATATTTTCCAAAATCTTCAAATATCCATTCCGATTTCTTGCTCTAAGATTTTACTGTTTGGTTCAGTCTGAAGGCACTGATTGCTACTTCTTTCATTACACATAAGTGCAATGGTGGGAGGTTCAGCATTTCTACGGCTGCAGTAGGGCACGTGAATGTTGCCTCTGTGATTCCCAGACAAGCTAGCCGCTGCACTTTCTGCAGCTTGACTTGTGCCGAAATTTGTTGCATTTTTGGCCACCATATCAATGAAGCATATGTGACCATTGGCTTAATGATCGTTTGGTATGACCAGTAGATTAGCAAAATGGTTCATTTAACAGAAATGCACAAAATAACCATTCTACAAATGATTGGTTATGGAGATAACACACGGACACAAATGGAAGTTTCTCGCTTATTTCACGAAAAATTTCCAAATTTGCCGCCTATATCCCAAGGAACAATTAGCAAAATATAAAAACAGTTTCGCGAGCTTGGTCCTGTAAGACAGACAGAAAAAGTAATTGCCAATGAACTAAGCGATGATGCGAAATTGGATGTTATGCTTGAGTTTCAAGAAAACCCACATAATTCTGGTCGAAAAGCAGCCTCACTGTTCAACATTAGCCACACATCAATTTTTCGAATATTAAAGAAAAGTAAAATGCATCCCTATAAAATGATACCAATTCATGGAAGACGATTTCGACAGGAGAACGTATTTTTGTGAACAAATGATAGAAATGTTTGGCTTGACTTGTGCCGAAATTTGTTGCATTTTTTGCCACCATATCAATGAAGCAAAGGTAACCATTGGCTTAATGATCGCTTGGTATGACCAGTAGATCATTTTTGGTGGACGCGATTGGTCGATTGATGATGATGAATGACCTCCTGAATTTTTTCGCATGAATTTAGAAACACCCTGTATATTGTGAATTTTTCATTCATACGAAAAAATTTTCCCCTTACCTTAACACTTTGGGACTCGTATTAAGCTAACGCTTTTTTATTTAGATAATTTCAGTACATTTACTCCGTTCGTGGAATGGCCTTTATTAAACCTAATAGTCCTTTTATGTAGTAGTTTCCTTCTCATTTCTATTAGTTACATTCTTTTAGATCAAAATCGTTGCCTGTGTACGCTACGTGATTCACTAATTTATTAAATATTTTGTGTCGTCACTTCTTAATTTATGATTATTGCTTTTACCCATCTCTAATTTGCTTGTGGTTTATATTTTTCAAATAACGAATATTGCTGCTTTGATTTTTTGCACATATTCTCATGGCTGCTTTTCTTTGGATAATTATTTTCCACCACTAATTGATTACCGCAAAAAGCCATCTTTGCATTGGGTTAACGTGTACCAAGTTGGTTGTTTGAAATGCAACAAAAACTCATTAGCGTAGTTAAAAAGTATTTAATAAAGGTTAAATATTTGGTATATAAAGTGGTTTAGGATAATATTTTTCCTTGGCCATAATAGTATTACCAAAGTAATGATCTTGTAAACCACACAAACTATAATACCGTTATATATATATTATATATATATATATATATATATATATATATATATATATATATATATATATATATATATATATATATTAGATTGTCGGGGATTAAGTATAAAAAAACAAACTATTAATTCAAACCAAAAAATTAAAATTTTAATGGTAAAAATAGATAATAGAAATAGATAATAGATTTGCTATTAGCTTGACTCGTTGAATATTAGAATTAGATATATAGAAAACTGCTGATCAAACCTAAAGATTTCTCATGGCTATATATCTATGATGAGACGTTGCCACGATCATTATCTACTTAATAATTCATGTATTTTAATCATTTTTTTTTAAAGATAGCAAACGTATTGCATCTATTTAATAACAATGATACTGCTTATCGTTGCAAAAAAAAAAATAATATATAAATATTTATTAACTTCCCAGTGGAAGTTATAGTAATGGGTCCGATTTTGTAAATCCCGAATTTTGACATATCTCCACATTTCAAGGTTATAAACAATCGAAAATACGGTTGACATAAACAGAATATTGTTAATAACAAATATAATTTGTTATAAACAATTTGAAATCGTTTTTTATAATAATTTTAATAATAATAATTATAACAACAAAACATATGGTATTTTTTTATTCTTTCACTGGGAAGTTAGTCGTGTAAACCTCTCGGGTCGCACGCAGACCACTGATATATTTTTTTTATAATTGGTATTATTCGTCGTTACCATGTTTTTGGTATAGACATAGCTCAACAACTATTTTTATTTCATCAGTATCCCCCTTTCTTTTGGACACGTCCTTTTAAGTGTTTTTCAATTTAGAAGCGAGACATTTTAATTACTTCTTAAAAAAAATTTTTGACATTACTTTTACACCAGTGACGTTAAGATTAAAATGTGTGTGTGTGTTTTTTCAATTTAAAGCTGTTTTTAATTGCATATTTACCATACAATTTTGTAGCTATTATCATCCGCTTTTAAATTTATTATTTTCCTTTTGATGTGACTGGAGCTTTATTAATTTATATTAAATTTAATATTTTTTTAAAATTTAAAATTTTATTGTTAAAAAATCTATATTTAAAATTAATATAGAGTACATTTAGTCGCCACTACTTACCAGAACCGTGGTATTGTCAATTGCTTTTTTAACAACTAATTAAATTTTTTTTCCTGAAAATAGTCGCAAAAAGGGTAGACCTATCGTATGGGCTGCGGACGGCCCACACTGCGACTATTAGAAGGGGGTGGGATTATAAAAAAAGATGAGAGATGGACCCGCTTTTTGAAGAAAAGTTGCAGGTCATAGTTTTATGGAAAAACTGATTTTGGAAGCCTGTTTCATTCCGTAGAAGCCCTGTAAAAAAAGGACTCTTGATGGAGATTGTTCCTTGTAGTGTCAATCTTGAGAGTAAATGGGTTAGACTGATCAGCGTGCCGAGTTCTTCGGCCGAATGTGTCCAGTGGTGGTATAAGAGTTTTTATTTCTCTGGAGCATCTGCCATGAAAATATCTGTAGAGTAATGACTGGTCTGCAACTCTTCTTCTATGTTCTAGTGGGTGAAGGGTATCTGTGAGAGTTGAGCTGTTTATCAACTGCATGGCTCTTTTCTGAATGGAATCTAGAAGACGAAGAGAATAAAGGAAGATTGAGGAAAGAGATTTATAAGTTGTGTGTGATTGGACAAGTCGGTAGAGGTTGACCTCGGCTAACATATCTCGGTCAGTTCGATATTGTTTTAAAGAAAGGCCGGGTCAAGAGCATTGATGAAAGTAGATGAAGCAAAAGATGTGTGTAAAAACAGTAGCGGAAACTGTAGTGGAAGAAAGTGGTCCCTGTCTACCCCTACGGGAAAATGGCGTGACTATATGTATGTATGTTTAACAATTATGGAAAATTAAATTTACGAAAATTAAGTGCAGATAAAACACGGATTTTTTATTTACATAAGACCTGGTTAGATGAAGGGCACATTGTTATAAAAGTCTGGCAAAACAAATCGATTAAAAATCCCTGGAAAGCGTTTTTAGAAGGTTTATCAACGAGTTTAAAGACTCCAACTGGGAAAGGTCCGTCGTAACAACACATATTGGGAGTAATAAAAGTTTTGTACATGGCGGTTTGCTTGAATTTGTATAAAAATCTACTAAAGATTACCACGAAGAAATGAATTTCAATGTTTTTGAAGAGTATTGCTCTCAAATGCTGGATCTAATTTACATTAGTTCGGTATAGTGTTGGATAATGCTAGTTGTCATTTAAGGTTAAAAGAACCATTACCCACAGCTAAATAGAAAAAACAGTAGATAAAAGACTGATTAATTTAGTTAATTAAAAAGGGATTTACTACTAACAATGACATGTTAAAAAAAACTTGTTAGCTAGGCAATAAACAATACATTATTGATGAAATGGCTAAGTAACGTGGGATTACTGATCTTTGATTGCCACCATGTCACTGCGAATTAAATTCCATTGAGATTATTTGTGCACAAATAAAAGGATATGTGGCGCATCATAACATAATGTTACGATAATTTCTCCTTGGGTTCGGTAATTCTAAACTTTCTAATATTTCCTCACAATAAATTTAATTTTTTTACAAATCTCTTAGATATTCACTTTACAATTACTTTAAAATACTTGACTTCAACTTCAACTTAAACTTTTAAAACTTAACTTCTTCGCGACCGCTGTCCTTTTTATATTTCCAAATCATCGTTCTAGAAGAATCGCCACCATTCGAAACTATTGGACCTTTTCTATAAAGTGCCCGAATAATCCTTTTACCATTTCGGAACCATTAGACGCAGTATTCTAGAATTTGCCGGTCTCATCTTTTGTTCCAACCGTCGCGCCAGCAGTCCCCCAATTGTGATCGACGCGCTGTTGTGACAGACAACAGGACCGGCTCTTAACAATAATATTTAAACTTAAAGATGTTCGGCCACTTTTATTGCAATAATTTTTGAAAATAAGAAATGAAAATTGGCAAAAAGCTATAATATACGTTATAAAAGAGTTATAAATATGTGGAAGGTTAACTATATAGTTAGAAGGAAACTATATAACCAGTAATTATCTCTCTTGAAATCGTTATGAATCCAGTGAAGATGATCTCAAAAAAATAATTATACATTTTAATATGTTAAGTAAGTTATTTGATTAGTATTTGATAATTTTCTCTTTTTTGTATGCATGTAAAATACTTCAACATCAAATACTCCAACATCATTTGCACTATTAACTTATTGCATTCTCCGTCCCTGAATATAGATTTAAAAGATTCATCCTCTTTTATGTTTTATGGTTGTATTGTTAATGTACTCAAATAGGAACAGGCGTATGGGGAAACAAGGGGATCAAACTAAAATAAGAAAAAACTATATAAATGGGTATATGTGAGTATTCATTTGTTTTACTTAGCACTACTCTGTTAGAAATAAATGTTCTCGGTAACGTGCTATACACGCCAAATGAACGAAGTATAACTTGCATTTCTGATTTTTTTGTATAATGAGTGTAATGTCTTTGCCTGTTTTATCGACTTCGAGAAAGCTTTTGATAGAGTAAATCACACAGAACTATTGGAAACGCTCAGACAGTCAGTCCTGGATGACAGGGATATCCGCATTATACCTAACCTTTACTGGAAACAAAAGGCTCGTGTTCGAGTGGAGAATGCGCTTTCTGAAGAGTTTGAAGTACACCAAGAAGTACGACAGGGATGTGTGCTCTCTCCTCTGCTCTTTAATGTTTATTCGGAGAGACTGTATAGAGAGGTTTTGGAGAATACAGATGACGGCATTTTACTAAACGGCGTACTTATTAATAATCTAAGGTACGCTGACGACGCAGTTCTAATTGCAGACACAGTTGAGGGTTTCCAGAGGCTAATAGACAGAGTAACAGAAGTTTTCGAAACCTACAACATGCGCCTAAACACAAATAAAACAAAGGTTGTGATAATAAGCAAACAAGATATTGATGGCCAGTTTTACGCAAACGGCTTACAACTGAAAACGGTTCCACCGATAAACTACCTGGGCACATTTCTTAACAAGAAATGGGAACAAATAAAGGAAATTAAGATCCGAATTGAGAAGAGTAGAACAGCTTTTAATCGCATGAGAAGCGTGCTGTGCAATTTAAATATAGGCTTGCACCTCAGAGTCAGAGTTCTTAGATGCTACGTTTTCTCAATACCAACATATGGGGTGAAAGCTTGGACTCTGACCGACGCTGCATTTAAACGTCTGGAAGCATTTAAGATGTGATGCTCCAGATGCATGCTTAGAATATCATGGATTTACCACGTAAAGAACCGTCCTACAGCGTATGAGAAAACAAAAAGAGGTTTTAAACGTAATCAAAGAACACAAACTTTCATACTTCGGACATGTTATGCGAAACCAGAAATATAGCCTACTTCAGTTTATTATGCAGGGCAAGATTAACGGCAAAACAGGTCCTGGAAGACGACGAATATAGTGGCTGCGAAATCTTAGACAATGGACAGGAATGACATCTATGGATCTATTTCGGGCGGCAGCAAATAAAATCAGATGGGCCATAGTAATCGCTACGTCCACTGAGGATAAGGCACAAAAAGAAGAAGAAGAAGAAAGGTAAAAATGTTAAACGTAACTTTAATATAATTATTAAAAAATGTCATTTTTTTAAAAAATACTTACCTTTGCTACATATATATCTGACAAAAATAAACGCATACAGCAAGTAGGTTTAATTATGATTTACATTAGGTACCTCTACCTTAAACGTGTTTAAAAAAAATGGATTTAGCTGTAATTCAAGTTTTATTAATTTTAAACCAAACATGAGAAAGTTAAAACTATTTAACATGTAATTTTATACTAAGATTTATGTTTTAAAAAATAGTTGTGGTTAATTTTGATTTAATAGAATAAAACAGGCAAAAAATTAATTTTTTAAATGTGATATTTCAAACTAGCTAAAATCTCTTAATTTTTTGGGTACTCCAGATTTATTATTGTAATAAAAATGTATAATAACTAATAAATATTTATGCTATTACATATGTAAATATTTTATTTTAAAAATAAAATTGTTTTGGCGGCATTTTCGTTGGTTCATTTGCAAGGAATTGGAATTTTGCACATTTTCTAACAAACAAGAGCTATTTCAGCGGTGGCTCAGGTCGACTGAACAACGCGGTATAAAAAATTCAATGGTCGTTTCTACAAGAATGGTAAATTACAAAAGAACAAAGTGAGGACCAAGTTAAAACTTGTTTGCTCAAGTATTTATTACCTGTTATAGAGAGCCGTACTGGTGCTTCTTTTTGCACGTCAACTGTTCTTCAATATTTCAGGGACCATTCTGGTTGTAATAAGGACTCTTCACTTCGACCTCTGAAACCAGAAAAATACCCGTAAATTTCGATAAAAGACTTACTTTTCCACTAAACAGCTAGACAACACAGACAGTGGCGCATAATAATTTTTTTTTCGGATACTTAAACCACTTTAATATCATTTTTTTAAAAAACAGTATGTCTAACTACAAACTATGTTAGACACAAATAAGGTTAATTTATTTCTTTTAATTTAATAATTTATTAAAGTGATTTTTCAAAAAATACTTCTATTAATAATAAACTACTGGACAAAATCAAGGCAACAATATGAAATTATCCAAAATATCTATGTCCGTTTTAAAAGTTTATCGAGTATTTGAATAGTAAAATATGCAAATTTTGTCTGTTAATGACAGCTATCAAAACAATTTGTTTAGTTTTATAGTTCTCTCATTTCAATTTTTTTTTAGAGATACATCATCCAATTTGTCTACAAATTTTTAGGATTCTGTAAACACTTCTTGTTGACACTTTCAGTCGCTACACAGAGTAACTACGTCGTTGATCAATATATTTTTTTCCACAATACACGTTGTATTACATGTTGTATACAGAGTGGACCAAAAGTCTGGAAACGGACAATTATCTCGTAAATTGTACAAAATTGTACAAAATTTGGAATAAGCCTATTTTGAGTTACGAAGATTCCAGATTTGACATTTGCAATGTTGTCAGATTTTCCGTTTCTCTGATATTATTAGTCACTTTGGTTTTTTAAATACATCACCCTGTATATTCAGTCATTATTGGAATCTTCTCTTGAATACATGTGTCACATATCATTTTATGTAGTCTAAAAGATCTTAAATAAATAAAACAGAAGTAAAGCAATGTCTATTTGCATTAATAATTTTTTAATACAAACAAATTTCAACTACATTAAAACGTAACAATTAAAAGATTACAATATTTTTAACATAATGATTACTTAATTTAGTGTTCAAAATGTGCTCCATTTGTAAGTTGACAGTACCCCAATCGATGGTAGAATGCGTCTACCACATTTCTCTATTATTGTTTAGACCTTGACTAGACCTTTTAGAGTACATAAAATCATAAGTGTTACATATGGCTGCACTCGTATTGAAGAGGAGATTCCATTAATGACTGAATATACAGGGTGATGTATTTAAAAAACCAAAGTGACTAATTATATGAGAGAAACGTCAAATCTGACAAAATTGCAAATGTCAATTGTGGAATCACCGTATCTCAAAATAGGCTTGTCCCAAATTTTGTACAATTCGGACTAGCAATTTACGAGATAAGTGTCCGTTTCCAGACTTTTGGTCCACTATGTATAGTAGCTTTTTCACCTACTGAAAAATTTGGACAACGTCGTTTACTTGCACTACTCACACCTTCCATATTGCTCACAACACAACACACCACTTCGATACTTGAATAAAACTACAATATACAAAATACCGACTTGACTGAATTAATGTCTTAGACTAACTTTTCTCTGTTTCTCTGTTTTTCTGTTTCCCACGTTAAATAGAACTTGTGGTACAAAATGTGTCATTACAGAGACCTGTGAGTGTTGTCCACATGTGTCTTATCTGGACTCATCAAATTTGAATCAAATGAAAATTTTTGTCACGTTTATAAATGATGAGCCACTTAACTTTCCGTGCCATTTAAAAAATTCTTAAAGGGGTTGCCACCCTCTTCAGGGAAATGATCCATGAATCTAGGTTAAAAAATGTCACCTTTAAATTTAAAATCAACCTGTTTCCTTTCTGAAAAAAGACTTATTTGAGGTGTACATTTCTAAATAAACCAACCGGTATATCTATTATATTTTAAGCATGATTTTTTTTGTTGCCTTCTAATGCGTAATATTATAATTAATTAAGCTCGCATCAATTTAAAAAACACAATAATAATTATGGATTTTCAACTTTCTCAGATCCCATAGAAAAAAAAATTGAAATGAACATTAATAGGTTCATATTTTACTATTATGAGGGTGATCTGAAAAGTTTTCGACGTAACAAAAGATGCAATACATTTTCTTTTTTTTATTTTTATTTTGCTACATAGTCTCTTTGTAAGTCTACACACTTTCCCCAGAAATGCTCCCATCTCTTAAACCCGTCCAAATAGTACTCGGCGTCTTTCTCTGCAAAATAATTGTTTACGAAGGTGACGGCCTCCTCATTTGACGAAAATATATGTTCTCTGAGCGCAATTTCTAGATTAGGGATCAAAAAGAATTCGCTTGGGGCTAAATCTAAAGAGTAAGGGGGGTAGTCAAGCAGTTGAAATCGTAATTCGTAGATGTTCGCCATGGCAACCACCGAGGTGTAAGATAGCGCATTGTCTTGGTAAAACAGAATTTTTTTCTGCAAATGTGGCCGTTTTACCGCAATTTCTGCCTTCGGCTTGTTAAGTAATGATGGGTATTATGCTCCTGTAATGGTTTTTGATGTGTAACATTTTTGCTCTAGCTTTCTTGCAATTTGTGGGAGTGAATTCGCGAAATGGGCGGAAGTGTGTAAGTGTAACAGTCGCTGCGCGTTATTCAAATTCAGTCAGATAGCCGCCAACCAATTCGGAAGCGTGCGCTATTCACATTCAGTCAGATAGCCGTCAACCAATTTTCCGAGAGGTCGGTACTGTCAGTCATCAGCTGTGCACTTAAGTAACAGTTTTGTGTATAAAGTTTGCTGTTATATGCGTAAACTATATAAATAAATATTTACTGTTGATAATAAGTCTCAATAAAGTGCAGATCATTGATAAAAAATTTAAGTGGGTAATAATAAATAATTATTCGAATACAATATTTCAGTATTTAGTTTTTTTAAATTTTGAGGTTGATTTCTGTCACTCCTAGTGCCAATTAAATAAAATACCATTTTCATTAAAAAGAATTATTGTTTGTTATCAAAAATCATTTCAAATAATACCTGACCCATTTTTTTCAGAATATAATTTTAAAATTGCTTATTACTAAGATGAGATGTCAAATGTTACACATCATATTCGACTACTGTAAGGCTTGCTCGTTTTTTTATATTTGACATCTATTTTTATTGATTGTATTATATTTGACATTTGTATTCTTTTCTTATGGTTAGGTATATTATTTTTAATATATGTCATTAATAAAGCCAAAATTCAGGTCTTTTATTCTTTAATTTGGTAACATTGAGCTTCTTGAGTCACGGTTTTTTTTTATTACGTAAATTTTTGATTTAATTTAATGAAGTTTAAAATATGAAAAGTGGTCCGGAAGAATTAGTGAATTTCGTGAGTGGTGACTTTGATATGTATTAACAGACTTTTAAACTTATACTCTAACTGACATTTTAAAAAAATCATCGTACCTACAAACGTTTATTCTAATTATTACGTCAGAAGTTGAAGCGGAGCTTTTATGGGTAACTGTTTTGAGTGTATTTTTGTTTCGGGCGTATAATAGGCCAAAACCCTGATTTATTGCATCTAAACTGCGCCAACAGAGCGTTGGAAATATTCATCCAAACACGTTTTTGGTCTAACGTTAGCAAACATGGCACCTAACGCACGGACAGTTTTCTCATGCCTAATTCCTAATTCAATATGTGACAAATACGTTCTTTGGACATATTTATAGCCTCGGCTATCTCTCTCACTTTAATTCGACGGTCGTTAAGCATCATTTGGTAAACTTTAGCGATTTTATCGTGAGTGGTTGCAGCAACAGAACGTTCATCGTCTTCCAAGCTGGTACGGCTACGTTTTAATTCAGCTGCCCAAAATTTCACAGTGGTTAAAAATTGTGCAGAATCCCTTTATACAGCGTCTAATTTATTTAATGACAGCTCGATACTCGATTTTTTCCATTTTCTAAAAAACACTCACATTGACCCACTGAAAGGATTGCCAAAAAGCTGCGCATCCAAAATGGCTGAGTAACTGTCAAAAAATTGGTTGTCTGTAAAGTCGGTTTACATACGATAATATTACGTGATAACGTCATACGAAAACATTGATGAAAAATTGCATACTTTTATGAATTTAATTGAATTATTATCACTGCATTATCATTATTCTGTATAACACAAAGAAGGAATTAACTGAAAATTACAATTTTCTCGATAAATTAACATTTATTTGCACTCGTTAATTTAAATATTTTTTTACTTAAATCATACAGATTAATTACAAGTAATAAGGTGCTATTAAGAGATAGATGCATCACAAGCCGAACGCTTAGGCCGATCATGCGTCTTTATCGCTTGTTCCGCGCTCTCGCTTGTACGCTCGGCTCAGGCGGAACGTGACAATGTGTCATGATTTTTCGTGCGTGCAGCCGGCGTTCATCGATTTATAAGACGTTATGACGTCAAAAATGCGCAATCACGTTCCATAGCTTTTAATGACGAGTGTTGCCATCTACACGTTAAGATCAGAAACTTTTCAGACCAACCTCGCAAATATTGCGACATTTAGATTAATTCACTTTATGTGTATATTATTTAGAATAAATTAAAAAAAATTACGAGTGAAATTTTATTAAACGAATTCTGTAGCAAGTACATTTATTGTACTTTACCTAATACTTAAAAAAAAGCTTTTAACGGTTAAAAGCAATGTTTATAATGACTTGATATTGGTTTTTTTTTAAAAACCCTAATGTTTACCCTAGCTGACTTAAAACGATTAATTAAATAGCTTTTAAATTTATTTGACCATACAAACCTTTTTAATCTTTGAAATTACTTATAAAAAGTCCTTGTGTGAATAATAATCCACTTTGATTAGGTTAGGTTAGGTTTTATGTGAGTGGGGCGTGGTCGCCCCTCCACCGCGACCCTTAGTAGGTCTATTGTGGCTCACCCCTAAAGGCTACAGTTCACCGTACAATCCAGCCCTTCTTACGAAGTTCATGGTTGTATAGGGTGAGATTTTTTTAAAATCGGTAGGTTCTAGGTTAGTGTAACCAAATATGTTGAACCTTATTTTTCCCAGGCCGGGGCATGAACATAGTATATGTTCAGCAGTTTCGTCTTCCACGCAGCAGAACCGACAGTCCGTTTGTTGGTTCAGATCTATCTTTCTGAGGTGGTATCTCAGACGACAGTGTCCCGTAAGCAGTCCTGTTAGAATACGCAGGTCATTTCTGCTCCATTCTAGGATCTGCTTAGTTGTGTTTCTCGAGGGTTGTAACGGTAAAAACGCCTTCGAGTGGGTTAGCCCTGGTAAGTCGGACCAGTACGTGAGTATTTTCCTCTCCGCCCAGTCCGAAATAATTGTTTTGGCGGCACTTGTGGTGACTCCAAAAACCGGTTCTGGTCCAGTGAACGCAGATTCGGCCCCCTGTTTTGCAAGGGTGTCGGCTTTTTCGTTTCCTTCCACCCCCTGGTGCCCAGGTACCCACATTAGGGTCACCCTGTTGTTCGCACCAAGGTACTCTAAGGATTCGATGCAATTCCATACAAGTTTAGAATTTATCTTGTTGGAGCTCAGTGCTTTTAAAGCGGCCTGGCTGTCTGATATTATATTTATGTTTTTGTTTGCTAGAGGTCTGTTGGTCAACTCTCTTGCACACAATTCGATAGCGAATATTTCAGCCTGAAAGATTGTGGCATACCTGCCAAGACTGGTAGATATTTCAATCTTTGGTTTCCTGCTGAAAACACCGGCCCCAACTCCATCTGGGGTTTTTGAGCCGTCTGTGTACATTACGTATTCAGTCTCTGGGAAGAGGATTTGTCCCCTCATCCATTCGTCTCTCTCCGGAAAGAGGACTTTGAACGACTTTCCTACGTGTATTTTTGTGGCTAGCAAGTCAGGAACCATCCCGAGAATTTGGTGGTTTTTTGTTTCACTCAGTATCCCGGAGTGATCTCCGAGTTGCTCTCCATTTATTTGCTTTTCCAAAGACAGGAATCTATAGGAAGCTATCCTGGCCTCCCTCTCTAAGAGAATATCTAGGGGAGGGAGATGTGAGAGGTGTTCCATCGCTGCCGTTGGTGTGCTGGACATAGCTCCAGTTATGGCCAGGCATGCCAGCCGCTGAAGGCCGGCAAGCTTTGCTCTAGCTGTCTGTTGTAACCCTTTGGTCCACCAGACTACTGAACCATACGTGACCATAGATATTATCATTGTTTGATAAATCCAGTAAATCTGTTTGGGGTTCATTCCCCAAGATTTGTCACATACTCTTCTGAGATTCCAGAAAGAAAACCTGGCTTTGTTTATTGTTTTTTCCAAGTGGGCGTTCCAGGTGAGTCTTTTATCCAGAACTACACCCAGGTATTTCACTTCCGTCGCAAATGGAATGCTCTCTCCGTATAGGACAGGCTGCCGAAGCTTATCTAGCTTTTTCCTTCTGTAGCAAGTACATTTATTGTACTTTACCTAATACTTAAAAAAAGCTTTTAACGGTTAAAAGCAATGTTTATAATGACTTGATATTGTTTTTTTTTTAAAAACCCCAATGTTTACCCTAGCTGACTTAAAACGGTTAATTAAATAGCTTTTAAATTTATTTGACCATACAAACCTTTTTAATCTTTGAAATTACTTATAAAAAGTCTTTGTGTGAATAATAATCCACTTTGATTAGCTAAATGTGCTTTAAGTAAACCATTTAATCAATTTTTATTCTTTTTAACGTAATTTGAATTTGGCTTATTGGTTTACAAATAAGTAAAATATTTAAATTAGAACTTGTAAGCGTTTTTTTTTATTTACTTTTTTTTCTACTTTCATCAGGGCTCTGATACAGGCTCGTTGGTTGTTGGTTCTCTTGACCTGGCCTTTTTTCAAAACAATTTTGAACTGATCAAGATTAGTTTTCCTGGGTCGACCTCTATCGACCCATTCACACTATTTTTATGAATCTGTTTCTTTAATCCTCTCTACGTGTCTAAACCATCCAAGCATTCCTTTATCTATGTTTGTAACCACATCTTTTTTTATCTCATTATTGCTCACTTTATCCTTTAGAGTCACTCCAGCCATACTTATTAGACTACTTAACTCCGCAGCATTGATCTTATTTTCATGCTTCTTCTGTCAAACGCAACATTCACTACCTTTCATAAGTATAGGGACCAGCACTTCTTCATGCACAGCCAATCGTGCCTTTTTTTACAACTTTCTAACTGCTCATAAAGTTATTCAGAGCCCCATTTGCTCAATGTCACAGTCATACTTTCCGTCTCTCGTAAACTTTGATCCCAAGTATACAAACGTTTTCACTTTTTTCACTCTTTTTTCAGTCGGTACCTTATGCTTTTTTTAATTTTTAAAAATCATTACTTTCGTCTTGCTTACATTTACATTTATCCTCTTGATTTTTAACCGTCGCATGCAGCTCCTCCTCAGATGATGCTGATGTATTAGCACGGTAGTAATAGCTATACTTAGTATGATTTTTGTCTTTTGCCTACGAAGCTGTCTTAGTGTTTTACCGGAATGTGTTGATAAGGACCACATAGATCTCTAAGCACATGCACCTTTACTTATGCAGCTTATTTGACCTAAATCTTCCCAACTAGAGCGTTTAATTATAGAAAGGGTCTTCAAATTAAGACCACAGTTAAAATATTCTTTTAACTGTGTTAAGACTTGCTTTTAGGTATGTATAAAAAGTTTTTTCCTTTTTTAATAGAAAGTATTTAAGATCTCTGTCAATAAGCTAATTTTTTTATTACATAAAATGTAATTCTTATTTTCTTTACTTAAAAATAAAATAAAAGCTATTCTGCTCAGCAAATTTTTCTACATTTTTTTTAAACTACATTTAGTTAAGGACTTTAGGTTAACATCACCCTGCAACATAGCATCTTATACCTTCCTTTGTTTATTTAAAGTTTTTAATTCACAAGCATTACTTTTATTTTACATTTCAAAGTACCCCTTTCAAAGTAACGTATTTTCTCAGGATGCTTCACGAAATTATTCTGTTCGCTATTTCGGTTGCTTTGACCAATTTTAAAAAATTTTATGAAGCTATTTGTTGACCTCATGTCGATTACCTCTTTAGTAGAAAACGTATCAATTTAGCATCTTGCATATATTTCATATTTTTGATCAGCTCTTACCAAAATTTATACTTTTTTTTGTAATTTTCATATTATATAATATTAATATTATATAAATTTCATCACTTAATTCACTTTTTATAAACCACCAAAATAGTGATAAAAATATAAGTTATTTCAAATTAAAATTATATTTAACTCTACAAATAACAAGATCGGTCACAAATAACTTTGGATAATATTAAATCAAAGAATCTTATGGGGTAAACGATTAAAAAATGACACACAAATTATGACTTTAAGAATATAAGGTCAATTATTTGCCACTTTTAATTATTGAGCTAATTATCAACAGGTAAACGATTCTTACTTATTTGTAAAATATCACCAGCAAATAAACTTTTTAAATATAACACCACAACAAAATTCACAGAAATATTCTTAAAAAATAATTTCTTTAAGAAAAAGGAAAATTATCTATAATTTTCCTCGCGCTACTTTCATATCGAACGCCGCAACGAAACTAAATTTTCCCAAAATAATCAATAAAATGTCCAGGTTAAGGATAGTAAAAGTGTTGTTATAACATCAGAGTTGCTATTGGCTATACAACTCTTTCACTAAGGGTTTGGAGTAAAGTGTGAAATCCTTTATTAAAAGCTATTCTTATCGGTAAAGTAAATTTTGTTTTAGTGATCTGTGTTTTTGTTGTGAGATAAAATTACTTTTTTAAGATGTTTTTTCAAGGTAAATATTAAAATAACTCTTTTTTTAATTAGATCCGATGTGTATTTGCTCCTTCTTTGGCAAGGCAATCTGCTTCTTCGTTGCCTTTAACTTCCTTGTGACCTAAAACCCTCATCATAGTAACCTGATTGTTCGCTGCCAGTTGTCTCAGGGACTGTTTACAGTCTTAAGTCAGGTTAGACGCACAAGTGTATGACTTCAGAGATTTTAGTGCTGCTTGGCTATCTGATAAAATATAGATTTCTGCCATTCGGGTGTTTCTTTCAATGCACTCCTGGGCACATATCTCTATGGCATATAATTCTGCTTCAAATATGGTTGTGGTATTACCAAGTGGTTTTAAGAGCCTAAAATTCGGCCCTATAATGCCCACTCCAACCCTTTCATCCATTTTGGATCCATCGGTGTACCACACTACAGCATCACTTCCTAGTTAAAGTCCGTTCTCTGTGGAAACTTGGTGGTTGTTTATAACCACTTCAAACTGAATTTCATTTTTTAGCAAGATACTATTACAACTTGTAAATTAGATTTCAGAAACTGCAGAGTTTATGTTGACTAATCATAAAATTCAAAGTTTAAAAAATCCAACATTATCCACTTAAAATGCAAATACAAAAGTTAATTTAATTCGTCAAATTTTCCAATGACTCGCCAGTGTTAGTAAAACAAATGCTAGAAATTTCCAAAGCAGTAGATCAGCTATTAAATATCGCTTGCTTTTTATATTGAGCTGTGAAAAGGACAGACTTTCCACTGCGACCTTTGGAGATCTATTGTGTGTGCCCGCATGTTATATTAGAGTTCCCTGTCTAGACCTGTCATAAGGTTCATCATAAGGTTCCTAGGCCAGACCTTAGATCTTCCATATATTGGGTATATTGTGGTTTTTTCTCCCCTACCATAGAAAACCTTGTTAGACCTTCGCAGTAACACAGAATGTGTGCTGAGGTCAGAAGACCAACCATGATCCTGGTTGATCGCCTATTCTGGCTTAGTGGGTACTCCGTGAATTTAGGCGATGATTTTTTAATGAACTCTGGCCTGTCTCATTCCTGGTGCCTTGTTCCACCATTCTCGAGACTGCTATAGCGACACTAAGTACATAGTGTACCTCTTCGATTCAGAGATAATAAATTTTTTTGTTATGGATACAACAATGGATTATATTTTTTTGCTACAAATTTGTTTGAAACATTGTAAATGAATAATTAAAGAACTCTTCCAAAAAATTTCAAATGACAGGAATTTGATCTAAGCTCGTATCGCATCACTCTTAAAAGGTGTTCAATCATCGAAAACAAGTGTAAAATAAAATCGACGATTCTGTAGAACTGAATACATACACAACAGTCATTTATATGGGGAAAAATTCGTCCGATATTTTCAAAATTTGTGTTTCATTTCGGTACCAACTAGTGAACGGTTGTTCAATTTTACGAGTCGTGAGATTAATTAGTATTTGTAAATTAATTGTCCTAATATTTCGGCTACTGTATCTTCTCAAATTATTGATGTACAGGGTAATTCAACGATAAACTTAGTCCATGCAATCGTTGACTCACCCTGTACGTGGTGTGGTTAAACTCTTTCCAAACCTAGATGTAACGTCCTAAAAATATTTTCACGTCCACTTACTGACTTTCAGTTTATTGACAGGTACTCCTGGGACAGTATTAGTTGTAATTTGGTATGAATCTCGTTTAAATATAAAGACATTATTTTATCATTTTATGACTCCTATACGCGAATGATGTCAAAACAGACACCGATAACAATGTTCAATAGCCTTTATGTTATAAATACATCATAATAAAAATCAGGTTGATATCGTATATTGATATAATAATGTGGATGATAATATCGATTCGTTAAAATATTCAAAAGACATTTAGATGAATAATCACTTATCGCTTAATAATATTACGACCCACGATAACTTTCCATTAATGTGCAGTGCTAAAAAATTCATAGTTAATCCTAAACATGACGTGGCCGATAAAATTCGATCGTTTGTTGTCAAACTTTGGTTTAAACAAAAAAAAAGTGCTTACCAACTAATTTTATTTATTGCAGATGTATATAATATATAATTATTGGACAATAATGGTTGGCACCTATTTTTTTACGACCATGCGTAGGAATTGTTGTAATGTCAATTATACGAGCGCTGAAATTACTTTACGTCAGGATAAACGAAGCTTACACAGACTAGTTCAAAAAAGGTGTTAGACAGGGATGTGTGGCTTTGATATCGATGTTTAACTTATTCATAGACGGTTGTTTAGCAAATTTGAAAAAGAGTGCGTATGAATTGAGAATTTGATCGTCAAATGTCTTTTTTACGCCGATAATCAGGTCCTAAATCAGAAGAATGAAAGTGAAGCAAGACGAAAGTAATGGTTTTTGCTTGTTAAAATAAAAAGGGTGGAATAAGTGAAAAAGTATAAAAGTATACTTGGGTTCAAAGATAATAAAAGATGGAAAATATGACTGTGACATTGATCTAACCTAACCTAACCTGAGCGATAGGTGTTGGCAAGAAAATAAATAAATAGGGCCCTGCATAACTTTATGAGCAGCCAGAACGTGTCAAAAAAGGCACGACTGGCTGTGCACATGGGAGTGATGGTCCCTACACTTATGCATAGTGGTGAATTTTGGATTTGGCAGAAAAAGCATGATACTAAGATCAATGCTGCGGAGATCAGTAGTCTGAGAAGAATAGCTGAAGTGACTCTGATGGATAAATTAAGGAATAGTGTGATAAGAGAACGCTGTGGTGTGAAAGAAGATGTAGCAACAAAGATTGATAAGAAAATGCTTAGATAATTCGGATACGTAGAGAGGATGAAGAAACAGATTTATGAGGTGAGTGTAAATGGTAAGAACCGTAGCGGAAGTGAAAGAAAGTGGTCTTTGCCCATCTCTCAGAAAAAAGGCATGACTACATGTATGCATGTATAATAAATAGACACATGCCTTTGACATGACATTTTTTTAATATATTTATGTAATCAGCCTCCTGTCATAAAATAAGGATTTTAGTTTTATATAATCTAAACGTAAACCATTCATATAAAATAATTATAACACAAAATCCAATGCAACTTCTTTTAATTTTGTGTATTATAGATATTAAAAACTTTTTTTTAAGACGAAAGTAGGTTAATATTTAAAATGGCAACATTATCAAGCGAAAACGTAACCTTAAATTTTTTACAATTTTTAGATACTCCTATAACAAAAACAATTTCTTGACGTTGTGCAACGTCCAATAGTACTTTAGCCGTACTTTCAAAATCATCAATTTGATAATTCATATTCTACACACACACACACACACATACACACAGACACACACACACACACATATAGTCACGCATTTCACCCATAGGGGTAGGTAAAGACCACTTCCCTTCAATTACTACGGTCCTACACACATCTTTCGCCTCTTCCAATTTCATCAGCGCTCTCATACATGCTCGTCGGTTGTTGATACTCTCTGGCCCTGGTCTTTATTTAAAACAATGTCGATCTGATCGAGATACATTCGCCGAACCCGACCTATACCAACTTGCCCATTCACGTTCTTCTTATAAATCTGTTTCAATCTTATTTTAACAATCCTGTCTACATGTCCAAACCATCTAAGCATTCCTTTATCTATCTTTGTAGCCACATCTTTTTTTACATCACAGCTTTCCCTTATCTTACTATCATTCAATTTATCCATCAGAGTTACTCCGACTATATTTCTCATACTACTCATCTCCGCAGCATTGATCCTACTTTCATGCTTCTTCTAGCAATCCCAATAAGCCCAACTGCCATACATAAATGTAGTGACCAGCAAACCTGTATGCGCAGCCAGTCGTGCCTTTTCTGACACATTCTGGCTGCTCATAAAATATATAAACTCATTTAATTGTTCTACTCTTTCTCCTTCAATTAGCACCTCGAAGTTTGTCATGCTTTTTTCTCTTCTCTGATATTTAAATTTTTTATCCTGTGTAGCCTTTTTGTTAATTTTTCATTAATTGAAGTCCTTATACAAAAAGAACCACATAAACATAGCATCATTTACATAAAACGGGTCTCTCGAAACTGTCACATTTAGTGAAATTTATAGACTATCCTTTTTTTACTCGATGTTTAGTATAGGAAAACTGTTTTTTTATTTAAACTTTTTATGGGCGTTTGTCGTTAAACTATCATAAATATTGGCGTACGTTTCTTTCATTTTATTACTTGGTATCTAATAAAAATATCATGACTGAGTGAACATTAGTCTAAGTATACCTACGTATAATGTAATTTTATTTGCATAGGTAATAACAAACTAAATAATTCAATAAACAAAATTAAAATACATTTTATGTAATAATAATTACAATTTAAATTTTTTTTATTTTAAGACATTTTTGCTTCCGAAAAATGTATAAAAGATACACGAAAACATTTTTTTAAATTTGGGAGTTTAATTAAGAAAAATTTTTCGAACAAAATTTTTTTTGACATTATTCGGTATCTATTTCCTTATTAAAAATATAATTAGGAATACTAAAATTTTTATGTACAAGTATATTAAAAATACATACATAGTTCAAATTTAAATAAAAAGTCTTCTAAAACAAAGCTTTATTTGAAATTGATGACAACAGACATCAATTTAGCCGGTCAATTTAGACATCCGAGGGTACAAAAACTCGCAACCAGCTCAAAATTTGTAGGATTATTTAAAACACTATCATAAATGAAATCTAAAAACTCCTCATCGATCCGATCCACTTTCTTTTGGGTGGATGAATCCCAGTCTCTTATATCATTCTCATTATAAAGACTTTTCCTTATCGTTCACCTTTTCTTGCCAATTATTTACTTTTGACTTGCATAGATCTTTCATCCATCTTTCAACCATCCTAAACTGGGTCTTCTACGTCTTCTTCTAGCCAATGTTCCATTTCCTGCTCTTCAATCGTGCCTTAACCATCTTACTCTGGATAGTCTTTTGTTACTATAACTTCTTTTATTTCTGGTTTATATTCTTTATTTGCTCTAATTCCAAAGCTATTTTCTGTGATTTTAATTGGTCCTAATATAGCTCGCATAATTTTTCTTTCCATGATTTGTAAATATTTTTTTCATGCTCATTGTTTCTGCTGCGCATAGTAACATTGATTTAATGATTGCGTTGTAGATCTTTATTTTGGTTTTATGTGTGAGTAATTTGATTTTTAATAATTTTTGTTTGCATGGAAGGCTTTATTTGTAGTGTCTATTTTTCTGCTATTTCAAGTTTCCTGGAAGGGAAACTTCAGCCATAATGGTATTAAAAAATAAAAAATGTATTCATACAAAAATAACTTAAACTTTTAACTGTACGGAAAAGAGTTGTAATTTCTTTTTCCGTACAATGAAGAAGTAATACTCTACTTCGATAACAGTGGACTGGTTTAAATCATAGGTCGCTAGTTTTTTTTTGACACTGAATATTTTTTTCTTTAAAATACACTATGCATTTGTACCACTAATGAATTGCCTTTTGCGTTAATTCACTCTTCTACACTAAATGACTAATAAATGCCGAAATCATTTGCACGTCGTGGATAGGAAAAAAATCGTTTCAATCTTGAGTAGAAAGAATATCGACTAACTTGGTTGGCCTACTGTGAATAATAGGAAAACTGATCGTCTGATCGGTTGGTAAAAAAGAATTTATCGACCATCCCTGACGTCGTTTGGGAAGATATTATTGCTGTATTTCGATTGCCACACTAGCGACTCGAGAGAGCTCGGTGAGGGAAGAGGGGTTTTCAGAACTTGCCTCGATGTTAGTGGTTAAAACAAAGAAATTAATTTCCTGAGGGGGCTCAGGGGCGGCTCAAGATTAATTTAATTGAAAAAAAAAAATAATGAGTGTTGAAAGCGAAATTCCAACACTAACTATACTAAAATGCAACAAAAAGCAAATATAACGAATTAGGGATTCTAATATTCTATCCAGTATTCCAATTAGAAGCCAAATCTGTCATACATATTTATCCTCATATTACTGAATTGATCGGACGCAAACGTACATTATTTTTTCCTAAATTTAGAAAAAATAGTAAAATTTTTAACGTTACTATTCACATAAAGCTACTGTAATTGCTTCTAAATTTACTTTGCTGTGATCGGTAAAAGGATGTCCTACATTAAATAAGAACTTTTTAAAAATGTTAAGTGATAAAGAAGATACCAAACTGTAAATCACATTCGATTTAATATATCAGATATGTAATAATCTTTAAACCACACTGTTTAATACTTTAAAAAAATAAATATCATTACCACTTCTTGTATTTAATTTGGCAGTATAGAACTAGTCACTAAGCCAACGTTCTTTTTAGATATATTTCAGATTAAGTTACTGTCTGTTAGGTGCGGTGTCTAAAAAGAAGCTGGGGGAATGAATTAAATTGGAACTTCCCATTTTTATTTCGGTGGTGTCTTTTTGCAGGATATTTTAGCATTCTTGTCAAACAAACTTTGTAAGTCAGTATTGATGAAATGTATGTTAATTGCCTTTTCCACTCAAACTTAAATACGAGTACAACTGTCATGAAATTAAGATTAAGGCAACTTTTATTTTACTTGCTTTTTTTATTTTTCATCAATTACAAATTGAGTTAAAAACAAAGTGTAAATTCTCCAGATTTCCTATAGAGTCTGTATGTTATAGATTGACAAAATGATAAAAAGTGAGGTAATTACATTTTAAAAAAAAAGTGAACAGGATATAATTGACTGAATGGGATTTTTAATGTACAATTTCCTTTGGTGTTACAAATTATTTCAAAAGGTAATTGAGTCACTAAGGCAGAACGAACTAACTAATCCAAATCAAATATGAAATTAGTTTTCCACAAATGTTAATACTATATTTTACAACATTTTATTTTTTTATTTATTAAAAAATGTATACAGTGCAAGCGAATAATGTCTAATTTAATTTTTTTACTTGTTTAATTTGTATTTTTCATTTCTCTTTTCTCTTACAGCTATTACATGACTTCTTTTTACAAACAAGCCATGTGATGTCATTGGATACCTAATAGAAACGAAGTTCGTTACTCTTTTTATTTATAAAGAAACGAAGTTCCTTACGTTTTTCCTTTAACTCCGAATGTAATTCGAACTGAAATTTGTATATTTCAATTTTTATTTTATATTATTTTGTGAAACGGGACGGAATTGGGTAAAATCTTTCATCTTGCTTTCTTGCAATTTGTGAGAGTGATTTCGTCAAATGTAATAGGAGGTGTGTACCAGGAAGTCGCGGAAGCACGCGCTATTTAATTTGACGAATGAGCGCGCGTTGGTCGAGTTGGCCGTCAGATAGCCGTCAACCAATTTTCTGAGAGGTCGGTACTGTCAGCCAACAGCTGCGCACTTAAGTTACTGTGTTTGCTGTTATATGCGTAAACTATATAAATAAATAATTACTGTTGATAATAAGTCTCAATAAAGTGCAGATCATTGATAACAAATTCAAGTAAGTAATAATAAATAATTATTCGAGTAAAATATTTCTGTATTTAGATTTTTTCAATTTTGAGGTTGATTTTTGTCACTCCTAGTGTCAATGAAATAAAATACAATTTTCATTAAAAAGAATTATTGTTCATAAAAAATCATTTAAAATAATACCTGAACCATTTTTTTCAGAATATAATTTTAAAATTGCTTGTTACTAAGGTAATATGTCAAATCTCACCCTATACAACCATGAACTGCGTGAGTAGGTCTGGATTGTGTGGCGAACTGTAACCTCTAGGGGTGAGCCACAATAGACCTACTAAAGGTCGCAGTGGAGGGGCGACCACGCCCTATTCACATGATACCTAACCTACTTGGATTTGTTTTACTCATTAAAAAAATTATGTATTAAATGGTAAAAGCACAAAAATAATGCATCGACCGGTAATCGAACCCGGGCCGCCCGCGTGGCAGGCGAGCATTCTACCACTGAACCACCAATGCATTTCGTTACGTGGCGATTCCTACTAAACCGCACTACCCGTAAGCCGCGTTAAGGAACATTGTTCCAATAATTCGCGTATAATTTTTTCATGTATAAATACTATCTTATAAGGTTCAATAAATTTACAATTATTTGAATTAATGATATAAAAAATGGTTGTTAACATAAAATGATAATAAATAAATCCAACGATACTCATCATAGAAATTATAGGCTTGCCTTGGCTTGCGTTTTTCGAATCAGATTTTTAATTTGTATAAAAAGAAGTTTTACAGTTCATCAAGAGCCGCAGTTTACTGAATCATACGACTCTTATTTTTTTTAAAAAAATAATAACTCGAATCGCAAAAAATCCAGATTGGTATTATTTTTTTTTTCCAAAAAATCTTTAAAAATTATATGCACTATGTCTCGATATCCGATGCGTTGTTTTCGAGTTATTTAATAATAAATGTGCTGTGCAAATAGCCGGATTACTTTCTCTCTCTCTGCAGGCACCAAGTGTAGAGGAAGAGTGATAGTGACTAACGCATTCTTGTTACGCACATTTTTTGCTGGCTAGCCCCGATCTCCGCAACGTGCGATAAGGAACTTTGTTCCAATAAAATTTTGCAACGAAATGACGTTTATACTAGCAGCGATAATGTCATTTCTTGATTTGATTTGCTTCCGATGAATTGTTGTCGAAAAATATTTATCAGTTTTCAAGAAATATCCAATTCGCTCTATGTCAGTCTTTATATTTTTCATTTTTTGTTAACTTTTGCCCATTATGGGGTAGACAAAATTTTAACATAAACAAATATGATATTTTGACAAAAGAAATGTCCAAATTATTGCTATATTCTTTTATAATTGATTATTTATATAACCAAAAATATATGTGAAATATTTTATAACCTTATTCGTTTTAATATATTTTGTACTCAAGAATTGGTTACTTCCACAGTTTTCATATCTCAATCGGACACGAATACAGCCGCATTAACCTACTTTTGAAAATGTTATATAGCATGTAACGTAATGTATCACAAGACACGTAAATCAATTTTAGGAGGGCGGACATAACACTTTTTTTAACACCTCTGAGAATTTTCTATCTTCAACATAGAACAGAAAATTCAATGTGTTATGATTGGTTAATAAAACATGATAGGAAAGGAAAGATAATGATAATGGAGAGTAAATAAATTTAAAATATACAAGTTCACAAAAGCAAACAAAAGCCGTGGAAAATATGCCAACTATTTTCAATGTTATCGAAAACGACCAATCGCGATGCAAGATTTAAAAATTTAAGGGTTGGCACTTATAATCGAAATACTACAATCGAATGATTTTATGAATAATACAATAATGAGTAATGACAGCTGTTATTTAAAACATTTGTTGTTATCTTGGCGGTGTTTTAATTTATTTTAGTTTATTTAACTTTCCTCGTAGTACATCAATACAATTGACCTAGATCTTATCTTCCTTTTTTACAAAATTATTGGAATTTTAAAAACAAAACTAACCTTACTAATTGGGTTGACAGTTGACACTTAATGGTATCGATAGTCGGTTTTCGATATGAAATGAAATATATCGATACCAAAAATACAACAACAGCGACATGAACACGCCCACCAGGGCTTTTGTTTGCTTTTGCTCACTGTACTTTGTGTACCAAAACAAAATATTTATCCTTGAGTTTGTATCTAAAATGAGATGCAGGGTGTCACAGTGCTCATCCACATCATTTAGGTCCATTGGGTCCCGCGTATATCTTTCCTAACACAAGTCTTTTCTTGTGCATTTAACTAGCTTATTTTTTTTAAAGGTGGTGATATTTCCCAGTGCATGTTTTCTTAACTCTGCATAGAGTTGTGTCAAATAGTTTTATGTTCTGAATATGCTTGCAGTAGTCGGTGACTATCCCAATTAGAAAGCGCATAGACTCTCTCTGTTGATGTCCAGAGAGAGTCTATTCTGTTTCTTTGCTAGGGTTTCTTAATAGTTTTTTGTTTTTCTTACATTAACACAAAATGAAAAGTTATTTGGACTGGCTGGATTTGAAATGAAAGCACCGTGAAACTATTTTTTTTAATGAAAATAGTCGCAAAAAGGGTAGACCTATCGTGTGGGCCGCGGACGGCCCTCACTGCTACTATTAGAAGGGGAAGGGATTATAGAAAGGAAATGATTATGGACCCGCTTTTTAAAAGTTGCAGGTCATAGTTCTAAAGGAAAAACTGATTTTGGAAGCTTGTTTCATTCCGTAGCAGCCCCGTAAAAGAAGGATTCTTGATTAGGTTAGGAGTAAATGGGTGAGACTGATCAGCGTGCCGAGTTCTTCGGCCGAATGTGGCCAATGGTGGTACAAGAGTTTTTATTTCTCTGGAGCATCTGCCATGGAAATATCTGTAGAGTAATGACTGGTCTGCAACTCTTCTTTTATGTTCTAGATGGTGAAGGGTATCTGTGAGAGTTGAGCTGTTTATCAACCAAATGGCCCTTTTCTGAATGGAATCTAGAAGACGAAGAGAATGCCTTGGTGCTGAACCCCAAATGTGCGAGCAAAACCTACCACCCTCTGGCTTGCTGACTTTGCGATGTTAGCAACATGGTCAAGCCAAGACATATTATTGGACACCGTGACTCCCAATATCGAGATTCCATCCTGGATTTTTGTAGTTATCAGTGACAAAATTAAAAGCTTTTATATGATCCTTTAAATAATGTAATTTTGTTATTATTAAAATGATTTTTTTATTTTACAAAACTGCTGCTTAAGAAAACTATATCAATTAAAAGTAGCTTCCGCTTTTGTAAACCCGTTTTTTAAAAACGAAAGTAAATAATGATTCTTTAATTTCTGTATCTGCTGTAATAGAAAAAATTGCAGCGTTAAAACATCTCTTAGTTTTGTATGAAAGATCATTAAAAATAATGATTCAATATTGGCAAAGTAATTAATAAATACACTTTAAGAAAAGCAGAAATAGAAATAAAAGAGTTTGCTTTTTATTAAAGTTAATTAATTTGATTTTATATTTTATTTGTTTTTTTATTAACAATTTTTTTTTTGTTTGTAAAATAATTTTACACATTATAAGTTTAAAAAGTGTCATTTGTCTGGAAGATAGTGGAGATAAAAGTCTTGTATCCGGGATATATATTTTGCTTATAGCTTTTTTATTAGTTATAATTACAATAACATTTTTGTATAATTACTTTTATGAATTTAAATATTACCTGTGACAATAATACAACTGCTAACAATTTGTTGGAAACACTTATGTTTACAGAAGTATTTCTGAAAAGCTTTACTGTTTTATACCTTGATTTAAATAAAATACTTCCAGCGATATTCATTTTATTATTGAACACGAATTTCCCAATTATTCTTTTGGAATGGTGCTTTACTTTCCAGCTTTTGTGCTTCTATAAATTTGTCTTGTTTTCACTTCCTTTTACAAATAATGATGCTAAACATCTACGAATTTAACACTGATATGAAAAGAAGGATTTGCTTACATTTAAAATATTCAGTGTATTTTAAATGTGAAAATACCCACATGCACTAGATTTTACTTTTTTGGAACGAAAAATCTTCTGAAAGAAATATGTCATTGTATATGTTCGGGTAGATGCATACATTTTAATCTCATTTACCTTATTTTTATTTTAATAATTTGTAGGTCCTATAAAGGTAATTTTTCAAATTGTATCTTTATCATTATATTATATCTATATCATTTTATATTTTATGAACAATCTCGGAATTTAATAAATAATATCTGTTTTTAATGTAAAATCAAAGATTATATTAATTTTCATTTCTAAATACGTAAAAGTAACACTTGAAATAGTATATTTTACAACAAAAGATAAAAATACTGTTTTTTTCGTGAGGTGAGAGTTTGTCCAAGAGCGTAGCGTAGCGGAGCTAGTGTGGCAATGTCACGAACGAAAAAATGTATTTCAACTCGAGTAGAAAATACAATTTTTTCTACGATAGATGTTGTTTATAAAATACTAGATTACAATTTTTAGAACTTTACACAGACTTGAAAATAATATCAGGTACTATATATATTAAAGAGTGACAAATTGTCTTTCATGATGAAATTTTATTTATAAATATTAAAAGTACAATTGTTGTTCTGTGGTACTTGTCGACTGCCAAAGAAGTTGCTGCTGCTGCTGTAGACAAGTTTGGTGTTATGCTTTCGAAGTCTAATGGTTCTTCATCAAAGTTAACTTCAGTTTCGTGTACATTTGTAGTTTTTGATGTATTTATTGATTGGAATATTTTATGTCCTCGTTTTATTTTATTATTTACAGAATCTTTAATGTATTGTTTTACAACAGCGCTAGACTTCCATCAACCGTGTTGCTTTATTTCTATAAGATTTGCCCTAGTATCCGAAAGAAGAGTTGTTGAAGACCTTCTTAATGAATGGCCTGTATACAATTGGGCATCCGACAAATTAAGAAATACCGCTAGTTGCCTTGGAACATTTCCAAACTTATTGATTCCAATTACTTGCTTTGTACATTTGCCATCTTGGTAATTCAGAAAGAATCGGGAAGTTGTATTATTCACGCTTGATGGACTAAGTTTTATATACTTCTGACAAATGTTATAGTAATTTCCTGTAATTGTAAAAGAACGTGGCGTGTAAGTTTTTGTATTAGGTATGGTTACAAGTAACGCTTTTTTCAAATCTTCAATATTATTTACTTCTAAATTTCGTAACTCATGTGAACGAGAAGCTCCAGCGATACCAAAATTAGTGGTACCTATAAATAATACAATTCATTACCTACTACGAGCAACATGAAATATCGTAAAATTTACCTTTGTAAACAGGAATTTGTCGTCAGGTGCATCGTTATAAATGTGTAAATTTGTTGTAACGTTAAAGCTTGGCATATTTCGAAATATCCACCACATTATGTTTAATGTTAATGGTATTACGAAACATAGAATACATACTCCAAACTGTTGATGGTTTCAAATCTTCAGATGTTCGTCCAACGTAAGCCATAAGAACATTTTCCGAGAACGAGTTTATCTTGTTATCATTTCTCCAAGTCATGAACTTTCTGTACACAAATTCATACCTTTCTCGGGATTTATGTGGCAAAATATTGTTGGAAACTGAGTTTGCCGCTTCAACTATATTGGGTGGTGTACATGATTCACCAATTTCGCTATCAGAGTCCATATTAATTATAGTTATAGGGAGAAGTTCAAATATAATCGTGAAAATGTTATAAACTGTCGAACGAAGTGACGTTCGTTTGCTAATTTAAGTGCCAAGTAGTGAGATTAATTGTCATTAGTGTCAAAAATCCATTATTTTGTTTTTAGTATATTCCCATCGGGTTGCATTATAATATTCATTTGTTTCATTTTCATCTCTAGAGAAAAAAACTATTACTTTCATGTAGGGTAGCCGGTTGAAATATGATCATTTTCATATACATGAGTAGAAAAATATTTAATTTATTTGTTTTTTCATACCGAAATATTTTTAATTTTTTTCCTAAAATAAGCTTATTATTTTTTCCTTTAGAAATTTTATCTGGTATAGTGAATGAATACCTACTTATTTTAACTGAGAGGTTAACAGCTACCATAAATAATGTTATCAATTAGGAGCTGCTTCTCCACAAAATCTTAAAATTAACTTTACTTTTAAAATTATTATAACTGGTTCGAAGTGTCTACCACACAATATGTTCCTGTTGAATTTATGTTTAGCTGTAGTTTTTCTAACAGGCCATACTTTTTCAGTCGATAGTAGTATTTCTGGAATTCTCAGGCATTTTATTTTATAAGGAGAAAGAAAAAGCATAGAATAGCGAGGGCTGCTGCATTCCTTCCTGTTCGTTATCCTGTTTTGGCTATTTATCCTTTGAACGCAAATGTTACATCCTGCGTTTACTGAATATACGATACCGGATTTTGTGTCTATATTACTTTATATACAGATACACTGTGTATTCATACGTTTTCCACTATGTTGCTATTATGTAAAAAAGCAGTAGTTTCGCATTTTCATTAACTTTAATGAAAAAGTATCTGTTGCGACAGTAAAACCAATAATATTATGCAATAAAAAAATTAGTAAGAGGCATTAATAGTTGAAAAAATATCTTTTATACAAAATTCTTCTATTCGTGTGTATGTCACTGAAATCCTCCTAAACGGTCGGACCGATTTTGATGAAATATTTGTGTGTGTAGATTTGAGAATGGTTTATATTCACTCCTAATTTTGTAAGCATCCCTACGGAAGGGGTGGAAAGGAAATGGAATATAAAAACTATTAAAAACAGCGGATATTAGTGTCGAATTCATAGTCTACGGGGACGTTGAGTTTGATAGTGACATTTCCAATTATGTTAGCACCCATTCAAAAGGGGTGAGAAGAAGATAAAATATAAAAAACTATTAAAATTCATAGTTTTCGCGGTCGCCGAGTTTGATATTCCCAAATCAGGCAAGCCAACGTTCGGGCAGGACAACGTCTGCCGGGTCCGCTAGTATTTGCATAAAGTAATACGTTTCTATCTATTTTGCAAACCAAACTTAAAACACCTTATAAAAAGGGTAAAAATAAGTTCTATTTGATCACAAGTCATTAAAATACAAAACACACGTTGGTAAAAACAACTATTATTATGTAATAATAAGGTAGAAGAAAGTCATGCAACCAAAAGATAAAAAGCTTAAAAAAACAAAGAACCAGGATGACTTAACTATTAAATCTCACTTGAATGCTCAGAAGAAGAAAAATAAGGTCAATGAAAAGTCTTACAGGTAAAGAAAACATTAAGAAACAACAATACAAACAATTTAAAAAAAAAGACCTATCTGGAGAAAGTCTACGTTTCCTAACTGGGGATAAGACCGGACACTGCAAGCTATAGATAAGCATCTTCATAACATGAAACTAATATGCAAAGACTGCAAGCAAGAAGACGAGACGAGAAAATTCCATACTGGAAGAAGGATGGCCAACTCTGGCTGACTATTTATTTTAGATTAATCGGCTGGTTGAATGCCTAAGAGGGGGATCTTGTAGGAAGGATGTACAATGGAAACTAGATGCTGTGATGCATTGTACCATTCCCTCTTTCATTTCAGATTTACAAGGAATAGTTTACGATTCAAAAAATAATTTTTTTTCTATTAATTATTCATCAACCACAATGAAAATGATAAGTAAATCAATACGTTTTACCAGTAATTTTCTGCAATTAATCTGGGCAACTAGTTCGATTATGAGCTGCCTTGAAATGCTTTCCTATTCATTTTTAATAGGCTTCATATCGATAGATATGTCAGACAAAATTAAACCTCTGCTACCCTCTATCTAAAGATATCTTTAGTAGCTTTATTGTTGTAAGGTGGGGTACTGACATCGATAAAGACAATACCTACAGCTTTTTTCTGTAATCTTATGGAAGGACCTGCAATGTTTGTTATAGGTATATTTTTTAAAATAATTTATTAAAACGACAACGTTTTTGGTACAAGAAGTTTTTAATTAAGTTAGGTTGCACTATTATGTTCTATATAACATGTCACATTGATTTGTAGAAAATATAATAATTTTAATTTTAATTTCAGAGGTCTGGCGGAAGAATGAAGCAAGGAGAGCTGCGACGAGCCCTCATACTTGTTATTTTGTTCTGCATTTTTTTGTTTTTTTATCTCTACTGGCAACAAACCACCAAATATGTTCCAGCTGTTATTTATAACTACAAACACGTCCAATCTGCTAGCAAGTAAGTATTAACCACGTAGTTTAGTATCATTAGTATTCAGGCATATATTCATCCATGATTTTTTTTGATATTTACATCGTCTTTGCAAAAAAGTCTCAATTTATTTAAAGTGTAACACCTCTTAAAAATGAAATGCAACGCCTATGTATTAATAATGTGTCGATTTTTCTGTCACATCAATAGTAAATTAAAACGAATTTTATAAAAAAATAGTAACTTGATACTAAGACAGTTTGTTTAACAATGATGTTAGTAAATCAATTGAGGTATTTTTTTAATACTTTCAAAATGGTATATTTAATTGCAGAACGAGTTGAGATTATTTTTATAATTTTTGATAGGATAGTACGACAGAAAAATTGAGGCGTTGCGTTTTATTTTTAAGAAGTGGTTGCACTTTAAATTAATCAAGACTTTTTTGCAATACTTCGCACCGATAGCGGTTAGTTACGTAATATAATGAAGTAAACATAAATAAATGTAAATATTTATTAATTTTAAATATTTAAATTTACAAAATATGTAACGAAATAAGTCTCATATTAACATTATTATTCTAGATGGTACCCGCGACTAAGTCTGCGTAAGATTAGTATTTCGTGTTGCTCATTATCTTCTTCAAGGAATTCATCTTTCTTTCTATCTATATAACAAAATTTAATACTCATTCGTGTGCTTACATAACTTGTACTTACGCACTCGTTTATAACCTACACACTTATATATTAATGATGCCTTTATCCCATTTATATAGTAAATAACTAAAATGTATTTTTTTTCAAAATAAGATAATACACACTTGACACTGACAAAGAAACTTAAAATTGATAGGTGTTAATTTTATTTAGTTTATTGCCAATTTGAAATTAACTTATGTTATTTAAAAATTTATGTAGCCAATTTGATTTTAACTAATGTCATTTTGATTCTGATTGCTGCCAACAGCCATACATACATACTCACAAACTTGCGCGTTTATAATAATAGTAGTTTCACACAATATCTTTATAAATCATAGCCTATGTGTTATTCTGATGTAAATGATTTATTATTGCAAAGTTATATTAAAATCCATCTAGTAGTTTTTGAGTAACAGAGTAACAAACATCATTATAAACACACATGCTCCCAAATTTTCTCGTTTATTATAGTGGTAGGTTCACACAATATCTTTATAAATTATAGCCTATGTGTCATTCTGATGTATATGCTACATTATTGTAAAGTTTTATTAAAATCCATCCAGTAGTTTTTGCGTGAAAGAGTAACTAGCATCCATACATACATATATATATATATATATATATATATATATATATATATATATATATATATATATATATATATATATATATATACTCACAAACTTTTGCGTTTATAATGGTAGTAGGATACTCCATCTAAATGTCTTTCTAATGATGTGCCACACATGGTACATTCCCTATATTAAAAGTGGTTGGGGAAGTGGAAGGGAAGTGGTTGACGAATGATAGATATCTGTATCGTAAAAATACCAAATTTTCCGATACACATTTTTCAAATGTTCAAATGCACCCAAACTGAAAAGCAAAAAGCTGCCGTAAAATCAAATTTTCATTGCTTTGAGGGTTCATGTGGTCGTAAACAATGTATGATATTTAAAACTGCTTTCAAAGGGGGAGATACACGGTGCCGGTATTTTTTGCAATAGGTAAACACCATATTTTTGGTCTTGCGCATTCAGAAAAGTTTCACTCAAAAAAGGTTTTTGTCGCTTCTCGTTGGTAACGAACAAATCAGATTTTAAGTTTTCTCATCGTGTAAAAATTGTTATGGTTACCAACTAATCAAAATTTGATCATTGGACTTTTAATTAGTAGTTAGTTGCACCTTATGAAAAATATTAATTTTTATTGTTAAATTTTGTTTCGAAAAATACCAATTTCCTACATGGTATATTTCGTTGAGCATTTTTGAGCCAGTGACAGCATTTTTATTGTAGCGGCCAAGTGAAAATTATTTAAAATAGTCTGGAAACAAATAAAGGTGTTTAAAAATTTTAAGATAGTTTCGTAAATAGGTTAGTTCTATGCTGATGATTTACCCCTTGCCCCTCCTTTCATGGCGATCGGTTAAAAAGTATATAAGTAAATGCTCTGCAGCGCCATCTAGTAGCAAGTTAAAGTAAAATGAAAAAACAGTGGTGTTAAGTTTTGTGGTGATCGGTCAAACAGTGGTGCAGTTTAGCGATCTCAGATAAGTACCTACACAACATCCATTTTTATGAATAAAGATAATAAATAAAATATAGCAAAACTACCCTACATATATAACTGTTAACTATTTTTTAACAAAAATACGATTTGGTTTTCAAATCACTGTCATTTTGACGCAAAATAATTTAAACAGAGCTAATAGTTAGAACTGTACGATAGTGTAGCGCGCTCCATTTTTAAACCATTAATCTTTTTGTTGCTATTTATTATATTGCTTTATTTTGTACTACCAACAATATAGCTGTGAGATATTGTTAATTTTATTAGGATGTAAAATAACGTTTAGCCAAATGAATCTACAAACAAGCGCTGTAGACTGCCGTCGAACCCAACTGCTCTGCATTGTCCTTCAAATTGTCCGCAAAGTCGTTCTTTCGGGACTAGTGTAACTAGCGCCCTCAATTAGCAATGCTATATTAGAGTCCAAATTGGCAATCCTTATGCCGAAAAACGTAAAATTGACAATTTTCACGTAAAAATTGTGAAAGCTGAAAAATTATTCCAAAAATCAAAATCCATATTTAAACTTTTAAACATCCGGAAACTATCTCGGAAACTAGCAATATTTGTTTGAGACATGTTGGGCATCATATTTTGAGGTCTAGAATCTACAAGATGGACATTCTTAATAAATTACCCTGTATACAAGGTGTTTCTAAATTCATGCGAAAAAATGCAGGTAATTGCCTGTTTGAAATTATGATGGATCTTTTTTTTAACAAAATTTTCTTCCGAGAAATCACCGCTAAAAGGTGGCGTGTAAAATTAAGTTTTAATTTGTTTTCTCAAATTTAAGTAAAGAAGAAATTTGAAATTTTGTAATTTCCGTGCACTCGCAAAGGACCAACCACCGGTATTTTTTCAACATTCCTGTACATTATAAAAAGGTGAAATTAGCATCCCTTATTTAATATCAAATCTTTTTTCGAGATTATATAAAATAAAAATATTTCAAATCCCTGTTTATTTAAAAACATTTCTTAATCTTAAAGTTTTTTCCTGGAATCAATAGATTCGGTGAAAAAAATAAATAAAATATAATATCATGATTTTTATTTCTTATTAAATAATATAATAAACTATGTTTTGAGAGTGGAAAACAGTTAAGATGAAAAATGCAAGAATAAAATACGATTCATAATAAAAGTTGGAAATGACCGCACCCAGTCAAAATTAAAACTTAATTTTACTCACCACCTTTTTGGGGTGATATCTTGGCAAAAGGTGAGCTGAGGAAATTTTGATACGGGAAAGATCCATCATAATTTCTGAATTTTTAATTTCCCAGTGGAAGTTATAGTAATGGGTCCGATTTTGCGAATCCCGAATTTTGACATATCTCCACATTTCAAGGTCCCCAGAGTCGAATACAATAGTTTTTAAGTGGACGTCTGTGTGTATGTACGCATGTGCGTATGTTCGTATGTGCGTTCGAAATTAATTTTTGCCTCGATTATCTCGAGAACAAAAAATGATATCGACGTGGGACCAATTGCATTCGACGCATAATTACGCAACTTAAAACTGATTAGATTTTTAGCAAAATCGGTCAAGCTTTTTTTTATGGAGAATCAAATAAATGAAAAAAATTGTAAACTTTCGGAATTCTTTTTCGTCTCGATTATCTCGAGAACAAAAAATGATATCTACGTGGGAACTGATTAGATTAGATTTTCAGCAAAATCAGTCAAGCTGTTTTTTATGGAGAATCAGAAAACTGAAAAAATAGGTAAGCTAGCTGAATTTTGCAATTTATAAATTATACTATTTTTTATACAGAATTTTAAGATCTTTTGAATAATATAATTATTGCATGTTAGAAATATTTGTATGAAATATATGACAATATTTCATAAAAAGAGATAGGTTTTAAAAAACAAAAATAAGAATAAGAGAATTTTGAGTCAGTATTGAGATAATAGCATTGAAGACGCTATAACAATGAAAAATTATTGTTGGTAGTAATCAAGCATTGTTTATAACAATTGAATATTGTTACTAACAAATGATTATTGATCATAATAATTAAAAAAAAAATTCAATTGTTGGAAACAATGTAATTTTTTTATTCTTTCCACTGGAAAGTTAGTCGTGTGGACCTCTCGGCTTGCACCCAGACCACTTCTTTTTATAATTGGTATTATTCGTCGTTACCATGTTTTTGGTATAGACATAGCCCTTTTGCCCAACACTCTGCTACGAGGGTAGTTTGCTAAGTCAGTGACTTTTTGAATTTCCCGCGCAGTTAATCCAAATGCAACAGTGCTGCCGTCAACTATAATCTATCAGTGGGCAACTTTCTAATTTTGAGCAAGCTACGTCGTGCAGTTGGTGTTTGATAGTCGTTCAAAGCAGACAACCTCGTGAATTTTTACGAAAATGGAAAGTGAATTTCGTGTGCTGATTAAGCATTACTTTTTACGTAAAAAATCCATCACTGAAACTAAGGAAAGTCTTGATAAATACTACGGGGACTCGGCACCATCAATTTCAATGGTTAAGAAGTGGTTTACAGAGTTCCGTTGTGGTCGTACCAGCACTAGTGACGCCGAACGTCCAGGTCGCCCAAAAGAAGTGATCACGCCGGAAATCGTCGATAAAATCCATGAAATAATATTGGATGATCGGAGAATGAAAGTGCGTGAGTTGGCTCATGCTGTAGGTGTATCTCAACTGAACGGGTACATCATATTTTACACGAATATTTGGACATGAAAAAACTCTCTGCGAGATGGGTGCCGCGATTGCTCACACTCGACCATAAGCGCAATCGTGTGAACACTTCAAAAGAGTGTTTAGCGATGTTCAGCCGTAATCCGGACGAATTTTTGCGCCGTTTTGTTACTGTGGATGAAACATGGATCCATCACAACACGCCAGAGACCAAGGAACAATCGAAACAGTGGGTTGCTCGAAGTGAACGTGGACCAAAGAAGGCGAAACAGAGTCGTCTGTCAGCCAACAAGGTCATGGCCACAGTTTTTTGGGATGTACGCGGTGTCATTCACATCGATTACCTCAAAAAAGGTAAAACGATCACCGGCGAATATTATTCAAAGCTTTTGAACAGATTCGACGTTGATTTGAAGCAAAAACGGCCGCATTTGGCTAAGAAGAAGAAAGTGCTGTTCCATCAAGACAATGCACGTGTGCACACTTGTCTAGTCACGATGGCCAAAATCCACGAATTGGGATACGAACTGCTACCCCATCCAGCATATTCTCCAGATTTAGCCCCCTGCGACTATTTTCTGTTTCCAAACCTAAAGAAATGGCTGTGCAGTAAGAGATTTGAGTCGAAAAAAATTTGTTTTATTCAAAAAGTCACTGACTTATCAAACCGCCCTCGTATCAACCGTCAGAACCTGCCTTTAGTGTAAGTATCACTTCCTAAATTCATTATGGGCTCGACATCTATTTTTATTCCATCAGTATCCCCCTTCCTTTTGGACACGTCCTTTAAACTGTTTTTGAATTTAGAGGTGAGACATTTTTAATTGCTTCTTAAAGAATCTTTTTGACATTACTTTTAACCCAGTGACGTTGAGATTAAAATGTGCGTGGTGTTTTTTTAATTTAAAGCTGTTTTCAATTGCATATTAACCTTACAATTTTGTAACTATTCTCATCCACTATTAAATTTATTATTTGCCTTTTGATGTGACTTTAGTCATATTATGGTTAATGTTTTTTTTATTTACTTATTATTAAGAAATCTATATTTAAAATTAATATGAAGTAAATTTAGTCGCCATTTCTTACCAGTCCCATTTTTTACCAGGTGATTAACCATTAACAAATTTTTATAGTCCGTTTACTTGGCGTGTATAGCATGCTACCAGAACGATAACAAATAAAGATCCGATGATGAATTTTTAAAATTATAATCGTCTCGTTTAAAAATAAAAAAAATAGTTCACATAATATTGAAATTTAGACTAGGTATTGTCAATTGCTTTTTCAACAACTAATTGAATTTAGTAGTAAACTGTATATTGATCTAAAAACAGGAACAGAAAAAGTAAAGTAAAACATTTGACATTCATATTTCGTATTATTATCCTTGGATTTACAAAAGTTAATTTATTAAAAATAGAATGAGTGGTTCAAAGATCTTGCCCAGAACATACAACCAAAATTTGTTAACGAAAATACTTTAACAGGGATAATATGATCGAGTGGTATTAGCGTCATCTGAAGAGGAGTTGCACTCGATGGTTAACGTTAGAAGAAATGATATTTTAAGTTTTTATAAAATATTTTATGTTGTTATAAATAAATTTCAGGACTGACCATTGAACTTGGCACCCATTTAGATCTCACTTCTTTTGTCGTTGAAGTCAACAACCAAGGCATATGTTTTTGATGGGATATCATTACTTTTTGTACAGAAATTATTAGTAGGTACTTATTCATAGTAAAATTAATACTAAATAGTTTTTGTTATCCTACTATATTTTTCTACGTTTACGGGGTATAATTGTCTTTTTTGTGATATTTTCATTTTCTTGTATAATTAATACCAAATCCCAGTTAATAATGTAATAAATACGAAAGTTCGACTATTCTCTTAGTTATAAGTACTAAAACTGATATGTTTGGATTAAAAAAAATTAATGGTGGTATTCCACTCTTTATATATTCACGTAAAGACCTTAAAATCCACATCCACATCATCAATTTTTATTGCTGATTCTTACATTGCAGGCACTATAAGTAAGTGTTCCTAATAGAATTAATTGAAAAATTATAATAAAATAATTAAAATTTACTAGTTTCTGATTTATTCCTTTGTATTTACCTAACTACCTATCTGGATGCCAAATTTGATCTTTCTACGTCATCTGGAACTAGGTTAGAGTTTTGATCTATAGATCAGTCAGTAATAAAAATGACGATTTTTGGACTTTAATATCTAAATAACAGTTTGAGGTGTGTTTATGAAATTTGGAGCAAGTCTCAATATATGAGCCAAACTTGTCGTTTATATGAAATAGTTTTCACACATAATTTGTTCCAAGGAAGGGCTATACTATCACCTACTAATAAGCAAGTTAATAAAATATATGATTTGATTCTTTTCACGTTTGTAGTATCATCACAAATCTACTACTCAGTTGACACAGTCGTGAATAGGGAGGAGGCAGTACATTATCCAACTGAATTTTAAAATTCTTTGACGCTTCCCGCAATTTCGCCACACAAGTTAATATTAAAAGTACTTACTATTATGTCAATCAATCAATCAATATATTCCCATCATTCCATGGCGGAACATAGGGCCTCAACAAAGTTTCTTCATCGGACTCTATTTTTGGCAAGCATTTTGACTTCTTGCCATGATTTATTCATTTTTCGTATTTCACTTAATATCGATCTTTTCCAGGTTGTCTTTGGGCGGCCCCTAGCGCGACTGCCTTGGGGATTCCACTCCGGGGCCATTCGGGCATATTATTTTCAGGTTTTCTAAGAGTGTGACCCAGCCATCCCCATTTGCGCTTCCGTATCTCTGTGTCGGTCGGATTCTGGTTTGTTCTTCTCCAGAGCTCTTCATTTGAAATGCGGGCCGGCCAGAAAATACGTAATATCCTGCGTAGACATTTGTTCACAAAAACTTGCAGAGCCCTGGATGAGCTTTTAGTGGTTTTCCATGTTTCCAATCCGTACAGAAGAACAAATTTTACGTTTGTATTGAAGATACGTAACTTTGTGTTGGTGGTGTATGCTCTAGAACTCCAGACCCTGCTAAGCATTCCAAAAGCTCTCCTTGCTTTTTTTATTCTGGTTTTAACTTACTATTATGTAATTGAAAACAAATGAATGCGCCACTGGTAGTGTAATAACGTCTTGTAATGTAATCTATTATTTTACCTTTCCTATTATTCGGTAACAGCATAAATGAACTAATGGAAAATGTAATTCTATGAGATGTCGTTAATTTTTAACTAAGAAATAACAAGCAATTAAAAGTTTAAAACCATGCTAGGTACTGCATTTTTGTATGAGTTTAATCCCAGTTTGAATAATAAAGTAATACGTAATTTAATATTTACAACCCGATAAAGTGAAATAGATTTTGTACATTAAGGAAAAATGTTTTATACGCCATTGGGAACATAACAGGTAAAAATTGTTTAGTAATTGCAAGCGAACGATCCTAAATGTCTTACTTACTTTTTTTTGTAATTAATACTGACACGAGAGCAATTAGCCTTTAGTTTTTTTTTATTTGTTTATATAAAAGAATTGGAAAACATAGGTATTTCTATTATTATTTATGTTTTACTAAAATAGAACAGTCAAATTTAACATGTTTTATCATATTTTAGAAAACATCAATATAAACATAAATATCAATATTCCGCTTTTAAATTATGTTTCTTTAATAAAACATACTTTGTTCAAACTGCAAATACCTCAATTCGTACAAATAATTTGTGACTCTTCTATAACCCTTTAGTTACGTGTAACTGTATTCTACTGCGTTTGGCACCAGGCAAATTGCGCCAATGGTTCTGAGCTTCATGCAAGATCGCTCCTTACATGTGGCAGTTGACGGTATTTCTTCTGATGCGTTGAAAACCAATACCGGGGTCACCCAGGGTTCCATCCAGCCCCCCACCCTATTACTTTTACACATCAACGACCTTTTGAAAACCACCCCATTTACAGTTTCGCAGACGACATCACACTCGTCTCAACTTTCACATCCTATCGATCACTTTCGATAAATGATACAAATAGACTTAGGCAGGAACAGGTTGACTCCATTAATCGAGATCTTGAAGCAATCTTCGAGTGGGAAACCAAAAATCTTGTTCAGATCAACGCCCAGAAAACACAAAGCGCCACGTTTTCCATAAAAGCAAATTCCTCAAATCAAGCCAGGGGCTGGGTTTTCTGTGGAAAGCTAGAAAGTTTTTTACTCCTGATCAACTGTTGACGACGTAAAAGGCTCAAATCCGACCTCTACTGGAGTATTGCTCGCACATTTGGGGTTCAGCGTTCTCTTCGTCTTCTAGATTCCATTCAAAATAGGGCCATTCGGTTGATAAACAGCTCAATTCTCACACTCTTCACCCACTAGAACATAGAAGAAGAGTTGCAGACCAGATATTACTCTACAGATATTTTCATGGCAGATGCTCCAGAGAAATAAAACCTCTTATACCACCACTGGCCACATTCGGCCAAAGAACTCGGCACACTGATCAGTCTCACCCATTTACTCTCAAGACTGACACTACAAGGACCAATCTCCATCAAGAATTCTTCTTTTACAGGGTTGCTACGAAATGGAACAAGCTTTCAAAATCAATTTTTTCAGAGAACTATGACCTACAGCTTTTTTTAAAAGCGGGTCGACAATCAACTCCTTTCTATAATTCCTCCCCCTTCTAATAGTGGCAGTGCTGGCCGTCCGCGGCCTACACGAAAGGTTTACCCTTTTGCGACTATTTTCAGTTAAAAAAAATATAGCTCATTATACCAATATACGACGGTGTCGGATTAGTCACCAAGCTGGGCGCACTATGTTGAGAGGTACATCTGTAAATTCCCCCAAGATTTAAACCCGAACATTTTTTGTTTATTGTTATGCTTTTGTTAAGAGGTTTTTTTTTATTTTTTGCTTTATTGTGAACAGAATTCGTTGATGTATATCTCGATGAGTTTTTGGTTAGAAATAGGCACATATTTAATTATGTTAAAAGGGAACGCAACAAAAATAAATTATCGGTACAAATTTAATAAATATGTTTAATCATGTGGTACTTACGGTATTTCAACTTTTTGTTCACTATTTCCATCTTTTACACTTTTTAAAACTGAGGTTAATTTTGTTTCACCAATACCCATCGCATCACGCTTACGCATAGATAAAACTGGTAGCAACGGACCACCATTGCCTTTTTCCGCAGTAAAATAAGCGTGTCAATTCAATATTAATGCATCTACATCTAAAACACGTCGCGGCATTTTCGCGGTCTATTAGGTATATATACACTACTTGAAAGTACATTCGGTACTATACGATTTTAATATAAGTACCCACTACAAGAATAACCCAGGACTAATTACTTTTCTGAAAATCTAACAAAAATGAATCATCAAGCCAAATTAAAGCTTAATAGCTTAGTTAATTAGTAAAATTTGTTTGGATTACTTACCTACCTCACTGGGATAAATGGCAACGAGGTAGCCGATGAACTGGCAAGTAATGAGACCCTGGTGGAACCAAGAAGTCAGTTGGTCGGATTGCCAATTGCCGAAGCGAAACATGATTTGAAATTAATCCTTGAGCAAGAACATATCGCTCAGTGGAATGCAAATACTGGCTGCAGAACATCAAGACAGCTGACAAAAAAACCTCCACAGAAGAGGGCAGACGCACTCTGGACGATGAACCGGAGTAGGCTAAGCAATACGCTTGGCCTGCTGACTGGTCACATCGCACTAAGGGCGCACCTCTTCAAACTTAAGCTGGCGGCTGAGAAAAACTGCCGACTATGCGGCGAAGAGAAAGAGAGCAGCATACACATTCTGTGTTGCTGCCCGATGCTAGCGGTGTACAGGTACCAAACCTGGGGCCGCATGATAATGGATCCAAGTGATCTAAATGAGACAGGGCCAACAGAAATCCTGCGGTTTGCCAAAACCAGCGGACTGGAATTTTGATGCCCTGAAGACACAGCGGTAGTTACAGAGGATTAAAATCTAGGTAACATAGGTGCCTATACCAATGGCTCAACCGTAAGAATGTAATTTAATGTAATATCCCTACCTCTCTTATTATGTAAAATAAACAAAATCATTAAGAACAGATTTGATTGCAAAGTTAACCGTGCTAACAAATAAAAATATTGACCCCTAATTTCCAAACAAGAACTCCCTTATACAATAAAATTCGTTACCTACGAAATTTGTTTAGAAATATTAGCGGAATTTACTTTCGTACTTCTTAAATGTACAGTTGAAAACTGGTTATCGAGTTTCTAACGATAATCCGAAACCAACGTAAATTCGTGAAATATACTATACGTAAGGAATAATTTAAAATAATCGGGTGTGATAAATAGTGATACATACAGATGTGATTTGCGGAATATACAAATTTCAATGCAAAATGTTAAGATAAACAAAAACCGGTCGACCAGCACAAAATATAATAAATATTAGCGACAAAAAATCAAGAGTTATTAATTACACGACTGCAATTTGAACTGTCTCCACCTTGTCGACATTGTCTGCGACGCTAGAAATTTCTTCTTCTGTTATTGGTCACATCTTAAGGAATGACAAGTATCGACTTTTAAAGCTTTTTATAGAAGGGAAGATTAAAGAAAGAAAGAGGCCCGGGTAGAAGAAAGATATCCTGGCTAGAAAAATTAAGGCAATGGTATGGAGTGAGCACTACCACATTGTTCCGACGAGCTGTAGACAAGGTTCAGATAGCGCTGATGATTGCCAACGTCCGAGGAGGACAGGGCACCTTAAGAAGAGAACGCAATAATGGTTCATTCAAAACGTTAAAAACGATGACTGAAATTATGTTTTGTAAAATAACATTATTTTGATTCTGCTTTTTTATAATGGTTTAACATAATTTCATGTTTACAGATTTGACTATTGTTTGTCGCAACGGGGTGGTTGGTTTAACCTTTATTGCGTTGTATTTTTAATGTTTTTTTTGGTATTACTGAAAATTACTAAAAGAAAGAAAGAATAAATGAAACCTTTAACAAATCCAATTGTATCTATTTAATGTATTACTCGTAAACGGCTTGTAGTTTTGGTTGTTTATTGGGAAATAAAGTAGTGCAGCATTACCACAAGAACAAAGGAGAATTTTAGAATTTTAAACACAGACGCGTGCAATATTATTCAAGATTTGAACCCGTATAAACTATATTTTTAGCAATTTATTAAAATATGTAGAATGATAAACTTTACATTTTTCTCGTAGCAATTATGTTGTGGTATACATTCACATGCCTTACAATAAAAAACAAATAGCTATAATTAAAATAAACATATCTATTTACTGTCCATTTCAGTCAAGCTGCAGAAAGTGCAGCGGCTAGCTTGTCTGGGAATCACAGGGGCAACATTCACGTGCCCTACTGCAGCCGTAGAGGTAATGCTGAACCTTCCACCATTGCACTTATGTGTAATGAAAGAAGCAGCAATCAGTGCCTTCAGACTGAGCCAGACAACAAATCTTAGAGCAAGAAATCGGAATGGACATTTGAAGATTTTGGAAAATATTTCCCTAGAATCCATGTCTAAGCCGACATATATCATGCCAGTTAGGTACAACTTCGAAATGCAGTTTGAAGTGGTTATAAACAACCACCAAGTTTGCACAGAGAACGGACCTTAACTAGGAAGGGATGCTTTAGTGTGTTACACTGATGGATCCAAGATGGATGAAGGGGTTGGAGTGGGCGTTAAAGGGCCGAATTTTAGGCTCTCAAAACCCCTTGGTAACACCCCAACTATCTTTCAAGCAGAATCACATGCCATAGAGATATGTGCCCAGGAGTGCATCGAAAGAAACACCCGAAGGGCAGAAATCTATATTTTATCAGATAGCCAAGCAGCACTAAAAGCTCTGAAGTCATACACTTGTAAGTCTAAGCTGACTTGGGATTGTAAACAGTCCCTGAGACAACTGGCAGCAAACAATCAGGTTACTCTGATGTGGGTTCCAGGTCACAAGGGAGTTAAAGGCAACGAAGAAGCAGATTGCCTTTCCAAAGAAGGGGCAATTACAAAATTTTCCGGCCCAGAACCCTTCTGTGGACTTTCCAAAGCCCACTTGAAAGAAGAGGTTCGACGCTGGGAAACAGATGAAATGAAATCTCACTGGCATAAAGTGCCAGGACAAAGGCAAGCGAAAAGGCTAGTAAGTCTTTCGCCAAGGAAAGCTAAACAGCTTTTTGAGTTGGACAAGAATGACTTGAAACTGGTGACGGGACTTCTTACTGGACACTGCCCTCTAAGGTACCACCTGAAAAAGATGGGCAAAACAGAAAGTGATAGTTGCCGCTACTGCGAGAACTTCGCTGAAACTGCAGAACATTTGCTTTGCGAATGCCCAGCGCTTTTCTGCAAGAGGCTCAAGTTTCTGGAAGGGGCCTTCCTAAAGCTCTTCGATATCAGAAACTTAGCCCCCAGGAAACTAATAAACTTTACTCGAAGTCTCGGAATCCCGGGCCTCGAATAGATTAAGGGTTATGCACAAAAGATCTGATAGGTCGAAGTGCTTGAGAGGCAGCATGGCCTTCACGACCCACCCTACAATCTACAATGTTGTGGTATTTTTTTTAATTTTCGATAGAAAAGTGACAAATCGGTGTTGTTGGAATAAAGAAAGCAACGATTTGATCAAGGTAAAATGTCACCATGTGGTGTGATCTCTAATCAATTTATAATTTTTTCATTTATTCTAGAAGGAAACCTTTTAAACGATGTTTTTGACAATTGATTCTCACTGTTCAGAGTTAATATTTAAATTACTTGCAGAACAACTGTCCACCTATCAATATTATTAGTTTAATATATTCAGAGATTTTCAATGTAACAACGACTTGTGGTTAATACAAACAAATGTTGAACTGTTGTAGATAATTCAATTTACAAACTCCTGGACAAAATTTACGCAACAACAGATTAAATTATAAAAAATGCTATCATCAATTAATTTTAATAATTTTTGTTTGTTCCATTAAAACTTAAAAAAAAACGTATTCGGATATTTTAGAATGAATTAGCTTCGATATTTTTTTATAAGATTGGAATTAAAATTATTCTTAACACTTAATAACAAAATTGTAATGTTAAAAAAGATAAATTATGGTTTAAGACACTAGTAGCGAAATTTATGGGTGTAAGTGCGACACTAGTGACGTGTAATGCCTCCTCTACTTTAAATCACAGCATTTATGCGTCTAGGCATGCTTCTAAATACATTTTTGATTAAATATTGAGGGATTTGTTCCCATGCTGTGATAAATGCATTTTCAAATTCACTTTAAATCCAAACGAATTATTTTGATGGAGAGACATAATATGCATAGCCTACTATTCAAATACTCGATAAACTTTAACATAGAAAAAGATAAATTAATTTTTTGGATAATTTCATAATGTCATATTGTGTAGGAGTTTTGATAAACGCAAAAAAAATAAAAAAATTATATCAGTTAAAAGGTTCCCGAATATGTCGTCTGCATTTCAATTCTTCACCAAAGAGTATAAGATAGAGGGGAAGGCTCCCATTACGAGTAATGTTAAAAAAGAGTATACGAGTTATAGCGCCTTTAGTGATTTTGCCCAGTTTTAAAAACGAAAAACGCGGTAGAATCTTAGAATCCGTTCAAACTAATTTGAATAAATTAATTTTGGATAATTTTAAAACGCTGTTAATTAAAAGAAGAGTAGAAATAGCCACAACAGGTTTTCTGAAAATGCGAAATATACTGTGTAATCTAGGTTTACCCTCGAGGTGAGACTAAGAACAGTAAAGTGGTATGTGTGGTCCCTGCTCTTATACGGCTGTGAGACATGGACGGTGAAGTAGGAAGAACTCCGTAAATTGGACGCCTTTGAAATGTGAATATACAGGCGAATGCTTCGTATAGCATGGACCAACAGGACAACAAATGCAGAAGTTTTAACTAGAGTGAATACCCGCCCTCAATTAACAAATATCATGAAGATAAGAAAAACAGCCTATCTGGGACATCTAATGCGGCACAAGGAGTATAAACAACTACAAGTAATACTGGAATGAAAAATTGAAGGTAAACGACGCTAGGAAACATAAGAGACTGGACAAACATGGATGGTAATACCCTGATCCATCGAGCCCAACATAGAGAAGAATTTGCCATAGTGGTCGCCAACCTCAACAAAGACGGCACCTGAGAGGAGAGGGTTTATGGTTAACATCATTTCTGTAACGCATGGTGAAATGGCTTTTTGTTTGTCATCTTTTCGTTCTACGCCGTATTACGCATAAATATAATACAAATCGCCATGACAGTAGTTCACTACTTGGATACAACTAACAGATGGCATGAGTGTCGATTGTACGCGACTTTTCTCTCTATCTTATACTCTTTGTTCTTGACATTTTAACAGACCGTATTTGGTTGTTTTTGTACCTTGAGCACAGTTTTTCATAGTTAAGCCTCACTTTGAGTCCCTTATGCACACTTGGATGGTGGATTTTATCTTACCGAGTGCAGGTTTTGGACCAGTAAATGAACTGAAAGCTGTTTCTAAAAAGTTCATTACCTTCTTCGTAGCCTTAAATGGCATACTGTCGTGGTACCCATAATAACGTTAGTAGATATGTCTTAGAGAAGTGCTGGTCGCTACACTTTGTATGGTAGTGAATTTTGGGTTTGACAGAAGAAGCATGAAAGTAAGGTCAATGCTACGGATATGAAGAGTAAATAAAATAAGTTGAAAGTTGGTCAACTTTTATCTTATTTCTTACTTTATCTTATTTGCTGTATAAACCCACAGTCAGTTAGGTACTGCACTTTTTTTCCATTTTTGTTTGTAAACAATTTTATAATATGTAGAAAGATTTTAAGTTCGTTAATATCTTTCTACATATTTTAAAATTGTTAACATACAACTTTTTTAACTCGTTTTTTTATAATTGTCACATACAATCTTTGTTTTTTTGTAATTAACATCTAATGTTTTTCAACTAATGACAAGCATTTACGCTGTGCTCGAAAACATGTTTTTAAACATCCCTACTTAGGGTTTTAAATTATAAAAATTATGGAAAGGACTTTGAGTTTTATTTTCCTTTTATTATGTTAACATTATTTTTAGAATGGTAAATACATTTTCATACCTTTCGTAAGTTTATATTTTTATCTAGATTTTTTAAACAGTTTTTATATTACTGCATTAGCAATTAATCCTTATTAAAATAAATTTCAGAATTAAATACTGTATTTAAATAAACCATCAAGAATTATTTAAAAAGTTACCTTTTTGTGCTTGATGCCATTATTCTATTGATTTTCTTCCACAATAAGTAACAGATCTGAAATTAATAAATTAAAATAATGAATTATAATTTTACTGCACTTTATACATTAAGCATAATAAAATTTGTTAAATAAGGGTGACATGTACAAACTTATTAGTCTCAGTAACAACCATTTTTGACATAATTTTGCATGAGATGAACTGTTATTTAATCCAGCGGTTTTTAAAATTTTTATTTTGAGCTCTTCTTCATGTTATAACTGTAATCCACGATTCTTATATGTATATGCATTATTCATAACACTTTTACTTTTACTGGTAATTCTTATTTAAGTTACATGTTCAAAGCTTATTTATATTGGGACAATGGGTTCAATGTTAAAATAATTTAAAACACAATAACAAATAAATCAGGTAGTATTTTTTAATAAGTACATAAAAATTGAGACTACTAATGTGATGGATGAGCCTGTTTTATTTGGCTAAAACATGAAGTCAGTTCCGACAGTGCAATTCTAAGTTCTCTCGTCACATCTAATCTTGAACAATATTTGCTTTTCATGGCAGCAAGAGTAGAAAATCCAATTTTACAAGAATAAGTAGTAGCAAAAGGGACGAGTATTTTTTATTTTCACTTAAAAAAGGGTATTCTTTTTTAACACTGATCCAGAAGGACGTGAGCAAACATTACTTAAATTTTGATTCTAAGGCAGTGTCACTTTCCTATCCTATCATGTTTATGAAGCACTTTTTAACCAAGTTCTTAAGTGGATCTCGTATCCATGCTCTCTTTTATAATATATACTCGAAGGCAGTGTTCCGGGTGGCACTGGAGAATGCGAAAGAGGGCATCAAAATCAACGGCACCCTTATTAATAATATACGATTCGCCGACGATGCGGTCGTGGTAGCCGACAGCCTACCACAACTTTAGAATATGATAGATCTCATCGCTGAACATAGCACACAGTATGGTCTACATATGAACGTTGCCAAGACCAAGGTGGTTGTGTTCTCCAAGGCATCAAGACGGACGATCCTTCAAATTAACAACCGGGTTGTGGAACAAGTGCCGTCCGTTAAATATCTTGGAGCATTCGTCAACGAGAACAGTGACCCCAAAATGAAAATCAGATCAAGGATAAAACAGGCCAGAAGGACATTCATCTCCATGAATAACCTCTTTACCAGTAGAGACCTAAACCTACAGCTCCGCATACGTATATTGCGCTGTTATATCTTCCCAGTGCTACTCTATCTAAAATCAATCAAAAATATACGTCACTCAACCTGCAGATCTTGCAGAGTTGCGACAGAGAATTGTGACAAAATGCCGATAACTAAAACCGAAGGTATTTGAAAATGTTAGAAAAGATTGTATCATTGTATGGAGGTCAGCGGAGGTTATTTCAAGCATTTAATTTGGTGAAATTTTAAGTTTTTGTATTATTACTGATATTCATTAAATAAATTAGTTAAATCCAAAATATCTTTAAGGTTACTTTTATAAATTAAAAAAAATTTAAAATGTTGTGTATATAATTAAATTACCTTTTATATGGTGTGTCACTCGACCACACTTGTTATTTAAACAAAAATTGAGTGTTGATGCGGGGCTGAAGGGGGTTGCATTTTTGGGTATGAATTTTGTATGAAAATTCGTCCTCCTCCCAATAAAATTTGATGTGTTTATTTTTTAAATGTTGAAAAAACTCTTGGTGTCTGAGTTTCTAGGAGGGTCAAGTTTTCGTTGGAACACGCTTTATATTAACAAATAAATCAATTTGTAAAATAATCTTGTACGTACTTAATTAAGAAAATTCATATACGGCAGCAGTACCTTAATATTACAATTAATTTTTTACCATTGTAAAATTAAAAAAAGATTGAATTTTTTAATTGTCACCTATAACTATTATTTAATATCCATTCTAGTGGAACAAGTATTATATTAAAAAAAGTGTGTTACGGTTCTTACACACGTCTTTAGCTTTTCTACTTTCATCACCGCATTTATACATGCTCGTCGGTTGCTGGTACTCTTGACCTGGCCTTTTCTCTGAACAATTTCGATTTGTTCGATATAGGTTCGCCTAGGTCGACCTCTCCTGATTTTCCCATTCTCACTCGCCTTATGTTTCGTCAATCTTTCCTTTATCTATCTTTGTAACCACACTACGGAATTCCCCTAATCCATTCTGGTCTAATTTTTGTATTTTATCACATGTCTTAAATATCCATGCACTTATATTTACTGCGTGGAATGAAACTAAGAGTTACAATATGATAAAAATAGGTTCATTGATAAGGTTAAAATAGTTTTGTTCGTGGCATTTTCTGATTTTATTTGGGCTTTATATACATCATTGGATCACCTCTTAGTCACGCTTACGATAAAAAATACTATATTTATTTTAAATTTTGACAATGGACTCCTGACGTTTCCTTTCGCTTAGAGCAATATGAAATGAAATATTAACAATTTACCTGAACAACTGGAAACCTTCCTAAGAATTTTTTTGTTCTGAACATTTGAACTGATACTTTATCAGGTAGAATAAAGAATCCCATTAGACTCGCTGATGAATTTTTTCTTTGGTGGATACTAATAACTAAGAATCATTCATGTATACTGTAATGAAGACAATAAAACGGTGGATCTTAAAAATATACCGGATTACCGGAACAGCATGAAAAGACTTATAATGAATTAATGGATAATTGTAGTTAAGTCAAATATTTTTTGTTTATAAATTTTAGGTAGTAAAACTCTATAAAAATATATACAGGGTGGGTCATAGATAAGTTGTCGAAAAAAACAAATTTACTATCAACAATTTTTTTTATTAGGTAATACACAAATACTAGTACTGTTCGATGAACCTACAAAATATACTGTTTTTCATGCTTTTCTAAGCAAACATTGCATCTTTCGAACATTGATTAGCAAAATTTTTCGCATATCTTCCGGGACTGTAGATTTTCATATTCTAATTGGATTCGTGTATTTATATGATCATCATCTCAATTCTTGACAGAATAAACCTTTTTTTTCAGTATACCTCAGATTGCAAAATCGATGGATGTGATATCTGGGGATCGTAGAGGCCATTTAGTGGTACCCCTTCTCCCAATCCATTTATTAAAGTTTTCATTTAGAAAGTCTCTCACAATAACTCCATAATGCGGGGGTGCTTCATTTATGTATATTAACTTTTCTTTAGCCGACTGCATATGTTTATAAAGAAGACTTTTTTCCAGTTTTAACAACACCTTTTAAAGGATATCTTCGTACTTTACAGAATTGACAGTACGGTTAAAAAAATAATGATTAGCCCACCGCCACATGGGAATCCGTAGAATCCCAATAAATGCAGTTGTATTCACTCTGCCAGTTATGTTAATAGGAAAGATGCAAATATAATATTTATGGATATTTTGTAAATAACATTTTTTTTTTAATAACTTCCCATTATATTACAATCTATCTGTGTAACCCAAATAATGTTAGGTAGATATTAAGTAATAGGTATGACAATTCAGAAAGACGTGTAGGGGAGGCATCCAGTGATACACCCCTTTTAAAGTTAGTCTACTACAATATGGACTATTTTTGACATTGGGCGTTTTTATGTATTCTTAGCACTAGGTAACTAATTCTAACGGAACTTTTCGTTTCAACCTACGAACTACACGCGGTTTATTCACTATATTTTTTGCGAACACATTTGAACGCACTTTTAGTTTTTCTGCATGTTTTTTCGCGTACTTTTTTATTTCTTTGACAAACGATAGACCTGCATCCTGATGAATGGCTTGATTGGTTATAAACCATGGGACTCCTAGCATCATTCTTAAGGTCTTCGACTGAAATCTTTGTATAATTTCGATATTTGAGTTTGTGGCTGTTTCTCATTATTCTAGTCCATAGGTCCAAACTGGTTTCAGGATGGATTTGAATATCAATATCTTATTTTGAATTGATAATTCAGAATTTTTGCCTAGTAGCCAGTACATGCTCCTTAACTTGTGGCTCAGTTGCTTTCTTTTTGAGAATATGTGTTTTCTCAAATTTAACTTCCTGTCTAGATGCATACCCAAATATTTGACTTCATCACCTTGTGGAATTTCTTTGCCGTTCAGTTTTACAGGCGGACATGTTTCTTTAAGTGTTGCAAATGTTATAATGTTGTGATTTGTTCTCGTTTGTTTGTGAATAACATGGTAAAAAAATCTAAATTAAGAACGATTGCAACTTTTTTATTTTAATTTATATTGATTTTTAACAATAACTACAAATTAACAATACTTGAGACGAAGCCTTTTTTAATCCACCAATCGGCGTCTAGTGAAGTTACTACTGTTCGGCAATCCGGCATATTGTGCTTTTTAATGTATGCTTGTTATGACAACTTATTTGAGGTTATAGTTATACAGGTAAACATAACTTTGTTGCAAAAATTAATTGCATTTGTCGAATAAAAATGGAAATCGGGTTCATTAAAGTAGACTCTATCAAATCTATAAAAATTTAGTGTCGACATGGTTGCAACTTTTTTTGTCGAAAGTGCAGATTTTCAAGTGTAGAAATGAAAGAGTCTAAACTACTACGGTATGAATAAATCACAATTAAACTTTGTTTTTCATGCAGCAGCTTCCACATATAGAAATTATTTTAATTGATGAAGCGACAGTCTTTTGGGGTAGTCTCATTTTCACTTGAATTTTTTTGGATTATTTATAAGAATATATAGCCACTCATATCATTGGATTTTTTTAATATTTTAAGAACTATGTGTTTTTGTAATTAGTGAATGGTCTAAAGTTGGAGTTGGTGTATTTTCAATTCTCAAGAATTTCATGTCTTTTTTTTTCACTACTGCTGATGTAGGCTTTATTGGCATCATTTTTTTTTATGTTCAAAAATGTGAGAGACGACACCTTTTTTCAGAAAAAGTTTTCCTCCAAAAATTTCAAATCGACGTCGTTCTCCAAATCAAAGGTGTCTTCACCGCATCGATTAAAGTCTTTGGAGAATAATGTTACCTCTCTTTGTAGATTGGAACCATTTTTTTCTTAATTTTAAATCAAAAGGTTCATTTAAAAACAGTTTAGTTAAAAACTTCCTTAAAGTAAAGAGACACATTAGCACAAAAAATGAGCATTAGTAGCATTGTTATAACGTTGATGGATAGTCCATTTTAAATACATTACAATACCTATTTGTACACAAAAAAAAATATCTTAAGTCAAAACTACATACATATAGTCACGCCTTTTTCGCAGAGACCACTTTCTTCCACTTGCCACGGTTCTTACACACATATTTTGCTTCGTCTACTTTCATCGGTGCTCTCATACATAATCGTCGGTTATTGGTACTCTTAACCTGGCCTTTCTTCAAAACAATGTCGATCTAATCGAGATATGTTCGCTGAGGTCGGCCTCTACCGACTTCCGTCCATTCACACTCGCCTTATAAATCCGTTTCGTTAATCTTCCTTCATCCATCCTTTCTACGTGTCCACACCATCTAAGCATTCCTTTATATATCTTGATATCCACATCTTCTTTTACACCACAGCGTTTCCTTATCTCACGATACTTCACTTTATCCAACCGAGTCACTCCGGCTATACTTCTCAGACTACTCATCTTCGCAGCATTAATTTTGTTTACATGCTTTTTCTGCCAAACCTAACATTTACAACAATACTAACAGCACTCCTCTATGCACAGCCAGACGTGCCTTTTTTGACACGTTCTGGCTGTTCATAAAGCTATGCAGTGCCCCATTTATTTGTTTTGCCGCCAACATCCTTTGCTCAACGTCACTTTCATACTTTCCGTCTCTCGTAAACTTTGAACGCAAATATACAAACTTATTTACTTGTTCCACTCTTTTTCCCTTAATCCAGCACCTTGTAGTTTGTCATGCTTTTTTCTCCTTTAAAAACCATTACTTTCGTTTTGCTTACATTTATTTTCATCCCTATGATTTTTAGGGCATTACTACATTGATCATAGCCTCCTCTTTAGTGAACGTTAATATGACGTTATAATTGGCGTAAAGAAGGCATTTGACGCTAAAATCATTCATTTTTAATCCATACCCACTCTCTTTTAAATGGCGAAGCCACACATCCCTGTCTAACACCTATTTTGATGTTAAACCAGTCCGTGTAAGCTCCGTTTATCCTGACACAAGCAGTGAAATCTTCGTAAACTGATTTCAGTGCTCACCCCATACATAGACAATGTCGACGACAATTTACTCCTGCCACTGTTTTAAATGTTTTTTCTAAAATTACAAAAACGCTTTTTATTGTGTTTTTTGGAGTTTCATTTTGTTAAATTTACCCAACGATTTCAGTATATTTAAAGAACGTAATTATAAATTAATCACAAGTTTAAATATAAAAAGATCTAGTTTGAAATATTCTGCGCTAAAATTAAAATATTTAATTGGATATTTGCCAAGTTTAAACAAATGAAATAAAAAAGGTTTGTACTAGCTTTTAAGATTTTTCTACCATTTTTCGTGAAATTATCCTGTATAATGTTGGCAAGCGTAATATTGTGATATAACCCAGTGTGGAAGTTTTTAAAAGCACATTTTCTATTCATAGCTTTAAACATTATTTCCATCAAAATTCCCAGTAGTTCGTATGACCTATTTTAACTTTTCAAGTAACAGTAAACCACACAAAAATTAAGACTTATTTCATAGCTTTATGACCTTTATGTATATATTCATAAAATCATCGGTAAAATAACGAGCAAGTTCATGTGCTAAAACAAGAGTTAACGTATTTTGTTTAATGCAATTTTTTTTCTCGAATATTCAATTTGAATAATTTTATGATCACTTTTTGTTTTCGTAAAATTTGTTAGAGAAATGCAGTTTTTAACAATATATACATTTAAACAAATACAGTCTAAGTTCAGAGCCGAGTGAATTTTTGTCAAAATTTTAACAAAAATTCTGTTGCAATGATTTTTTGTGTTACCATTTTTAATCACGGCTTTGAAAATAAAATACAATAGGGTAGACTGGGTACGGTTGAAACAATTTCACTTATATCGTCCAAAGATTAACTGTTTTTATTCCGAGCGATGAAGAAGATTTGTTAAATAAAAGAGTATATTTCTATCTATTAATGGGCAATGTGATTTTAGTTCCAAGTATGTTATTTTTAATAAAAGAACAAATAATAAACAAAATCCGATTTTTTTTAACTGTCCCCATACCAGGGGCGATTAAAACAGTGATTGGGGTCAGTTGAAACATGCGAATAACACAAAATACAGGGTGTAACAACAAGGTAGGTCATAAATTAAACCACATATTATGGGGTCAAAAATAACTTGATTGAACATAACTTACTTTTATACAAATGTGCACAGAAAAAAAGTTACAGCCCTTTGAAAGTACAAAATGAAAATCGATTTTTTCCAATATTTCATGAACTGTTTAACATTTTCTAATGAAAATGGATACATAACTTTCTTATTATAAGAGCATCTTTTTTATATAAAACCACGAAATCTGTACAGCCCATAAAAATTTTAGGAGGGTTTTGAACCCCCAAACTTTTTTATGCGTTGTGACACCATTCGTTTAATACATCATTTTTGAAATTTTTTCGGCTCTTAGCGCTCTTTTAAGAAGGCATTTTTTTCATTATCACCTATGACAAGGCGGCAACTGAAAAAAGAATTCCTTTTTGAAACTTTTTATGCAGTTCCAATTGGGATTAGAAATACTTTACACACTATGGTTAAGCTTTTCATACTGATTGGTAACGTCGCAAACACATGTAGCCAAAGTGACGACAATTGCAGTTGATTACTTGATTATTTATCGCGAAGATTTATTATACATAATTTTCAAATCAAAATATTCTGAAAACGGTACACAGTATCGAGTTTTACCGGGAGTCCCTTTTTGGTATAAAATTAAATGATGTTTAAGTTCACTTGAAATTTTGATTAATAAATCTAACCTTAAAAAAGTTATGTTCAATACTACTTGGTACGAACCGTGTAACTAGCGCACTCTATGTGTCAGATATGAAAACAAATTCATGGGATGTATTAGCTCCTAAATTATATTCGTAAGAAATTTCATTACAATGTTTCTAGTTATTTCGGAAAAATCGTAATAAATGTGTAAACATTTTTTTTCTTTAACGCCCTTTATCTTGAATACGGATACGGCGTTACGAAAGTTTTTTACAAAGCAAACCCCAATTATTTTTCAGTTTTCTACCTATCCTAGAGACGGGGTCACCTTTTTTTGAAACACCCTGTATAATTGTTAACTCAATTGCATTAGAATGCCTATGTTCCTCAAATATTTTCCATATCCGTATAAGCATTTTAAAATAAAGAAAACAAATATACTGGATGAGTGCTTGAACCGACCTTTTACTTATTAACTGTAGTTTTACTGCAACCTGTTGTTTAATGGATATAATTTATGTAGAAATTTTTTGTTTAAATATTTTAAATAGACGGCTGTATCAGTTAATGGTCGTCGACATAAAAGAACATAAAAGAAATGCATGACCTATCTCATTTAAACTTTCGATAGGCAATTAAAATCCTTACTGTCATTTTTTGTTTAACATGCCTAAATTGAATACCTACCCTATTTAAAAAACTGAAACTGAGCTTGATATTTTATTTAAAAAGTTTTAACTTAGCGCAGCTTCTGTTGTAATTTATATGGTTTAAGCAATAATTTCATAATTTCACAATTAATTTATTTAATTAAAAAGATCAAACAGTTAAAACGCTGTATTCCTAATGTACTTGGTAAGTCGACAATTGCATAAATTAAGTTTCTGCAGAGCAGCATTAAGTTTTATTTTTTTAATTGAAACACCCCGTACTAAATTTGTGTATTTGATTCTACATGTAAATATATACCGTTTTTATTATTACCCATAATAATAACTTATTAAGGATCTTTAGAAAACTGTAAGTGAAATTCAAAATTTTAAAAATAATTTTCCGTATGTTTTTTTTTAAAATAACACTTAGATTTTTGTTTAGGTTAATAGATAAATAAGTACAAGGTTCACCTTAAAAATCAAATAAAATATTAGCATGTTTAACTTAAACCAGAATTGATTTATGTGTACCAAAAACCACTTTATTATAAAACTGCGAAAATATCTAGTGACTCTGTAAAGGTAAAGTCAACAATTGCAAGAAGTAAGTATTTGGAACACCTTGTACCCAAGTTGCTCATTAGATTCCACATGTGAATATAATAGTCCGGTCAAATTGGACCAAAAAATAGAAGTGAAGGTACAAAATTAATAGGATTGTTTAAAACACTATCATAAATGAAATCTAAAAAATTCTCATCGATCCGATACCTGGAAAAAAATGGTCACAAAAACGGGTTTTTTACGATTTTAGCTAAACGGTAAGTTTTATCATAAAATTAGTTAAGACAAAAATTGTAGATCAGATAATTATCTATAAAAAATGTTAAATTACTTTTTTTCCTAAGAGCCACCGTTTCTGAGATATAACGATTCAAAAAGTTGGAAAGTTGTAATCGTCATAATATGCACACGTTTCCACGCCACCTCTGAGGTAGTGTACTGGGCGCTTTTTTTTTAACGTGGTTTCCCCGTAGGCCTATTCGATGGATCTGTTGTAATTCTGTTTAATTTAAAACTATTGAATAATAAAAGATATCGGCAAGGGTTGAAAATGATAAAAGCGGTGTAAATTAAAAAAAAATAGAGAAATTTATTCGTCTTCTCCGTCTGACTGGGATTGCTCCTGTTTGTGTGCCTCTCATTCTGTTTCTGTTGTTGTTGTTGTCAGTAGGTTGTCCTTTTCGCCAAATGAACTAAACAGATTTTCATTTGAATGGTATTAGTTAGAAAAATAGGTGCACATCAGGGCAACCAGTTATATCACCACAAATGATTAGGCTATTTTCCAAGGCAGGTCCCAAAAAAAACACGGTTCGTAAGAAACGAAAAATGTCATCCGCCATCGTACGGATAGCAGAAAAGGACACAAAGCAGAAAAGAAAGAATGTGAAGAAAATGACTACAAAATTTTTATAAAATTGCTTACTAAGAAATATAAAACAAACAATAATACAGACTCAGATATATCAGATTCAGAAGATATAATATTGTTACGATAAAGATGTCCATGTTCTATTATCTGGCAGAGGAGGTGTATGGTCCCCACAAAGGCGCTTATTTCTTCTGCAGCACCAAAAAGCCCCATAGTTGGCTTCCTTAAAGCGACAAATTTTACCATAGACGTAGTCAACGCGCTTACTTTCAACTTCGTGATGTTTTTGTTATAAAAGAATTTCAGGGATATAATTTATTTTCAACATGGTTCCTTACAAAATTGGTATAGAAGGAAAACCCAGTGGAAGCCAAGCGCGAGAAATTATTAATTATGTGATGAAATATATGCAAAATACAAATACAAATAGTGTAAAAATTCATTTTTATTACTGAAATTTAATAAAAAATATTTTAAATAACTTGTAATAGACAAACCATAAGACATGAATAAAATAAAAATATATTATTTCAAACATTAATTTATTAAAAAAACATTTAAATAACTTGCAATACACAAACCATAAGAGATAAATAAAATAAAAAAATAATATTTTAAAAATTAATTTATATATTCAATATTAACAACACACCACTGGACTGAAGTGGGCGAAGACTGTCAATTATGTTCCTCCTAGCGTTTCATTTAATATCGATACTATGTGACTAATAAAACTGAGAAGATGATACGGGATGTGCAAGCAGGATTTAGAAGAGGAAGGAGATGTATGGATCAGGTCTTTTTATTACAAGGTGTAGTCGAAAAATTTTTGGCTAGAAGTCAGAAGGTCTATTGCGCTTTTATAGACTTGAAAAAGGCATATGACAGAGTGATGAGGAGTGAATTTTGGTCGACATTGTCTATGTATGGGGTGAACGGTAGTTTAATACGAGCACTGAAATCACTTTACGAGGATTCCACTGCTTGTGTCAGAACAAGCGGAGCTTACACGGACTGGTTTAACATCAAAAAGGGTGTGAGAGAGGGATGTGTGGCTTCGCCATGGCTGTTTAACTTATACATAGACGATTGTTTAAAAGATTTGAAAAAGTGGGCGTATAGATTGAAAATGAATGATTTGATCGTCAAATGCCTTCTTTACGCCAATGATCAAGTCATATTAGCATCATATGAAGAGGAGTTGCAGGCAATAGTTAATGTTGTGCATGATGCCTTGAAAATCAAAGGGGTGAAAATAAATGTAAGCAAAACGAAAGTAATGGTTTTAAGAAGTGAAAAAAGCATAACAAACTGTGAAGTTCTGATTAAGGGAGAAAGAGTGGAACAAGTAACTGAATATGTGTACTTGGGTTTAAAGTTTACGAGAGATGATCTTGTTGTAGCGTTCTTGATCGAGATTTAAATATGGTTTTATAGAATTTTTATTGCTATGACCAATAATTTTCAGCAATTGTTGTTCTTCGACACCACTTTTTGCCAATTCGCCAACAGCAGTTGATCTATTCGAGTGGTTTGTTATCCTTTTGTCCTTTACATTCAAGCCAATTGCCTCAGCAGCAGATTTAGTCCACCCATTTATTGTATTTCTTCCAACAGGTACATTATTGTACCATTTGTCAGATTAATTTTTTCAGTGTCGATTTGGTTTTAAGAACAGTCGTGGTGAATATTGTCGCCTCGTTTTGATATCAGTATATAAAAAAGACGTACAGGGCAGCTTTGCCTTTCACTATTGGAAACAAACCATTTACTACTTGTACAGCTTTTAGAACCACCTTGACACGTTTTACTAAACACCGGATTGTATTTATTGCGATTTGTTGGAATCATCATTATTTTTCTCGATATGAAAAAAATCCACCAGACAAACAACTGGCTCTCCTCCTCGCCACGCTAATTCTACAGCAGCAATATGGTAAAATTTATGAATAGGACCTTTAGGAGTATTAAAATTAAAAAAAACAATGTGGGAATTAGACAACACGAGTTAGTTTGGACACAGATGAAGGGAGAAGTTGCGAGGAAAAATACTGCTTACAAAATTGCTGACGTAAAACAATTATTTTTTAAGGCTGCCAACAACGTGAAACCTAAAATTTGGGAAAATGAATTACGCACACCATTAAAATTAAAGAAACAATGTGGGAATTAGACAACATTCGTGAGGAAACACTTGAACCAATTAGTAATAATGTTGGTGTTAAGAGTTCTTCATCCGAGTCTGATGTCTTTAAAACTCCTGTTACGCCCTAACTTTTTAGGGTAAGCATAAATAACGTATATAAATTTTTGTTCTGTGTAACGGTGACTAATTTTTTGCATTTATTATTCATTAAAAAAAAACTGAAAATATTGACATTTGCGAATTCTTGTAGTTTCTTTACAAAGGCTTGAACTTAGGTCGAAAAATCGAAGAAATAGATAAACCATTAGTCTTTGCTTTACTTTGTTTGACTTTTTCTTGGGTCCATGAAAATCAAAATCGTTTATATTATTTTCTATAAAGTATTTTTGTAATTTTTTAAAAAATCTCTCAAAATCTCTTCGTTATATAAGGCACGACTATGTATTTGCGAATTTTTATGGTTATATTAATCTCTCGAATTTAAAAATGGACTAATATTGATTTCAAAAATATAATTGGGGAGTTTTTATTGTGAGCTTTCTTAAGAAAAGATGTATTTCAAATTATTTTTAGTTCAGACTTCAAATCTCTTCCGTGAAAGAGTTAAGTTTTTATTGTTCGATTTTTTTAAATTCCAAATTGACTGCAAGGTTTTGTGTTTTCAATTTGTTTATCGAGGGTTGTTAGTATAAGAAAATTTAAAGCCTCTGCAGTTGATGTCTTGATTTTTATTTATTATTATTAATTTTTTTTCTCCTTTGGGATAGCTAAGGATACTTAGAATGAAATAGACTTAAGACTACCGATACTTAGGACAAGTAATATTTAGGACAAATCGATTTTAAGACAAAACCGATTTATCACGGGCCGGTTTTAGGAGCAGTTTGTGACCGACTCATGATGTCAGCAATGACTGATAAACAACGGGGTTCAAATACCACATTAATTAATTTGCGGGTTACTATACTCAGCAGCAGTTATTAAATATTGGATATAGATGACCGCTCTAGTGAATTAGCGAATTTCTACCCACCTATATTCAAGTGTTGGATTAGTTCCCGGATTCACAGTATTTCCTTTTCAACTTAATTTTTTTATTTATTTACCTTTCGGAGTGTTTTTTTGTATTTTTATTTTTTTCAATTGTATTAGAGCAATAGCGCAATAGACCTTCTGACTTCTAGCCAAGAATTTTTCGACTATACCTCGTAATGAAGAGACCTGATCCATACATCTCCTTCCTCTTCTAAATCCTGCTTGCACATTTCATATCATCTTCTCAGTTTCATTCGTCACTCTTTTAGTCAATATTTATTTCAAGGAAAAAAAGGGGATAACATCATTGGTGCCGGTAAAACTCCTTGCTCGTTTGCAAGTATTAAAGTAAATAGATACGGTTTAATTTTTTACAGTAATTTTATTATTGGAAATAACTTGGCGCTCAACGGTATTTTGGTTAAAAACCCTTTACTCAGTTCATTTAGTTAGTTATTAAAAAAATAGAAAGGAAGCCCTATTTTCTTAGAATGTCTTAAAACAAAGATGCCTGAATATAAATGTACATGTACATATCTGTTATATAGACTTTGAAAAGGCATTTGATAGGGTTCGACATAAAACACTGATTCAGATAATGCAGTCTCAAAATATCGACTATAAAGATATACGTATTATTTAAAAGTTATACTGGAACCAACAAGCTGAAATAGACATTGAAGGAGAACTTGGTAAGAAAATAGAGATAAAAAAAGAGGAGTAAGACAGAGATGTGTTTTATCACCGTTGCTTTTAATATATACAGTGAGGCAATCTTTGATAAAGCCTTATCGTCGGAAAAAGATGGAATAATAATAAACGGAAAGGTAATAAATAATATAAGTTTTGCTGACGACATGATTATCCTTGCAAGTACAGCAGAAGAACTGCAAAGATTAGTGAACCGTACAAATAATCTTTGTGAGCATTACGGGCTCACAAAAAACATTAAAAAAACTAAATACATGGTATCTACAAAACATAACACTTAAGGGAACACAGTTAAAGAAATTAAAGAACTACTGATACTTAGGTACTTAAATAACACACAACAACGATCAAACAAAAGAGACAAGAAACAAAATTGACACGGCTAGGAATGTTATTAATAGAATAAGAAAGATTCTCTGCAGCCGAGATATTTCGATACAGCTAAGAATAAGAGCGCTAAGATGCTTTGTATTCTCAACATTACTATATGGAATGGAAAGTTGGACACTCAAGCAAGAACATATAAATAAATTACAATCCTTCGAAATGTGGTGTTATAGAAGGATGTTGAGAATGTCATGGACTGAAAAAAGAAAAAACATCGAGGTAATGATTAAAAATGGTAAAGGATTTTGAATTGATGACAACTATAAAAACAAGAAAACTTCAATACTTAGGACATTATAATGGAAGGGGAGAGATATGAGTTGCTGCGAGTAATAATGCAGAGAAAAATAAAAGGAAAACGGACTATTGGAAGAAGAAGAATATCGTGGTTGAGAAATCTGAGGGAATGGTATCGATGCAGCTCAATAGAATTGTTTAAAAAAGCAGTAGACAGATTAAAGATAGCCAGGATGATATCTAACCTCTGATAGGAAATAGCACTTGAAGAAGAAGAAGAAGAGAAATCAAGATCACATCCCTGAGATGAGTTAATAAAGCCGATAGAATCTACAGTTTTCTAAATCATTAAATTTTTTTAATCAAATCATTTTTAGAATCGACTACTCTCATAAGAAAGTAGGCGTTACATGATCTTTTCTCTAAAGAAGTGGTTGTTATATTTCACACACGTTAATTTTCCCGCTTGATGGATATTAAAAAAACAACAAAGTTGGAAATATTAATTTAAACTTGAAATATTTTTAAAAAGCAAGTTATATTGTGACTAAACCAAATCGACAAACCTGTTGGTATTTCTTTAAAAAATTTACTATTTTACAAAAAAAAATAAAAAAAAACAATATTTTTTGTTTTTGGATTTTTACAACTACCAAAAATGTTTAGGCATCCCTAACTAATTTTGTTTTTTCGGTGAAGTTCTCGAAATGTATTATTTATAGACTCATTGGAACCCTGATAACTAAACTATGTAACTCTGTCAGTTAACATTAAAATTCATAAATGCAATTTACTTAGATTTAATTTTAACTAAATAGTGAAGCAAAAGGGCAGAATCTTAGTTGGTAATTGTATTATAAACTTGCTGTTTCTCAAAATGGTTTCACCATTAGGTTAAGTAAATAATTTATAACATTTTCTTATAGGAAGCGCTATTTCCAGTTATTATTCTATAGTCCTTTTTCTTGGCATTAATGCATATTGGACCTCTTAATTTTCAAATTTCACTTAAGCGTATAAAGTTCTCTCTCCGATTTATGCATAAATTTGCACAAATAAACGCAAATCTATTAATCTTAGATAGGGACATCATTTCTGACCGCTTCATGAATATATGCATTCTGTCTAGTTCATGTACAACGTGCGATATATTCTGCTTAGACACATGATCGGATGTTGTTCTAAGGCAGTCAGAAATTTATATTTATTAGAAGTGTACAACTGGCCACCAACACTCCCAAAAAAATATTTAGATAAGAAGCTAGTTTTATCTATTTCTATATATACCTATATACGAGTATATATATATATATATATATATATATACATATTTTTGACATTCCAGTGAGAGATTAACTGACACTGTCTAATTATATTAAATTTCTAATGTTTCCTTTTTGTGATAATTTTTTAAAAATTTCATGTTAGTGTATATATTTTGTAATTTGATTTTTCTTATATTAATTAAAAATATTATAGAGAAGTCTTGAAAAAGAAAATAAACATTTTCGAAAGCTTGACTGAAAAACGAAGAATTTTTATTGAATTGGTCACTACTAACTGCTACCCAAATAAATAAAAAAAAAACCTCTAATATATATATATATATATATATATATATATATATATATATATATATATATATATATATATATATATTTATATTCTAAATTATGCGTATGAAATTATGATGGATCTTTTCTACAAAAAAATTTTCTCAGCCCACCCCCTTCCGAAATATCACCCCTAAAAGGTGGTGAATAAAATTAAGTTTTAATTTTTTTTCTCTTTGAGTAAAGATAGAAACTTGAAATTTGGTAATTTCCGTGCACTCGCAAACCACCGGTATTTTTTCAACAGTCCTGTTACATTATAAGAGGGTGAAATTAGCATAACCTTATTTAATATCAAATTTTGTAAAATCCCTGTTTATTTAAAAACATTTTTTAATTTTAAAATATTTTCCTAGAACCAATGGATTCGGTGAAAAAAATAAAATACAATATCATGATTTTTATTCTTTATTAAATAATATACTACGTATTGAGAGTGTAAATTAGTAAATATGGAAATTGCAAGAATAAAAAACGATTTATAATAAATGTTGGAAATGACCGCTCCCAGCCAAAATTAAAACTTAATTTTACTTACCACCTTTAAGGGGGTGTGCAGAAGAAATTTTATTACAGGAAAGATCCATCATAATTTTATACGGGAAATCACCTCCTGCATTTTTTATTTTAATTTTTATTACTTCTTTTTTTAATTTATGTAAAAACTTTTTTTAACTATAATACTATTATGGCTGTCCCATTTTCTTGTAGTGATTACGATTCATTTTTTTTACCGTTTCTTACACCTATTTACATTTTTTACACAGCATTGTCTTTGGTAAAAGTGGTAATTGGATCATTAACAAATTCTTTGTTGATTTTTAATATTTTGGATGAATAGTATATCACATACGTCAGAGAATCCAACTATCTTGCCGTGGGTTGTATACTATTTTTGTTGCTCATCAAATTGAAAGTAAAGGTAAATAATTTGTAATAAAATTATTTAAATAGCGTATGATATCTCACTTGCTTCATGTCGCCAATTGTAGCGCGCTTCATTTTTAGTCCATTAATCTTTTTTTTTCTGTTTATTATATCGGTTTATTTTTCATTAACAACAATGTAGCTGTAAGACATTATTGATTTTATTAGGATTTAAGGTTACGTTTAGCCGAATGAATACACAAACAAGCACTGTAGACTGCCGTCGTAAAAACTATGCAAAGTAGCTCACTCTGGTGAGAGCGGGCTGTGCTTTAACCACACCGCGAGAGTTAAGCAGGTCACGAAAGTCGTTCTTTCGGCAAGAAAGAAGAAGAGTAATACAGATGGATTTGATAGAAGGTTATTTGACGATTTCCAAAACAATATAAAACTCTTCTGGAAGTCCATAAGAACAGCCAGAGGTAAAAATAGTACCTCGCAACTGGAAAAAATCAGAAACCAAGATGGTAGTTTGTTAAAAGGGGAGGAATGCGTATTAAAGAGAAGGAATACTTCAAAAGTTTATTTGAGAAAGAGGATACACAAGTACAGGCCCCATTCGGAGACATGAGTGAAAGTTGCAATGAAAGTGAAATTAGTACAACAGAAATTGTGGAAGCGTTGAACAGTTTGAAATTGGGTGAAGCTGCTGGGTACGACAGGTTAACAGTTGAAATGCTGAAGGCTGGACAAAGCGTGGTAACTAGTCTGCTGTACTGCCTTTTTAACCTTTGTTGAAGGAGTGGTACCGTACCAGATGACTGGTGCAAGGCCGTTATCGTGCCGCTTTAAAAGTCAGCAAACTGTATGCAAAGATATTAATTAAAAGAGTGACGAATGAAAATGAGAAGATAATATGGAGTGTGCAAGCAGGATTTGGAAGAGGAAGAAGATGTATCGGTCTTTTCATTACGAGGTATAGTCGAAAAATTCTTGGCTAGAAGTCAGAGGGTTTATTACGCTTTTATAGACTTGGAAAAGGCCTATAACAGGTGAGAAGTGAATTGTGGTCGATATTGTCTATGTATGGGGTGAACTGTAGTTTAATACGAGCACTGAAATCACTTTACGAGGATTTCACTGCTTTTTCGCTTTCTTCATTTACTTTGTTCACTAGTATTTGTAAATCTTGCAGTGTGCTTGCTATCAGTACTGTATCATCAGCATGCCTTAAGTTATTAATGGGTATTCCGTTTATGTTAACTCCCCTTGCCTAATGCAGTTTTTATGATTTCCTCCGAATAAAGGTTAAATAGTGCCGGTGACAGAATACACCCTTGCCTGACTCCCTTTTCTATTTTCATTTGTTCTGTGGTATGTCCTTCTACCTTTAACATTGCTTTTTGATTGTAATATAAATAAGCAATCATTCTGATTTCTTTTCTGTCTAAATTTTTTGATTTTAAAAGTGTGATGAGATGGTTGTGTTTTACCCTGTCGAAAGCCTTGTTGTAGTCTCTGAAACATATGTACAGATCCTGATTTATGTCCATGCATCGTTGTGCTAGTACATTTAAAGCGTATAATGTTTCACTTGTGCCGAAACCTTCTTGAAAACCAAACTGCGTCTCGCTGATATCTTGTTCCAAATTCCTATACATTCTGTTATGTATTATTTTTAGGAATTCTTTCAAGGTATGGCTCATGAGGCTTATTGTGCGATAATCTGCACATTGTTTAGCGTTGGAACTTTTGGAGATGACTTCAAAGGTTGATATGAGCCATTCATCTGATATGATTCCTGTATTATATATGGTGTATATATTTTTTACACAAACCAATAAAACATATGAAAAACACAACCTTAACCTATATTTTCTTTGCAGGAAATCAGCTTCTTCTCAATGGACATGGGAGTGCATCAATCAACGTTGCGAGAGACGCTTTATAAAAGAAGGGCAGAAGCCTGTTTCACTAGGCACATGCAGCATGTTATGCGGATCCACACAGCTTTGGCCCCAACCCACTGGCCCCGTTACATTAGGTAGCAGAGCCCTTACCTTTAACCACAACCAAATTAAATTCGAAAGTGAAGTACCACTGCCAGCTATAACTTTGCTGCAGGAAGCGTTTGCTTCTTTTAAGGATAACATAATAAGCTTAGTAGAACGACCGGATTATATTAATGATGAAACGGACTTGACACAGTTTATTATTAAAGTTATAATAACTTATCCAAAAGTTACTAAATTAACTTTACAAACAGATGAGAGTTATACATTAGTTTTGAAACCTTCAGAAGCAACAATTAACGCTAATATCACAGCTAAAACGTTTTTTGGAGCAAGGTGCGCTCTAGAAACCCTATCGCAATTAGTTTGGTGGGAACCTTACAGCAATGGAGGAATGCTAAAGATTATTAAAGGTGCTACTGTACAAGATAAACCTGCTTTTTCCTACAGAGGACTTATGGTTGACACTTCAAGAAATTTTATGTCAGTAGCGAGCCTTAAAAAAGTGTTGATTGGCATGTCCGCTAGCAAGTTAAATGTGTTTCATTGGCACATTACTGATAGCCAAAGTTTTCCTTTAATGGTTCCAAGCGTTCCTCTATTATCCCAAACAGGATCGTACAGTCCAGAAATGACATACAGTCCTAAAGAAATTAAAGAACTCGTCGAATTTGCTAGAATTAAAGGAATCAGGGTAGTTTTGGAGGTTGATACACCTGCTCATGCTGGTAACGGATGGGCATGGGGTCCAACAGAAGGTTAGTACAACATAAAGAGTATTTTTAAGGTAATAAGACAAATAGTTGTTATTTTTCCTTCCTTAAAATTAATACAATAAGGTTTTGTGAGGTCAAGCGATTTTGTTTAATTATAATTAAAATTATATCATTTAAAAGTAAATTCCACTGCTTGTGTCAAGATAAACGAAGCTTGCACGGACTGGTTTAACATCGAAAAAGGTGTGAGACAGGGATGTGTGGCTTCGCCATGGCTGTTAAACTTATACATAGACGATTGTTTAAAATATTTGAAAGAGAGTGCGTAATAATGTGATGAAATATATGCAAAAACAAGCTACGAATGGTGTAAAAATTCATTTTTATTACTGAAATTTAATAAAAAATATTTTAAATAGCTTGTAATAGACAAACCATAAGACATGAATAAAATAAAAATATATTATTTCAAACATTAATTTATATATTCAATATTAACAACACACCACTGGAATGAAGTGGGCGAAGAATGTCAATTATGTTCCTCCTAGCGTTTCATTTAATATCGATACTATGTGACTAATAAAACTGAGAAGATGATACGGGATGTGCAAGCAGGATTTAGAAGAGGAAGGAGATGTATGGATCAGGTCTTTTTATTAAGAGGTGTAGTCGAAAAATTCTTGGCTAGAAGTCAGAAGGTCTATTGCGCTTTTATAGACTTGAAAAATGCCTATGACAGAGTGGTAAGGAGTGAATTGTGGTCGACATTGTCTATGTATGGGGTGAATGGTAGTTTAATACGAGCACTGAAATTACTTTACGAGGATTCCACTGCTTGTGTCAGGATAAACGGAGCTTACACGAACTGGTTTAACATCAAAAAGGGTGTGAGATAGGGATGTGTGGCTTCGCTATGGCTGTTTAACTTATACATAGACGATTGTTTAAAATATTTGAAAGAGAGTGCGTATGGATTAAAAATGAATGATTTGAACGTCAAATGCCTTCTTTACGCCGATGATCAAGTCATATAAGCGTCTTCTGAAGAGGAGTTGCAGACGATGGATAATGTTATGCATGATGCCCTAAAAATCAAAGGGATAAAAATAAATGTAAGCAAAACGAAAGTAATGGTTTTTGAAAGAGAAAAAAGCATAACAAACTGTGAAGTTCTGATTAAGGGAAAAAGAATGGAACAAGTAAATAAGTTTGTATACTTGGGTTCACATTTTACTAGAGATGGAAACTATGACAGTGACATTGAGCGAAGGGTGTTGGAAGCAAAACAAATAAATGAGGCACTGCATAGCTTTATGAACAGCCAGAAAGTGTCAAAAAAGGCATGTCTGGCTGTGCATAGAGGTGTGTTGGTTCCTACACTTATGTATGGTAGTGAATGTTGGGTTTGGCAGAAAAAGCATGAAAATAGGATTCATGTTGCGGAGATGAGTAGTCTAAGAAGTATAGCCGGGTTGACTCGGTTGGATAAAGTGAAGAATAGTGAGAAAAGAGAACGCTGAGGTGTAAAAGAAGATGTGGTTACAAAGATAGACAAAGGAATGCTTAGATGGTTTGGACACGTAGAATGAATGGATGAAGAAGATTGACTAAACAAATTTATAAGGCAAGTGTGAATGGAAAAGTCGGTAGGGGTCGACCTCGGCGAACATATCTCGATCGGATCAACATTGTTTTGAAGAAAGGCCAGGTCAAGAGTGTGTAAGAACCGTAACAAGTTAAAGGAAGTGGTCTCTGCCTACCCCTACGGGAAAAATGCGTAATTATATGTATGTATGTAAACATATAAATTTTTTTTTATCTCAACAAAAGATTTAAATGAACATGAAATACGATTATCTGAATGAATCTGATATAAAAATTAAAAAATTTTATTTCTGAGACTTTACCAATAACCAACAAGAGCCAAACAAGCAAAACATTTTTTTTTTGTCTTGCACATATAGGTATAGCACGGAGAAAAATAATAAAGCATAATTTTAACATAACAATTATAATTATAACCTAAATTTATTATCAAACTACATTATAATTACTATGTTATCGACCTCCTACCTATTTTAGAATTTAACTGACTAATTTTGACGTCTAAAACTACAATTATTATCTGTTATACCAGGGATTCCCAAAGTGGTCGAAATCGACCCCGTTGGGGTCGAAATCAGTTTCCCAAGGGTCGACATAAACGAAAACTGATTTTGGGGGTCAACGAGGTCTAAAAATCGACTTCCTATGTGTACATGTCCAGCCTAACGTAAACTTCGGGATTTTATCTCACGTACAATATTTAGGTCTTGGTAGAGTTGATTTAGTTCGCGATTAGTTCTTATGCGCTATCTCTGCGTCTCCGGGTTGAATATTGGTCCAAAGATTCTTCTCCAAATCTTCCGTTCGCAACACAGTAATTTATACTCACTCGCTTTTGTCAGTGTCCATGTTTCACTTTCGTACATGATTATAGGTCCAATTACCGTTTTGTAAAGGAGAACTTAAGATTATTGTGACAGATTCTTGCTTTGAAAGGCTTTAGCGCGTACATGTATCTATTTCCACTAAGGATTCTAGTCTTGATTTCTTCCAGTATGTCATTATTGGCATTAAGCGTGGCGCCTAGGTATTTAAAGCTCTGAACTCTTTCAAAGTTTTATTTCGCCTATTGTGACATTTTGACCAGTTCTTTTTCTTATCCTTCCTCTTCGACCTTGCCTAGTGACACACATGTACTTGATTTTTATTTCATTGATATTAAGACCCATTTTTTTAGTTTCTAGTTTAATGAATTGGTATTTTACTTTTATGGTGCTTCTCCCTACTATATCAATGTCGTCCGCAAAGGCAAGCGGTAATTTGGGCCCATCTGCTGTAAACATTTGCATATTTATGCGGGCTGATCGCACTGCCTTTTCCAGAGCAATGTTAAACAGTAATGGCGACATAGCATCTCCCTGTTTAAGTCCGGTGTTTATCAAAAATGGAAATGACAAGGCATTTCCAACTCTAACCACGCTACTAGATCCCCCTACGCACTTTCTGGTTAAACGTATGCGCTTCTGGGGAATTGATAGTTATGTCATGGCATTCTACTCGCAAAATGCCCTCATAAGCCTGCCGAAAATCTATGAAGTGGTTGTGCAGCTCTTGGTTAAATTTCCAGGTTTTTTCCAGCATTTGTGTTTGTGATTGGTTGGTGTATTTAAGAATTTTAGTTTAAGTAAAATGTTACAATAGTTTTTCTGATACAACAAACTTATTAATACCAACACTAGAATAAACAATGAAAAATTTCTTCTTCTTCATCAGCTCTACAGCCTAGTACAGGCCAAGGCTTTCCCAATTAGGCTCCTCCAGGCAGGACGATTTGCAGCCAGACTTCTCCATCTTTGCACTCCCAATTCCTTCAAGTCCTTCTCCACACTGTCCAACCACCTTGTATTCGGTCTCCCTCTTCTCCTTGTACCCTCTATCTTTGAAAATGTCAATTTTTTAGCAGGGTCGGAATCTTCTCGTCGAAAAACATGTCCCAGCCATCTAATCCTGTAGGATTTGATAACTCTCAGTATGTCAGGTTCTTTGTACTTGTTATATACTTCATGGTTATAAAGACTTCTCCAAGTGTTATTTTCTTTGACTGCTCCAAAAATTGATCGAAGTATCTTCCTTTCAAAAATGAGTAGTCTATTTTCTTCTGTCTTATGTATTGCCCAAGTCTCGCTACCATAATGGATTATTGGTCTGATTAGGGTTTTGTATAAGTTTACTTTGGTACTAATTGAGAGGAATTTTGATTTAAGTTGGTTCTTTAGACCAAAGTAACATCTATTTGCCATCAAGAGTCTGTTCCTAACTTCAATTTTAAGATCGTTTTTGCTGGTAACAAGCGTGCCCAAGTATTTAAACTGTGTGACTCCTTCAAACGTATAGTTTCCAATACTGAGTGACTGCACATTATACATTTTAGAGCTTGCTACCATAAATTTTGTTTTTCCTTCATTAACTGCAAGGCCCATATCTTGAGCAGCATTTTCTAGGGCACTAAAAGTCTCAATCACATCCTGTTTTGTTCGTCCAACTATATCAATGTCATCCGCATAGGCCAGAAGTTGAATAGATCTTTGTAGAATGGTTCCTCTAGTATTAATTCTTGCATCTCTTATCACTTTTTCAAGCGCAATATTGTATTCCGAATTCATACATCGCTTCAAACAGCCTAGTTCTGTTAATACAATCATAAGCCGACTTGAAGTCGACAAAATTTACTTTAATAAAATATAATAAAAACTTTAAAAAACAAAAATACTGACAATGCATTTTAGGTCTTGGTGAATTAGCAGTATGCATTAACGAGCGACCGTGGAGCCTTTACTGTGGAGAACCGCCTTGCGGTCAGCTTAATCCTGAAAATCCACACGTTTACGAAATTCTCGAAAAACTTTACAAAGATCTCATCGAGCTGAGCGACGAAAACGAGATCTTTCACCTGGGAGGAGATGAAGTTAATCTTGAATGTTGGTCACAGCACTTACAAAAATCCAGCACTATTTACAATTACACAGATCTGCATGATCTGTGGGGAGAATTTACAGTTAAAGCTTTAAAGAGACTGACGGCTGCGAATGCCGGTAAAAAAGTTCCGAATGTAATAGTTTGGTCTAGCAAACTAACAAAGAGACCTTATCTAACTAAGTACTTGGACAAATCTCAAATAGTGGTGCAAAGTTGGGGAGCTAGTCAGTGGTCAGAAACTCCGGAACTTCTATCTGATGGTTATAAAGTTATTATTTCTCACGTGGATGCATGGTACTTAGACTGCGGTTTTGGTCGGTAAGTAACGCATTAATATTTGTTTACTAATAATTACTGTAAATACAAAGGGATCTAGAAAAGTTTTGCAATATGGGGCAATAAAAATGAAAATGCTTGATAAGGGACAATCTCGTTATGTGAACAACATCGTGACAGATGACGAGACTTGGCTGTACATTATGATGTGCTGAACAAGTCTTAAAACAAAGTTTGGGTCTTTTATGACGAGGTTACACCCTTAGCATTCAGAAAATCCCGATCAGTAAAGAAGAAAATGATAGCTGTATTTTTCAAATCGAGTGGAATTGTGGACACACAAAAGACAGTCACAGCTAAGTGGTATACTGAACAGTGCCTTCCTAAAGTCATCGACTCTCTGAAGACATTCCGACCAAATTTAAGAATGGACACCTGCTTCCTTCATCATGACAACGCTCCAGCTCACTGCGCGAAAGCCTGCACCGAATATTTGACTACTATAGGACTGAAACTGCTTGAGCACGCTCATTACAGTCCAGACCTTGCACCCTGCTACTTTGAACTATTTCCCATGTAAAAATAAAGCTAAATTTTCCACTGATGAGGGCCTTTTGAGGGCTTAAGACAATGAGTGGTTTCGGAGGATAGAGAGATGCATTGCCTGCGGTGGAAATTATTTTGATAAATTTTGATAAAAAAAGCTGTATTGCAACACTTTTCTAATTCTTTTTGAAGAAAATAAAATCCCAAACATATTTCAATGTGAAGAGGAACCCTAAGGAAATGTGTTTTAAAGTTGGTAGTTATAGTTTTTTAAATCTTACTTTTAATACAAGTATCCTAACCATTGACTAGTTTTTTTAAAATTAAAAATGTATGCTGGAGCTCTACTTTCTACTTTTACGAAACCAAATGTTACTGTTTGTTTCGCTTAATTGGATGCGTTATCTGTTGGTACTGAAAAACCTGATTTTTTTCATACACAAGATCCTCAACATCGAGCTACGCATAGAAGACCAATAATGAAAATGTTTTATATTTATATATAGAATCCAAAAATACAACTTAAGTACAGAGTATTTTTTAAAAAAATACTTACTTCTTGCAATAGTTAACATACCCCGAACAGAGCCTTTAAATATCTCCGCAGTTCTACCACTTGTTGTCGATACCCAGAAATTAATTTTGGTTTAAGTTAAACCTTAGACTTGTATTTGATTTCATTTTTAAGATGAATCTAAAAAGCTTCAAAAGGTTTTTTTATTGGTCATAACGTATTTATTTTGTTTAAAATATCTTCAATAATTAAAATTATTGTTTCCAGCTGGAGAGAAACGGGCGAAGCAGCTTGTGATCCATACCGCCCATGGCAGACTGTCTATAACCACAGACCGTGGCAGCAACAACATCTTAACAAACAACTGGTTATAGGTGGTGAAGCTTGTCTTTGGAGTGAACAATTTGATGAAGGCTCTCTAGACGCTAGGCTATGGCCTCGAGCAGCTGCTTTTGCAGAAAGAATGTGGAGTGATCCTCAAGTGGACCAAACCACTTTCAGTATCCAAGAGGATGTATATACTCGACTGAATACTCAAAGAGACAGGTATAAAACGTTTATGTTTTTTTAAGAATGTTCGGTCGGAAGCAAAGTTTTGGGTTAGGGGGTATGCCTTTACAAATTACCAATTATAAAAAATAATAATTCATTTAAGTACAAGGTGAGCCATAAGTCAGTTATCAAAAATATAAATTTATTATTCACGCACAAATACTAGTACAGTTCAATGAACCTTCGAAAAATGCTCAAAGTGTTTTCCATGCTGTTTTAAGCAAATATTCTTCATGTGCCATGTCCGGTCGCCCAGCGATTACTGTAGAGAGTGCGTCTCTATCTTCTGCAACCCTGAACAGGTCAACAGCTTTCCGAATGCCTGTCCACTCCCTGATGTTTCTCAGCCAAGAGATTTGCCTTCTTCCAACACCCCGTCTGCCTTTTATTTTTCCTTTCATAATCAACTGGAGGAGATGATACCTTTCTCCGCGTAAGATGTGGATAAGGTGAGCCATCTTGCGACATTTCACTGTGACCATTATTTGTCTCTCCACCCTGGCTCATCTCAACACGAATCTTGATGGAGACTGCAAAATCGATGTAGTGAACCATTTTTCAGTTTTAACATCACTTCTGGAAAAGGCCCGATTAGCCTACCGCTTAAAATCCCTGCCCATACACTTACGTGAGGAGAGTTTAACTCTTCATCGTCTCATGGAGAATTATTATCAAAAAGGACCACTTAAGTAAGTAAGCAACTAAAATAATTGGAATTTTAACATGTAAATTTTTTTAAAGCATTGGAAGGAAATAAAAAATTTAGACTATTGTAAAGAGAATTGTCATAGCTTTCAAAAGACATCTTATTCGACCCACAATGCTTTTTAAAAATGTTGGGGTAATTATTACGCTCGCTTGGGGTTGAAAGTAGTGGAGTCAAAAATACCGGAAAAGAGTGTCCCCCCATAATCAAAAATCGACGGGTCTGAGCGTTTTTCTAAAATATTGACGAGGTTCCTGCAAATGGCTCTGTTTCGTTTTCGGTTAGCTACCCTGTATAAAGATAAGATTTTTTTTTTGTAAAGTCAGTTCATGATTATCATCCTAACTACTTATTTTATAATGGTACTTAGTACATTAGGCGTAGTACATAAGTAAATTACCTTTTTTACCATTAAACTTCCATATAGATCTTCTACTTTTCTTCATCAATAATGTACCTTTAAAATAGTACTTAACTTTTATGTAAAAGTGCTACAATCTAAAATTATTTTAAAAGCTTTGGTCTTTTTTTTTTAGATTAGTGAAAAGGGGTCTTCGAGCAGAGGCTCTTTGGCCAGAATGGTGTTCCCAAAATCCCGGAATGTGCCTTTGACAAAAACTTGTCGCCTTAGTAACAATTAGTTTAATCCTTCACAGTGATATTAGTTTAGTGGACTTAAAAACATTTTATAATTATTGCTGCAAGGACTTTTGCGGTTGCTGAGTGCATTCTCATGACTGAATTGTTTTGGAGATTGATCTCATTTTTTAACTTGTATAATGACTTTAGCTTGTAGTTATTAAGGGTAATTTATAGATATAATATGTATAAAAATAATAAAATGTTACTAAAACCATTTTTTTGTATTTTTTTTGGAAATTTGTCACATTAAAAGGTTAAAAGTTATTTCTAACCCAACCCAATCCAGGATACCGTTTTTATCTCGTTGCTTCCGGCTTCACCCGTCTATTTTCGACATTAAAGATATTTTAACGTGACTACGTTTTGACACTTTTATTTGACAAGAGAGACTTAATCTAGTTTTTTTTTCATAATATTTTAATCACTGTGCCGATTATTTGTTTTGTGATTATTGTGTTGTGTTGAATTTGCAGTTGATAAATTTGTATTATTATTTAAAAAGGGTCAATAAATACAATATGAAAAGGTTAGAGGACTTGGGTAGTTTTAGCAGAACAGAAATGTTTTCTTTATCTTTTTTAAAACCCAGTAACGATATTTCCACTTTTCTTATGGAAAGAAATATTACATCCCAGAAAATTAGTTGATAATGTAGGTACATGAAAAATAATTCATAATACGTCATGCCTCCAATTATATGAATATCAAGGAGAGCAAATTCACGAAGCAGACATATTTCTCTAATGCCCAAAAAAAGGTGAGCTTTAAATTTTTTCTATTAGCTTTGGATAAAGTTATAAAGGTGCTATTGACATACATATATATACTTACGCCTTTTTCCCGTAGGGGTAGGCAGAGACCACTTCCTTCCACTTCCGCTACGGTTCTTACACACATCTTTTGCTTCCTCTACTTTCATCAGTGCTCTCATGCATGCTCGTCGGATGTTGGTACTCTTGAACTGATCTTTCTTCAAAACAATGTTGATCTGATCGAAATGAATTCTACCGACTTATCCATTCACACTCGCCTTATAAATTTGTTTCGTCAATCGTTCTTCATCCATCCTTTCTACGTGTCCAAACCATCTAAACATTCCTTTGTCTATCTTTGTAACCACATCTTCGTAATGAAAAGACCTGATGCATACATACATCTCTCTAAATCCTGCTTGCACATCCCATATCATCTTCTCAGTTTCATTCGTTACTCTTTTAATCTATTGAAAAATTAATTAACTTTAAGTTTTAACTAAAGCTAGGTACACAATTTTTTTTGCACATTATCAGTTGAAATTGCTGAAATAATTAGATACGTTTGTGGCTTTGTCGGAAAAGTAAAAATTGTCGGTTTCTGAAAGATGGTAGAAATGTAGTAGTGTTAGCGCCGAAATAAGTTTGGTATTTTCTTTCGTTCAACGGTTCAAATTAAGTATCGTACATAAAAAAAGTACATAACACTTTTCTCACTAGTAAGATAAATATAATTTCTCCCCTCAATAGTTCATATTAATCATAATAAACTATACTAAAAAGAAAAAGGTACAATAATATTCGATAGACCCACTCCTTCCTAACGTATATAACAGAAGGCGCCTGACCGATGTAACGAAAAGTTTATCTTACCCAAATGTCCCAAAAGTTGGGCGTCAATTTGTTTCTACCAGAGCCGTTATGCCATCCATGTTGGAGCTGTTCCAGCAATTCTGAACCTACATACATATAGTCACGCCTTTTTCCGGTAAGGGTAGGCAGAGACCACTTCCTTTAACTTGCTACGGTTCTTAAACACGTCTTTCGCTTCTTTTACTTTCATCAGCGTTTTCATACATGCTCGTAACCTAACATAAATACATTTTTCAAGTGGTTAAATTTAAACTGGATAAAGATGTATTTCTACTACGCATGCTGTTAACAATTTTATTATGATGTTCTTCGTCAATATTTAAGTGGGGTTTTATTGAGTTGGGATTGTTCTGCCCTGTAATTTGTATAATCTCTTGCTCTGGTACACCACTTTTGGCCAACCGACTGGCCGCGGTCGATCTATTGGAGTGATTTTTTTTCCTTGGTTTTCAAGTTAATCGCCTCGGCAGACGTTTTTGTCCAATTTTTGTTATATTTATTCCAATATTATTATACCAATAATTATTTTTGGCTTTCCAGTAACGATTTGTTTTTAGGAATAATCTATTCATTTTAATATTTGCGCCCCTTTTTGATAATTTTTTTTAAATAATCCGACAGAACATACGTTGCTCTCGTTGTTTTCTACTAAAATTTTTTTGTCAGTACACATTCTTGAACCACCTTGACAAGTATTGCTGAATGCAGGGTTATTTTCAACTCGATTTGTTACAGAACCATCTTTATTTGTTTCAATACTAAAAAAGTCAATCAAACAAGCAGCAGCTTCTCCACCTCGCCAGGCTAATTCTACGGCAGCTATGTGATAGAATTTCCGTTGCACCCCTTTAGGGGTGTTTTCTTCCCTCAAATTTATCATTTTTGTTATTTCTACTGCACTTAATGCCACTGAATTTTGTTTCCTTTTACAGCGATCTGATTGTAGTTTTCGTCGTATAGAATCACGGGCAGCTTGTTTTTTTTTACTGAAAATAATCGCAAAAAGGGTAGACCTATCGTGTGGGCCGCGGACGGCCCGCACTGCGACTATTCGAAGGGGGAGGGATTATAGAAAGATGATTGTGGACCCGCTTTTTGAAAAGTTGCAGATCATAGTTTTCTGGAAAAACTGATTTTGAAAGCTTGTTTCATTCCATAGCAGCCCTGTAAAAGAAGGACTCTTGATGGAGATTGTTCCTTGTAGTGTCAATCTTCAGAGTAAATATATGAGACTGATGTGTTCTAGTGGGTGAAGGGTATCTATGAGAATTGAGCTGTTTATTAACCAAATGGCACTTTTTTGAATGGAAACTATAAGACGAAAAGAATGCCTTGGTGCTGAACCCCAAATGTGCAAGCAATACTCTAGTAAAGATCGGATTTGAGCCTTGTACATCGTCAACAGTTGATCAGGAGTAAAACACTTTCTAGCTTTCCACAGAAAACCTAGCCTCTGGCTTGCTGACTTTGCGATGTTAGCAACATGGTCATGCCAAGACAAATTATTAGTCACATTGACTCCCAAAATCGAGATAGAGGGATTTGATTCAAAGGTTTTTTCGGACATTGTGATGGAATGATTTGAGGAATTCACTTTCTTGGAAAACGTAACGCTTTGTGTTTTCTGGGCGTTGAACTAAACAAGATTGTTGGTTTCCCACTCGACGATTGCTTCAAGATCTCTATTGATGGAGTTAACCTGTTCCTGCCTGAGTCTATTTGTATCATTCACCGAAAGTGATCGATAGGATGTGAAAGTTGAGACAAGTGTGCTGTCGTCTGCGAAACTGTAAATGGGATTTGTGGTGGTTTTTAAGAGGTCGTTGATGTGTAAAAGAAATAGGGTGGGGGACAGGATGGAACCCTGGGAGACCCCGGCATTGGTTTTTAACGCATCAAAAGAAATACCGTCAACTGCCACATGTAAGGAGCGATCTTGCATGAAGCTCATGAGCCATTAGCGCAACTTGGTTGGGAAACCGTTGGCAGATAATTTGCTTAACAATGCCTGGTGCCAAACGCGGTCGAAGGCTTTGAATAAATCCAAGGCCATTGTTGAAATACAACGCTTTTGAATGGGTCAATAATAACCTTTATTTCCTTATAATATTTTTCTTGTAGAAGTTTACTTATTAGATTCCACATGATTTTGACTCTGTACCATTTTTTCTTTTTAAGTTCACGTCCCAATCCTTTAAAATCGACGCCAATTCTTCCACCGTCCGATTTCCTTCTAATTCATACTTTCTAACATTGCAAAAGTCCATAAACGCTTTCCATACAAATTTTTTACTGTTAACAGTATTCTTTGGTATATTTAATTCGATAATTTCATTAATATTCCCATGAGTATACAACCAAATCGTCAAAATCGAATTTAAACAAAATATAGGTATTCATAGCAACATAATTGAGTGAAACCAACCCATGGGATCTGTTTTCAGTATAATGTTGGTTTGATTGATTGTGTTCAAACAGATGATCACAAATTAACTGATTTCATTGGATTTCTACTTGAGAAAATTTTTTTCCATGAAATTAATTTATCTTTTTTTTATGTGAGTTTTTTAAGTTTATCGAGTATTTATATAATAGACTATTCATATTTTTTCTCGTTCTTAATGACAGCTATCAAAACAATTAGTTTTACAGTTTTAAATAATTTTTTGGAACATAAAATTTTTTTTGCATGTATAAAAGCGCTGATGAAAGTAGAAGAAGCGAAAGACGTATGTAAGAACCGTAGCAAGGGGAAGGAAGTGGTCTCTGCCTACCCATACGGAAAAAATCGTGACTATATGAAACGTATTAGCGACACCCTTACTGAGTATTTTTGTGCACAAGTCAGAATTACCAACTTTTCCGCTAGAAACACAATACAAAATGCTAATTTTCCACTTCGATTTCTGCAACTTAATGCCAGCTCGTGTACCTTGACCCCCCCCCAAGTATAAAGTGGTTTTATTGTCCTACCCCATGCCTGAAACTGGAGTTCATCCGTATGGAGGGCGGACATTCCCGAACAGACTTGAAGGGCACTGATAGACGTCGTACGCATAGCTCCGGTGATGCTCTTCAGTGCAATTTCCTGTATATGGTTGAGGTTCTGTACAAGTTATTACAAAAACATTTTTGTTTAATTAATTTTTTTTAAATGAAACCATTGCTTTAATTACCGTGGATATTTTCTTTTGTCTCTCACTACCAGTTTTTAATTGTAGATTGTTGATAAAAAAGTCTGATATGTATGTTTAAAAAGAAGCCCCTATGTATTAAATAAACGTCATGTTCTTCATTGGTTTAGTAAGTAGTGAATTATTAACGATCTTGTGTATTTATTTCATTAAAACCTGCGGGCTATACGTACAAATTTAAGGTGTTACGACATCTCGTTATTTAATTTAAGAGATGATCGTCAGAAGAAATGAGTTTTTTGGAATTTTTCACGGAAATATAAAATTATTTAAAAGGCTAACTGAGATTATATATAGTGGGTTAATGTAAATTTTATCCCATCAAAAAGATAAATGTGAAATAATGGGAGCCAAGTTCAATATTATGATATACGCCTTGGTTGTTGACTTCAACGACAAAAGAAGTGAAATCTAAATGGGTACCAAGTTCAATGGTCAGTCCTGAAAATTATTTATAACAAATTAAAATATTTTATCTAATAACTTGGGATAATATATTGAAGTCTAAGGTCTGACTTGGCTAGTTCAAATATGCGACTTATTATTAAGTACCTACTAAAACAGTCATGGAAAAGCCCTATGTTCGATGGCTAGTTTCTACCAGCAAGTCAAATTTTCGGAGGAATAAAATAAGAACTTACAGCTTGAGAACTTGCGAAGGCTATAGTATAATTCGTATATTCGAACTAGCAAGTCAGACCTTAGGCTCAAATATATTATTCTAAGTTATTAGAAGAAATAATATTTTATGTTGTTAGGAATAAATTTCAGGACTGACCATTATACTTGGCACCCATTTAGATCTCACTTCTTTTGTCGTTGAAGTCAACAACCAAGGCATATATCATAATATTGAATTTGGCTCTCATTTCACATTTATGTTTTTCATGGGATATCATTACTTTTTATACTGAAATTATTAGTCGGTACTTATACATAATAAAATTAATACCAACTAGTTTTTGTTATCCTACTGTATTTTCCTACGTTTACGGGGTATAATTGTCTTTTTTGTGATATTTTCTATATTTTCCTGTAACTTTGAAATGTTCGAGTGAATTGCCCAGTCAGTATCCGGAATTTTTTTTACGCGTTTGCTGTTTATACTTGGACCCAATAGAGATGAAACAACAGGAGTGTGAAAAAGACGCCACAATGATGATTTGGTGACAATGTATGGCAGTGAAAGCATAGTTAGGCACATAAAAGTTAACCAAATAAGGTGGGCAGATCATGTAGTAAGATCAAAAGACAACAGGTTGATAAAAATAGTATTCCTCGAGAGACCAGATGACAGAAGATCAATAGGTAGACTCAGAAAAAGACGGAAGGATGCTGTCGCAGCAGATCTATCTAGGATGGGAGTCCAGCGGTGGTAAGTGGAAGCACAAGATCGTAGGAGATGAAGATCAATAGTGAATGCGGCTAAGACTCACCCATAGTTGTAAAGCCAGGAAAAAAGAAGAAAAAGAATTGCACAATCTTAGCGGTTTAAACTAATTACGATAATGGAAACTGATACCTAACACGTAGTGGTTATACAAGTAGTTGTATCGATGAAGCTGATTCCCAAAGACCGTAAAAATAAAAATGAATTGGAATTCTAACTATTTATTACTATATCGAACAGTGCTTTTCTTCGAATCATGTAAACGCAAACTGGTATCATTATCAAAATGATAAGAACTATTATTTTTAAGTTGAAATCAAAACATGAGCGTCGTGCCTGTTTATTTGTAAAATAAAGAAAGTGGGGCGAACACTAAGAATTATAAGCAAATGACGGTTGAATGTCAGGCATACTTCAATTTAAGGCCAAGTGCCGAAAGGGGGATTTTACCCTCCCTCTCACAACTTTACTAATTTATGTTTATTTCTATGTTAAATTTAAATATATTGATATAAACATCTTTTTAAACAAAAAATTTATTAATTTAATGGTTCAGAAACTTGTATAAAACAAAGGTTAAGCCGCAATGTTAAATCGTTTGATTAGTCAACTACGGTATTGTTACATCCCGTCGTTTTAGAACTGAATTTGATTTTAACCAAAATTTATTTTTATGGTTGGATATTTTAAATAAATTTTTTTTGTAACCAACAAAATTTTTCAAATATTTAATGATATTCATAAGGGATCTTGAGTAGGTATATTACTTTACCCGTTTTTTGAATGTAATTACAAAATTACTGCAATCATATATTTGTTGAACGCATATTGTTAATATTAATTTTTCCTCTAACCCATTTTCTAATTTATAGATTTAAATTTAAATTTTATATTTTTAAAACAAATCGCATAATTTAAAAAGTAAAATTTTTCAAAGTGCAATTAAAAACTAAAATAAAAGTTGATATTTGTTTGTTGTTTGAAATAAACAATTAATTTAAATAGGAAAATGAATTACAAACATTACTAAGTTGGTAAAAATAATTAATTCACGATGTATCCCGTTTCAGGTTTTCCCTTGAAATTCTACTGATTCGTCTAATTATGAGCTATTCTAAATAACTTAACAAAGCGTACCTTATGTGATTGAAATATCATGTTATTCGAAGGACTCTAATAAATTAATATTTGTACAGTTTGTTCTGCGAAGTACGGAATAACTTTTTAACTGAAGCTTTGTAGTTTATGTAGGGCAATAAATGCTGATTATTCGTAGCTAATTAAAGTTCTCCTACACACAATCACCTTGATCTAATACAAAGTATTTTTGTTGTGCTTCTTTTATCATTACAGCAGTTGAACTTATTCTAAAATATAGCTATTTGCAAGATCAGCTACCTATGCCAGTTAAAGAATATTCCATTAAGAAGGGGTTTACCTTATTAATAAAGATTATTCGGGGTTTTTTCTTTCAGAGGTGAAGAAAATCCTTTATGGAGAGGTTATGAGTCCGAAAGCTCAAGGTCTACTGTGAGACTCCACTGACTGTGTCAGGACTACTCACTAAAAACTTCACCCCTATTTAGGTCCGCCTGGCTATTGCCACCGGTGACACTATGTGTTTTTGTATCATTGTACAATGAAGACCCGACTAGCAGACCACCCGGCAAGGACCCAAAAACAGCGAAACACACACTGCGCCGCCGCGAGGCACTGGTCCGAAAAAGACAGGCAGTTCCCGGGACCTAGAACCAAGCTGCACCCAATTCAGTACCTTCGTACCTTGTACAAGATCTGTACTGGGTGGGAACAATGTGGTCACCCAAGAACCACCTATTCCTCCCAGCGCACCGCAGCAGCACAGCAAGCGCTCCACCGCCCCCGGATCCCCGCCACACAACCCGCAGGCCAGGCCTCCATTATACAGTCTTAGCTGATTCCTGTTCATCGGTAACAGTTCTGCCGTCCTTTTATGGCACGGTCCTTTGATGTATTATTTCCTGTGTTTTTTTTCTGGTATACGTTTTCAGTAGTTTTTGTGTTTTTCCAAACCTCTTCTTGCAATTTCGTCTACTTCCTTATTACCTGCAACTTCCTGGCGTCCTGAACCCCGTATCAGTTTGACGTGATTACGGTCTACCAGCGTTCTCAGTTCTTCTTTGCAGTCAACAAGTATGGGGGAAGGGGTGGTCCGGCCCTGAGGTGCCCCCTGCACATGACTAAGGCTGTCTACTACAGGATTTCGCCCGGTTTCCTGTTGGCTCCGTTAGCGACGGTGCTTCCCCACCGTCATGCATCCATCAGCACGGGTCGCATAACACTTTTAGTCGCTTTTTACGACAGGCAGACCATACCTGGGATCTATACTATTTTCCTCGTATCCTCAGGGGAATTATTCGGGGGGTAAAGTGGAAGGTATAAATCTCAACCGATAAGGGTGGGGTCAGATAAGACAGATAAATGTATATTATCATCAAATATCCCGTATAATTATAGTAAATATTCTTTTCAGCTGCAGCCTTAAATTTGTTTATACATAAACCAAAAGAACCGTTATGACTCATCGATCAGGGTATAAAATAAACAGTTTATTTAAAATAGCAAAATATATCGATGAGCCGTACAAAAATATAAAATAAAAAGTAAGTAGAAGAATACATACGGAATTTACTGGTATACTGGGTGTGTTACAAAATGGACATTCACGAGCATGTTCTCTACAAGGTGATAAAAAAATAAGATTCCATAAAAATCATTTATTTAAAGCCCATAAAATGGGACTAAAAATACATTTACATATTTTACAATGGTGGTAGTTGTTCATACTTATGAGACAATAAAGAGCATTGCTACATATAATATCCAAACAATGAGATTAAGTGAACATTTAAAAAACTGAAAGAAGAATCAGCTCATATCAAATGGAATATCCTAAGTTTAAGTGAAACAAGACTGCGTGAAGAAAAGTGTACTGATCTAAAATCACAACACCTTTTATATAAAAATAACAAATATGAGCACTCATACATAGGCGGAGTAGCGATCTTGATACATTAAAATATAAAAAATCTTGTCACCAAAATGTAGTCAGTATCGCACAGTTATAATCACGTAAAAAAAAATAATAAAAAAACGTCTAATATAATTGTGTCATAAAATTAGTTAAAGAACGCCCTGTATTTCTGCGAATCACGTAGAAAGGTAAGCGTCAGTGTGGGAAAAAGTTATTTATAAATACCATTAGATCCACTAAAAGTGACACATTTCATGAACGAAATTGAAATGTAATCAGTTCTGAAACAAATTCTAAATAATAGATATTAAAAGGATATTTTCGTCGAAGCTAATACACCATATAAATCCTTTTTAACTTTTACATTGAAAGGTTTGAACAGGCATTAAATATATTGCAGTACGTAGCTTAGTTTAACCTACTTTTAACTTCAATCCTTTACGATAAAAACTTTTTATTTATTTTTTAATCACGTTCCATATACACACACCATCTTAACCAGATATCTTCTGATTTTAGGGAGTTTTACTAATTTAGTTTATGTAGATGAGTCCTTTAGCCCTTTATAGTTTGAAATTTTATATTTTTTAGTCCGTTTGCTTAAAGATAAGATCATCTCGTAAAAAATAACAGACTAAAATTTTTCGTACAGTATTGAAATTTACACTCGTACTTTAAGTACTATAAATTACTTTTTATATATACTATTACGATAAATATGCCCATGTCCTAGGCGGTAAATCGTCCACACAAAGACGCATAATATTTATTTTTTGGCAATAAAACGCCCCCATTTAGCGAATGATTTATGGCCGCAGGCGCGATTGAAGGCATCCGATAATGTGTTATAAAAATATTGTATAAAGTTTGTGAATATCCAAGTGATTTGCCAAGTAAAACGGATTTTCTATTTATGTAAAACTTGGTTAAATGAAGGACAAAATTCCGCAAGACAAATCAATTAAAAATCATGGGCAAGCATTTCTAAAATGTTTATCAACGGGTTAAAGTGAAATTGGGAAAGGTCGTCGTTTAATAATAACTCATATTGTAAGTGATGAAGATTTTGTAAATGGCGGTTGGCTTAAATTTGTATCAAGACCTGCCAAAGATTACCATAAAAAAATGAATTCCGATGTTTATAAAGAATATTTTTTTCAAATGCTAGATCTTGTAAGGTTTAACAATATGTATCATTTGAAATCCACTTCCAATAGGAATATAGTGGTAGGTGTCCCTGGCTAGCTAAAAGATACAATCACAATTACCACCCAATCTGATCAACAATGTTGTTCTCCGAGGTCGACCTCTACCGACTTGTCCATTCACACTCGCCTTATAAATTTGTTTTGTCAATCTTCCTTCATCCATCCTTTCTACGTGTCCAAACCATCTAAGCATTCCTTTATCTATCTTTGCAACCACATCTTCTTTTACACCACAGCGTTCTCTTATCTCACTACACCTCACTTTATCTGTCAGAGTCATTCTTGCTATACTCAGACTACTCATCTCCGCAGCATTGATCTTACTTTCATGCTTCTGATTTATTGATTACCGAAAAACTTTCGACTGTGTTTTACATAAGAAGCTTATAGAGATTTTCCAATACACCGGTGTCGATGCGGGAGATCTGAACATCATCATGCAGCTGTACTAGAATTGGTCTGCACATCGACATCCGAAGAAATATAAATTAAAAGGGGTGTTAGACAAGCCTGTGTCCTGTTTCGTCTCCAATATATACTTGAAGGCAGTGTTCCGAAAGGCACTGGAGGATGTGAAAGAGGGCATTAAGATCATTAATAATAAACGTTTTGCTGACGATACGGTCGTGCTCGCAAGCAGCCTACCACATCCCCAGAATATGATGGACCTGATCTTGGAAAAAAGCACACAGTACGGTCTACGCATGAACGTTGCCAAGACCAAGGTTGTTGTGTTCTCCAAAACATTAAGACGGACGATCCTCCGGATTAACAACCGGGTCGTAGAACAAGTGCCGTCCACTACATATATTGGAAAATTCATTAAAAGTTCTAGACTGTTCTGAAAATGTTTCATTTTTGGTCTAACATGCTAGAACGATCTGAGGAATGTTGTGGAAATGGCTCAAATTTTGTATAGAAACGTAGATGAGAGGGTAAGCCCGACTACAGAATAAGAGGGAAAGAGCTACCTGGGTAAAGACCTGCAAGTTTGACTGTACATTGAAGATATTTACAAAAAAAGTAATAATAAGGTGTTAAGGTGTCCCTGACTATATATCACCAATGTTGGTTCACTCAAAATCCTACATTATTCATCTTTCAACCTAATTAAGAAAATATATTAAAAGTACCTACGGTTCTCGAAGACGAACGTTGTTCCCATACATGTGTAAGATATATTTGGATCCACCCTGTATGCAAGGCGAGCTTTTTGGGCACACGAACACATCTAAAGAAAAGGACGGGATACGGGGGCCGGCGGCAGTCTTGATGAAGGGACGACAATAAGTAAACGCATTTTTGTTATCAAGAGATAGTTTGAATACGCTCTACGATAAATATAGTTTTTGAGTAGAATACGTTTTTATTATTTCTTACACATGTATGGAGAAACCTTAATTATTAAATTTTCAACTTAGTCTTCATTTTATTTTTCTCCTATTTCGCATTAATGCGATGATCAGTAAAGCATACCTACTTCTTTAAACTTTGCAGACGAAATTGTAGGCAAAAGCTAGTGACTAAAAAATATGCATTTATTTTTGTTTATTATTACAAAAAGGTTAAGTTGTTAATTAGTTTTATGGTATTGTACAGATAAGTCTTGTAAGAGAGATGTTTGTGTCAAAATTAACATTTATTTCATACTTTACTTTAAAATGTTGTTTAAAAAAATCATTTTATTTTTAATAACTTAAGTCAGCTCAAGAAACTCATTAACTCTTTACATAATGGAAAAATCGTAAAATATTATCTTCTTGGGTTGTAAGAAATGTTTAAATGCTGTTGGTTTTAGAAGGTTCGATAAAGTATGTCGTATGGAATTTTTAAGATCATATAAAGCAATAAAACAAAAAAGATTATAAAACATTGTATTCTAGGATAAAATTCATGATTTTCAAAATGGGGGATATACAGTATTTATAACAGCGGCATTAAATGAAAAAAAAATAGCAAACACTCTTCTAGAGAGTTATTTTTATACGGGAAATATTCCAATTAGTAATCATGATGAAAAGAATGTTACTCTTTAAATGTATCTAAGTGTAATTAATAACGATTTATTCAATATTCCTCTTTTCTAATCAGATTTTATTCTTATTTTAGTTTATTATGAATTAAAAATGATATTTGCTTTTTACGTGTCAACTTGTTAAAGTTAATGTTAACATAATTTATATCTATATTTACAAAGACTTTTTTCAGAAAAGTAAATGATATTTATTTCTTTTTCTTGCTACTTCAAACTTAAAAAGTTTTTTTTAAAAAACATTTGTCTGTATATTTTTTGCAAATACGCACTTATTTTAATGTATAATATTTTATAAGGTATCGTAATGCAGGTGATAATTTATTTGTTAATAGCAACAACAATAAATTAAATTAAATAGTCTTACCTTCAAAAATTTCTTCGCTTAGAAGTTTCACTGCAATCAGAGGTTCTTATTTTCTAGTTTAACAAACGTATAATGATAGGTAATTTTTTTTTAGTGAAAAATAATATAATTTGTAGGACCTGCGAGATAAGAACAAAAAATATTAAGCATGTAGCAATTCATTCACCATCACGAGAAGTAGAAGACTAATCGAGATTCGCGAAAGCATGGCCCTCTAAAACCTTTTGACACCTGTAGAGTTTCTGCATGTGACGCAGACGCGCGATTAATACGTACATAGTTTTATAACAAAAAGATTGGAAAGAAGGAAGGGCTACAAACATGTTCATTTAACTGTAATTACAATAAATTAATACCTACTGTTTTATTAAATTGTTTTTATATTATACAATCAATTTGTTTAGTAATATAAATAAAATATGTTGTATTTGGTTATTCTTGCTGATAAAAAAAATAGCGTTTAATGTAAATATTTTAATATTTTGCTTAACGGACAGAATACGTCAAAAAGTTACTAATTTTCTTAATGGCAGTTTGAATTAGAATTGCTTTGAAAAAAGTAAAAACCTCTTGTAAAACCATTAGGTGTGCATGTGCCAGTTACCTACAGTATTTTGACGGACATAGTTGCAATGCCTGTCCTAAGCAATAAGAGAAAAAATATTTGTGCTGTTTTATGTTCACTCATAAAAGACTTGGACGATGAAACTGACTCAGTTAACGTAAATGTTGCTTGCGGCAAAAAAAACAAGTAATATATTTACTACTCGAGAAAGGGAAGGTGTTTTCAAGCTGCTAATTACCAAACACCTGTTAGACGACGAAACTAAATTTAAAGCATATTTTCGGTTTACGCGTAAACAGTTTTTTATGTTAACGGGTTTCGTTGAAGAGGACGCCTGTCGGCTGCCTTCATAACCCATGTCTCGGAAGCGTACCAGAAAATGGAGAACACTAGGGCATGGACCAGTGATTTTTTGGTATTGATGGATATATATATATATATATATATATATATATATATATATATATATATATATATATATATATATATATCGATCTTTCCAAATTTTATGTAATACCACCTCACAGTTGGCAATGTGCTGTGGTCTGTTTGCTGTCTTATCCGATCTATCAACTATCAATACTTTAGATTTGGCATAGTTGATTTTTAGACCATACTCTTTTGATGTTCTCTCGAGTCGTTTTATCAATTCTATAAGTTCTTCTGCTGAGTTAGCGATTAGAAGAGTGTCGTCAGCATATCTAGGATTTTAAATTTTTTTCCCATTTATGGCAAAGCCTCCTTCCCACTCATCAAGTATCTCTCTCATTAAACATTCCGTTTATATATATATATATATATATATATATATATATATATTAATCAAGACCTTTTAGACTACATAAAATCATGAGTGACACATGTGACTAAACTCGTATTGAAGAGGAGATTCCAATAATGACTGAATATACAGGGTGGTGTATTTAAAAAACCAAAGTGACTAATAATATCAGAGAAACGGCAAATCTGGCAACATTGCATGTGGAACTGTGCCATCTAGTTCGATGCGGTCGTAACCGTGTGCTGCAAAGTTCACAACAAACTTTGGTTCCATGAATTGGCATTCGAGCAACTTTATCGTATCTCCTTTCGGGTCGCACGATTACCTTGAATCGGTTTGGAGGAACTTCATTGGTTGATGAACGGTTCGGATTCACTGGTATTGGGTTGTTTTTATCCACTTTATTCCCTCTTGTTGATCCCAGTCTAACGAGGTTTTCTGTGTGTGTGTAATGTCCTGATCATCGATAGCTGCGTCTAAGCCAGTATCTTTAATGTTGTTCTCTAATTTATCTTCAAAAGAAGCTTCAGAAGTGAGAAAGCCTTTAGGAAAAAACAGAAAATGCAGTCACCTTAAATTTACGAATTGGGTCTTAAAAAAATCTCTGACATACTAACATGTAACGTAAAAAGACGTGTCAAAAGTTCATACTCTCACAAAACAAACTAAATACTGAAAGACCAATATTTTTAAGATTTTAAGAAAAACTGATAATAAACAATAATTTGTCACCATATTTATACTCGTACATACATATAGTCACACCTTCTCCCTGCTAGGGTAGGCACAGACCACTTCCTTCCACTTGCTTCGGTTCTTACAGACATACAGCTTACAGCTCATATATATGACATATTTCGCTTTTTTTACTTTTATCAGCGCTTTCACTCATGCTCGTCGATTGTTAGCACTCTTGACCTGGCCTTTCTTCAAAACAATGTTGATCTGATCGTGATACGTTCGCCGAGGTCGACCTCTACCGACTTGCCCATTCACACTCGCTTTATAAATCAGTTTCGTCAATCTTCTTTCATCCATTCTCTCTACGTGTCCAAACCATCTAAGTATTCCTTCATCTATCTTTGTTACCACATCTTCTTTTACACCACAGCGTTACCTTATCTCACTACACCTCACTTTATCTGTCAGCGTCATTCTTGCTATACTTCTCAGACTACTCATCTCCGCAGCATTGATCTTACTTTCATGCTTCTTCTGCAAAACCCAACATTCACTACTATACATAAGTACTCCTTTATTCATAGCCAGTCGTGCCTTTTTTGACACGTTCTGGCTGCTCATAAAGTTATGCAGGGTCCCATTTATTTTGTGAATCGTTGATCAATTTCTCTTTCTTCACTTCCGATGAAATATAGTTGCAGACATTTAAAGTCTTCGTTGGGTACTGGTAGTAATGATCCCATTTTGTGATAGATTTGTCTTTGAAAAAAAGAAAGAATTTATTTGGAAGTAGGTGTTGCATGCTTTTATATTTTGGAAAAAGTGTTTTGATTTTGGAGTTTCCCCGGTCATGTAATGTAGAGATTTCCGTGGGGGTAATAAATTGGCTGTAATCGAATATTTCCATTCATGCAATAGATTCCTGGTGTTTTTCTACTGAGTTTTTGCGTGTTGCAAAATTGGCAGATGTTATCCATTTTTCCGATTACGACGTGTTTGTGATTATTTTTTTTCGTCGGGTCGTAGTGAAATACTTCTTTTGTTAGGTTGTACTGTTTACTTGTCCTCGTCCGTGCTTCTCGTAGGGCGATATTTTAAATCTAAATAAGTTTTTGCCTTTTATCATGCAAAAAACAGTTCCCTTTATATATTGATTTTCAAAAAGTTTTTTTATTAATTTGTTTTGAATACAAGTAGTGGGATCTTTGGTTAGGATTGAAAAGATTTATTTATCTTTAAACATTTCTGTAGCTTTGTCCATGAATTCATGTTTAAAAAAGACTATTGTGAGGTTACGTTTATCTGCTTTTGTCAGTATTAAACTCGGATTTTCTTTTAAAGTTGTGTATTTTTGATATCATCAAAAAGTTTTTTATTTGTAATTCTGGTTTGAAAAATGTTGACTACTCTGTTTTTTTTTTAAATTTTTTTGTTTATTAGTGTTGGATTTATTTATAATGTGCTCATTTATTATTTTTTCTTAAGGAAAATGTGTGTAAATCTTAAAGATTATAACAGAATAATACACCCTTTTTTTGATTTTTTGATATTTTAAATGAATCTCAAAGTGGTAATGAACACTAGAATTTTTATTTCAATTTTATAAAACCGAAAAGGTCCATTTGAAATTACAGAGAAAATAATGTACTCAAGTTTCGACTTACACTGTATTCCATTTAATAAATATTTGCAAATTCGTTTGTGTTTATAAACTTTGACAATTATTTAAAAACTTTGATTTCAATAAATTATTATTTATATCCTCTTTTTTAATTATACAGGGCGTTGAACTTGTTGAGATTTCCACATAGAATTGGTTATAACTTTTTAAATACCCTGCATAACATACTACAACCTTATATTGTTGTTATAAGGAGATATGGCGAATTTTAACTTTCAGGTAAAATACAGGGTGTTTTATTTAAAAGAAACATAACTTTGACCTACATTGTAACTAAATTTGAAATGGGAAGCTGCCTACAATTTTATACACAATTTTTTTTGGTATCTCTTATGATAACAGAGCTACTGAGCTTTATCACACTAATCAATCACCCTGTATAAAAAAAATGGATGGATCTTGTACACTTGACAAGTTGCACTGATGATGACTTAATTTGTCGAAAGCGCTATGCAATGATATTAATAAAAAAAAATTATGCATGAAATACAACATTTATTTCATAATTTCTTATAAGAATATCGTTACGGTTTTTTCAGTTTGTTTTGTAAGATAATGAACTATTTTTTGTTAAGTAAATTTTAATCATTTTACGTTTTTGTCAATTAGGTACCTATGAATACATCGTGGCAAGTACTGCAGCGCGACTTGGTGGGGAGCTGCAACAGAGAGGATAGCACAAAAATCTTCTCCACAAAAAAATACATGTACATGCCAATTTTTTATAGTGATCAGTTCAACGGTGTGAAACGGTCCATTTTTATACTCAAGATGCGAATTTATTAGCACAGCTATTAGCCCTAATAAAGAATTTAGTAAAATTCGAAACGTTGGCAAAAAAGTTTATTTTTTTTAATATACCTATCCAAATCCCAACTAACCTCCTAGCTAAAATTAAAGTTGTATGTATTTTTTAATCCAGTATGAACTCTTTCGCAAAAAAAAGTAGCATATATCAATAAAACATGAACGCTAATTTGGTTTCATTGTTGACGATTTTGCTACGTACGCAGTTAGTATGCAAATTTTTATTTTTTACTTTAATTTTTTGTCCTAGGAGAGTCTTTTGTAGGCGAAACTTCCTCAGCAGTTTAAATTTATTGGTAGGGGCAAGCTGAAAAATTATATATATATATATATATAAATAAATTTATTTAAAATTTCTAAATAAAGGTAAACGGCACCAGGTCCAAGTAAGCAGACTCCACTTCTCCTCAGCTTTTCTCGACCTCCAGTCGCGACAGAGGCCACCTGATCGTACAACGTGTAAATATTAAATGATCGTTTGGAGAAATTGTGTTACAAAAATTAATAGGAAAAAGCTAAACTGTAATAATTTGATCTTGCAGAAACAGTAGATATTTGACAGCGTTTAGGTTACCATCGATAAAGCACGGTTCTGGAATTTACTATTTTTGTCTATATTGATTGATAGGACTATTTGACTGATCTACCTTTTGCAAGTGTTATATTTTCGTCATAAACCTAATCCTATTTTGAAGCATCCGTAAAAAAAATATTAAAAGTTAAGAAAATTAAGGTTTTATATTTCATAAACGGAAAATTTAAAAAAAATTTAACATACATACATACATATAGTCACGCCTTTTTCCCGTAGGGGTAGGCAGAGACCACTTCCTTCCACTTCCGCTTCGGTTCTTACACACATCTTTTGCATCCTCTACTTTCATCATTGCTCTCATATATACTCGTCGGTTGTTGGTACTCCTTTCTACGTGTCCAAACCATCTATGCATTCCTTTATCTATCTTTGTAACCACATCTTCTTTTACACCACATCGTTCTCTTATCTCACTATTTTTTACTTTATCCAACCGAGTCACTCCGGCTATACTTCTCAGACTACTAATATCCTATTTTCATGCTTCTTTTGTCAAACCTAACATTCACTACCACACATAAGTGTAGGAACCAACACACCTCTATGCACAGCCATACGTGCCTTTTTTTACACTTTCTGGCTGTTCATAAAGCTATGCAGTGCCCCATTCATTTTTTTTCCTGCCAACACCGTTCGCTCAATGTCACTGTCATACTTTCCATCTCTCGTAAACTTTGAACTTAAGTACACAAATTTATTTACTTGTTCCACTCTTTCTCCCTCAATCGAAACTTCACAGTTTGTCATAATTTCTTCTCTTTCAAAAACCATTACTTTCGTTTTGCTTACATTTATTTTCATCCCTTTGATTTTCAGGGCATCATGCATAACATTAACCATCGCCTGCAACTCCTCTTCAGATGACGCTAATATGATTTGAAACAAAGAAACATACATACATACATAAAGTCACGCCTTTTTCCCATAGGGGTAGGCAGAGACCACTTCCTTCCACTTGCTACAGTTCGTACACACATCTTTTGCTTCCTCTACTTTCATCAGTGCTCTCATACATGCTCTTCGGTTGTTGGTACTCTTGACCTGGCCTTTCTTCAAAACAATGTTGATCTGATCGAGATATGTTCTCCGAGGTCGACCTCTACCGATTTGCCCATTCACACTCGCCTTATAAATTTGTTTCGTCAATCTTCCTTCATCCATCCTTTCTACGTGTCCAAACCATCTAAGCATTCCTTTATCTATCTTTGTGACCACATCTTCTTTTACACCACAGCGTTTTCTTATCTCACTATTCTTAACTTTATCCAACCGAGTCACTCCGGCTATACTTCTCAGACTACTCATCCCCGCAGCATTAATCCTATTTTCATGCTTTTTCTGCCAAACCCAACATTCACTACCATACATAAGTGTAGGAACCAACACACCTCTATGCACCGCCAGACGTGCCTTGTTTGACACTTTCTGGCTATTTAAAAAGCTATGCAGTGCCCCATTCATTTGTTTTCCTGCCAACACCCTTCGCTCAATGTCACTGTCATACTTTCCATCTCTAGTAAATTTTGAACCCAAGTACACAAATTCATTAACTTGTTCCACTCTTTCTCCCTCAATCGAAACCCCACAGTTTGTCATGCTTTCTTCTCTTTCAAAAACCATTACTTTCGTTTTGCTCACATTTATTTTCATCCCTTTGATTTTCAGGGAATTATGCATAACATTAACCATCGCCTGCAACTCCTCTTCAGATAACGCTAATATGACTTGATCATCGGCGTAAAGAAGGCATTTGACGATCAAAGAAACAAAATAACAAAAAGTGTCAAAATGGTGAAATGTATTCAAAAGTAGGTTAACTGATCCCTAACTAGACATCTACCTATTTAACAGTGGCGTAGGTCGTTTGTGTTATGGTCTCATGTTATTTCACAAAATTTGTTGCTATCAGCAAAATAAATCAATAAAATAATTTGTTTTTCATGGCTGATTTGAATTTTTCTTGGGTTTTTATTTGATGTATCACAAGGTAGGGGTTGCTATTTGACATTTTAAAGAAGGGGTGGAGGATGTTAAAGGGGTACCACTTGGAAACGGCAAAATAACATTTTTAAACCTCCTCCTGGATTTAAAATTCGACGTGTTTTTTGTTTTTTTTACATTTACGTAAAATCAAAAGTTATTTGGACTAGCTGGTTTTGTTTTTGGAAAAAAACAAAAATTTTAAAAACTTATTAATTTTCTTTTGATAATAACAAACATTTTTAAAATGGACACTGTAATAATAATGTAGATTGACCGGTTTAAAATCGGTGAATTTCATTACAGGCACCCATACGTTTACATTTTCCGCAATGGACTTTATGATTTCAGTTTTAATCAATTTTCTGGACAGCACAGCAACATGCATATTAACGAAAGAATCTTAGGGGATAGCCGACTACCCGCTTTCTAATTTAACTTCCACACTTTTAGTTTTCGCTTAAAACTTTTTACATGTTTTGGAAATGAATCGTTCAGTGGCGTGTCGTAGGTTTTAGAGAGGCGCACCAGGGGGATGGTTAGGCCAGCGGTATAAAAATAAATAGAGCCGCAGGCGAAAAGTTTTGCACATGTCATGGTCAAACGCTTTAGATATTTGTTATAAAATTAAATAAAAAATCCACCTACCTTAAAATTCAAGTTTGTAAAAACGAAGAACTGGATCAGCGGAATAGTTTTTATAATGTCATAAAAAATCACTTCACTAAATAGGTAGTCACTGTTACATTTTTTATAAGTGGGAAAAAGAAAATACATCATATTTACACAGATTAAACTAAAGAAAATTGGTAGGTAAGTCATTTTTTAAAAATGAAATCTGCTCTGGGGTCCTTCATGGAAATGCATTTTTCCATGACTATCATCAAAATTGTTTATTGTCATTAAGCGTGATATTTCGCAAAAATGTTTCTATGTGTTTAAACGTGGAACCGAACTGCAACTAGAGTCGCATAAAATCTGCGCCCCCAATTGCTCTTATTGAATCGTATATTATCGGGGACGGGTATTCTAGATATGAGATGAGCAGTGGCGACTCAGATAATTGAAATTTAGAAATTTTAACTACTTATATGAATAATAGCGAGACATCCATTCTTTGCAACAGATAGGCTGCTATCAAATCACTGAACTCAGTCTACTTGACCTCTAGGGCAGCGGTGCAATGCTGAGCCGCCCTGAATGAGCTGGAATCTAAGTTTAGAGTTCACATTGTCTGGGTACCCGGACACAGAAACATACCAGGCAACTGTAAGGCGGACGAGCTAGCAAGAGAGGGCACCACCCTCCCAGCTGTATCTATCTCATCTCAGCAAGGAGTACCGATTGCAAACTGCCGGCTCCTCCTGCACAGCGAAGATTTGGCCTAAACGAGATCTACGTCGAACTAATGATGTTTTTACTCTATCCAGAGAGTCCATTGGAAATGCGATCGCAGGCAGACACTGGGCAGGTGTATCCCATGCACATGCACGGCAAATGGGAATCGCAGAGCTACGACACGACTTCTGTAGAAGCTGTCACGCTTCTGCACTAGGGCAACCGAAATTTGATGACTTATCTGATCTCAGCTCAGTTAGCATTAAAGACCTCACACTTTTTATTAAAAGTTCCAGCTGGTTCTCACGGTAGAGGGGGAAGGCACCGCCGTCCATCACGGTATCACAACGGACTAAAAGGCCTTAGTGGGTTTTCTTCGAACCGACATTTTAACCTAACCTAATCTATATAATAATAATAATAAAATGAATAGTAATACAGTAATAATAAATATTTAAATAAACAATTAAATTGTGTGCTATATTTAAAATTCCTAGAAGGGGCGCGCGGCCACGCCGATTTAATCGTTTAAATGACGAACGTATTAAGAATTTTTTTTAATATGAAGCCTCAATTAAAAACCATAGCTGGTATTAGATTTGGCAATTTTTTTAAATGGATCTCCATAAATGTAAAATATTAGTACAAGTTACCATTAGTGTCTATGTACATAATTTTTAGTATAAATTAAAAGTACAGGGAGCAAAATACTTTATAATAAGCAAATTGAGTTCTAATACAGCAGCTTAAGCAATAATTTTTACTAATAACACACAACTGCAACATCTAGGAATAGTTTTAATACATGCCTACAATCGCGCTGCTTGTTTAGTTTGGGCTAGTTTGGGGCAGAATCAGCATGGGAGGTAGTCCCGATCTCCTTTTGTTGCGCATTTTTTTAAATACCAATAAGTAAAAAAATGGTCTGAAAAGTTTCCGACTTGGCACATCCACCCGTCATGTCAATTTGGGGATGAACGACGCAAAACCAGGAAACCTTCTATTCTTTTTTTGTTTATTCCGCTTCTGCTGCTAAACGAAGACATTGAGTCCTTCCCTTTTCCGACTAAACCGTTGAAGCAGGAACGTCGAACTCTCTCTTAAAAACAAACCTCTCGTGCTACGTGTACAAAACAAAACTTATATTATATTAATTAGTGAAAAGTGCAACCCCGAATTAGCAAAAATGAAGCAATCAACGCTCTACGCTGCTACGCATCAAGAAAAATATTTCTCGTACCGTAGATTTTCACTCAATAAAAAATTTATTTTTTAATTACTTAATAAAACTACAGTCCATTTGCAACTCGTAACATTGCTTATTCAATAGATTCGATGAGATTACATTACTAAAATATATTAAATGACTGATTTTTTAAACATTACTGTATGACTTAAATAATAAAAGTTTTATTATCAGGGATACTTGATGTAGACACTTTAGAAAATATTATTATCGAATGTTATTAAAGTGGTAGAACGTGACATGATTTAAATATTTTAACATTTTGTGTGAGATAATTTGAACTAAACCATATTATTTCTACTTTTACATCAGGAAAAGCGTTAAAATGGAAATTCAAATAAAGCAAAAGCAAAATAATTCTAGATGTGAAATTTATACTTGTTGTTTGAAATTTTAACAAAATATTAGTCTAAAACAGATGAAGATTTCGTTTTGAACTTAAAACATAAATCACTATTATCTAAATAGGTTATTAATAGTTTGATATTTTGTCTAAGATGAAATCTAAATAAAGCGGATAATTGTTTTTTGTAGCATATCGTCTATTATAGACAATGGAAAGGCTATTTCACGCACCTATCGAATGAACCAATCAGAAGCTCTAATCAAGTTCGGATTATCGATAACAACAAACTTGAATCTTGATTATGATTGGCTTGTCAAGTTCGGTGTTTTCAGATTTGTGTATGTGACAGTTAAACGTTAAATATAAATAATCACGCTGTGCACATATTTAAAAATATTTGGGAAAAATTCCATTGAATAAAATAACAAAAAATCTGATGAAAATGTACCGAAAAATACGAAGAAATCGAAAAAGTACGTTTGGAAGCAATTTACTAGATTTTGCGAAGAACGAAAATACCTATTAGCTGAATCAACCCTGTCGAGAGACTAGCTGTTATATTAAATAAAGAAAAATATAATAAATATGGACGGAGTTTCGAGTTGCTAAAAGCATTGTATACAGTGTGGAACAGCCAAATGGAATAAATTCGATAACGAATACATGAGAGCGTGTTGAGAAAACCGCTTGGACACGTCGATTTGTATTTGTTAGATGCGCATTTTTTTCAAAAAAAAATAATGATATAGGGTGTGTCATGTGATAGTGGCCGATACCAACTTTCTTATTTTAAATACAACCCCCTGTATATTATTTATTTTTTGGATTCTTCAGAAAATTCTAGACATAATTCGTGTACAATGTCCCATATCTATCTTCAACTGTTTCGGAAATCTTAAGTGTTTTCAGATGTATTACAAAAATTAACATTAAAAAAAGAAAATTATTTTATTTCACAAATTCGCTACATTACACTCAATACTTATTTCCCATTTAGCTCTTAATATTGAGAAAATTAGCAAAAACCATTAATGCGTTTCTTTTTACTGATTTCACGATCATGTTAATCGTCAAAATTGCCGCTATTGGTCTAATGAGAATCATCACTGGATGAGAGAGGAACATACGCAATATCCTGAAAAAGTTAATGTTTGGGCAGGAATTGTTGGAAATCATATCGTAGGTCCCTTTTTCATTGATGGCAACTTGAATGGAGATAAATATTTAGAACTGCTCCAAAATAATGTCGTGCCAACTTTGACAAACTTATATCCTGATCCAGTAAATCCACAAGTTCTGCAAATATACTATGAGTTCAGCAAGATGGAGCACCGTCCCATTACCAAATCAATGTCCGGCAGTATCTGAGCCAAAATTTTCCAAATCGGTGGATAGGGAGGCGCGGATCGATAGAATGGCCAGCACGATCTCCTGATCTGACGCGATTAGACTTTTTTTTGTGGGGATATGTCAAAAGTATTGTATACAAAATTAAACCACTTAACTTACATGACTTAAAAAGACGAATCACGCTTGCGATTAGATCAGTCACGCCTGAGATGTTGAGTAACGTTAGAAGACATTTCTTACCAGATTAGCATGTTGCCAAGACGTTCGCGGTGAACATTTTGAACATCTCTTACATTGAAATTGTTTTTTTGTTTTTTCTTTACATTATTTGTGAAATAAAATAATTTTCTTTTTTTAATGTTAATTTTTGTAATACATCTGAAAACACTTAATATTTCCGAAACAGTTAAAGATAGGTATGGGACATTGTACATGAATAATGTCTAGAATTTTCTTAAAAATCCAAAAAATAAATAATATACAGGGGGTTGTATTTAAAATAGGAAAGTTGGTACTTGCCACTGTCACATGACACGCCTAGCACGCTCTCATTTTTTCGTTATCGAATTTATTCCATTTGGCTGTTCCACACTGTATAATAACTGTTACTATTATAATTTTATAATTGAGAAATATTTAAGTACGTTATGTCAATACTGGTTTAATTAAATATGTATTTCGTTCGATGTCAATGTTTCCTGTTTATTAAACTTTTTTTTTCGCTGATCAACATCTTAACTCTTTTGCTTATTTCCTCTAATTCTGCCGAATTTCGGATTTTTACCTTTCACTTTGTTTGTGAAATAGTCTAATACAATTCCACTCGTGATTGAATTTAACTCAAAAGTTTGTCTCAACTAAGCTACTTTAATTAAACACCACTCGTCTTGCGAACTCGTGGTGTTTTTATTTTGCCCCTCTTTAAGCGATCAAATTTAATTTAAATTTCGCACACTTGTCAAAGACCGACGACAATGCAATAATTCGATCAAAATATCCGATTATCCTGATTGGTTTCGCCAGGATTCATAAATTTTTTCAGGGATCCTTTGCATGAGAGTAAGAGAAATAGAACTAGTGCGTGATTTACGCGTGCGCGCAGTTCCAATGTCATAGTGTTGCAGAAATGCAGAAAATATTTTATTTAACGAAACAAAAATACGCGACAGTTTTTTGCTTTCCAAAATAAGTGGTTTGCCTATTGTCTAGTAGATGGCGCCACTAGCAATTTGCAGTAATACAAATGGTAGTTTGTATTTTGTGTTGCATAAAAGTATAGTGTTAATTTTTTAAAAACACTATTGATAAAACCAAATTTTCTTTAAATAAAATTTGTTTTATTACATTAACAATGTATTCAGTGTAACAGCTGTATTTTTTTTTTAAACGCTTATATTAGTTTCACCTGTATGTTTGTTTGTAACTGACTCTTTGGCCTCGATTTTGCCCTACTTTAAGCGATCGGATTTTATTTAAACGTCGCGCACTTGTCAAAGACCGACGACAATGCAATAATTCGATCAAAATATCCGATTATCCTGATTACTTTCGCCAGGATTTATAAATTTCTTTAGGGATTCTTTGCATGAGAGTAAGAGAGATAGAGCTAGTGCGTGAACTACGCATGCGCGCAGTTCCAATGTTATAATTTAACTCACCCAATTTAATATACTGGTTAGAAACGTGCCGAGGGATCAATGGCAAAAGGGTGAATAAAACAAATAGAACTAAAAAGCAAAAAATAAATTATTGTTTAAAAAACAAAAAAACACGCTTTTAAAATTAATCAAACTAAAACGTAGAAAATAATTCTTAACGTAAGAATAAAATCACTGACGAGAAAATTAATGTCACTGTTTTAAAAGCGTGGGGTGCTTTCATTCCGAAACGCAGAGTTAGTTTAAAAATGTCATAAAAAGCACCCCACGCTTTTAAAACAGTGACATTAATTTTCTCGTCAGTAATGTTATTCTTATGTTAAGAATTATTTTTTACTTTTTGGTTTGATTAACTCTAAAAGCGTTTTTAGTTTTTTATAACATAATTTTTTATTAAAATAATACTAGCACCACAATCCGTAACAATACATTCTAAATATGACGAATAGCACATGTTCGTGGCGAATACTTTGGTTATTAAAGCAAAGCGACTAAGGTGAATAATACATGTGTAAAGAATAGACAAAATCAGGTTACAAAAATGGTTTCATACAGGCGCCCATGTCACGTGCCTATTTTTTTTCCTTCTACAAGTTCCATTATTAGTTGTCTCTGATGAGTTTCGTATTCCTTGTTGCATACCGTACTCTGTGGTAACTCAAATATATCATTCGTTGTAGATAATGTTGCATACCTTGTAGGGGTAGGATTCGATTGTTTGGTTTGCAATTTCTGTGTGGATGGGACTGCATATCCACACGGACGAGGCGATTGTGGAGCACGGACTTGAGAAGATTGTGGGTTGACGTTTATTCCGCGCCATTTTTCTTGATTTCTGGCCGAGGAGCGGCAGTCGTGTGTTGAGAGTCTTGGAAGTGAGGTGTTGGTGAAAGTTGGGGACGGTGTGTTATTAGCACGTGTGCAGAACCTCTATGGGATTTCTTTCATATCTGGCTGTATTTGGGCCATCTTAATTGGATTTTGAAGAAAAACCATTTGATTTTTAACTTGACCATTTTGTCTTGCCTTTGTTGTGGATATTTTTGGATTTTTGGTGTCGAGTTAAATAGCCGTTATCGGGATTTATTTGAGGGAAGCCATTGTTAATTAGCCGGTGCCGCCCCATAATCTAACCAGCCCCAGGAGTAGGCCCAGGAGTAGGCCACAGGAGTACATGTGAATTCGTATACCCAAAGGTTATAAGTGATTTATTTTTAAATATATAACGCAGTGACTCATTCTGACACCACGATTACGTTCTGTTTTAGTTTATTAATATAGTACATTGTTGGAAACTATTTATTGCATTAGATAATATACCAAACTTGGATTAAAATAACCTTCTCAATAATTCTTTATGTCCAAGTAAAAATATATTTTCTTCCTACTTATTTGTAAATATCCTACAATCTTGATATTTTAAAGGACAACCATTGTAAAAATATTTTTATATAAACTCTATTGTTTTGGCAGCGAAAATCTTTATGTAAACGGTTAACTAGTGAATTATTAGCCTTTATGTAAATGTTTGAATTAGTGTTATTAATGAGTTAATTTATATAATATGTCTTACTTTTTTTTCTGTAACTTGGTAAAGTCTGTTACTCTTACTTCTGTTCTGGTTATTTTATAAAGTTGTAAATTTTAAATTTTTGGTTTGTTTTAGCAAGAAAATTTTACCATAGCTGTTAATTTTGACTATATTTGTTATGATGTTGCTATTGAGCTGTGTACCTTAATTATTTATTGTGTGAGTATACAACATATTTTTGCTATAATTTTATTTATTTGGTTCACCATAATCATAGTTGTTTATCTTGTGGCTCTGCTAGTGCCTATAAGATCTAGGGGTTTCCGGCTTATACCGTCTAAGTCGGTGGCGCGGCTCACTTTTATATTTTTTTCTTCTACCCTCTACGGCTGAGCTCGGGCATAATTTGCCAGTAGAGAAACCGCTAGCAGAGTACTCTTTAGAGAACGAAAAAGACGTGGCAGACGTTGGAAAGAAAATAAGACTCAGAAAAAGAAAGATGGGAGGTGTAAAAAACAACAGACTTAAAATTTTAATCGGGACAAAAAAAGCGGTCGATAGAAGGGCAATGACAGAAAATTATTCAACAAGCCCTAGCTCCTCATGATCTGTGGTACAGTGTATATAATAATCTAATAAGGCATTAAGGAGTTGCTATTATTATGTTATTTGCGGTAAGTAAGGTGGATTGGGTTGATTATCTCTTGTGTCATTTTAGTTCTCTCCTGCTTTTCTAAAAACGATTAAATACAATTTTTATTTTCTTCTTATATAGGGAAATTTATTTTTTTTTTTGTTATTATTAATGTTTTGCACAAAAAGTATAATTTTTTGTTTATTTGGACATAGTTAGACATGTTATAAAATCACAACCAGATCAAACCATGCATTTCTTATCATCAATAAGATTCTCTAATAACACTTGCAGTTGATGCACTTTCACTGCTTCCATTTTCCATAGAACTGCTTGAATACTCAATTGCTTTGTAATCTTCAATAATCTCGATATATTCTGATTCTAACTGCTTTGAAATAGAATCTTCTGTGTCAAAATGGTTGCCTTCTGGTTTGAATAAGGTAGGACCAATATTTCTTGTGAACTCGATAACTTTTGCTTTTATGCTAGACATTTTAATATTATCGTTTAGCACAATAACATTAACTTGTACTTTTTTATGTTTCTTTAAACTTCCATTCCTAAAAACAATAATAAGAACTTAAGCGAATTACGATTTTACAACTCCCATTCACAATAATGATGCTTGCACTGGTTTAACTAGGATAACTTTTTTAACTGTGATCTGCATTTTTTTTTAATAGTTATCCTTACGTGCTGTTACAATTAAATTTAAACCTCCATTATGTTATTTTAAATATTACGGTCAGTACTGGTGAAAAATTTTGTCATAATATTTTTTGTCAATTTGTATTTGATTTTTAGAACACACAGCGTTCATTGTTACAAGAATTGTCAATCTCAATCTCCATTAAATAAATTTAATGTTAACCATGTTTAATAAAATACTAACTAATATGTATAGATAAAAATTTATATAGTACCTATTAATTTTGGAGGGGGTATACGTCACGCAAAATAAAAATTTGCTAATTATTTGGCTTTTTTGGTCATAATGATGTTAATAAATAAATGATGTATTTACAAAGAATTTAAAAAAAAATTAAAATTAAAAATTTTTAGCAAATTGTATCAAAGATCATATTTAATGAATTAGGGATATAAATATTCTTATACTAAACACAAGCTAAGTTTTCCATACATGTTTTCCAATATTTCTGAGTTATATCACGAAATGTTCGCAAAAAAAAATTAAAATTAAAAATTTTTAGCAAATTGTATCAAAGATCATATTTAATGAATTAGGGATATAAATATTCTTATACTAAACACAAGCTAAGTTTTCCATACATGTTTTCCAATATTTCTGAGTTATATCACGAAATGTTCGCAAAAAGTAGATTATTTTGCACCTAATATATGCAGCACCGTAAAATTTTATTGTTACTCCTCGTTTATAGGTAAAGAGACGAAATCCGCACTGCAATAGCATTGATATGGTCGATAACATTATGTCGTACTCAGTATATAAAATGAAAACCTCTAAACTTTAAATAAACAACTAAAAATACTGTTCTAGAATAATATATATAAAGTGCTAGTATGAATAAAAGTACAATCATAGTATAAATTTTTTAAAAATACTTTTAAATTGAAGCCAATTCTTATTAATTTCAGAAAACATTTATAAAAAAGTTTAAATTATGTATGTAATATTATTAATAGTATTTAATAATATAGCAATTTAAGAGTATAATAGATTAGGAAGAATCAAGTATCTAATTAGGTATTTGAAACCATCCTTATTTTAATTAAATTAATATATTTTTATATAAAAATTATATTAAATATATAATAATTACCTAAACATTTTTTTAAGCGCCCTGCAGAATGTTGGACAGAAAAGATAGTAGAACAAAAAATTAACAGTGACATTAATAGCACCCAACAGGGTGCACACCTGTCTCACAATCTCCAATATCCCAAAATCGTCATTAGCATGTTCTCCAAAAAATATTAAAGTTACAGCTCTTGTTTTAGATACTAAATTTGACGGTATTTCTGCTACTAGGAATATAATTATTATGAAAATTAAAGTAACGGTCAAGTTAGTGTGGTCCTGAAATAAAAGAGTCATGTTCAAAATTAACCAAAACACATATTAGACTTTTTATTATAGTGTCCCAAAATCCCTGTTTATTTAAAAACATTACTTAATCTTAAAAAAAATTTCTACAACCAATAGATTCGATGAAAGGGCCTTGCAAAAGCCCTTCGATGTCAGAGACTGATACCAGGAAACTGATAAACATTGTACGAAGTCTCGGAATCCCGGGCCTCAAATAGATTAAGGGTTATACACAAAAGATCTGATAGGTCGAGGTGATTGGGAGGATGTTATAGCCTTCCGAATTTTTTAAAAATGCTAAATAATTTTTTTTTAAATCCAAGCGTCGAACTATAGGTATACATAAAGAAGATTTCCACCAAATTTCAAGAAAATCGTTCAAGTAGAACTTAAGATATCCTGTCGACTAAAAAGTAGTTTTGAGAAAAACTCGTTTAAAGTGCTATTGGACATTTTCACAACTGCACTGCAATGCAATTTAAAATCCTAAACCATGTGGGATCGATTGAGAAAATTTAATTTCTTGTTTGTAGAAAAATTCCAAATTGCAGTAGCCAAAATTTTGATGTGAAACATCTAATGGTGCGCTTGGGAGGTAACAACGACTGTTGGTGCCGCGATGCCGTGATGCGGCAGCTCCGTAACTACTCGGCTCGCTCCGTCGCTTTGGCTCCGCCTACGTTACAAGTAACACTTTCATTGCTTATTTAAGTTATCATCGGACTATTGTAACTGTAATATTACAGAAATAACTGATTGTACTGATTTGTTAACTTTATTTTGATTCTTATGGTTTTTTATGTAAATAACATTGTCTTGATAACATAAAACTAAAATTTTTTTCTATAATTTTAACTTTGTTCAATATACATATATGTATTACCCCTTTATTGCATCCTTTTCTTATAAAACTCAATTAATTATTTTTTAATAACATTTAATTTCCATGCTTTACATCTGCTAGTCATCCCGTGACGACTCACTTTTTTTTAATAATAATTACTTCTTCATCACCCAACTTTTTTAACTTTGCTGCAGAGGTACTAGTAAAACTTGTATCTGCTTTAGTGGTAAATTAATTTCCCGTAAATCGTCTCTTTTTTTTTCGTGCAAACATTTTCTATCCATTTTACACTCAAATATTTGAAAAAAATCATAAAATCAATGCTCTCCGGTGGTCTGGGTGCGACCCGAGAGGTTCACACGACTAACTTCTTAGTGGAAAGAATGAAAAAATACCATATGTTTTGTTATAATTATTATAACAAACGATTTCAAATTGTTTATAACAAATTATAATTGTCATTAACGATATTCTAATTATGTCAACCATATTCTTTCAAACTTTTTCTTCTCATTTCATAAGCGGGAGCTGTTTTCAATTGTTTATACCAATTGAAATTTTTTTTTATTTATTATGATTAATAATCATTTGTTAGTAACAATATTAAATTGTTATAAACAATTCTTGATTATTATTAACAATAATTTTTCACTGTTATAGCGTCTTTAATACTGACACAAGTTTAAAATTCTCCAATTCCTATTTTTGTTTTCTAAAACTATCTCTTTTTATAAAATATTGTCATCATATTTTTCATACAAATATTTCTTACATGCAATAATCATATTATTCAAAAGATCTTAAAATTCTGTATTAAAAATACGCACACGTACATACAGGCACACAGACGTCCACTTAAAAACTATTGTATTCAACTTTGGTGACCTTGAAATGTGGAGATATGTCAAAATTCGGGATTCACAAAATCGAACCCATTACTATAATTTCCTACTGGGAAGTTAACAATCCAAATATTTTCAAAACTATCCACAAAGCACGTCTCTTTGTAGCAACTGAGCATGGTTCAAAACATTTTTACCTGTGTTATATCCGGCTAAAATATTTTATTGCAAACGAAAAAGAGTATAGCTACAATTAATACGAGGGCAGTTTGATAAGTCAGTGACTTTTTGAATTTCCCGCGCAGTTACTCCAAATGCAACAGTGCTGCCGTCAACTATAATCTATCAGTGGGCAACTTTCTAATTTTGAGCAAGCTACGTGTCGTGCAGTTGGTGTTTGATAGCCGTTTAAAGCAGACAACCTCGTGAATTTTTATGAAAATGTAAAATAGTGAATTTCGTGTGCTGATTAAGCATTACTTTTTACGTAAAAAATCCATCACTGAAACTAAAGAAAGACTTGATAAATACTACGGGGACTCGGCACCAACAATTTCAATGGTTAAGAAGTGGTTTACGGAGTTCCGTTGTGGTCGTACCAGCACTAGTGACGCCGAACGTCCAAGTCGCCCAAAAGAAGTGATCACGCCGGAAATCGTCGATAAAATCCATAAAATGATATTGGATGATCGGAGAATGAAAGTGCGTGAGTTGGCTCATGCTGTAGGTGTATCTCAACTGAACGGGTACATCATATTTTACACGAGTATTTGGACATGAAAAAACTCTCTGCGAGATGGGTGCCGCGATTGCTCACACTCGACCATAAGCGCAATCGTGTGACCACTTCAAAAGAGTGTTTAGCGATGTTCAGCCGTAATCCGGACGAATTTTTGCGCCGTTTTGTTACTGTGGATGAAACATGGATCCATCACAACACGCCAGAGACCAAGGAACAATCGAAACATTGGGTTGCTCGGGGTGAACGTGGACCAAAGAAGGCGAAACAGAGTCTGTCAGCCAACAAGGTCATGGCCACAGTTTTTTGGGATGTACGCGGTGTCATTCACATCGATTACCTTAAGGAAGGTAAAACGATCACCGGCTAATATTATTTAAAGCTTTTGAACAGATTCGACGTTGATTTGAAACAAAAACGGCCGCATTTGGCGAAGAAGAAAGTGCTGTTCCATCAAGACAATGCACGTGTGCACACTTGTCTAGTCACGATGGTCAAAATCCACGAATTGGGATACGAACTGCTACCCCATCCAGCATATTCTCCAGATTTAGCCCCCTGCGACTATTTTCTGTTTCCAAACCTAAAGAAATGGCTGGGCGGTAAGAGATTTGAGTCGATTGAAGAAGTCATTACCGAAACAAACGCTTATTTTGAGAGCTTTGAAAAAACCTATTGTTTGGAGGGAATAAAAAAATTAGAAAAACGCTGGACTAAATGTATCGAGCTAAAAGGTGATTATGTAGAAAAATAAAACGTTTATTTGCGGAAAATTTTTTGTTTTATTCAAAAAGTCACTGACTTATCAAACCGCCCTCGTAGTATTACAACAAAAGTAAGATATTTTAAATGTACCAATACAAAACAGTGTTTTTAAATCAATTTAATAAATTTTTAATATTAATTTTAAAAATAATTATAAAACTGTGTATTTATGAGTTGTTTTCAATTCTTGAAACTTTGTACCTCGTTTTTATCTTATGCTTTTTAATTTTAAATTATAAAAAACAATCAATTTGTTTTTGGATATTTCGTTTGCACTGCATGTTTTAAACTTAAAAATTTACATTTTTTTCCGATTTTTTAATCCAATAATTAGGTACTTACTCTTCTTCGTTTCCCGTTACATTTTAAAGTAATTCTTCGAGCTTTTTGCAGAGAAAGTATTAAAAATCCGTTTCCAAAAATTAAGATAAATCCTGGTATAATTGTAAGCAAAATCAACATAAACCAATTGTATAGAGCATAGAACCTAAAAATAAATTAAATATGTTGAACATAAAAAAAGACATTTATTTTAATTTAGTATTGCCCAAATTTAAAAATATCAATAATAATTTTTGAAGCATATTTTTTTTCATGGTACCTCTCATTTTGTGCTAAAATATCCAACTTTTTATTTTTTTGGAATTTAAATTTAATTTTAATAATACTAGCGCTCTGCGTTCGGTTCTTTATATGTACCTGGCAAAGGTGAAGATTGTTGATTTGTCTCTTCAAAGGGTAAACGTGAGTTTGTCAAGATCTACCCTGTGCTGATGAGGACCAACATCCCGAAACCGGTCCATAGGTGGTCACTTCGAATGGATAAATTTAATAATTCTTTATTTTACTTAACAAGCATCTCCATATCACCCGAAATGAATTATGCACGATTATCTATTAGATATAATTCAATGTTCGTCGTTAGGCACATAGCCAGGAAAGTGGTTCTTTTCTGATATATAATCGACCCACATATGCCTAGAGTATAGGTAACATGCTGCGAAACTAGCTGGTTTTTAAAAATCAGATTTATACATTTCTATATTAGTATGTTTTCTTGACGATAATGTTATGATGTGTAATTATTGTATGTTCAACAAAAAATATTAAGTATAATTGAATGTGCAATGAAATACTTCAATTATTAAATATATTAAAATTTCATTTTAAGTAGTAATTTATTGACAATTTTGCAGTGAAAATGGTATAAGGTCTTTACATATCAAATAAATATCTACAAAAAAAAAAACAGAAAAAAAATAAGAGAATTAGGCTGTACAACAGGAATAGACAAGTAAACACGCCTCACGTCCAGGGGTCCGTCAGGACGACTTTTTTTCGTTACAAACATGTTACACTTTGTAATCAGACTAAACAAGGGGAAGGAATATCGATTGGAACACTGGAACTAGTCCTGATTTGCTTTAACATGCGTAAAGGCCACTTTTAACCGTTCACCGTTTAATTTTCTTCTTCTATCCACGCCATGTCAGGTTCCCATTACGTAGGATATTACTCTAGCATAGGTTGTTCTGTCCTGTGTTAGCCAGAATATTTCCTCCACTCCGTACATTTCGATCCATTACCTGACGTTTACCAGCAAGGACATCTGCCTCCTATTTACTTCGCGACTATTTTCAATCTTAATTTTCATAAAAAGGTGCAGTGTCACAAATATCCCATCTTTCTAATTTTCGTAATATTCTACGATGAAGCCTCATTTCAAATGCCTCTATGTGGGTCATATTTTCTACTTTCATTGACCATGTCGCCACTTCATCAAGAAGTATTGACTAAATTCGTTGTCTTAGTTTTAAATTAAGATTATTGTTGCAAAAGAATGGTCTCATGTTAATGCTCTCGCAATTTCTCTCCTACCTTTCCCCCACCTTTCTTTCGGATCTACGTTTTAGGTGGTCACACTGCCAAGATATTTAAAGTATAGTCATGCCCATAATATTCCAACACTGAAATATTTAAAAAATAAGATACACACATACAGTGCGTAATGGATAAAAATATTATTAGCTAAATAAACAGTAATATGAAAAAATCCAGAAACAGGTCGATTTTTTACTGTTGAAATTTCACTTCCAACATTTAATTAATTTGTCTTTAGTTCTAATTTAAATTAGTCTTGAGCCGCCCCTGAGCGCCCTCAGGCAATTCATTTATTTGTTTTAACCCTTCTCCACTCGCCGCGCTCTCTTGAGTCGCTAGTGTGGCAATCGAAATACAGCGATAGTATCTTCCCAAACGCCGTTAGAGACGGTCGACAAATTCTTTTTTATCAAACGATCAAACAATCGGTTTTCCTATTATATACAGTATCTTTCAAGTGGCCATTAGAGACGGTCGATAATTCCTTTTACAGCGATCGAAGCGATAGATATTTCCTGATTATTTATGGCGTTTGAATTATTTCGGCGTTTGTTATTTCTTCCAAGTTATCTAGTTGAGAAGGGTAAATTTATGTAAAAGGCAAATCATTAGCGGTACAAGTCCATAGTGTATTATGATGAAAGAAATATTCAGTATCAATAAAACTTTTAAAACCAGTGACCTATGATTTAAAACAGTCCACTATTATCGAAGTAGAGTATAATTTCCCCGTGTGCGAAAAAATAATTTACAACCCTATTCCGTACAATTGACAAAAAGGTGTGTGTATAGACGGAAATTACCTGAATCATTTACGTTTCGCCGACGACATTGTAATTATAAGCGAATTATGAACGAACTTAAGCAAGCTTCAGAAGATGTTGGCCTGCAGATAAACTTCCAGAAGACTAAAATCCTCTCTCACGAAGTTTTTTTCATATTTATGTTCGGCTAATAATGTCCAATAATGTTTGACAATAAAATTAAGCATAAAACATTTTTATTTAAAAATTAATTAATTTTTACTAATGTACCCCACAGTTAGGTTTATTTTTCTAAAACCTGGTCAAATGGCCGGTGTCTTTCTCAGAAAATGAAATTTTACAAAACTTTATAAGAAGTACAAATTTTAATTGTAAATAAAAGAACAAGTAAAACATGCAAAATAAAATTTTTATAAAATAGTTTAACTAGAGATATTTCTAAGAACAAATACAAAATACGTAAAAAAATTATCATACCCTGTAACATTTAGAAGCAAAAGAATAATTAACACTTTACCTTGAATAAAAAAACTTAGAGGTCAATAAATTTCCAGCTGGATCCCATTTGAATATAAAACAATATGGTAAATTTAACAATATCGCTAGCAATAAACCCACTGCCATTAGCATTCTTGCTATTCTAGGATTGCAAAATTTTGGTTTAATACATTGAACGGGATTCCACAAATATATGACTCTATCTAAAACGAGATAATAAAATAAATAAATTATAGATATTGATTGTTTTGATTTTGCCTAAATTGAAACAATAGAAACTGTTTATAACAGTATTACAGTATAAATTATTCCTTACTCTTAACCAACGGGTTTTTAATTTAAAATATTTAAAAATTTAAAAACCATTGTTAATTGCAAAATAACATACATCAAATATTTCTCAGATCTGAAATTTAATATCTGACATACAAACAATTATATACCTATTGTTACGCCTACAGTAGCCATAACTCCCATGGAATTAAATGCTCCTCCAACAGGTAAACCTATGAGAGCATCATAAGTGGTCCAATTTTTATTGTAGAAAGTTCCGCGTGCCAATCCTCCCAAAAAAAACGTAATTGATAGAGCTAAGTCTGTAGCTGCTAAAACTAAAACAATGAATTTAAATGTTATGCAATTCTTTCGTTAATCATTGCAACCTGCTTTATACAAAACGATAAAAAATACATTTTTGTTTTGGGAAATTTAAACAGGCAGCGATCATCCTAGATGGACATTTTGGTGAAACCCCAAAAACATTTTATTAATAATATTGTTGGAAAAGGGGATGGCATTGGTTCAAGACCTTGTGCCACAGTTTGTTTTATTATTTCTTTTTTTTTATTTTTATTTTTAATTAAAATTGTTTCTGCATACTTATTTTCATATACCTATCTATTTTAGCATTAACTGTGAAACATGTGGAATATTATTGGATAACGTTGGGTGTATATTGAAATATTGACTGTTTATATTTTTTGTATACTCATCATATTGTTTTCTTCATTTCGTTCTGATCTCTTGATCATTGATATTCTCACCCCTAAGTTACAGGATTTCTTTGCTATAGTGTCCACTAATTCATTCCTCGTAATACCAGAATGTGCTTTAGCCCAAACGAATGAAATTGGCGTGCTTGTTGAATGTCTTCTTCTTCTTCTTATAATAGGACCTGGTTCTGTTTAGTCCGTTGCGTTTAGCCTCCTTTGGAGCTTTTCCTGTGACGCTGAGCTCCAGCTTTCGTACCATCTCTTGGGTGGTCTGCCTACCGGTCTTCGCGAGTTTGATTTTTGCGACATGGCCCACTTTGCCCACCTTTCATCTGCATCCTTTCCACATGGTCTTACCAGCACCTCTTGCGTGTTCTAGTTTATCTTACCACATCCTGTATTTCTAGTTCTTCTCTGATATCCTGGCTTTTTATTCTATACCTGAGGGTAACACCCTTGATGGTTCCTAGTATTTTCATTTCGTTCGTTCTTATTATTCTTTTCGTGGTTGACTGCGAAGAGTCGGGAATCAGACACTATTACTACGTTGGGAGGTTTGTTTAAAAAAAACCATTCTAAAGCTTTTAATATAGTCGTTGCTTCTGCTGTAAAAACATAACATAAATGTAAAATTTTATGTTTCTCTGAATATTTGTTTTAATAATATTGTTAGCACTGTTTTTTTAGAGTATTTTAAAGTGATACCGGAGCAGGAGAATGAAAACTCTAAAACATTTTAGCTTTCTGTATAGAGTTAATAAAATGCATTGTTGCAAAACATCGGCTAACCAAAGTATCTCAACAATTACTCATACAATAAAGATAATTGCAGTGCCAGTAGACCAGAAAATATCTATAAAAAGGGATCTACAAATAAAATATGTTTTAACTCTTTTTCCTTAAAATGTCCCATTAATTATTGGCTTTTGTTTTAAATAAAAATGTAATTATTCTTTGAAAGAATACCTAGGAAAATTTCCAAACTTTCAATAATTTTTTATTGTTGGTACATTCAAAACATTTACAACTAAATGTAAAATTACACCAAAGGCTGCTATTTGTCTAGGCAGATGCAGAAGACTGGAAAAACTGGGGACTTAATCCAAAAATGATTCAGAGGTTATACATACACGCCTGGCCATAACTGGAGCTATGTCCAGCACACCAACGCCAGGTTTCCAAAACAGCCTTATCACTGTAACCGTTAGATCCAATGTGATTGTCTTAACAAGATTTGCATATTCCCCCAATATACTCAACGGGATTAAATTGGCAATGATAAGGCGGAAGTCTTAGCACACGATGTCCATAACTGAGTATAACTTGATCCACTTTGTAAATATTTTCTCTTTTACTCTTTTTTTTTCTCTTATACATACACTACTTGAAATTATAATTGGTACTATACGATTTTAATTTCGGTACCCACTACGATGACATCCCAAGATTACTAATTACTTTTCTAGAAATCTAACAAAAATGAATCAACAAGCCAAATTAAAGCTTAATAACTTAGTTAATTAGTGAAATTTGTTTGGATTATTTACCTACCTCTCTTATTATGTACAATAAATAAATTTATTAAGAACAGATTTTATTGCAAAATTAACAGTGCTAACAAAATAAAAATATTGACCCTTATGAAATTTGTTTAAAAATATTAGGGAAATTTACTTTCGTACTTCTTAAATGTACAGTTGAATACTGGTTAAATACGAGTTTCTAACGATAATCCGAAACCACCGTATATTCGTGAAATAGAGACAATATTGAAAAACGAGAATCTTGTCCAGGTAGATAATAAAGCTTTTTAAACAGAAAAATTATAATTTTTTAATCAGTAGGTATATAAGTTTATAATTTTGAAGAATAAATGATATAAAAATAATATACCACAAAAATTTAAATGACGTAAAGTTAAAAACGTTTCCGTGGGAGTGAAAATAACAAGCCCGATGAGGTCTGTTGCTTACGTCAACTTGTCCGGATTATTTGTTTTTTATAAAATTAAATATATAACCCAAAATATAAGTTTTCTTTAAATGAAATAGAATTATTAACTATGCTGTCAATAAAAGTAATATTTTTGTGATAGCTGAAGCAAAACTTTTTTATTTAGAAAACAACAACTCTTAATAAAAAAGCACTTTTATACATCTTCAGTTACAATCAATCTGGAAGTTTCAGTATTTTATTGATTTTAATTATAATTGGTTTACAAAGTATTGCCGTTGCCTGTGTCTACAATTATTTAAGGTTTTGCAGGGAGTATGGATAGCTATAATACCTTAGCAAGAAATATATAACATGATTCTACCCATGCAAAGACGATATAAAGCCGTTATGACCTTTATTTTTCGCTATGTTAGGTTGTTTTCAAGTTTTTTTACAATTTTGTTATTTTTTTTATGGGTTGTGGCTTGAATAATCTTTGTCAAAATTAACTTGTTTTATTTTAATCCACTACAAAAGCTTAATATGGTTAAAAATGTCCAGCTCAGGGTAGAATATTTTTAAATTATTTTTATGTGAGGTGTTTCTCAACCTTTTGATCGCATTAAGTACCTGTATAGGAAACATCCTTTTAATTAATTATGAAGTATTTTAAATTATAATCAGGTACTTCAAATCATAAAAATAATAAGAAAAATCTGTTTTACACCAGAAATTAAAAAAAAACATTAAATTAAAACAATAAAACCATTTACAATGCAATAAAAAGATCAAATCGTTAGGAAATGTTCGTGTTTTTTGCTGAACTTATCACGAATAATAATTTTCAAGAGAAAAATAAATTGTCGATTAGAGAGCAGCACCATCATCGCTCAAGGAAATCATTAGAATAATTTCCGCTTTCAGGACTAATGCAAACTCTAAAAGGAGATTGAATGCTGGAGCTCGTTTCTTGACAGAAGAAAATCCAAATTTAAATATTATTTAAGTAAATATTTTTATGCAGAGACAAATTAAAAAACAAAACTATTGTAGTATAGATATAGATAAATATAGATACAAATATTTCATGAATGCAGTCATTTTTTATTTACAAACAAAAATTAAAATTAAATTTAAAAATGATTTCCATAACCATCCTTATCATTGCCTCGCCCAAAAAAATAGTTTTATATTATTTTTGCCTCATAAAATAAAACAGACAGACATGCACTTTCTAGTTAAGCAGGGCGGTGAATATAACGACTTCTATCTCGTTCACTCTGGCGTTCCTCGTAGAAGTTTACTAGGACCGATTTTTTTTTGAAGAGATGAAGAAAATCCTTTATGGAGAGGTTATGAGTCTGAAAGCTTATGGTCTACTGTGAGACTCCACTGACTGATGTCAGGTCTACTCACTAAAAACTCTACCCCTCTTTAGGTCCGTCTGGCTATTGCCTCCGGTGACAGTTAGGCCTGTTGGCCCATTGTATCTTGTCTATATGTTTTTTTATCATTGTACAATGGAGACCCGACCCGCAGACTGCCCAGCAAGGACCCGAAAACAGCAAAACACATACTGCGCCGCCGCGAGGCACTGTTCCGAAAAAGACAGGCAATCCCCGGAACCTAGAACCACGCTGCACCCAATCCAGTACCTTTGTACCTTGTACAAGTTCTGTACTGGGTGGGAACAATGTAGCCGTCTAAGAGCCGCCCATCCTCCCCAGCGCCCCGCAGCAGTAAAGCACGCTCTCCACTGCCCCCGGATCCCCACCGCACAACCCGCAGGCCAGGCCTCCATTATACAGTCCCTTAGTGATTCTAAACTGATTCCTGTTCATCGGTAACAGTTCTGCCGTCCTTTTATGGCACGGTCCTTTGATGTATTATTTCCCGTGTTTGTTTCCTGGTATGCTTTTCCAGTAGTTTTTGTGTTTTTCCAAACCTCTTCTTGCAATTTCGTCTACTTCCTTATTACCTGCAACTTCCTGGCGTCCTGAACCCCGTATCAGTTTGACGTGATTACGGTCTACCAGCGTTCTCAGTTCTTCTTTGCAGTCAACGAGTATGGGAGAAGGGGTGGTCCGGCCCTGAGGTGGCCCCTGCACAGGACTAAGGCCGTCTACTACAGAATTTCGCCCGGTGTCCTGTAGGCTCTGTTAGCATCCATCAGGACAGGTCGCATAACACTTTAGATTGGGAGTCTTTTAGTCGCCTTTTACGACAGGCAGACCATAACTGGGATTTATTTTATTTTCCCTGTATCTCCAGGGGAAACTAGGACCATTATTATACCTTTGTTTACCACAGACCTGCCAACAACAAGAACCACAACGACCGCTGACGGCGAATTAAAGTCAACGAAACAAAGTCCATTTATCTGACATTCACACTACGCAGAGAAACATGTCCTCCAGTACGTATTAATAACTGCCAACTCCCTCAAGCTGGGGATGCCAAATAGCTTGACATGCATTTAGACCAACGCCTTACGTGAAAAAAACATTATTATATTCACCAAGCGTAAACAACTTGGACTTGCACTAAGGCAAATGTACTGGCTTATCGGGCGAAAATCTAAACTATCACTGAATAACAAAGTGTTGCTCTACAAAACCATCTAACCAGTGCGGACATATGGGGCACTGCCAGCAATTCTAACGTAGCAATTCTTCAGAGGTTCCAAAATAAAGTCTTGAGAGCCATCGTCGATGCGCCTTACTACGTTTCTAATGAGATAATACAACAGGACATCCTCATGGAATCCATCAGTTAAACCTTACATCGATTCAGCGAAAAATACATCAATAGAGTGACAATTTATTCAACGGTGTTAGCTAACCAGTTAAGGGGTACATAGTAAAATCAACAAAGTGTGTAGGCTGAAACGTCTGCTGTTGGTGGCTCTGATTACGGATATCAGATAAGCTTAGTCTTAAGTCGTCCAATACTTTCTTTAACTTGCTCCAGCATACAAACTATAGGTTAAAATTAAATTTATAAATTAAGAGATTCTACTTGTCATCTTAACTCAAGGACAATTATTACAGAGGATGGCCAGTTCCCTATACTGCAATGTAATCCTGTCAACTGACGTCACCGCAATACCTTCCGTAGTTCATATTTCTATTTCGTGATGAAGTTAAACTAACATGATGAAGTTTGTACTAATCTAACGAATTTTCATTTTAATTCCTCTTCTTTTCAGTCTTGTTTTTTCACTTGCCATTTCGTTGATGCGTTTTGCTTTGTGAAATTTAATTTGTGTTGTACTTGTGCTTTTTACTTGAAACTTTTTGTTAGATATTCGAACTTGTGAAAAGTTCACATATATTTTTTTTTAGGTAAGTATACCTACTTATTTAAATTGGTCAAATGAGAATGTACAATCCTTTGTTTACCCCTCTGTTTTAAAATTAATAATTATCAGATTTAATTTCTGAAGGATAGATACAGAAAACATATTTTGATTTACATAAATGTTGATAATAAAAAATGTAACGAAGCAAAGACATTGACAAGAGACAGAAAAGAATGGAAGAAGTTTATAAAACAAGAATAAAATGATAACACGACACCCTAACGGTAAAAGGGTTAAAGATTATTTATATATATATATAAATGTTGATAGTATTTATTAAACAAATTTATTGTCTGATGAGTACTTTTTTAAAAAAAATTGCTTCATACAAAAATATGCAGCACAGGTAGAAAAATTCCATTGACAATGAAAATTCATATTTTCATCGTCAGCTTTTTAACAAGTTGGATTTCAAATTATTTATCAACTAATTTAGTTCAATGTTCAGCGTGCAGTATTGAAGGGGCAGTTTTTTTTCGGGGAAAATTTTTTCATGAAGAATGCTTCCTTCTCAGTGTAATCCCAATATATAATGAGAGTTTTTATACTTTATACTAAATAATGACATGAATTCACAATAAAAATGAATATCAATATTAAAACATTTATGAACTCGAGGAATATATTATGTTTTTAGTTATGTATAAGGCATCGCGCTGACGTCACTTACAGGATGATAAAATCGGCGAATCGGGCCATCCTCTGTAATAATGTTTAATGTCCTTGATCTTAACTATCAAGCCAAACTCTTATTGCTTCTTTAGGCAGATTGTGGATCTCTTTTAAAAAAAAATTAAATAAAATAAAATTGTTTTTTACTTCTTCTTTTACCACAACAGTCACTACATTTATAATTTTATGCACAACCGCTTTCGACGCAATTTCAACTGACAATCAATTGATTAATTTTTGTTGAAATGTGTTAAGAAAAACTGATTCAAGTTAAGTCTTTGACTTTTGTCAATCAACTAAAACAAACCAAATTTAATATATTACAATAAGGTATTTGGAGTCGCTTGAAAATAACTAAATATAATTAATAACCTAACCTAACCTAACTTGACAAACTTTGATCAACTTTATCTATTGAAGGATTTTCGGATCCTACAATGTTTACCTTTATTTTTTCAATAGATAATACTAAATATGATAAACATATTTTAAATAATTTAAATTACTTTGTTCGTAACAATAGTCAATTTCATTTAGCTATCTGGAAACAACTGCCAAATTTACCCCAATAGCATAGGCAAAAATTTAAACCCACTTTTTCCTCTCAGTTAGTTTATAAAAAGTACTTGCAGTAAGTATCTCATGGGTACATAATAAAAACTGGATAAAACCGTCTCTATTAGAAAACATAACAAATATAATAAACGATAAAATTTCATACGTGATTTTTTTTTGGATAAGATTATACACGAAGTCCCATTGTCTTTTATGGTAGGCATACGAAGTTACTACTCATCCTGAAAAATCCTGCTACAGTGGTGGGCATAAAATACAATAGATGTAGTATTTAAAAAATTTAATACGGTTCTATTTGTATATCAAAACGATATAGAAATGCTATCTTGTCTGCCAAAACATATCCGGGAGCGGATGTGCCCTCCAATTATAAATAACCAGCAGCCAAAGTATTACTTGGCACAAAGTAGGAGTTATGTAATTTGCCAACGTTGTTTAGACATGAGCCAAGATTTGTATGCTTTATCGATTTCCAAAATCATTCTATAAGGTGAGACATGGACAATTTCAAAAGAGATGTGAAAATAATTAGCAACTTAAACTGGGCATACCATACCAAAATTAAAGTAAAAAGATAAACGACTTAAGACATCGAAATATATTGTAGAGTGAGGTAGGGATGTTTTTTGTCTTCACCACTAAGTACATCGAAGCCATCTTTATAGCAAATATGAATGAGATATCCTACTAACAAACAACCTAATAGACTTACAAAACAAGAGATATTTCAGTAAGGTACCTCCCTATTCCCACAAAATTTGAGACTATTTTAATTGTTTGTATGTAAATAAGAAAAGTAAAAAACAAGTAATCTTTATGTAAGACCAGTATTCTTGCAATAGTCTTTATATTTACATACATATATCTTTCGTTTGAATAACACTTTATCCAAAAATTTTACACAATGCATGTAGTAAAACTTAATTTAGTTTATTTTATACCTAGATCTTTAGTAAAACTTTACATTCTTACCTGCTAGGTAAGTATAGACTGACCCAACTAACTCTTTTCTTCGTAATACCATTAAGGATAAAATGTTTCCAAATATTCCAAGGCTGCAAATTATGGTAGTCACTATTGAATAAACTATAAAACCTAAAAAAAAATTAACTATATGCGTTTCTTTTAATCATAAAAAATCAAAAGGTGCAAACAAATTGTACCTAAGTTTTTCTTTTTCTATAATAAATATAGTTTAAGTATTAGTTCAGACTGGTAGATCATTTTGTTATTTTAACACCACCAATTTATTCACTTACCAATAGTTTTTTTAATATTTTAAAATCAACAGTGTTTAATTAAAATATTTCTTCATTGGCCAGCTAACCATGGGGTAGTAGCAGATATTTTCATTGAACACGTTCTCTGTTCCTGATTGAACACGTATAAACATAGTCTAAGATCCGAAGTAAAATCGACCTTCACCCATCTGTTTAATGGATAAAAATTATTTTTTAAGTAATTTAGTATGTTAAAAATTATTAAAAAAATGGGTTGCCTGAAAAAATCCTGGCCAGGCTATATTTAATTAAAAACTCAAAAATCACTTTTTTTTTCATTCTACCGATGAGTTTAACGACAAATTTTTACACCAACCGTTAGAATAAAGCCTTTAGAATATGCAAACGTAGAGTTGCCTATATTTTTCTTGGTCTAACTATTGGGTTGATAACACAGTGCTCATCGCTGATAACATGCAAGACTTACAAAGACTGATCAACACAGTCGGTCAACATAGCAGATTGATGGGTTTAAACATAAACACTAAAAAGACGAAGTTTATGATAATAACAAGAAACCTGAATGCGTTTGAAACTCACGGTTAACATTCAACGCAATGCGCATAGAGAGACTGAACAAATTTAAATACTTGGTTATCTGAAGACTGGACCTCTGATATCGAAATCAAGAGTCGCATTGAACAGGCCCGACAAGCATTCATAGGACTGAGAAGAGTATTTAGTTGTTCGGACTTCGATCTTAGCCTGAGGTTGAGATTTTTAAAGTGCTATGTATGGTCGGTACTTCTCTACGGGATGGAAGGTTGGACCCTTAAATTCAACAACATTAACAAATTGGAAGCGCTCGAGATGTGGCTTTACTGCAGAATGCTCAAGATACCGTGGACTGCAAGAATAACAAACGTAGAAGTTCTGTTCAGCATTAACAAAGAACGTGAACTGTTAACTACCATTAAAAAGAGAAAGACTGCATATCTGGGGCACGTCATAAGGAACAAAAAGTATGAGTATTTACAGTTGTTGATCGAGGGTAAGATGGAAGGCCGTAGAGGAATATGAAGGAAGAAATTGTCCAGGTTGCGGAACATAAGACAGTGGACAGGAATGAATGAAATACAGACCCTAATTCATACCGCAAGGGATAGAGAGAAGATGGAAAATGTGATCGCAAACATCCATTAGTGGATAGCATCCGAAGAAGAAGAACTATTGGGTATTATTGCGAGCACATTGATATAGGGTTGTCTGCAAAAAGTCTGTCCTAAATGATGGTTGTCGATTTTTAAAAAATATAATTTTAATGCGACTGTGAACGTGCGACAAAGAGGTCCGAGACTAATATCTCGTGCGATAGACGGATCGTGCGCGACCGCAGGATTTAAGAGAGTGCGTATGTTAGTAGTTCATGCAATATAGAATGATAGCGATAGACTAGTAAACAACAATATTTTGGAGAAACTGGTAGTATACGTACGAAAGTAATATGAAATATATAATAATTTGAAAGTTGATATATGTTAGATTAATATAACATGTAATTTGAAAATATTACAAATATATATTTAATTATAAATGCCGCATTAGAGTGTGCAAATGTTGTTATGAATAAAAATCAGAAAGCGATGTATACTTGCTTAGAATTTTTATCTTTTTTCAAGAAAGTAAACAAAAATTAAAAAAATGAACCGTCGAAAATTTCAAATTAAAAAATAAAAAAACCAACACTAAGAATATTTTATTCAGTACAAAAATATAACATTAATACGCACGTTCACAGTCGCATTAAAATTTTATTTTTTAAAATTCGACAACCATCATTCAGGACAGACTTTTTGCGGGCAACCCTACATTATTGTGTTCTAAATAAAACATCGCTTATTTTTATGTATAATTTATAGATTAAACAAGTAGGTGAAAATAACTAGGATCAAAATACCTGTTTATACCTGGCAACCCAATAGTTAGACCGGGAAAAATATAGGCAACCCTACGTTTACATATTCTATGGGCTTTGTACATACTTACGGTTGGTGTAAAAATTTTTCGTTAAACAAAGGGGTGAAGGTCGATCTTACTTCGGATCCTCTACTAACAATTTTGCCTACTTTAGTACATATTTAGTTTTATACGAGTTTTCAAGATAGACAGACGTTGGGTTTTGTTCTCATTAGTAGTTTTATTTTATTATTTGTGCCTCTGGCTCTTGGGTCTTACGTAATACTTAGACCTTTGAACCATTGTATTGTTCCTTTTCAATGTTCCACTAAACCATTAGAAGCCCGTATAATACCACCAAAGGTATAAAGGATTTTTTCTGGGTATCCAGGTTTTAAATTTGTTCTTTAGATTGTATCGGGTACGTACCAGCGCTGTACTTTCGCAAACAAAAGTACTTAATTAACTGCAAATGATTCCGTAATATTTTTTTTGATAAAGTACCAGTCTTTAAAAACGATTTTATGTAAGAGCATCAATTGGATATTCACAGGGCTATCGGGAATTTATTGAAAAAAAAATTTATATCGGCTCCGAATGCCGAATGTACAAAAGCAAAATTTAAAGTTATTCGCGAAAACCGGTGTCAAAAATTTATGCAATTTTGCAACGCATTTTTTTACACGAAAATTCAATACAATCGATTTGGTTTTTTGATTGCGTGAAATTGTAACTTTTGATAAATACAATGAGCCCTTGATCGTTTCCGTACAATTATTTTTTGCTCTGTAAATGCCGGTTTTTAAAAATGTCTTTAATTTAAAAACTCGCTATTACTCAAAAAAATTTTAAGTTTTGGAAAAAGATCCATTTTTGACATTTTTGGACTATTTGCAGTAAAGTCTGTTCATGCGAAATTGGAATTCATACTGCAAAATTAATGAAATATAATTTTCGACAGTTTTTTCAATTTTCCTCAAATGTTTATAAACCGATGTTTTTGATTCAAATTTTACTCGACGCGCATTTGCAAGACCTACAACTTTCTTATTTAACTTTTAACCCTACGACTTTAAATTTTTTTTTAAACGCAAAAAAACTATTTTTTTTTACCTTTGTAAATTTGTTTGAGCAAGTTCTTAGAATTTTGAAATCTGTACGATCATATTTTTTGTTTGTGATTTTCTTCCAGTTGACTGGAGTAATAAATGTAGGGACCAGCACTCCTCTATGTACAGCCAAATATGCCTTTTTTGACACTTTCTGGCCTGTTCATAAAGCTATGCAGTGCCCCATTCATTTGTTTCCCTGCCAACAACCTTCGCTCAATGTCACTGTCATACTTTCCATCTCTCTTAAACTTTGAACCCAAGTTTACAAACTCATCCACTTGTTCCACTCTTTTTCCTTTGATTAGCACCTCGCAGTTTGTCATGTTTATTCTCTTTCAAAAACCATTACTTTTGTCTTGCTTGCATTTACTTTCATTTCTTTGATTTTTAGGCCATGATAAATAATATTAACCATTGCCTGCAACTCCTCTCCAGAGGAGTTGCAGTCTATGTATAAGCTATGGAGAAGCCACACATCCCTGTCTAACACATTTTTCGATGTTAAACCAGTCCGTATAAGCTTCATTAATCCTGACACAAGCAGTGGAATTTTCATAGTGATTTTAGTGCTCGTTTCTAACTTTTGCTTACCCTATGAATTTGATAACAGTAGTACATGTTGTACTAAACTGAACTGAACAACTAGATTTTGTTAATAGCTTTGTAAACTGGCTGCATTTTTTTGCAGTAACTAGCTGAAAAGAAAAAAATAATTTTAAAAATTGTTAAAAGAAAAATTTAAATCCTTTTAGCACAATTATAAACAAGCTGGCAATGTTATATTTTTGGTGGTGTTCATCATCGAAGCGGTTTAAAAATTAGACACCAGAGGCCGCACCCTTCGTGGTTCCCATAAATTATAAAGAAGGTAAACAGTAAGCCCACGCAAATGGTTAGGTGGTTTGATTTTCGCTAACAAAACACATCAAATTTAGGGAAATTGTCAGTTTATGTTAGCTGTACAAATATTTGGGTTTTAAGATAAAACAATTAGGTGATAAATCATGCAGTTTGTTTAGATTACTTTGATAGATTTCTTTATTACAAGTTTTATTTTTTTTATTGGGCACGACCATCATTAATATTGATGTGCCATGTTTTTAAACTGAGAAATAAATATTTTAAAGTTGTAAAGCATACCTTTGGCAAATTTGCTTTACAATAATAGTACTTTTTTCAATTTAAGTAAATACTTTTAAGTTTACTTTGTAAGATGACAACAACGCTGAAAATACAACGAGAAAATTTAACTTGTGTTCTGTTTCTTGCAAATAATTCACAAGCATGTGCATGTTTTTTAAATTAGTTTTAATTATATTGGGTTATATATTACAAAAAAGTAAAATTATTTGACCACCTGTTGATTTATGTATAAAATAAAAATTAAATATTTATGAAGCCTTTATTGATAATTTCTTTATTAGTTTATAAAATAATGTTACGATAAATACGTCCCTGTTCTGGCCGAGGTGGTATAGTCCACACGAGGCGCTTACGGACCTTTCAAGAATCATCGGGCGCCGAGGGCCTAAATCATTTGCCTTATGGGGCGTTTTGGTGCCGCCAAAGAAATAGGTAAGCGCCTTGTGTGGACGATACTGTCTCTCGGTCAGAACAGGGGCGTATTTATCGTAACAATACTGATATAAAATGTGTTGTAGGTCTGCGTACCCAATCTCAAACCTTTCCTATTATATAAATTCATTATTATTCACCAAATAATTAATTATGTTACAACAATGTGCAATCTTATTATGTTTCCCTATTACTCCAAATATATAGCAGCATTCTCATTGTGCTAAAGCTAAAATTATCTGACGATATTGTTACCATAATCAATCATCGGAACACTGCTTTATTAAGAGACTATATAATTTTTTTCACGTTATCATTTTCAACGTACCACCTGTCATAATTAATTAGGATTACATATCATAATACAGTAAAACAAAAGTTTACCCAGCTTCTTATTAGTACCTAGTTGTATTTACAAGTTTATATGGCCTATAAGTACAAATAATAAAAGAAACAAAGCATTCTGCTTTTTTTTATTTGTGATATAGCACTATTAATTTAATAATTATATTATTGAGCAAGAGAATGAATATAAAATGTGGTCTGCACCCTAGTTCTTCAGTTAAACGACTTAAAAGAAAAGCAGACCTCCAGGTATACATTTTTTGTTATCAATATATTAACGGTTAAGTAAGGTTATAATGTATGTCCAAATGTGTTAGATCTTCCAAAAATGACATGACAACTGTCAAACATAACGTTGATAGTTCGTTTCACTAACAAAAAATCCAATTTCTTTAAGAAATATTTAACTTAATACCGATATTACTCGCACTCTTTAACCAGAGATTTATTCCAGGTCTTTAAATGCTCAAAAAACAGGAGTTTTGGAAAAGTTGTGACAGATATTCTAAATAACCATAACCGAAATGACGTTGCTCACTTTAAAAGTATTGAATTCTTTTTAAGGTTTGATTTACATTTAGTGATTTTCAGGAAAATCACTTGGCGCCCTTAACTTTTTAATTTCAATTAGTTTGGTTGAATAAAAAAAAGGGTCCGTGAACTCCATTTCCTCAAAATTAATTCAATCGAGAAATTAAGAATTCACAATACCCTGAGTAAGAGTGATTAATTTTTTTTAAACAGTAACACAAATTTGACGCCCAACGTCAAACAAGTTAGGCAGGCAAAAGTTACACAATAACAGAACTCTATGCTCTTGTTTTTGTTTTAAACTTAATAAGCATGAAAGTAAGATTATTGCTGCTTAGATGAGTAGTCTGAGAAAAGTATAGCTGGAGTGACTCTGATAGATAAAATAGGAAATAGTGAGATAAGAAAACTCTGTGGTGTAAAAGAAGATGTGGTAACAAAGATAGATAAAGGAATGCTTAGATGGTTCGGTCACGTAGAGAGGATCGATAAAAGAAAATTGACGAAACAGGCGAGTGTGAATGGGCAAGTCGGTAGAGGTCAATCTAGGCGAAGGCTAGGTCAAGAGTACCAGCAACCGACGAGCATGTATGAGAGCGCTATGTTCTGGTTCTAATTAACGAAATAAATGGAAGATATTTAGATCGTTTTTCGTCCTCTTAAAATGCAGAAGTCAAAAATTTAATAATATATATATTGCCCTTAGATAAAATTTAAGGAATACTAAATACTTATACTTTTTAGTAAATATAACAAAATAAAAAATAAAAATAACATTGAATTAACTTTTAAGATGTTAGTAAGTAAAACAATGAAGAGTTAGATAGGGTTTTAGTAAAAACTGATATTAATTAACTCACCTTATATTGCTAGAACATACGATAAGCGCAAATGTAAATTGGGTAGCGACTATCCATCCAAATAACTTCACCCAAGTCTACATATTCACGTAATAATACTATTAACCCTGCAGTGGTGGCGCCTATATTTTTAGCATACGTAGTAGCGCCAAGTCTGACAGACCCACTTTTTAAAGTTGTGTAACAAAAAATGGGTATATTATTTTATATTTTTTTGGACTTAATTTTTTTTATACATTATGTGTCATTAATAAAAAATGCCAGAGAAACGTATTATATTAAAAAAACAACTACAGATAGAAATAGCAAGAAAAGTGCAAAAAAATGTCCTAGATACAAAAATTAAGAATTTTTTGTCACAAATATTTTTAAATCAAAAACTAAATCTATTTTATCTTAGAGACTAAGTTATTATTTAACTGTTTTATCAGTTTTCAGGATTTGGTACGCAACTCGGGCACAGAAATTCCGCATGAAATAAACAGATACATTTTTTACAAATTTTGCAAAAGTAACGTGTTTTACTATCTTTCTTGCAAAGATGACAACGTTTTTTAACATTTGGCGTTTCTGGATTGCCTCTTGGGACCTCTTCTGATGTGCCAGCTACCTCTTGACGTCTTTGGCGAACTTCTGGAGGGATATTTTTCATCGTGGCACGACGCTTGAGATGTTCATCTACGAGTTCGATGGCTAGTTGTTTTAGAAACAACCTTCGAATCAAACTTGTTTGGTTCCTTGTTCTTACCTTTTGGCTAGGTGTTTTCTTTTTCCAAATGGATCCATCTTTCCCAATAAAACTAGAAACTCGAGGAATTTTCGCAGGTGGCTCATCTTCTGTTTCGCTTTTCCCTTCCTGTTCAGTGTCAGAGTCAGACAAACGTTCTTCAATAATGTCTTCTTCTTCCTCAGACTCTTCATCGTCAAATGGTTCTTCTGTATCAGTAACAACTTCGTCGAGAAGCTGAAGCAACCGGGCTTGCTCTTTCTCGTAACTCATTTTTCTGGAAAATATTAGATCATAATTTCTAATAAATCAAAGAGTTAAGTCACAAAAATCATTACTTGTGTGAAGCATATATATCGCTCGACTTACCTGCCCAAAAACTCAAATACTATTCAAAACATAATAACTAATAAAACCAACTTTGTGTTACACTAGTGGTGGCGCCAAGTCTGACAGGCCCAAAAGTCGTACGTAGCCAACGTAAAGAATTTTTGAGACGAGATTTCATGCACGATCAATAACATATTAAGCGATAGGAAGGTACTGACCGCATGAACCGGCTGGCTCTAAACCCCCCTCTTTTACGCCACTACTGCAGGGTTAAAAAATTGCAATCTTGGACTTTCCAATAGAAAATAGTAAAGGCAGATCTAATAAAAAGAAAAAACTGGTTTATGATACCAAAAAAATATAACAATGATAATAAGTAATGTAAGAAAACAAATTGAATTGATAAACCAGTAGAAATATGTATTAATACGATAATTAATTAAACAAAACCATAAGGATGGTGCAAAACAAATATAAATTTAAAAGAACCGTAACAGTTAGTTTAAAGGAATAAATAATTCACAAAATCGAAATAAGTAAAAGAATAGATTAAAATAGAATTAAATCAAAAACTTATTATTATTTTTCAATAAGGAATCAGACATCTTTTCAATAATTTATAATAACCGATCTAAATATGGAAAATGAAAAAAAATCCAAAAAGAAGTTTCTTTACCAGGTAAATTATATGAGGGTAAAAGTTGATTTTAAAATTCTTCCTATGGCATATTTACCTATTTTACATAATTACTTAAGATTTCTTGGGGACAGATCCGCAACATCTTGTCCACTATACAGAGTGGACCAAAAGTATGGAAACGGACAATTATCTCGTAAACTGCTAGTCCGAATTGTACAAAATTTGGGGTAAGCCTATTTTGAGATATGGAGATTTCAGATTTGACATTTGCAATGTTTCAGATTTGCGATTTCTCTGATATTATTAGTCACTTTAGTTTTTTAAATACATCATCCTGTATATTCAGTCATAATTAAAATCTCCTCTTTAATACAAGTTTAGCCACATGTGTAACTCATGATTTTATGTAGTCTAAAATTTCTTAAATAAATAAAACAGAAGTGTGGCCTGCTAGTATGATTAATGATCTTGTTAATATTTTGGTCAATCGTGGTCCAACTGCAACTTTCCTATAAATGACCACGGAAGAAAATTTACAGACAATTATTATTATAGAAATCTTCTCAATGGAGAAAAAATTAAAAAAAAATAAAATGTTTACTATATTTCGAAAGATTCAGTCTATTGTTTTTGTTGTAACATATTTGGTAAATCTGTTAGTAGTTTGAACGGTTTTTCTGATTGGTAACATTTATCATTAACATTGAAAAGACATGAAACAATTGAGCGCTAAAAATATTATTTCACTGCCGGTTTTAGTTGCATCTGGTGAAAGATCCTTTTCAAAATTAAAAATTATTAAAAACTATTTAAGATCAACAATGCTCCAGCAAAGACTAAGTTATTTAGCTATAGTTTCAATTGAACTTTTAGACAGTTTGGATACAAGAAAGTTGATAGAAGATTTCGCAAATGTAAAGGCAAGAAGAGTTAAATTTTTGTAGATAAATATTTAAGTATATAGTTTTATACATCAGTAAAAAAAATAATAAGTACCTAATTAATTAAAATAAATGTTTTATCTTTGTTAAGATGTTTCTATTTTTCCCCACCATAATGACAAAACATTAATTATCCTTTTTTTGACAAAACTCCGCCATCGCACTATCAGGAAAATCCTACGAAATCTTGACTCTAATAAGGCAGTAGGACCAGATGGAATTCCGACAATTGTCCTGAAGACCTGTGCTCAAGAGCTCACCCCAGTTCTCTGTAGACTCTTCAAGTTATCATACAGCAAAGGAGTATTTCCGTCCATGTGGAAAAACGCTAAAGTCCAACCGATTCCGAAAAAAGGAAAGAAGACTATTCCTGCAAATTATCGCCCTATTGCATTGCTCTCAGTCATATCCAAAGTTATGGAAAAAGCGATTAACACAGAACTTATCAAATATCTGGAGAAATTTGAGATAATCCATGACAGACAATATGGATTTCGACAACTTCGGTCTACTGGAGATTTGCTGGCTTATGTCACTCAGCTCTGGACAAACACTATTGAAAAGTTTGGTGAATCCCGTGCAATAGCCTTGGATATATCTAAAGCCTTTGACCGCGTTTGGCACCAGGCATTGTTAAGTAAATTATCTTCCTACGGTCTCCCAACCAAACTGCGCCAATGGCTCTTGAGCTTCATGCAAGATCGCTCCGTACATGTGGCAGTTGACGGTATTTCTTCTGATGCGTTTAAAACTAATGCCGGGGTCCCCCAGGGTTCCATCCTGTCCCCTACCTTATTTCTTTTACACATCAACGACCTCTTGAAAACCACTACAAACCCCATTTACAGTTTCGCAGACGATAGCACACTTGTCTCAACTTTCACATCCTATCGATCACTTTCGGTGAATGATACAAATAGACTCAGGCAGGAACAGGTTGATTCCATCAATAGAGATCTTAAAGCAATCGTCGAATGGGGAACCAACAATCTTGTTTAGTTCAACGCCCAAAAAACACAAAGTGCCACGTTTTCCAAGAAAGTGAATTCCTCAAATCATCCCATCACAATGTCCGGAAATATCGTTGAACCAAGTCCCTCCATCTCGATTTTGGGAGTCACGGTGTCCAATAACATGTCTTGGCATGACCATGTTGCTAACATCGCAAAGTCGGCAAGCCAGAGGCTAGGTTTTCTGTGGAAAGCCAGGAAGTTTTTTACTCCTGATCAACTGTTGACGACGTACAAGGCTCAAATTCGACCTCTACTGGAGTATTGCTCGCACATTTGGGGTTCAGCACCAAGGCATTCTCTTCGTCTTCTAGATTCCATTCAGAAAAGAGCTATTCGCTTGATAAACAGCTCAACTATCACAGATACCCTTCACCCTCTAGAACATAGAAGAAGAGTTGCAGACCAGTCATTGCTCTACAGATATTTCCATGGCAGATGCTCCAGAGAAATAAAAACTCTTGTACCACCATTGGCCACATTCGGCCGAAGAACTCGGCACGCTGATTGACACTACAAGGACCAATCTTCATCAAGAATCCTTCTTTTACAGGGCTGCTACGGAATGGAATAAGCTTCCAAAATCAGTTTTTACAGAGAACTATGACCTGCAACTTTTTAAAAAGCGTGTCCACAATCATTTCCTTTCTATAATCCCTTCCCCTTCTAATAGTCGCAGTGCGGGCCGTCCGCGGCCCACACGATAGGTCTACCCTTTTTGCGACTATTTTCATAAAAAAAAAAAAAGTAGTCGTAGGGCGGTATAATCCGTATTGCACGCGGGCGACGAAACAGCTAGCGGCGGGCCTGTTGAACACAGAGTTCAATGTAACTTTGTTAAAAATATAAGAAAGATGCCAAATAACAAAAAATATTGTGAATCTAGAAGCTTAGCACAATGTGTATCTTTTAGTTACCAAAATTGAACAAGAAATATTAATTACCGAAAACATAGTTTTGTTCAATTCAGATTATCTTATAATTTATTACAGAATACCAGACGTGAATGGTTATAATATAAAAAGTAATTGCATCATTCTTGTGAGATTGTGCGAGATTTAATAAACTAAACAATATATTTCTTCAGATATTATCTACTATTGGAGAAAATTTTCTTTTTTTCTATTGAAAAATTGGAGAAAATTTTCTTTTTTTCTTATAATTAATTTATTGTAATCAACTCAGCGCACGATTTTTACGGCGTATTACTTTTTTTGATTGGATTTTCTCTTTGTAGTACACTCATACTACATAATGTTATTAATATAGGAAAGGATATACATTATTATTTATCAGTTATTTAAATCTGCTTATTCTACTTTAGCTTTTAATTTTAATTTTTTTTAAGGGAGTTAGGCCTATTTAATTAAGACTTTTATCGTCTACTCATTTAAGTTTAAATTTAATTTTGTTTTTGTCAAAATGATAGTTTATATTAATAATTTTATAATGTTATATTATTTTTAATTCGTAATTATGCAGAAATTCTTGCAATGTGGTCATTTGAATGCTCGTTCATTGGTAGCTCACTTTATTAAACTCGCGTCAGGACACGTGACCTGATCGAAAATTCGTAAGACGGATGGAGAGTAGACAGCTGGCGTGGCGTAGGAGAGGGAGTATCCCCCTCTCTTTCTACGGCGCGGCGAAAATGTATGCCTGCGCCGGCTGTTTCGTTTAGGCGGCGCAGGGCGCACAACGTTAATACTTAAGTTTTCACTTCTGCCGGCACTCCCAGAGTGCAACCCGTCGTTTTTTTTTTTGGGGGAGTAGATCGTGGACAAAATATCAGTGGTGGAGGTGTCGGTATTTACGTAAAAACTGGTATAAAATATTCACGTATTCATAGTGGTAAAGAAATTGAACAGATGTGGTTGAAAATTTCCTATAATTCTGGGTATTGTGCTCTAGACGTATTTTATAACTCTCATGAAAGATATTGCAATTATTTTTTCGAACATTTCGAATCTGAGATATCATCCATTCAACATACAGTGAACTATATTATCTTTTTAGGACGTTAAGGTGATTTCAATGTGGAACTTTTTGATATTAATAGTGCCCCATCTGAATTAGTGACTAACACTCTTGAGGGCCTACCGGACTACGGCTAAAACAATTAATAAAATAACCAACACGCATTACCTATCATTCAGCCACTCTACTGGATTACTTAATAGCATCTGATGATAATATTATAATGCAACAAAAAGTTAAACATGTCCCTGAATTAGGTGATCATGAAATGATTTTATTTAATATTAGATTAAAATTAGTAATGCATGAACCTAGATACATCATCAGTAGAAATTTTAAAAATCTAAATTACATTTAATTTAATAGTGACCTACAATCGATACCCTGAAATATTATATTTAAATTAAACGATGTAAATAGCAAAAAAAAATCTTATCTAACAATATTATTAGTATCCTGGATCTGCACGTCACTCTTCAAAGCTTTAGAATTACAAAAAATACATCCCTTGGTTAGCTGATACAATCAAGGCTATGACTTCTGATAGAGAAAGAGCCTTGAAAAAATTCAAAATTACCAAAAGTAACAACGACTGGCAATCTTATAAACAATTACGGAATTTAGTAAATGTTACAATTAAAAAAGAAAAAAAAGTATATATATCAAATTTAAGCTAAAAAATAAATCACATAAAAAAGGTGGTCTAGTCTTAAGACGATTGTGGGATTTAATAAAGATCTTAATGATATGGATTTATCAAATAAGTGGAATGTAAATGAAATTAATGAATTTTTTTTAAACGCTGTTCCTAAATTGATTTCTGATTTTGACACGCAACATTTCTATAAGCATAATAAAAAAATCGGTACAAACAACCCTCACGTTTCAATCAGTAACTGAAATTCATATTCTCAATATATTCTCAATATAATTAAAGGATTTAAAAGTAAAGCTGTTGGTCCAGATGGCATTAATATTTTCAATTTAAAGTTGTGCTTACCATTTCTGTTACCGTATATTACCCATATAATTAATTATTGCTTATTGAACTCAAAATTGAAAAAAATCATTTGTTAGTCCCTTGCCTAAAGTAGATAATCCACAAATGTTACGACCAATCAATGTATTGCCAACTTTATCAAAGATCAAAGAAAAAACTATAACATAGAACTACAAAAACACTTGATTAAAAATTCCATAAAACCATCATTACAGTGTGGATTTAAAACTGGTCAAAGTTGTACATTAGCACTATTAAAAATATTTGATGATATTTTGGCAGTTCTTGATGAGAGTAAATTAACTGTGTTGTTCTTATTTGACTACTCGAAAGCATATGACACTCTTAATCATAATTTACTCTTTTTGATCTTATCATATAGTGGTTTGGATAATAAAGCTGTAGATTTATTTAAATCTTATCCATCTAAGAAAAGTCAAGCTGTAGAAAATCAAGAAAGTGTATCAAGTTTTTTTATCTGTGGGTAGCGGAGTGCCCCAAGGATCAATATTGGGCCCTATACTTTTCTCTGTTTATATAAAGAATTTTCCAGATATTTTCTTTTCGTGTTTACAACATTACCACGCTGACGACACGTAGTTATAAAGAGTGGACCAAATGTCTGGAAACGGAAGTCTCGAAAATTGCTAGTCCGAATTGTACAAAATTGGGTTAAGCCTATTTTGAGATACAAAGATTCCAAATTTGACATTTGCAATGTTGTCAGATTTGCCGTTTCTCTGATATTATTAGTCACTTTAATTTTTTAAATATATCTCTCTGTATATTCAGTCATAATTGGAATCTCCTTTTTAATACGAGTTCAGTAATATGTAACACTTATGATTGTATGTAGTCTAGACAAGGTCTGAAAAAATGTGGTAGACGCATTCTACCATCGATTAGGGGTACTGTAAACTTTTTATCTTTCAATTGTTACGTTTAAATGTAGTTAAAAATAGTTTGTATTAAAAAAATTATTGAGACAATTAGGCGTTGCCACACTTCTATTTTATTTATTTAAGACCTTTTAGACTACATAGAATCATTAGTGTTACATATGGCTGAAATCGTATTGAAAAGGGGATTCCAATAATGACTGAATATACAGGGTGATGTATTTAAAAAACCAAATCTGACAACATTGCAAATGTCAAATCTGGAATTTCCGTATCTCAAAATAGGCTTATCCCAAATTTTGTACAATTCGGACTAGCAATTTGCGAGATTATTGTCCGTTTGCAGATTTTTGGTCCAATCTGTATAACTACGTGTCGTCAGCGTGGTAATGTTGTAAACACGAACAGAAAATATCTGAAAAATTCGATATATAAACAAAAAAGAGTATAGTATCTCAACTTCAATAAAAAAGTACAATAACTTTATTTGCATTTCTTTACGCTTACCCAAATTTTTAATAAAAGTTACAGAATTTTTTTATAACCAAATGTTAAACTGGCACTATTTGGCTCACTTACCTTATAAAAATGTTTGAAAGCAAAAAAATACTCTTTGATTTAAAAATTAACAAACAAAAATAAGTATGGATTTCAATTTTGTGAATGACCTCAATTATTGCCAATTGTTCTTTAAACATTCTATTGCAACCTTTGACGTGTAAGTTTAACAGTCATGGCGAAACGACACATCCCTGTCTCACACCTTTTTCGATGTTAAACCAGTCCGTGCAAGCTCCGTTTATCCTGACAAAAGCAGTGGAATCCTCGTAAAGTGATTTCAGTGCTCGTATTAAACTACCGCTCACCCCATACATAGACAATGTCGACCACAATTCAATCCTCACCAATCTGTCATAGGCCTTTTCCAAGTCTATAAAAGCGCAATAGACCGTCTGACTTCTAGCCAAGAATTTTTCGACTATACCTCGTAATGAAAAGACCTGATTCATACATCTCCTTCCTCTTCTAAATCCTGCTTGCACATCACATATCATCTTCTTAGTTTCATTGTTCACTCTTTCAATCAATATCTTTGCATACAGTTTGCCGACTATGCTGAGTAAACTAATACATTTTTATTACATTAAAATTACATTTTAAAAGCTTACAGTCGGTAATAACATCCACGAACATTATTGAAACAGTACAAAATGAATCGTGTGAAAGGGACCAGAAGTTGCATACAAACATTACTTTTTAATTTATATCTTTTGTTATTATTCACTGTTTTCACTTGTTTTCATAAATTTTTATTATTAAAGTAACTATACATAATTAATTGTAAGTGGTAATATAAATATGTCTTTTTATGCAAAACAATATTTTTAATCGTGTTGAAAAACGAAAAAGAGATGGAAATGTGGTACTTACTTTTCATTGAAGGTTTATTATACCATTCAGGATGATCGGGGTGATCCGGTTGATTATAATTTGGCCACCCATTGTTTGGATCGGAAGGACATATTTGTTTGTCGGCATCCAAACAAGGAATCTCTGGAGGTAAGTAAAGGTAGAAAAAATTTTCAAACAACAAAAAGGAACTACCCATTTGTCCTTCTTAGTACAAATACTATCTACAAAAAAAAATATTTAAATTTGTGAATCTTTTATAAATGTGTATTGGGTATATTTGAGATTCTCTAGATACATAAATTTTTTGAAGTTAAACTTTAGAATCGTTGTGATTTGCAAGAATCTAAGTTGACATTAATGTGTATTTTTTTGTTTAAAGACTAACTGGTCTTCTAAGTATACGGTACTTAAATATCTTGATGTTAAAAAAATTAGTTATTTTTTTGTCTATATTATTTATTGAAAATACTTATTTTCTTTTTGAATTTATTACAAACAGTAGTTTTAAATAATAACAATTTCTTCATTCATACTAAAAAAGAGATAATTTTGTAAAATTAATACATAACTTTTTCTTTTTTTTTAAGCTTTTAAATCATTTAAATTAATAATGCTTAGTATCAACAAAAGCAATATTAGATTGTAAAATATGGAATTTTTATTTGAAGTACATATAAAATATCAGTGGTCTAGGTGCGACCGGAAAGGTCCACACGACTAACTTCTCAGTGAAAATAATGAAAAAATACCATATGTTTTGTTGTTATAATTATTATTATTAATAATAAAATAAAATAAAAAAGACGCACTTTAAGAAGATGTATTAATAGTATATGCCAAGATATTTAAAAATAGTATGACAGAACATTTAATTATAAGATGTTAGGTACACATCAAATATTATAAATTTTCCAAAGTGCTGCTGAATTTATCAAGTTTCAACAAGTATACATGCTATTGTTATAGAATACGTATTTCTAAGAAACCCTGTAAATCCACAGTCCATCCATGATGTGGTGATGTGAATCACACAAAGCGATAAAGGATGAAGGGTCGAGTTGATGACACATTATGTACGGTGGTACCTGGATATTTTGTATTTAGTCAGAAATATAAAGTCTAGTTATCGTGTATCTCTTAAAACCTTGTATCTAACTTTATGTTCATCATCATCATCATTGTCAGCTAGTCGTCCATCGTCGGACATACGCCTCCTCTAATGATTGCCACTCTTCTCGGTCTTGTGCTCGCCTCATCCAGCTATTTCCAATCAGTTTCTTGACATCGTCTGTCCATCTGGTCTGGGGTCGTCCTCTGTTTTTCTTACTAGTCCACGGTCTCCACTCTATTACTCTACATGTCCAACGAGAGTCCTCCATCCTAGCTAGCTATATAGCCTGCCCAACTCCATCGAAATTTACATAGGCGTTCCACGACATCCCTCATTTTAGATCTACGTCGAACTTCTTTGTTGTTTATTCGGTCTAGGAGCCTATCATTCTTCTTTCCATTGCTTGTTGTACAGTTTGTAATCTATAAATAATCTCTTTGTTAATCGCCCATGTCTCTGTGCCGTATGTTAAAGTTGGAAGAACATACAGATCAAAAGTTCGTGCTTTGAGAGTGTTTGGGAGATCTGAATAAAAGACATCTCTAAGCCTTCCAAAAGTTGAATATGCCAACGATATCCCTCGAGATAAATCTGCTTTTAAAATACCTTTCGATAATTCCATTCTAAGACCTAAGTAGATATATGAGACTGTTCGTTGTGTTATTAATTTCGATATTTATATTCTGTGTGTTAATATCATTTGTCATGTATTTAGTTTTTCGATGTTTATTTTAAGACTTACGTTCTTTGAATTCCAATTTAGCTTTGTTATCATTTTCTGCAGATCCTGCTGATTTTGTGTGAACAGAACGAAATCGTCCGCGAAACGAAGGTGGCTCAAGTATTCTCCATTTATCTGTATCTGTATCCCTTTGGTGTCCCTATTAATTTTCTTAAACATATCATATATAACGCAAGCGTAAAAAATTGAGGTGAGATGGATTTTTCCTGTCTGACTCCTCTTTTGTTTGTACAGTCCTTCAATGCAACTTGAAAAGTTGCTTTATCATATATATTTTTAATCAAAGTTGTGTATCGGTGGGCTACTCGGCAGTTACTGTAGTCGAACGCTTTTTTATAATCGACAAAAGCTATCCAAAGAGAAAGGTTGTATTCATTTGCCATTTCTATGATTATTTTTATAACGTGCAGATGATCCAAAGTGTTAAATCCTTTCCTGAAACCGGCTTGCTCCTTGGTCTGATAGCTATCGAGTTTTTAGTTAGTCTTTCTGCTATCATTTTTATAAACACTTTATACATGACAGATAGCAAACTAATTGGTCTGTAGTAACCAAATTTTATTTTCTTGCCCTTTTTAAAAAGTACCACTACCAATGCACTTTTTCAGATCTCAGGTACTTCACCTTCTTGCAGGCACTTATTATAAAGTATCTTTAGGAGATCGATTATAGTTTCCGCTCCGTATTTCAACATTTCCAATATGATCCCATCTTCTCCTGCTGCTCTTCCTTTTGGCATTTTTGACAGTTTTAATCTATCCACTGGTTATATCTGGGACTTCTTCTTTTTTCGTTTGATTCACCTCGCGGTGGAGCGACTTAGCTTTCATATAGTGATCGATAGAAGTCTGTTAATCTTTTTTTTTCTTCCGTCCTTGCGACTATTAGAAGGGGAAGGGATTATAGAAGTGAAATGATTGTGGACACGCTTTTTAAAAAGTTGTAGGTCATAGTTCTCTGGAAAAACTGATTTTGGAAGCTTATTCCATTCCGTAGCAGCACTGTAAAAGAAGGATTCTTGATGAAGATTGGTCCTAGTAGTGTCAATCTTGAGAGTAAATGGGTGAGACTGATCAGCGTGCCGAGTTCTTCGGCCGAATGTGGCCAATGGTGGTACAAGAGTTTTTATTTCTCTGGAGCATCTGCCATGGAAATATCTGTAGAGTAATGACTGGTCTGCAACTCTTCTTCTATGTTCTAGAGGGTGAAGGGTATCTGTGATAGTTGAGCTGTTTATCAAGCGAATGGCTCTTTTCTGAATGGAATCTAGAATACGAAGAGAATGCCTTGGTGCTGAACCCCAAATGTGCGAGCAATACTCCAGTAGAGGTCGGATTTGAGCCTTGTACGTCGTCAACAGTTGATCAAGAGTAAAAAACATTCTGGCTTTCCACAGAAAACCTAGCCTCTGGCTTGCCGACTTTGCGATGTTAGCAACGTGGTCATGCCAAGACATATTATTGGACACCGTGACTCCCAAAATCGAGATGGAGGGACTTGGTTCAAGGGTTTTTCCGGACATTGTGATGGGATGATTTGAGGAATTCACTTTCTTGGAAAACGTGGCACTTTGTGTTTTTTGGGCGTTAAACTGAACAAGATTGTTGGTTCCCCACTCGACGATTGCTTTAAGATCTCTATTGATGGAATCAACCTGCTCCTGCCTGAGTCTATTTGTATCATTCACCGAAAGTGATCGATAGGATGTGAAAGTTGAGACAAGTGTGCTATCGTCTGCGAAACTGTAAATGGGGTTCGTGGTGGTTTTCAAGAGGTCGTTAATGTGTAAAGAAATAAGGTGGGGGACAGGATGGAACCCTGGGGGACCCCGGCATTAGTTTTAAACGCATCAGAAGAAATACCGTCAACTGCCACATGTAAGGAGCGATCTTGCATGAAGCTCAAGAGCCATTGGCGCAGTTTGGTTGGGAGACCGTAGGCAGATAATTTACTTAACAATGCCTGGTGCCAAACGTGGTCAAAGGCTTTAGATATATCCAAGGCTATTGCACGGGATTCACCAAACTTTTCAATAGTGTTTGTCCAGAGCTGAGTGACATAAGCCAGCAAATCTCCAGTAGACCGAAGTTGTCGAAATCCATATTGTCTGTCATGGATTATCTCAAATGTATCTAGATATTTGATAAGTTCTGTGTTAATCGCTTTTTCCATAACTTTGGATATGACTGAGAGCAATGCAATAGGGCGATAATTTGCAGGAATAGTCTTCTTTCCTTTTTTCGGAATCGGTTGGACTTTAGCGTTTTTCCACATGGAAGGAAATACTCCTTTGCTGTATGATAACTTGAAGAGTCTACAAAGAACTGGGGTGAGCTTTTGAGCACAGGTCTTCAGGACAATTGTCGGAATTTCATCTGGTCCTACTGCCTTATTAGAGTCAAGATTTCGTAGGATTTTCCTCATGGTGCGATGGCGGATAGTAACCTCAGGCATTGATGCGTTTATTCTAGGTATCGTTGGGGGTTGTTTTCCATTGGTATCGAGGGTTGAGTTAGAGCTGAACATTTCAGCCAGCAGATCCGCTTTTTCTTTGGAAGATACGGCTGTCGTGCCGTCGGACCTCTCGAGTGGTGGTAAAGAAGAAGTTGTGAAATTCTTATTTATGGCTTTGGCCAAAGACCAGAAGGTCTTTGATCCAGGAGGGGCATTGACAAGCTTGTTGCATATTCTCCTGTCGTAGGATTCTTTGGCAAGATCGATCGTTCTTTTGCAGGCGTTCCTCGCGTGGACAAAGGCTTCTCGGTTGGCAATTGTCGGGACTTCGCACCAGAGTCGATGTGCTTGATTTTTATCACGCACCGCACGGTTGCATTCCTGGTTGAACCAGGGTTTGGGGTTGAAGATCCGTCTTGTACCATGAGGAATGTATGAGTCCATACTTCGATGTTATTCTCGTTTACAACTTTTGTAATGTCGGACTGCGAAATTCTCTTTCTAGCCTTTTCAAACTTTTTCCATCTTGTAACGTCTCTTTAATTTGTTGATTTTTATATTTTCTTGTTTCGAGTCTAATTTTCTTCTTTATAGTTTTATTTATCTCAGTAATTTTTCTGCGACTTATCGTGTCTGGGTCTACTGTCTTGCGTTTCTAAATAAGATTTATAGTTGGTATTTAAAAGTACTGCAAATATTTTAACTACATCATTTGGTAAAAAAATCAATTACCAGCATTATTTTAACAAAATTTTACTTAAACTATGTACCTAATATTTCTTATTAAACAACTTGTATAAACTGGATTCATTATTGTAACATGTACTTATTCATTATTGTAGCATGTAAGCAATAAAAATTCGCTTCAATGAATTGATTTTCTTTAGAATTGTGATTAAGAACGTTTTATTTGTTGCTTACCCGATTTTTAGCTAATATTTTGTTGCAAAAACTGATTAGGTGGAGTATCTAGGCACTACTAAAAATCTAATGAAAAACGTGTCAGTTATACACATATCAAAAAATCAATCGTTTGAGTGTTTATTTTGTTACAGTAATGAGGTTGGCTTATATGATTAAGATTACTTTATTTACAAGAGGGAAATAATTACTTTTCCATGTTTTTCGGGAAACTAAAAATGGAAAATTAACATAATCGTATAGATTTACGTCACGCATCATTAAATAATAAATTAATACAGTTACCTATCTCTACAATAACAAGAAACGACCCGGCTAATAGCTTAAGTAAACATTAATTTATCTCACGCTTTAACGATTCCAACAATATTTTTAACTTAAACCCTAAATTAGGTACCTATATAAAAATATAAATTATTTTATTTTCTAATGATTGATAACAACTAGTAAGGCTTAATTATTGTATGTAATTGTGGTAGATACGGCTTTTATCAATTACCATTTGTTGAGGGGATACTATCCTTTAGTTTTTAATTGAACTTAATTCTATATACATAATTTTATGGCATAACCTCTTGAATCACTTGATCTTCAATAACGAACTAGAATCATGTTATTTTTTAACCATCTCTTACAAATTTGTCATTTTAGTTTTTCAACTTTTTTTAGATTCTGGTAAAAGCTAGTAGATACAGAAGCATTTTGTAGATTGTTTAAATTTCCAGAAATGAGGAAAATTTCCATGAAGCTGCACGGTTGTTTTTTTTCTGTATCCTACAACCCAATTTTTATTTTGTCCTAGAACTTTTTGTTGATTTATTATCTTATTCAAATATTGAACAGTGCATTTTAATTATACCTACCTGCAAACACTATATTTACATGCCTATTTATTGCACCGAAAGTACCGTCTACACAACCCAAGCAGTGAGGAAAGTTGGTAATCTCAAAAAATTCAGTTCCATCCAAAATCGTTCAGTCACTTCTGAAAAGCAGATAGACTAAACACGGTCCCAAATGGCCTTGCATACTTGACGAACGATAACTAAGATGGAAGGCTGACTTATTATACATATATTGAAAGTATAGGTCACTCATTGTTGCACTGGAAACAAAGTACCTAAAAAATAGATAGTGTAAAAATAGCATGTTTAATAAGTACTTACTTCAATACCCATTTAATATTTTTGTTTCAGTTACAATCGTGCAAAAAAATGGAAGGGAATTCGTTCATGTTATGCACGCGAGCTGCTTAAGAAGAAAAAGTGGATCAGCGGTATCAAAAAAGAAACAAGACGTTTTCTTTGATCAGTTTTGGTTTTTGGAGACTATATAAAAAAAAACTACCAAAAGTATGGGTGTAGAAGAGGCCTTAATTATATATCGAAATGATCTACAGCCACCTAGTAACATAGATGCTTCTCAACATACAGTATAGCCAAAAGCTATGTACCCGAAAGAGAAAAAATGATGATGACGAGCTGATTGCTGCACTTAGAAAAAAGCTGCACAGGATGCAGAGGAAGAAATAGATTCTAAAGATGAAGACATACTATTTCTCTTGTCTGCTTTTTGAAATGAAAAAATTACCTTCTCAAATTAAATTTTAAATGTTTTTCAATATTATATCAGCTATAGCGCAAGCTCAACAACAAATGGTCCAACACCATTGGCCTCATTTACCTTTACGACTATACCCTATCAAACTCCGACAGCACATATGTCATACATTGGCCCTCATTACATTCAACCTCAACAATTAGCACCGCAGCATAATGACTTGGGTATCTTCGAAAAACCAGAATGCAGCACACGACGTGCCTTCTTCGTCAGCAGTCAATTCAATTAGCGCTTAAGATTTATTTCCAGCAACAATACCGTCACCTGCTTTGTTAGACAACACCTGCTTTCCTTCTCTGAGTGACTATGTCACTTACAGCAACCTTTTGGGAACTTTAGTAATCACTATTGTTGATGATAAAAACCATCCAAACTTTATGTTGAGAAATGTGAAAACTAATTTCAGTAAACAATTTTTAATGCAGAATAACAAACAAGGAAATTATAAAGAATGTATTTTTTTCTTATCTTCTCATTAAATGTTATTTGTTAAAAACTGTGTTTTTTTTGCATAACTCAAATCATATAATAAGTAAAGTTAAATGCAACTTTAATTCTTATTTAAACAATATTGTTACGTACCCCTTAGTGTAAGAGCAAGTTTTTTCCTCTGCAGGAATACATTTGTTTAGTTCTGTATCATGTCCAGTGATATCATTTTTTACGTAAGTAAGCAACTCGTCAAATAAGAAGAGGTCCGATGCTGGGAAACAGATGAAATGAAATCTCACTGCTCTCAGTGCCAGGACAAAGACAAGCGAAAAGGCTAGTAAGCCTTTCACCAAGGAAAGCTAAACAGCTTGTCGAGTTGGACAAAAAAGACTAAAAACTGGTTACGGGGCTCCTCACTGGACACTGCCCTCTGAGGTATCACCTGAAAAAGTTGGGCAAAACAGAGAGTGATAGTTGCCGCTACTGCGAGAACTTCGCTGAAACTGCAGAACATTTGTTTTGAGAATGCCCAGCGCTTTTCTGCAAGAGGCTCAAGTTTCTGGAAGTGACCTTCCTAAAGCCTTTCGATGTCAGAAACTTAGTCCCCAGGAAACTGATATAGAACTCATATGGGCTCAAGTGAAAGGTTTTGTGGGTAGAAGAAATACCACATAATATTAAATAGAAGAAGCACTACATACAAACGGCAAAAATGATAATGTTATTATTAAAGAACAGAAGATTTGGGAGTAAGACAGTTTAGGTAAAACAATAGTCGAGCCACTTGTTATTAATTTAGAGGCAGACAGCAGCTCGTCAGATTTTTCTATTTTAAATGAAAATGATTAGCAAACATGCTCGTAAGTACAGCTTTGTAAGTTTGTTTAAAAATATGTACTTCACTAAAAACAAAATTTAAATTATATATGTATAGATTATAATTATATTATATATAAATAAATAAATACTTGTAGTAAATAAAAATATTTTGTCTCTATTAAACATTTTTTTACAGGGCTAGGCAGGCAAAAATTAACTCAACGGCCCAACTTGTAATGCAAATGCTAACAAATACTTTTAAAACTATTTTGACTTTCGTCTAAGGGTTTTGCAGGTATTATCTTAATACCAAACAGAGTATAATAGTTGATTTTTCAAATCTGAAACCAATTAAGTTAATTACAAAGGAACTAACCAGCACATTTTGATTAATCATGTTATCTTTACAAATATGTAAACGAAAATTTGAAATCATTTTATAAAGTTTTCTTGATACTTTTTGTGAATTTTTAAAATGTAAAAAAGCTTACCGCCCCCGGGTGGGCTCGAACCACCAACCTTTCGGTTAACAGCCGAACGCGCTAGCCAATTGCGCCACGGAGGCCTCGTATATAATGAAAAATTTCTTTTACTTTGTTTACAACTCAAGTTTTGAAAAACATTTAAAAAAAATGTAATTGACTGGAGACTTTTTAAATATAAACAGATATTAAAAATATTTTCATGAATAAAAATGTCTTTTATTGAAATACTTTCTTATTAATTGTTAAAAAAAAAAATTAATTATATTTTTTAGCAAAATATTTACCTATTATACTTGAAATCGTCCTATTAAACATTCACGAGAAAATGTTACATAACGAAGCATCTGCCAAATAGTACCAGACGTTGACCACCCAGTTCACCATAACGATAGCAACATTTAAATGCCGCGAAGATATGCAGACACTGATGCAAGTAAGCCCACAGCAAGCGGTAGATAATTATAATCATTCACAATATAAAGGTATTGAAACAGATCTACAAGATCTCGACAAAGGATTAACACCAACACTGAGCAAACAGACGGTAATACTCATATTATTATTATAAATCATACGAAACATAACTTTAACTTTCACCATATTAACATATAATCTACAATAGTTTGATTTACGTGTTTACATCTTCATGATTGACAAGAAATTAATAATGACAAATGTCAGTTGACTCATACCCATGGTTTTGAAATCTTACTTTGACACCTGTTTTGTCACCCATCATAACTGAGCAATTATCAGCAGCAAATCCCACCAAATTACCCAAAGGAATATTATTTTCAGTAAGTAAATTCAAGACTGAAATGAATAAAGACTCAGCATCTGATCTAGAAACAAAAAAAATTGTCTTTTAACTTATTTCCCCAAAAATATCGTGCAATTACAGCCAAACATTTGGAGGTACTTATATTGGTGGTTTCATCTATAATCAATGAAAAATATACTTTCTGCATATCTGATATAACGTCTTAAGAATTAAAACGCCCTGTTGATTGGATACATATTTGGGTACCTTTCTTTCTTTCACAAACTAAATGTTTCGCAATTTCAGAACCTGAACATACGGATACAAATAATTTTGTCAGATGATCTAAAGTACGCAAAGGTAAATTATGTTCAGCAGTTCACCTATCTTCACATCCCTTTTCAGTTTCTTTTTGAAGTGACAACTTCTTATGGCACGCTGTGAACTTTTTTTGTAATGGGTAAAAAATGTTAAACTCGCGTCAGGACACGTGGCCTGATCGAAAATTCGTAAGACGGATGTATTTCACTGGGGCAATATAAAATGCAACTTTTCTTGACTGGTAACTTGGCAACCTTATTCAACAAACTGACAAATTCAAGTACATTTTTTATGTCATTTTGACAAATTAATTTAGTAGCTAAATTCAAAATTTAAGTGCTTTTCATTAGTTTATTAATTAAGTTCTGCTTTTGCTGCATTAAAATGGTCCAAGGAGAGGTGTCGTTTTTAGCAGATGTTATGGACACCATAGCGTGTCTTAATGACTCTAATGGTTCTCCCGCCGACAAAATTTTAGATCAAATAATTTATCAGTGCTAGAAGCCGTTAAAAAATTTGTGTTAAAAAAGCATTAAAAACTGGACTGAAAGCTGGTTTGATCAAAGAGAACGGGGGAAGGTTTAAATTAGGTTTTGGTTTGCCGATAACGGAGGCTCGAAGACGAAGAAAAAATAGAAGCAGAAGCCGTAGACGACGTAGCCAAAAGCGACAAAACCGAAAACGAGGTAGCCGAAAACGAAAAAGTCGAGGTAGGAAGAAAAGCGCCATATTGAAAGAAGATCAAGCAAAAAGCGGAAGAAAGAAATCGAAAACATTCAAATCTGGTACTGATGTTTAATATATGATTTATAATAAAACGTTAATAAAAATAATGCATTATTCATAAACTATGGAAATCTGGAGACAATATTTTTCAGATTAAAAATAATATTTTTTGAAGTGAAAACTCCTTTAGCGGCGTTGTACACTTTTTTTGTAATGGGTAAAAAATGTTAAACTCGCGTCAGGACACGTGACCTGATCGAAAATTCGTAAGACGGATGGAGAGTAGACAGCTGGCGTGGCGTAGGAGAGGGAGTATCCCCCTCTCTTTCTACGGCGCGGCGAAAATGTATGCCTGCGCCGGCTGTTTCGTTTAGGCGGCGCAGGGCGCACAACGTTAATACTTAAGTTTTCATTTCTGCCGGCACTCCCAGAGTGCAACCCGTAAAATTTTTTTTTTCAGGAACAAATACATCTGTTTTCTTTTTACTTTGACGTGCTGCATTCATATTGCGATTATGATTAGAGGTATCATGTCTCCTTATGTGTGTAATCCCACCAGAAAGTTCTTTGTTGCATGCCAGACATATCATTTCTTTTTCAGTTTTAACTAACCATTCTTTCATTATAGGATAAAGTGGAAACCATTTTCGGTAATTTTTTGTTTAGAGCTGATTCTTTTTTTTTAATCAATAGATTTATAATCTGATTCATCACTACTGGACGAATCAGATTGCTTATCATCTTCACGATTCATCTCAACTTGAGATATAACACTTGATCCCAAAGGGATACTTCCGTCCGATTCCTTTTCTTTTTTAGATTTTGATAGTTTTATTATAAATCTGGTCAGAACGTAATAAAGATATAAGTATTTGAAATAGGTATTTACCTATCCATTCTGAATATAATTCAAACCTTTTACTTAAGTTTACAGTTTACAGCAATAGCCACATCAAAGTTTGGAAAAACGATTTACTTCTTTCTGAGTTCGGGTTCCATTCCTTGCATAAGCAACGTGAAATTAACGACTTAATTTTTATGCAAACAATTGTTAACTTTATTATTAACAGCGATGTTTTACTAGGTCTGCTAGAGTTTAATGTAACTCGCGTTGCGTCACGGTCAGGTGTAACTTTGCATAATTATCTCTGTATTCAATTTTCATTGTCCTATTAAAACAATGTTTAGAAGTGTAAATAATTTAAGATCTGTTGATATTTTCTTTCTTAGTATTAATAATTTTAAACGTGAATACACAAATACAGGCCCCATTCGAAGACATGATTAAAAGTTGCAATGAAAGTGAAATTAGTACGACAGAAATTGTGAAAGCGTTGAACAGAAAGAAATTAGGTAAAGCTGCTGGGTACGACAGGATAACAATTGAAATGCTGAAAGCTAAACAAAGCGTGGTAGCTATTCTGCTGTACCGCATTTTTAACCTTTGTTAGAGGAGTGATAGCGTACCAGACGACTAGTGCAAGGCCGTTATCGTGCCACTTTATAAAAAAAAAGGTTCGCAGCAGGACTGTAAGAACTACCGAGGTATTAGTTTACTAAGCATAGTCATAAATAGTAGTCTGAAGTCCCAGGACAAATACAAGCGAAAAGGCTAGTAAGCTTCTAGAGTTGGACAAGAAAGACTTGAAATTGGTGTCGAGACTCCTAACTGAACACTGCCCTCTGAGGTATCACCTGAAAAAGATGGGTAAAACAGAAAGTACTTAATAGTTGCCGCTACTGCGAAAACTTCGCTGAAACTACAGAACATTTGCTTTGCGGATGCCCAGCGCTTTTCTGCAAGAGGATTTCTGGAAGGGGCCTTCTTAAAGCCCTCTAATGTCAGGAGCTTAGCTCCCAGGAAACTGATAAACTTTGTACGAAGTTTCGGATTCCCGGACCTGAAATAGATTAAGGGATATGCACAAAAGATCTTATAGGTCGAGGTGCTTAAGAGGCTGCATAGCCTTCACGACCCCCCCTACAATCTTCAATCTACAATCAACTAAACTGTTGACAGACGTCATGCATTATCGTTGACGTTTATCATAAAAATGTATAATAGGTTGTTGATTGTCGTTAGAACTTTTTAAAATGTAATTTTTTATCGGAAATAAACTTAAGCTTATTTAAACTTATTCTTCGTCATTAGAGGGAGGAATAATATTCAAAACGGCACATCATATATAAATTTTGATACGGTATTAAGGGAGATATTTCACAATAACGTGTGATACATTTTATAGTCGATTACATTGATATATTATGGATTTCTTAAAAATTCATGCTGAAAATATCAATACTATTTGAATATCAACATTTCTAGTTGGTCAAATTAAACCATAAAGATATAAGAAACGTTTATTCCCTTTCGGTTACAAGAAAGGCAATAAAAAAGGATCGCTATATATTACGGTTTTTAGTAACGCATGTGCTGTTTTCAACGATCTACGCATGTGCACGCGCATATGCGCACCATTTGGCGGTACGTGACTGGAGTATCCAAGCATAATTTCTTTGTCTTTGTTTTAATGTTTTAAAAATCATTTGAGTTCAATAGCTCTGCGAAGAATGATGTTGTGTTTTCGTTGTTAATGCTATAAAGTTTGAAAACCAGCCCCCATTAATGATTCTCGTAGCTTTCATTTGTAAGTATATTATATCTGCAATTATAATTTTCTAACCTTAAAATGTTCGTTTGTGTGATTATAAATTCATATTTATCCTATTATAGCACTTAATTTTTAAACATTTACATTAAAATGACTGTTATAGCTAATATTTAATTACTTTAAATATTATTGAGCAAGTTTAAAAAAAAAACGTTTAAAAATTAATGAAATCGCAAATAACTCGATAACCGATCGAGTTACATGAATCAAACAGAAGTTTTTTTGTAGAATATAATGCTTTTAAATTTTTTTTTATTATTTTACTCATAGTTCAGACAAACAACAAATTTGCTTTGATTAACTAAACACAATCAAGTGTAACTAGCGCCATCTATTAGCAGTACTAAATTAGAGTCTAAATTGGCAATCCTTAGGTCAAAAGGCCAAAATACGTTAACTGCCAATTGTCAATAAAAACATGAAAAATTATTGCGAAAATAAAAATCCATTTTTAAACTTTAAACACCCGGTATCTTGGAAACTAGCAATATTTGTATGAGGAATGTTGGACAGAATCATCATATTTGAGGTCTAGAATCTACAATTCAAAAATTGGACATTCTCTAAAGGCGAGTATGAATGGACAAACCGGTAGAGGTCGATCTTGGCGAACATATCTCGATCAGATTAACATTGTTTTACAGAAAGGCCAGGTCAAGAGTACCAACAACCGACGAGCATGTATGAGAGCACTGATAAATGTAGAGGAAGCTAAAGATGTATGTAAGAACCGTAGCAAGTGGAAAGAAGTGGTCTCTGCCTACCCCTACGGGAGAAAGGCGTAACTATATTTATGTTGGCATGTTAAGAATGTACTATATATATATATATATATATATATATATATATATATATATATATATATTATATGTTTATTTTCACATACAAAACTTTAAATGAATTCTACTATTATTATGAATACTAATATTAAAAACACAATTTGTTGCATTTTGCAATAAAAAATAGAGAAACAAGTCTAGGTTAGATAAAATCTTGAAACCTGAATGTACAATTGTACAAAAAAAATATATAAGAAGTCGATCTAAGAGTACAATAAAATTTTATAAAAAATTATTCGTAAAATGAAGACTTTTTAAAGCATTCGAAGTCAAAAAATAATTAAAAATATTCGTTTTTTTTTCAATTTCTTAATTTTTTATCGTAAATTCTTTGCCAAGACAAATAATTTCAAAATAAAGTCATAAAAAAGGTGAGCATGGAATTTTAATTTACGAAAAACCTTACCGATTAAATTTTGTAACTAAATTTTTTTTACTCCAAGACAATTATTCATATTATTCAGTTTTATTATTGCAATAAAATCGTACGCAGTAAACATATTTAACTATTTATCTCATTATAAAAATATTTACATACCCCCGTAAATGGATTTAATAGTTATTTTAAGCATTGCCAGATCCGGAAATTTACATTTAATTACTCGTGATTGTGAGTTTGTTAAAAACCGTTGTATGCGAGCAAAAGATTTTTTAAAACAAAAATAAATTAGTTATCTTGCTTATGAAATATTCTATTGAATTGTTTAATTATTTTACCGTATTTTGTATTTTAAAAGGCTAGTTGTCTTTCATGTATGTAAAATTTGTGAGCAATGTGGCAACTCCGCTGCAATTATTTGAACTGAAAGATAAAGTGAATAAGTGAGGTTAAGTTGTGATAAACATGATGTAATTGTTATTTTGCGTAGTTTTAAGCCTATGCAGGTTAGTATTATTAATTTAAAGTAACTTTTTTATAAATAACCACACTACTGTATAACCACAATATTGTACACATCAATGTTACACCTAAAATCCTATAAATATTTACAAGTTTTTATCTTTGTTTGCCCATCCCATTTGTGGTTTGTTAAAATCAGTTAAAACGATTATTTTTCACTTCAAATGCAATGTATAACTTAAATTACCTGTACGAATTTTACAGTCAAAAATACAAACAGGCGATGCAATATGTAACCCAATTCTTCTACCGGTTTTTTAAGTTACGGGGGCTGTTTGAAATACTTACTAGTTGCAATATAAATTTGTGTTGAAGAATTTTTGGTATTTTTTTGAAAATGGATTCACAATATTTTCGGCCATATAACTGAAAAATTAATATTTTTAAATGACTGTCTATTTCCCGGCGGATTTAATAAAAAATACAACTAAAGTACAATAGTTATAATTGTGGTTTTTTGGGGTGGTTTTTTTTATACTAAAATTAAAACGATACAGAAAAAATAAGCAAGGCTCCTGCGCAAGGTTGACACATGTTAGCATTAAAATATATTGTACTTTGGTGTTTGCTTCACGATTTTGCGGTCCTTGTGCAGAAATTATGTTAATCTTCTCGGTATCGTTACAATTACTTAAATCTACCGCTGAGTAATAATTATATATATAATTATTATAAATGTATGATAAAATATGATTTTTAAAATGTTTAAACATTAATTTAATAATATAGTTGTGGAAAGAGATAGTATAACCCGTCGTTGGATAGTCCCTCTTCAAGGAGCTTGTGGTATAGTAACAAAGCTAAACTAATAATTACAAGGTAGGTTAAAATTTTAAAATATAGATATTCTCAATCTCGCATGGAATATTTTGGAAAAATAATAAAACAAGGTCCAAAATAAATGACCCAATGTTCTTTGGCTATATCTTTTAAATGAATGGAAAGAATATGGTGTGTTTTTTAAATATTTATTGAGACCTTTATATTTTATTTTTTTATGTTTTCAAGATGATATCAGTTAAGTGAGCGCCGCCATTATTAATTACCATTTGTGCCCGTTTAATGGCATTTTCCATGGGTTTTTGCAACACTTCTGGTTAATGTTAATAAGATTTTTATTATTATTTAAAGTGAAATCTTAATGTACATCGAAGTTAGTTTATACAGTTCACAATCAGTTCATCGAATCGAAAAGAGAATATATATATATATATATATATATATATATATATATATATATATATATATATATATATATATATATATATATATATATATATATATATATATATATTATGTGTCCGGATAGGTTTCCGTGGTCATGAATATTTGTAATACTTAAAGTTCGGGTTGAACCGCCTCTAGAAATTTGTTTATTTCGACGTTTCGGCTTCGATTTTGAAGCCATTTTCAAGAAGTAGAAAGTAAATTTTTTTTTGGGATGAGAAGTGATTTTTACTCTCAATCTGCCTACTCCTCAGGTGTAGTCACTCGGATAATGTTTAGGGATTTGTGACTTGACGCCGGGGTCTCAATCTGCCCACTCCCCAGGTCTCGGCACTGGTTCTCTCTAAGGTCTCAATCTGCCTACTCCTTCGAGAGAACTGTTCTTGGAACTCGTTCCTGTAGTAGTTTAGAGAAATACTTATCTTATGCGTAGAGCAGAGATGCTCAAACGGTCGATCGCGAGTGCTTTTTGAGTCGGTCTCGAGAAAAAATTCCGATATAGAGCTATTTACACAAATTTTGTTTTAGTAGGTGGGTAACTATAACAAATTTAAATAATGAACTACTAAAATTTATTCGATCCACAATTGGGCCAGATTAGCCCCCTCATAACTTTCTTTTATCATACGTTCCTTTGATGAAGTCGCCATTTGCTAGCGGCAAAAGGCGGTTTTATCAAAATTAGGAATAAGTTAATCGAACAAGATGTGTACGTCTTATACAGGGTGGTCCCCAAATAATGGGACACAGAGCAACTACAAATTCTTTACATAAAAATATTGCGACATAACACAATTTACCTTAGCCCAATTGTTGATATTAAAGAAGATCATAGGGTTAAATGTTACATTTATTATCAACAATCTAGGTATATTTTTTTTGTGCATAATCATAAATCAAGAAAAATATATTAATAATTCATTAAATTATTAGACTACCTGTATCTGCTAGGTTGTTAATTCAAAGGAAAAAATTAATGTCAGTCGCGATTATCTCTAAAACCGTAAATTTTTGCGAGATGAAACAAGTGTACCTTTTCTATGTAGTAATGATTAAAAATTCATTTTCGATGATTCAGTTTTTCAAAAAATGTGACATAAAATAGTAGGTACATTTTAAGTTACCTACTCAGTATAGTGTACGTAGCGCCCTCTGTGTGCTAGAGTAAAAAACTGATTAAAGATTATGATTTCTCATCACAAAAAAGCTCTCTGTTCATCAATTTTTGTGGGAATATTTTGAACGCTGAAAAGTATTTAAAGGACGATTTGGAAAGATAGCCACGTGATTAATTTTCGTTCCAAGGTATTATCGCAGATGGCGTGTAATGCGTGAATCTATGAATTTATGGCGATGTGAGATGTGCCGTTCGCACAGCAGTTAATTAATTGACGTTTCATTAAAAATAAGATTTTTACATTTCAAATGGTTTTCATTTTTACACAATTATTTATAAATTCAATGTACTACGCTGAACAAATCATGCACACAATAATTGAGTTGAAATTAATATAAGAAATTAAAAAAATCATATTTAATATTATCTTTTCAAACATTAATTTTTTAAGCCAGTCAGTCAATGAGCGAACTGATTTTTAAAAAAATTTGGATTAAGCTTAGCTTACCCTCTAGATCTAAAGTTATAGGTGCCCGATAAGCACTTCTTATTTTTAAGTGATGAAAACAACCCCTCATTTTAAAAAATGTAAAAACTACAGATATAGGCGTGTTAATTAAAATCATTGCATAGAAATATGTAAAATAAATATTTTTTCATATTGTAGATTATGATTTATAACAACAACGCAACCCTTAGGCTCAGTTTCACCAAACGACTATTGATCTCGGATTAATTAAGCCCTACTTAATAGTCAAGCTGACTTTCCGTTTCACCATGCATCAACCCGTCCGGGATGATCGCGATTTATCAAATCACGATTAGATCAGCAAACGATTTTGGCAACGTTGTGGAAGGCAGAATATTCGATTGTTCTGTGAAGATTTATAGTTCTGTGTCAGTTATTGAGATTTGATAACATAACCCTAAAATAATATTTTGTGTTTACACCGCTCTGGTAATTTTATTTTTGTTAAACAATTATAAATAAACAATGACTGACATGCAGATGCCGAAAAAAAAGAGAGACCCCTTATTCACAACGGAAGATGAAAATATCTTCGTAGATATTATCAAAAGTATTCTCATATAATTGAGAATAAAAAGACTGATAATGAATCTATGAATTCAAAAAATAAATGTTAGGAGACTCAAGAGTATAATTCCGAAGCAGCATATCCCAGATCAACTATTGTTGAAAAATTGTTGGAAGAACTTGAACTTTAATAGATGCCAGTATTTGCAGAGCAGCTTATTTTGAGAGTCGAAACCTTGTCTCAAAATCTTTATTGTCCAAATTTCGGAAATAATTTTCTCTCTCTTGAACCCATCGATGACGACGAAAAACAAATTCATCTTCATCACTATCGTCTTCAAAGGCAAGATCATAAACTCTTCGAAATTCCATAATGAACAATATCACAAATTGATCACAAATATTCAAAAATATGTATTCCTAATCTATAATAATAATATTGAAATATGAACTAATCTGGCTTTACCAGATAAATCCACCAAAAATGGCCGATTTGTACTAAATCGCGATCAGTCGATTTAATCGCGCTTTTGAGCATGGTGAAACGTTTCAATATGTTAATCGTGATTAAAGGCTGCCCTTAAGAGCTAAATCGGGATTATAACTGTTGGTGAAACTGGGCCTTAGAAACCACCCTTGATAATGAAAATGTTTTGATGATGCATATATGATAATTAAAAATATTTTCATGGTTTATGATTTATTACCATATTTCAAACCTTAAAAACCACATTTTATGACAAAATATAACAAAATATCATGAAATGTTTTGATAGTTTTGATGAACTTATTTATACAAATTCTTACAAATCTACGGTGTCTGGTTCATACAAACCTAAACCTGAAAACAGCATTTTTGTGAATATACATACCAACAACCAACGCGCATGTATGAGAGCGCTGATGAAAGTGGGAGAAGCGAAGGATGTGTGTTAGAACCGTAGCGGAAGTGGTTTCTACCCACCTACCTAAATAAAACTGTTTATTAGTCTCCAATACATTAACCAAAAAAATTCGTAGGGTCTGAGAGACCCATTTTTTAAAAATTACCGCGGCAGTTAACGTGTTGAAGTGCAGTTACACCTCTTTCCACAAGTATATTAAGATTTTTTACATTGTTCGTAACAGATACATTTTATAGATTGTTCGAAACCGATGATAAAATATATATATATATATATATATATATATCTACAGGGTTTTCAAAGTTAAGTCAGCACTTTTGCTAATTTCGTTATTATTGGAGATACAAAGTCTGTGAAATAGACAAACTAGTAGTATTTTTTTCGCCAATTACGATGGTGAAAACGGAATAAAAATCGAACATCGCGTCCGCGTGTTATGTCAAAAAGTTTTTTTAAACAAGACACCCAGTATACAATATTCACAATCGATAGGAAATTAAATTAATTATAAACAAAAAGTGCTCTATGAGTTTTTATCCTAATATCACAAATGAAAAAGCTATTGATGATTTTTTAAATTTGCCAGTAGCAACTTTGCCTTACGATAAAATAGACAGTAAGAAAAATATCCATGAAGTGAAACAATATCGTTTATTTAAAATTATTCTATAAACTTAAAAAACAAATTTCAAATTAGATACTCAAAAACATCACCCTCTTGCTCCAAGCATTTTTGAGCGCGCTGGTAAACGCTCCTAGTGGCTCTGGCAATGATTCTACCATCAATATTTTCAATTTGATTGATGCTTTGCTGGAGATCCTTAAGATTATTGTACCACCTGGTATACACCACACTCTTTACATATCCCCAAAAGAAAAAATCCATAGGAGTTATGCCTGGTAATCGAGAAGGCATACGGATAGGGCCGTTAGTTGATAAATACCTGCCATCACAAAGGTCTTATAATAGGATATCAATCTGGCAAACATTATGGACAGGAGCTTCATCTTGTTGAAAGTAGATCTGTTGTCTATCCATTAAATTCAAATCATCAAGGAAGTCTCGAAGTGTGGCAGCTAACATTTCGACGAACCGCTCACCAGTTAATACACCCTGATAAAAAAACAGGGAATGACCCGATCAAACCACACAAAACATTAACACTAAAACGTCTCTGCGGGTGAAAAGGACGGACAAGCATTGGATTTTTTTGACTCCAATAGTGGTTGTTTTTCCTGTTGAACATGCCCCTATTGGAGAAATTTGATTCGTCACTCCAAAGAACCAAGCGCCAAATATTATCAATAATTCCCATTTTATTAATGAACCACTGACAGAACTGGATGCGTCTTTCTTGATCTCCTAGTACAAGCGTATGTATAAGGTCTGTACCTACCTTTACGGTACAAAATTATACTTTTTCAAAATATTTTGGATAGTTCCCAAACATAGTCCACTTTAAATCGTTGATTGAATTTGTAGGATGAGCTTCAAAGTAAGCTAAGACATCAATTTTAGTTGTTGCACTTATTATAAATTGTTTCTTGGTTTTAGTTTTCTTGAACGTATTTTCATTCGATCTAAACTTGCGATACAAAAGCAAAAAGTACCTTCGATCTGGCGAGTTACGCGTAGAGAACAAAGCACTGTAACGAACTGTAAACTGTTTACTAACACAACTTCAATTTGACACTTTAATCCTGACATTTATAAAACAAACGAATGTTGTTTATGAAATAACGGCCACCTTGACGAATTTAAAAAATCATCAATAGCTTTGTCATTTGTGATATTAGGAAAAAAGGTTATAGGACACATTTTGTTCATAATTCAATTTCCTATCGATTGTAAATATTGTTTACTGGGTTGTCCCATTTAAAAAAAAACTTTTTAATATAACACGCGAACGCGATTTTTGATTTTTATTCCGTTTTCACCATCGTAGTTGGCGAAAAAAATACTACTAGTTTGCCTATTTGACTGACTTTATATCTCCAATAATAACGAAGTAAGCAATCGTGCCGACTCAATTTTGAAAACCCTGTAAATAAATCAGGGAATGTTGAAGATATTTAAAATTTCTCTCTAAGTTAGAAATAATATATTATAATACTCGTATTGTAATTTTTTAGTCTGCTCATAATTTGTTAATCCATATTGCCCTTGTAATTTTGTAGTATGTGTCGTAGTAACTTTGTCGTGTTATTTAAAACACGAATAATGGTGACGCACTTTAATTTTGTAGATAATAAATACATCATAATGAAAGACGAAGATGATTCCGAAGAAAAGGGAAAAAAATACCGAATAATACTTATAGGATTATTGATACACGTATTGCTACTGATAGCGGTATTCGACGTTTATTTTGCTAGTCCTATAGATCATGGAATGTCTCCTATAAAAAGCACAAACAATCCCCCAGCAAAAAGGTTAGTGCTTTTCGTTGCAGATGGTTTGAGAGCCGAAGCTATATTCGGTGCGGACACCGAAAACCTAACCCCTTTTCTAACAAATACACTACGAAATGTTGGCAGTTGGGGTGTAGGACATACGAGAGTACCAACTGAATCGAGACCAGGTCACGTGGCTATGCTAGCTGGAATATACGAAGACCCCAGCGCTATTCTCAAAGGATGGAAATCAAATCCGGTTAATTTCGACTCTGTCATCAATCAAAGTGTTAACGCTTGGGCGTGGGGTAGTCCCGATATAGTAAAGATATTTAATAGAGATAATTTGTCCAAAATTCATATTTCCGCATACGATTCTAGAATAGAAGACTTTGGTAAAAACGATACTGGCCTATTAGACACTTGGGTATTTGAAAGGGTAAACAAGTTCTTAAAAACCGAAGTTTCGAATTGTAAAAAAAACTGCGATCAGTATATCGCGGAAGGAAACATATTTTTTTTACACCTGCTTGGAATCGACACAGCCGGTCACGGTTATAAGCCACACTCCAAAGAGTATAAAAACAATATCAAATTAGTAGATGATAATGTTAAAAAAATAAGCGAGTTGTTTAATTTAATGTATGAAGATAAAATGACAGCGTTCGTTTTCACCGCTGATCACGGCATGACCGATTGGGGTTCTCATGGGGCCGGAACAGATCACGAAACGCAAGTTCCGGTGGTAGCTTGGGGGGCAGGTATTCGGCAAAATAATAATCGTCAAGATATCGAACAAATCGATTTAGCCCCTTTGTTAGCTTCACTTATTGGAATCAACATACCAATAAATTCTTTAGGGACTTTACCAGTTAATTATTTTAATACCACGCATGAAAATTTAGCACAAATGTTGCTATCAAATGTATTAGAATTGCTCGAAATTTTCAATAAGAAAAAGTCAAGTACCGAGAACAATGCTTTAATTTTTGTACCTTTTAGGAATGTTACAGACTCTTTTGTAAAAGAAAAAATGTTACATTTTCATAGGATAAAAAAGACTGAATATTTAATAAGTGAGTGCAAAGATTTTATAAAATTGCTCAAAGAAGGCGTGAATTATTATCACAATTATTATCAGTATCCCGTTTTGATAACTGTTAGTTTGGGATTCTTGATGTGGATAATGTTTTTGTGGATATCACTTTTTGACGTAAAGATCAAAAAGTCGTCCAATAAATATAATAGTTTAGCATTTTTTCTATGCGTTTTGGTAACTTTTCTATGCGTGAAAAGTCAGTTTAACTTTTCCTATTACTTTTACTTTAATTTTCCTATTGTTATTTACTTTGCACTACTTAAAAATAGGGAATTCCGTACTATTCCAGTAAAATGTTCGTTGCCGCTTCTTCTACAATGTATCTTTTATGTAACAGGATTAGAATTACTTGTCTATGGTTTCTACAACCGATTGTCCTTTACTGTTATCATGGTTTTAGTTAGTAGTTGGGTATTTGTATTTGACTCTTTAAAAGAACATTCTTCTAGTTTTGAAAAATTTCTTTGGTTAGCGTGCTGTTTAATATTGTCGATATTTCCAAGTTTACCTGTGATGAAAACATCTTTTAATCTACCAATGTACCTTGCAGGATATACGGGTTATTTTCTGATGTTCTTAAAAATATATTTTTACGATCTTAGTCATTACCGGCAACTGAAGAATTTTAAGATGCACCGTAAAATATTTCTACTACAATTCGTCTTCCTCCAAGCGGCAACCGTTTATATATTACTAATACAATTCGACTATGTTTCAGCTGATTCTGAATTAAAATATGCGTCTTGGATTATTTCTATCGTACCAATTTTAGTTATACCTCTAACCGATAAATATATGGCATTGAGACTTACAGCAACGGTGTTTGGTTTTGCTCCTTTCTATATGCTAGTTTCTCCTAACTACGAGCTCTTATTTTCTGCATTTTATGTTCTTCTGCTTTATACGTGGATGGTTATAGAATCTAAAACATTTCGTTACGATACCTCCCATAAGATAATATTTTTTTCACGATTTGAAAATTATAAAAGCATAAATTTAATCGACGGCGATAATTTTAGAAGAGCTTTTTTATTCATGGTGTTTATTTTTGTAGGGTTTTTCGGCACTGGAAATATAGCCAGTATGAATTCATTCGATCCAATGTGGGTTAGAGCGTTTCTCACGGTATTTAGTCCATTTAAAATGATGGGTTTGATTCTTTTGAAATTTACAGTTCCGTTTATATTTACTTGCAGTATTTTTAGAGCCATTAATGAAGTAGGCAAACAAAATATTCCAAATATATTTTGCATTATATTAATTTTTTCTGACTTGATGGTCGTGCAATTTCTTTATTTGATTACCAACGTGGGATCTTGGTTGGATATTGGATCGAGTTTGTCACATTTTATAATCATGGAAGGATTCGTAACGGTGTTGCTATTGCTTTATGCTGTTGCTTACTTTCTTACAAGCGTTCAGTATCGCTAAATCGATGCTTTTATAAAAAAATATAAAATTATTTTCCTTTTTAAGATATTTTCTGTTAAAATCATTTTTTATATTCTATAAAAATATAAAAAATGTTTCTTCTCTTCTTCTTCTTCTCTAGGTGCCGTCTCCGCTTCGAAGGTTGGCAATCATCATAGCAATTCTTATTTTTGGGACCGCAGCTCTAAATAGTTCATTATTACTGCATCCAAATAAATCCCTAAGGTTCTTCAGCCATGAATTTCGTCTTCTTCCTATAGATCTCTTGCCTTGGATTTTTTCCTGCATAATTATTTGTAGCATTTGATATTTTTCTTCCCTCATGACATGTCTCATGTACAGCAGTTTTCTTCTCTTAATTGTCGGAATCACTTCTCTCTCCTTATGCATACGTCTCATCACTTCCACATCGTTTATTCTCTCTACCCATGAGATCCTCAATATTCTCCGGTATATCTTCTTCTTTCATGTGCCCTATTCGGTCTCCCAAACGTTGGCTATCATTCACTCTGGCTAGAGCATTTCGATCTTCTGCTAAGTGTATGAGTTCTACTGAACTTATATTTGTCCATTCACGAATGTTCTTTAACCATGACTGTTGCCTTCTTCCAGGTCCACGGCGCCCCTCTATTTTCCCCTTCATTATAATTTGGAGTAGTTGATATTTATCTCCTCTTAGTATGTGACCAAGGTATGCAATTTTGCGGCATTTTATGGTGGTCATTAATTGCCTGTTAGTTTTAGCCCTTCTGAGGACTTCCTCATTTGTTACATTTACTGCACAAGGTATGCGCAGCATCCTTCTGTGCAGCCACATCTCAAATTCCTCTAGTCGGTTCATTGTACTGATCTTGAGTATCCACGTCACCGTACCATAAAACAGTATTGATCATAAATAAATTCAGTCATCCGTTGTCTTAGCTTAAGGTTCAAATCATCATTGCAAAGAAGCGGTCTCATTTTATTGAACTCTGCGCGCGACATCTCTATTCTGCTTTTTATTTCTGTATCAGGGTCCAGTGTTTCCGTTATAATGCTTCCGAGATATTTAAACTTTGTGACACGTTCTAATGGAGTACCATCGTGGATTAGATTGACGTTATTCTGTACCATACGACTACCATGAATTTTGTTTTATTAGCGTTGATATTCAAGCCGTATCTTTTTTTCAACTGTGTTAATTCTGTCTAGCAATGTGTGCAGATTTTCTCCGGTATATCCACATCTCAAATACCTCTAATCTCCTCATGTCGGTTACCTTTAGTGTCCAGGCCTCCGTCCCATAGTATAGTATAGACAGCACATAGCATATCATCAGTCGTATTTTTAAACCAAGGTTTAAATGTCGGCAGCAGAAAAGCCTCTTCATTCTTGTAAAGGTGCTTCTTGCCTGTTCTATTCTGACTCGTATGTCTTGGGAGCTGTCTTTGTTCTCATTAATAATCGTACCTAGGTATTTGTATTGTCTTACTCTTTCAATAGGCTGTTTCCTCACATATATCTTACGATTGTCTTGAGTTGTTTTTGTTAATAGCATATATTTTGTTTTGTTTATGTTTAGTGATAGTCCATATTCTTCGCTTACTGTGACCATTCTGTTAATAAGCGTCTGTAGGTCTTCGTGTGTTCCAGCTAAAATAACTGTATCGTCAGCATACCTTAGATTATTTATTTTCATGCCGTTAATTTTAATGCCCATGTCCTGATCATCAAGTGCCCTATTTACTATGTCCTCCGAGTACAGATTAAAGAGGATTGGTGATAGTATACACCCCTAACGAACACCTCTTTGTATTTCTATTTCCTCTGATGTCATGTCTTCTATTCGTACTGCTGCTTTTTGGCCATAGTATAGGTTTGAGATGATATAAAAAATGTTTATTTATTTGCAATTACTATTAAAACAAAATAAAATTTTAATAGGATTTTTTTATACAGTTATTAAAAAAAAATGAAATCTTTAGTAGTAGTAAAAATTGACAAAAAGATAGGCAGCTTTTAGCGCTGCACGTTATAGTCGTAATTATCATTAAGGATGGTCAATACCCGGCCTAACGGTGATTCCGTGTCGTGGAACTTTAGGTATATTTCAGAGCGTCAATATTGCGTCTAAAATTTTTCCTGACGGCCTTACCCGGTCGTTTACAAACTTTCGTTGATACCGAAAGTCGACGGTGGTCCTGGTGGGTGTGTGCAAGATTATATCAATACTCCGACCTCGTCCAACACCCAGTAGTAACTGTGTAAAGCGTTCAAGACCAGAATCAATACCCCTGGTCTACGCCTCGCACAACAAATTGCTTCTATAATTTGTTACTTTTTTTATTACTAATTTATTACCATATCTCCTAATTTGTTACTCTCCATTTGAGTTAAAAATCATGGATTTCGTTGTTTTAACCTAGCAGAACCAAATATTCAAGTATCTAATTTATTATTAATTTAGTACCCCATTGGCAATTGTATTATTCCATTATTACAACGAAAAACCAACGGCTCTGTCTAGCTTCATATAAAAAAATTAAAATGAAAAAAATTCGGAGATATGGTAATAAATTAGTAATAAAGTGTAACAAAGAATATATAAAAAAAAGTTCTTTCAAGGTGTAAACTAGCAGAGCCGTTGGTTTTTTCGTTTTAATGAAAAGTAATACATTTTCCAATGTGGTAATACATTAGTAATAAACCATAGACGGAATAAAATTTATATACACGTATACTTGAAGTTTTGGTTCTGCTAGGATCGAAATAATACAATCGATGATTTCTTCCTTAAAATGGAAAGAGAAAATAATCGTGCATACAGTAATTATTTAGTAATAAAAGAGTAACAAATTATAACCTATGTCAAGTGTGGAAAAAAGATTTCTCAAGGTGTGGCTCTGCTAGCTTTAGAGGTGAAGAGTAGAGCCGTTGGTTTTTTAGTTTTAATGAAGAGTAATAAATTTGCCAATGTGTTAATAAATAACTATATAAATAAATAAACCATAAACCATGGACTAAATGAAATTTCTATACGCGGATAAAAAATTCGGGGATATGGTAATAAATTAGTAATAAAACAAATTTTGACCTATATCAAATATGAAAAAAAAAATTTTTCAAGGTGTGGCTCTGCTAGGTTTATACAAAGCTAGCAAAGCCGGGGGTTTTTTCGTTTTAATAAAGGGTAATAAATTCGCCAATGTGGCAATAATTACTGCACTACTGTAGTTTTGAAATTTGCAAATGGCAAATGTACGATATTGGTCTCGAAAAATCAGCATCTGAGTATTCCTGTACGTACTCAACACCCGCAAAAACTTAATGTTAGAACTTAATGAAGAAGATTATTGGTCCCTTCTTTATCGATGGTAACCTAATCGCTGTCAAATATCTACAGCTTCTGCAAGATCAAATTAATTTCGCCAGTTCAGCTACTTCCTATTAATTTTGGGGACACAATTTCTCCAAACGACGTTTCCTGATCGTTTAATATCTACACGTGGTACGATCACGTTGCCTCCCACATCATTAGATTTATCTCTAAATGATTTTTTCTTTGGGGATATCTGAAAAAATCCGCTTATCGTCACGCATTTGAGAGAGATAAAAATCTTAATGGATTAAGCGAGAAAATTTTGCCAACATTACACCAAAACTATTCAGCGATAAAATTAATCAATTATCTCTGTTTCACAGATTTGGTTATTGCTTGGCACAACAAGGTGGTTTACTTGAAACTTTATTACATTAGATTTGTATTGTTTTTTTAGTGTTCATATTTTTAGTTTGTTTTTTAGAAGTTACTGTTATATTTTTTTAATTCGCAGAATATTTATTTTATGGTTATGTTAGATTGTTGATTGTAGGCAGGGGGGGGGGGTCGTGAAGGCTATGCAGCCTCTCAAGCACCTCGACATATCAAATCTTTTGTGCATAACCCTTAATCTATTCGAGGCCCGGGATTATGGTTATGGTAAAAATAAACACATTGTTTTAAGAGAAATTATTTTATCTCTTGCATACCTCGTAGTCTCTTTCCAATGTATTTAATTACTGGATTATTTATCGCGAATATTTATTATATATTGTGCTGTTCGACTGGCCACCGTCCAGATCCCCTTAGTTGCATTAAAATGCCTATGTCCCGCAAATATTTTTCCGTATCTGTATAAGCCAGTGCTTTTAAAAATTTGACTTTTGCGGTACCCTATTATGGCCTATTTTGATTTTTTTCTCACGAAGCATTACCGTCCGTTTATTCACACAATCACCTTTTTCATTGCCAGATATGACTAGACCGTCTTTATTTAATAGATAATAACTGGTTTTTTTAGCCAATAATAAGACTGATTTAAAATAGAACGGTTTTTGGTATATTATTTAAATACACAAATAGAAATAATCGAAGATTCTATTCTCAGCTGAATTTTCAATTAAATTGACGTTTTTCAGTTGATAAATTAAAACAATAATTTTGACGAAATTTATTCAAACCGCAAACTGTTTTTTTTTTCAAAAAAAGAAACTGTTTAACAGGAATATAAAAAAACTTAAAAAAGTAACGCAAAATAGTCGAAAATAAAACTTAAAAATATTTAATTAAAAATAAAATAAACTAATGAGTGGTGTGTCCTTCTCCATTATAACAGCTCCACATCACCTTTGCATAAATATAATCAATTTTATCTGTTTCTTGTTGAGGTACAGCTACCATGTTCCCTGCAAAGCCTCAATTAATTTTTGGCGGATCTGCCAACACTTAGCTCTTTGTTGAATGCTCTATTGTCTCCAATGTCGCCATTGGATTTAAGAAGTCCGGTAGGTACGCAATACTTCGTTACACAGCATGTGGTCTTGTGAATCAATACGAAATTTTTGTTGTGTGCTGCGGCATATGAAAGCACAATTGATTTCATAAATGTACTTATTAGCGCTTAATATATTTTGCAGCGAAACGAGATAGGATCTATCTTCGATAAGTGTTTGAATCGATTATCCATTTATGTAAATATGTTTTGAACGTATTGTTACGATTTTTAGTCTTAGGTTTTTTATAACAATCTTTTCGTAACAATATCTAATTTAACTTCAACTGACTCTTCCGCGGCCGGAGATCCTTTAATGTACCCTACAAATATTTCTGGAAATTGTCCCGATTTGTGAACGACCTTTCGAGATATATCGCGGGCCTTCAATGACCGTCCGCGATTATAGATCATTCGCTAAAATATCGGGCTTTTGTTGTTACTAACCATGAATCAAACAATTTTTTTGTGATCTACTCGCCGTCGCTTTAAGGCAAGTAAATAATCGGACAGGGACGGACCCCGTTGACCGCAATCCATAAATGTATGCTGCTCTTTTTTAGTAGTATATTTGCAAGGATGCATCTATAACTTCGAATAAATTAGATTGATTATTTAATTCGTAGTCCTAATTTTTTGTGAAATTTTATTTCTTGATTTAATTTTATTTTTTCATAAATATTTCTTTCAATATCTGTAGTTCTACACTCTTGGGAAATATCAGAGGATTTGAGGAACCAAATGATAAGAGAGCTAGCGAATTGTCTATAATTCAATTGCTGTGTTCAGGTTTCTAATTTTCCAAAGTTGAATGGGCTTTTTTATCCAGTTATTTTTATTAAAATTTTTTTCAGTATCCTATTGTTATCTTGAATTGCATTGTCACGGAAAGATACGTTATTTTGATTAGGTTAGGTATGATGTCATGTGAGTGGGGTGCAGGTCGCCCTTCCACTGCGACCCTTAATAGGTCCATTGTGGCTCACCCCTTACAATTCACCGCACAATCCAGCTCTTCTCACGAAGTTCATGGTTGTATGGGGTGAAATTTTCTTAAAAATGGTAGTTTAGTTTCTAAGTTGGTAAAACCAAAAAAAAAACCGACAGTCCGTTTGTTGATTTAGACCTATCCTTCCGAGGTGGTATCTTAGACAATAATGTCCTGTAAGTAGTCCTGTCAGAATTCGCAGATCGTTTCTACTCCATTCTAGGATCAGCTTGGTTGTGTTTCTCGAGCGTTTGGGTAAAAACGCCTTCGAATAAGTCAACCCTGGTATATCGTCTTTTTCTCTCCGGCCAGTCCGAAATAGTTGTTTTGGCAGCACTTATAGTGACTTCACAGACCGTTTCTGGTCCAGTGAACGTAGATTCGGCTCCCTGTTTTGCAAGAATGTCGGCTTTTTTGTTACCTCCACCCACTGGTGCCCAGGTACCCACGATAGTCACTCTGTTATTCGTACCAAGGCACTCCAGGGATTCGATGCAATTTCATACAAGTTTAGAATTTATATTGTTGGAGCTCAGTGCTTTTAAAGCTGCGCTGTCTAATATTATACTAATGTTTTTGTTTGCTAGAGGTTTGTTAGTCAGCTCTCTTGCACACAATTCGATAGCGAAGACTTTAGCCTGAAATATTGTAGCATACCTGCCAAGACTGGTAGATAATTAAATCTTTGGTTTCTTGCTGAAAACATCGGCTCCAACTCTATTTGAGGTTTTTGAGTCATCTTTGCACATTACGTATTCAGTCTCTGGGAAGAGGATTTCTCCCCTCACTTATTCATCTCTATTCGGAAAGAGGACTTTGTTGGACTTTTCTACGTGTATTCGTGTGGCTAGCATTTCAGAAACCATCCCGAGGATTTGGTGGTTTTTTTGTTTCCCTCAGCATCCCGGAGTGGTCCACAAGTTGCTCTCCTTTAATTTGCCTTTATTTTGATTAATTTGATATGATATAACGGATGTATTTGTGCAAGTCCTGGCTATATAACAAGGTTCATGACATATGTTTTTCGGGTATACATGAAAATGAAAAAATGAAAATTGCTTACAACACTATTTATGCTGCACACTTTATGTAGCTGATGTGTATAATTATTAATTAAAAACTCTTAGTACTCTTAACTTAAATACTATTCATAGCAACAAATTTACTGTCAGGGTGACGCATTCGTAAATCAATACATGAAATATACATGACATTACCCATGCAATAATTTTCATGTAGAATTGGCCATAACACATTGAAAAAGGAAATACTTATCATATTGTAAGATACTAATGCGTCACTAGTATAATAATTTAACCTGTTTTAATATGTCGTTAGAATGTAATTAATAGCCGTAGAAAAAATATTGTATGCAACTTTGTGCGAAATACTGCATTAAATATAATTGAATATTACATTATTAATATTACAATTCGCACGCTGGTTCCCAAACTGATGTAAAAATCATAAAGTTGGACAAACGTTAATTGTTATTTAATGAGATGTTCTGTACATTTTTTTAATAAAGACATTTTTATTTTATAGACGTGTTATTTATTTCCAATTGCTTATTTTATGGATATGTCCGTATATTCCAGTCAAAAAGACTGTGAAATCGGGTTTTTGGCAGATATAGCTAAAACTATATGGAAATAATTAGAAAAATGTGTACAAAACTGTGGGTAAAGTTAAAAAGTTCTTAACCCTCGGGAAGGGGGTGACAAAAATTAAAAACTACCCCGAAATACGATTTTTGAGTTATATTTTAAAAATATCTAAAAAAGTTGTAGAGCATAAAATTTTAGGCTCACCTCTTTCAGACCATTTTTTCTCTAAAACGAACCCTTTCACCCCTACGACGGTTCAGAGTAAAAAAAAAAGAAAATTCAATAAAAATATAAAAATTGGCCTTTTTTTGTATTTTCTTGAAAAAGTTACAAACGACAATCGTAGAGGAAATTTTTTTTTATTACCTTTTTGTTTAAACTTTAAATGTTTTGGCTGAACCTTTTAATTCGCTAAATCTTTTAAAACTACAAGTATACAAATCCTGATGACTAACGATACTTATTGTTGAATATTTATTCTAAACTAGCAGTAGGTGTACAGTGCAACAGAAGTAGCTTGGCGGGCGATTAGCCTCTAAAATAACAAACATTCGGCTGAATATACTTCACATTCGTAAACTTTTTTCTCCGATTGTACTTGAGACTCACGATTACTAAAAATTTCGTCGTCGCCGATCGGATCGTTATTTGAATGTTTTAGTTGTCCGCAGATTTTGTGATCTCTCGCCCGCCAAGCTACTTCTGTTGCACTCTACGTTGCTACACCCCATTATTTTATTTTATACTTTCTGGGATGACCAATCCATATTAAAATTTTATTTATTTTATTTAACAAATGTTTTATTTTAATGCCAGCTGATAAACAATATTTACAGTATTTTCAGTAGGTGTAAACACATAAAGATTTTTTGGTGTTCCAACTCTGGAGCAAGCAACAAATAATTGACCGTGCGAAAAACAGGAACTTTGTTTGTAGTCAAAGTCCAATCCAAAATCAAAACCAGCCAATCCAATCAATATCAAAATTCTACAGAATTTTAAAACACCTTGTATATATCATTTATGCATACCTATACAATTTGTAATTAAAATTTTTTACAAAACAGTTCTTTTATTTAGGTCAGTAAGAATAAAATAAAAATAATCTTTTTGTATTAAATTTTTTATAACTTTCATTTTTAATAATACAGAATTTTGTTGAAAAAACCAAGTTCTAATTACTCAAGTTAAAATATTACCTGAAGACAACCTGTATAATATACACACATTATTCGTTTTATATTACATAATTATTGTGATCGATATAGGCGTTGGTTTAATTCTTGGGTAATAATTTTTGAAACATAAATATTTTTTAATTTTTGCCTGACATTTAATTTGACTGATATAGATATAAATGGATAACACATCAAGTTAATTCACATTAAAAAAAATCAATGTACGTAATACGGATTTTATTAGACATGTTACAATTATGTGAAATTGTAGCACTAAAAGTATGTCTATGACTTCCAGTGCTGAGAGTTGGCTTCCGATGAGACAGTCGTTTGAGAGGTTGTTTCGCGCTCTGTCTAATGGTCGGGGTTTACGCCCGAGGGGCAAGCGGCGAGCTGAGTGATTGAGTCGGATTCGAAACTCGGGCGTAAGCCCCTCTTATTAGACAGAGCGTGAAACAACATCTCGAGTGACTGTATCTTTCTCATCGGGAGCCAACTCTCGCATTAAGATCCGCAGTATAGTCTCCTATGTTTATGGTCTAAGTACCTACTGTGATTAAACCTAACCTAACCTAAAAAAATAAATTGCTAATCATATAGCACAAGCAAGTGATTTATTATAAATCGCATATTATTGTGACAGACCACTACTAAATTTAACTGTAATTGCATAAGTAGACGATTCTATATAGATGAAACTCGATACTGTATCAACAATACTTAAATTTATCTAATTGTATATTAGATAATTAAATTAAAATTATTAATCAGTACATTTGTTTCTAAGCAAAGCAGATGATTTTAACTTGGTAGTTAGTAACAAAATTTCGGTTATCAATAAAATATTTGTATAAGTAAATGAACGTTATTTACAAATTGAGGGTGAGTACAATATTCTTAATTATAAACTCACTTAAAAATATACAAGAAATTAAAATTTATTAAACAACTAGCGGACCCGGTAGACCAAAATATTTTTCATGAAGTTTTATTTAGTTTATTTGAAATACCTCAAATACATTAATGTAATTAAATAATGAACAAAATTATTGAATTAAAAAATATTGAGAGATACTGGGAGGCTAAAAATTTTTGGATTGTGTTTTTTTATGTAAAAAATTCATAAAAAAAAAATAAAAATAATTTGATCGCAAAATTAAACAAAAAACGCCGCCTACCGGGTCAAAGTATAGCTAAGAACCTTTCAGGTGACCTGATAAGTTTCTGCAAAAAAGAAATTCATCAAAATCGGTCGTTTAGAAACAAAATGATTATGAACACACAGAAATTTTATATACCTGTAAAGATAAATGGTTAAAAATTCTTAACTTAACAATTTTAATATATATATATATATATATATATATATATATATATATATATATATATATATTGATTTATAACATTTTAACCCATTAACGCCTAGCGTTGCCACATGGCTACGGCAAAAACGTGACTACTCAAGGTGCGCCAGTATTGGCCATGCTCAAGTAAATTTCTTGTAGGCGTTTTATATCACTACTAACAGTGTGCCAAAACCACGTGTTCGCCTATTTTCAGTAGGAACACCGAATTGTGTGTGTTTAGAGCGGTTAAATTTGATAATAATTGAATCATCGTGAAAATATGGATATACGATTCGAGTAAGTATCATTTATTTTTTATGTGTAAAAGTAGTGGTTATTTTGTTATACTGTCATTCTTAGAATACTAAGGCTTATCCTTGGCCAAATGTTAAATAATATCTATTGATAAGTTAGTGAGTTACAAGGGTGTAAACTTGTATGTTACCATATGGCAACACTAGGTGTTTGCACTAAGTGATTTCAAATAATTACAGACAGACATGGTTTTTTACTTGCGGAAGCGCTTGATTATGGTGCATCATAATGAGCTTGATAGCGATATTTACATTGAGCCACCAGAACCCAATGTATACATAAATGGAGACTCAGACCTTGGATATTTCGAAACAGCCATGGAGACGCAAGTCATGACAAACCTAGTCCCCAGTAAAAACATAACTATTGGAAGCAAATCTATTGAACAGGTCACCGCCTACAAATATTTGGGTCATGAGATCCGAATAGGACGGGACAACCAGACGTGCGAACTTCTCCGGAGAGTAGGCTTGGGGTGGGCATCCTTTGGAAGATTAAAGTATGTTTTCAAGTCGGATATTCCCATCAGTCTAAAACGAAAAGTATACAATCAGTGCATATTACCAGTGATGACATACGGAGCCGAAACATTGACGCTTACAAAAAAATCAGCAAAGAAACTGCATGTCACCCAACGGGCGATGGAGAGGGCTATTCTGGGTATCTCCCTCAGAGACCGAATACCAAATGAGATTATTCGCCAAAGAACAGGTGTTATAGATGTAATCGAAAAAATAACAACTTTAAAGTGGAACTGGGCTGGCCACGTAGCTAGAAGAACTGACGGAAGATGGTCTAAAAAACTATTGGAGTGGCGTCCGAGGCACGAAGCTTATCGTAGTAGAGGGCGCCCCCCCCACACGATGGACCGATGACATCAAAAGAATCTGTGGTAATTGGATACAAATGGCTCAAGATAGAGCAGAGTGGCAAAATAAACGAGAGGCTTATGTTCAGCAGTGGACTACTATAGCTGAGTGATGATGATGATGATGATGGAGAAAACTGGTGGCCACTTGTATGTGAGATGGATGAATAATTCAGAGGTAACTATGGTGTCTACTTCGCATGAGGCTCAAGAAATTGGAGAAGTTAAAAGGTACTCAAAACAATAAAAGAAAAATATAATGGTTCCACGACCAAATGGTATTGTGCATAATGTCCACATGGGAGTAACTGATCAGATGGACCAGAATCTTGGATGCTATCGGATCGGTATTCTAGTTAAGAAATGGTATTGGCCATTGGTAACTTGGATTTTCGATGTTGCTCTTCAAAACTCTTGGATACTATACAATCGATCTCGAAAAGAAAAGGTTTCACAGTTAGTGTGTAAAAGAGAGGTGGGGACCGTATACTTGAAAAAATTTCAAGTTTTGCCGAAAGGATCTGGGCGACGAGCTTCTTCATTGAAATCTTCAGATTCGCGAGTTTCAGATAATATCCGGTTTGATCGTTTAGACCATTTAGTTCAACAAACAACACAAAACAAACGAAGAAGATGTGCACTCAAAACATGCAACTCCACAGTAAGAACCAAATGTATTCAAAATGTATTCAAAATGTATTACCTGTTTTGCACCTTATCATTCCCGTTTACTTTCCAAACTTGCTTACTTATTTTATATTACATCATTATAATGTTCTATAATGACATTTTAATATTTTCTAATTAAAAAGTTGTGTTTCAATTTTAGGTAGTGTAAAGGCCTAGCGTTGCCATATGGCAACAGCTAATATCTCATTACTTGTCAATTTGTCAAAAAAAAGTTTTAATTGTTTTTAGTTTCTTTTAGCCAGTAAGACATATTTTGTGCAAAGAAAATATAAAATGCAAAGAAATAATAATTTCGGCGTTAATGGGTTAAAGAAAACAACCCAATCTTTCTGTCTTGTTTTATCATGTTATTGAACGATTCAAACCGATTGGTATTGAAATGAGCTTATCGCTCATTATTATCAATCAGTCTCCTTCTGAAATTGAGAGTTCAGAAGCTAGGAGGATCAGTTAAAAGATAAACGAACACTACATTTTGGATTCAATCATTAAAAAAAAAGGCAAAGACGTCTATCAGTATCAAAAAAAGATCGAAGTATCGGTCATAGAAATTGTAGGGGATACGAGAATTTTTTTAATGACAAAACCAGATTAACAGTATTCAATACTGTTTGACCCTAGAGAGCAAACATCGTGAACTAACCAGAAAAAACATATTTTGACAAAAAAAATACCACCATGAAATTAACATTTGTACCAAGAAGTAAGATAGAAAGTTGAAAAAATTACTGGTGATTTTATTAATTTTTTCATATCTTTATATGTCAAACGTTTTATCGACTCGTGGGTAATACTAATTTTTTTGTAAGAATTATAGCGTTATAACGTCGATTATATTGAATAGTTGACTTATTTGTGAAAACACAAGTTGTCTTTTGTGTTTTTAAGGATATAATCATGGCAAAGCAAAATTTGACAGTTTGGCAAATAATTGTTATTTTATACCTTTCAACTTCATAATAAGAATAACCAATAGTAATTTGGGAATAAGCACAATCAAATTGAAAAAAGTACATTTTTAAATAGGAATAAACACAAACAACTTTAAAATAATCGATTTAAAACTGAGAAACTCTTTAGTTATTAAACAAAATAACACAATAACAAATAAGTTGCACTTAATATGGAATATATCATATTTAAAACGTCAGAAATGTATCTTTGAATATGAGCGATATTTCTTCCACAAGTGTTTGCTTTTATTGCATTTATATTATTATTTATAAGATCTTTCAGTTGCTAAAGGAGGTACTCAGTTTGTGTTAAATTTGCTCTGCGTTCTCCTGCTAAGATCTGCGGTAATTGGACAGCCAAATTTCGTTTAACAGCAGCTTTAAGATCTGATCATATGAATATATGACTCTAGGGGCTTAGTCTTAACAAAAGGTTATCGTTGAATTCCTCTTTCCTGAAAATGTCTTCAAAGTCGGCGTGACAAGGGGCATTATCAGCAACGAGTACCACCGTAGTTTGATACAGCACGTAAGCTCATACGCAAAAATTCATTAGCTTGAGGTTTCTTAAAAGATCCTCTTCTGATTTGATAGTAAATTAATCCTTAATTCCCCATGCATCCGCGATGACATGGATGTTAGCACTAGTCTCATCCATTTATATTATTCGCGTGTTATCTGCTTGATAATTCAATAGCTGTTGTACATAATCACGTCATCTTATTTTATTATCTTTGCTGATTGCTCTTTCTATCTATCTTCTGATGTTTTTAAGAGTATACATTAACCTGTCTAGGTCTTTTTTCAACCACTCTGTGGAAACAGTCAATTCATGCTCTTGTTGAAACTTGCACTGAAGCTCTTTCAATGTCAGTTTTGGATTATCTTCAATACATCGAACGATATATTCAGGATGGTTTTCTCCTACCATTGGGATGTTTCACCCACCGGTATGCAGTTGACTTTTTTATCCCCGGGGTATTTGCTAGGTGTTTTCAATCTTTATTGGAATTATATAATGCACAAATTTGCCTTCTCACAATATAAGCATCCTTTATATACGGCTTAATTAAATTCTCGTTTTGCCGTTGCTTAGTGTCAATATTATTGTGCTTATTCCCAAATTGAAATTGGTTATTCTAATTTTAAATGTGATACACTAATATCAAGTCCCATGATGAAAGTTTTTATTCTCATTTTGATTTTGATTGGTCTCATTTAAAAGTTGTAAAGGTATATACGTTAAAATGAGTCGCTTTATGTTTTATCCAAATATTTGATGATCATGAAGAATTATTTATGGTTTCTAATTGGTAAATTATTCTAGCAAAATACCATGATGTACTAAAAATATTCTCGTAATTGTGTCCTTTATTACCAACTGAATTTTCTCGAAAATTCAAAACATCGTGATTTTTTATTAGTTTAATTTGACAAGTCTAACACTACAGATATTACTAGTGAAAATAACAATATTTTTTCAATACCAAAATTGTTACAATTACTTTTTTGTACCTATACAATAAACTTTAATAGCTTTAAAAGAAATTTTTTTTAGTTATAAACTATTTTTATAATATATTCGTTAAACCGTATATGTACTACTATAGTCATTAGCGTACCGAGCGAGGGGCAGAAGGGGGCAGCTGTCCGCCAGTCCGCCACCCTAGAAGCAAAAAAAAAATTTAATTATGAGGCGCGTTTTGAATATCACCAAAAAAATTTAAATGGTTATAAGTAATGAAACAAAACAAAATTAGGTAGGGGGATGGCGAATAATCAGTTGTTTACTACACTGAATTGGTGTAAAAAAAAAATTCGGTCCCCAATCTATCAAGACTCTGTGGGACCAGATGGTCTGAGAAATACAAGAGCATTAGAAAATGTTTAGAAAGAAAGAAATAAATGATTTAAAAAAACACATGATATCGCGGAGAAAGTCGAAGTTGAGTTAGCAGTACCACGAATCGTTAAAAAGAAAATACACAAAAGTTATCCACCATCTGAGACTATGATTGAATACTGGAGAAGGTCGTTGATCATCTCTTATCTTGACTTCCTAACTTTAGCTTTGAATGTTAGATTCTTACACGAAAATACACCCGCTTTTGCCTTATCCCATCTTCATTCTTTATACCTGCTAAAAATGGCTTTAAAAGATTGGGAACCAAACGCAAAATCTTTCATGGAGTTTTATAAGTTGGGTGATATCTCTGCAGAATTAGATTTGTGGTATAATCTGTGGAAAGAGAAGGATTTAGCAGAAGACAAATTAAAGGACATTGGCTGCACTTTTTTTCCTGCAACCAGGCGCGCGCTCCTCATTTTAATTTTTTTCCCGTCAACCACGGCTACTGTTGAATTATTTTCAGTACCCTTCGATTGGTAAAGACCTACAATGGGAAAGGACAGACTGTTTGATGAGCGTCCATCGGAAGTTTTTTAAAGAAAATCAGATAGAGGATAGAAATGAAAGTTTTGAACAAGTTTTGTTTAAGCCCACGAAAAATAATATGAGTATAAGAATAAAAGTTACAACTGAAATAAATGTAACTAGAATAAAAATTAATTTTTTTTTCGAGTAAATAATTATCTATAATCTATCTATATACATATATAAATGAAGAAATGTTTGTATGTATGTCCTTTAAAAACTCCCAAACGGCTGGACCGATTGGGATTACATTTTCAGAAAATGTTTTATACATACCAGGGGTGGTTTTAGTAAAAAAATGTGTTAGCACCCCTACGAAAGGGGTGAAAAGGGGATGGAATATAAAAACTATCAAAAACGGCTATTAGTGTCGAATTCATAGTCTTCGGGGCAGGAGAACGCCTGCCGGGTCCGCTAGTAATTAATAAAGCATTGCTATAATTAAATATAAATTTATTTCGCCTTTTCTGTGCTGAAATGTCAGAACCTGAACAACCATGGCTTGCCCCCCTCCCTAGTTTTGACCTGGGTACGCCCTTGACTATAGTTATAAATATCCAAAAAATTATATTAAAATTTCACCTACTAAATTTTTTTAAATTAATTCCTTATCCCTATTTGCTTTCTATAGTGCATGCTCCGGATCTTAATGAATCTAAATCAGGTATGATTGTTACATTTGTACGTATAATGGCTCTGAAAAGAATGTGTAATTATTTTATTTTTAATTTGGATTATTTTTGACCGATCATAATAATGGTAAAATATTTTGATGAAATACACAAATAAATAAGTGCAAAAATAATAAATATTTTAATAGTTTTTCATTTGGCATATGGTTGTTGTAAACAGAGTGAAATTAAGTATGTTCGTGTGCATATTTATATTTTTACCATTTCCAATTGCCTAAAATTTCCTTCCAATCCCACTTCTTTTCAATAGTTTTTTGTTTTTGATGATTATTAATCGGTACTGCTATGAAATCTTTTATTGGTACTGGTACTTTCTTAAAAATAACATACGGAACATGTTTGATAACTTCGTAAGGTACCGGTCTTTCGATCTTTTCTTCTACGGGATATGGTACCTCCTTTATTACTGGAACTTTTACTATTTTCTCCACAGGATACGGCTGTGGTTCAAACACCTTTACCGGAACTGGTACATTTTTTTCAATTTTTACAGCCACCGGTCTCTCTACCAAAATTTTCACTGGATAGGGTTTATCGACGCTCACAGGTACTGGAATTTTTTTTTCAACATGTATCGGATATGGCTTAAAAACAGGAACTGCTACTGGCCTATCGACAAGTACTTTAACAGGAACAGGAATTATTTTATGGACTGGATATGGTTTCGCAACAGGAACGGGTATTTTAATAGGTACGGGGATATTTTTAACAACTGGATATGGTTGTGGTACTTTAACAGGTGTTGGCACTAGTACAGTTTTATAAACTGGTATTGGTACAGGTTCTTCAACTTCTAAGGGATACGGGGCATCGACTTTTACTTCTACTGGTACTTTTACTATTTTCTCTACTGGTACTGGTTTGTGAATAATAACGGGAACTTTTTTAGGCACTTTAACAGGGTAAAATATTTCTTTTTCAACTGGATATGGATGTGGCACTTTTACAGGCACTGCAAAAGGAACATTATGAACAACCGGAAACAGAACTGTTTTTTCAACTGGCACTGGTATTCTTTTTTCCTTAAAAATTGTAATATATTTTTCTTCTTTAATAGGAGGCAATGACTTTGACCACTTATCTTCGTTTAACCATTCTTGTGAATTCTTCCAAACTCCAATTCCATCTGACAACCATTTGAAATTTTCTACCGGTTTCCAAGTTTCGTCTATTTTTAAACTATCATCAGAATTCCATAATTCACCTGTTAATTTTGTTTCTGCTTCTTTTGATAAATATTCTTCCGAAAGTAATTGTGAAATGCTTCTCTTTTCGGTGGTTTTGGTTAAATTTGTTTTCTTGTCATCAGTAGCAGCTTCTATGGTGACTAGGCCTAACGCCGCCAGTAACAGCACCTCAAAATAGAAAGTTTTTAATTACTTATTTCATATATTTAATAATAAATTTAAAAAAACAATGCTTTACATTTTTAATTTGTTCTTTAACAAATCCCGTACAAACAGGTCGAATCTTGAATGGAGAAATTGTTTATCAAGAATTTCTTGTTTTTATTTATGTTGTCAGTTAATTTAAGTGGACTAAAATTAGTATTTTTTTTCTGGAATCAGTTCGTTATTTTTTTAATTGTTACCTAATATCTATACAATTTTGTAGGTGACTGAAACCTATAACATATTTATTCTTAACAGTCCTCCATGGCTTGATAAAGAACCAATAACAGGTTAGGTTAGGTTAGGTTACGTATCTAGGTCGCCTCTCCACTGCAACCTTTAGTAGGTCTAATGTGGCTCACTCCTAGAGGTTACAGTTCACCGCACAATCCAGCCCTTCTCACAAAGTTCATAGTTGTATGCGGTGAGATTTTCTTAAAATCGGTAGGTTCTTGGTTAGTATAACCAAATATGTTGAACCTTATTCTTCCCAGGCCGGGGCATGAACATAGTATATGTTTAGCAGTTTCGTCTTCCACGCAGCAAAACCGACAGTCCGTTTGTTGATTCAGACCTATCCTTCCGAGGTGGTATCTTAGACGACAGTGTCCTGTAAGCAGTCCCGTTATAATTCGCAGGTCGTTTCTGCTCCATTCTAGGATCTGCTTAGTTGTGTTTCTCGAGGGTTTAGGTAAGAACGCCTTCGAGTAAGTCAACCCTGGTATATCGGACCAGTACGTGAGTATTTTCCTCTCGGTCCAGTCCGAAATGATTGTTTTAGCGGCACTTGTAGTGACTCCAAAGACCGGTTCTGGTCCATTGAACGCAGATTCGGCCTCCTGTTTTGCAATGGTGTCGGCTTTTTTGTTTCCCTCTACCCCCTGGTGCCCAGGTACCTACAGCAGGGTCATTAATGTATAAAAGATCTATTTGATTGATTAACACTATTCTAGTTTTAAAACAGATTCTTTCTTGGTACATAGTACTACGTACAGGCGGTGTGTTGTATTGTCAAAGAGGCAGTGTAAATATTGTTCGCGAAAAAGTGTATGCATTTTTAAAACACGTCAAGCTAACCTATCTTACATTGAGGAAGTTATTCGCGAGTTATCTGCGAAAAATTTGAGAGGCAATTTTTCGCGCATAAAATAAAATAATATTTTAACACACTCTGATAACAGTTTTTAAATTTGATAATTTTATTTTTGAAACAAATCTGAATTCTATACACAATCTTATTTTATGACATATATTTGTCATGTAATCATGTGTTACATTTTTAAAAATATATTTATAATGATGTTTTTATAAACAAATACCTAATTTTTATGAACTCCAATTAAATTTTAAATCAACTAATAAATTTTTAATGAATTTTAATTTAACACACATATTTGCTATTTTAAAATAATATTCTGCTCTTTAAAAAAATATATTATTAAATTTCTCACAACTTCATATCATAACAATTTTCGGGTATCGGAGACAGTGTAAATATTGTTTGCAAAAAATTCAAGCTAACCTCTCTTTCATTGAGGGAGTTATATTTACATGGAACAGATTAATAAATAAAATTCAACTATTTTTACAATAAATGTTACTGTCTTTGCTCAGTTTTCTAAAGTTTCACTTCCACTGCGTGTGAACTGCACACACACATTTTTTTTTACACATGTTGGAAGAAACCGATCAACTAATTGTCTTAGTTTACCTTAAAGTTTTGAATAAATATTTGTATAACTTTTTTTATGCCTTTAATTACATATTTCCAAACGAATGTTGACTTAATTTCCGATAAAAATTTCAAACCTGAATTTCAAGATTTAAAAATAAGTTAGGTTAGGTTAGGTAAAATAAGTTAAAAATGACGTTTTTTTAAAAACTTTGTTAGGTGGCATGTCCCGTTCTGGTCCCAAGGTCTTTAATTGTTCTTTATTTCCAGGAACCCTCCATATTTGTACACGTATTGAGTCAGGATATATTCCAAAACTTGACTAGTCTGAACAACAAATAGGACTTTCATTAGATATTTTGTAAAACGAATTTTTTATTAGCATAAGTCAAAAAAGGAGCGCTGTTGCCTCTCGCAGCTAATTACGGAAAACGATCTTTATTAAAACTTGTAAATCTCGTGCTTCTTGTCTATCTTTTAGATACATCTTCAGTTCCTACATAACGAGCATCAAAGAGAAAAAATTACGCTTAGAGATGTGCCAAATGTTCGCTCTACATCTGTTTGTCGACCGCCAATGGCACTCAGAATTTGTTCGCGGTTTAAATGATGTATTACCATGTTCAATGCAAAAAAAAAATTTGATTTACTTTGATCTTAAATCAATACTGACACATTTTCTTTATAGTTTAAAACTAATAAAGTTTAACAAAACGATAAAAACATGTTTTTTTAAGCTAAAGCAAAATTATTAGAAAAGACAGTGACATACAATGTGGGTTAAAAACAAATTTATTTAATGAACCATCTTATTAATATTTAAATATACAAAAATTACACGTTAGATAATTTCCATGTATGTAGTTTTTATTTCGTCCATTATTCCTGTCGACAAATTTAAAAGTAAAATGAAGCTTAGTTAAAATATCTCATTAATCAATAAAAACAATTTTTCGCACTGTTTCTTTTTCGTTAGAATATTTATCTTATTGTTAGTTTTAATAGAGCATTCCCTACTTTAACGTTGGAACATGATTTTTAACTTCCCAGTGGAAAGTTATAGTAATGGGTCCGATTTGGCTAATCCCGAATTTTAATATATCTCCACATTTCATGGTCCCCAGAGTCGAATGCAATAGTTTTTAAGTGGACGTCTGTGTGTGTATGTACGTATGTGCGTTCGTAATTATTTTTCGTCTCGATTATCTCGAGAACAAAAAGTGATATCGACGTGGGACTAATTGCATTCGACGCATAATTACGCAACTTAAAACTGATTAGATTTTCAATTATGGAGAATCAAAAAACTAAAAAAAATGGTAAAATTTTGCAATTTATAAAGTATACTATTTTTAATACAGAATTTTCAGATCTTTTGAATAATATGATTAATGCATGTTAGGAATATTTGTATGAAAAAATAATGACAATATTTCATTAAAAGAGATAGTTTTAGAAAACAAAAATAGGAACGGGAGAATTTTAAACTTGTGTCAGTATTGAGAGAATAGCATTGAAGACGCTATAACAGTGAAAATTCATTGTTAGTAATAGTCAAGCATTGTTTATAACAATTGAATATTGTAACTAACAAATGATTATTGATCATAATAAAAAAAAATTTACAAAAATTGAAAATAGCTCCCGCTTATGAAATGATAAGAAAAAGTTCAAGCGCATTAACTATCTATTTTTAAAATAATATAATTTTGAGTTCAAATGTTTGCGGAAAATATTTTATTATGACAAACCATAGAAAAATTAATAATTTTATTTACTCTATTGTATTCGTAGCAATACATAATCTAGGCATATTTATAGAAAAATTAATAATTTTATTCACTCTATTGTATTCGTAGCAATACATAATCTAGGCATATTTACCACAAAAATCTAACAGTATAAATAAACACTTACAAATGGTTTCATATCACCAAAAATAATACTTATGTAACTGATACTTCATGCAAGAAAATTATTATATATGTAAAGACTTTCATTGCCCTACCACCACGAGATTTATTCTATAATTCAGTCGTATTTGATAAATTTATATATTTAATTTAAATATCTAGGATATGTTGAACGTATCTTAAGGTAAACTATTTATTAAATTTAATTACAGTTGTTATATCGGCTATTCTACCTTTCAATTAATTAAAAAGGGATTAAAGAAGTTTTTTTTCTAATTTAGTATCATTAACGTTTTAAATTTTATTTAAGATTTATTTGTATTAAAAATGTAAATTTTATTCTAAACACATAAAAATATTACACATACATATAGTCACGCCTTTTTCCCGTAGGGGTAGGCAGAGATCACTTCCGCTACGGTTCTTACACACATCTTTTGCTTCCTCTACTGTCATAAGTGCTCTTATACATGCTTGTCGGTTGTTGGTACTTTTGACCTGGCCTTACTTCAAAACAATGTTGATATGTTCGCCGAGGTCGACCTCTACCGACTTCCGTCCATTCACACTCGCCTTATAAGTTAGTTTCGTCAATCTTCCTTTATCCATCCTTTTTACGTGTCCAAACCATCTAAGCATTTCTTTATCTATCTTTGTAACCACATCTTCTTTTACACCACAGCGTTCTCTTATGTCACTATTCTTCACTTTATCCAACCGAGGAGTCACTCCGGCTATACTTCTCAGACTACTCATCTCCGCAACATTAATCCTATTTTAATGCTTCTTCTGCCAAACCCAACATTCATTACCATACATAAGTGTAGGAACCAACACACCTCTATGCATAGTCAGACGTGCCTTTTTTGACACTTTCTGGCTGTTCATAATGCTATACAGTGCCCCATTCATTTGTTTTCCTGCCAACACCCTTCGCTCAATGTTACTGTCATAATATCCATCTCTCGTAAACTTTAAACCCAAGAACACAAATTAATTTACTTGTTCCACTCTTTCTCCCTCAATCGAAACTTCACAGTTTGTCATGCTTTCTTCTCTCTCAAAAATCATTACTTTCGTTTTGCTTACATTAATTTTCAGTCCTTTGATTTTCAGGGCATCATGCATAACATTAACCATTGCCTGCAACTCCTCTTCAGATGACACTAATATGACTTGATCATCGGTGTAAAGACGGCATTTGACGATCAAATCATTCATTTTCAATCCATACGCACTCTCTTTCAAATCTTTTAAACAATCGTCTATGTATAAGTTAAACAGCTATGGCAAAGCCACACATCCCTGTTTCATACCTTTTTCGATGTTAAACCAGTCCGTGCAAGCTCCGTTTATCCTAACACAAGCAGTGGAATCCTCGTAAAGTGATTTTAGTGATCGTCTTAAACTACCGCTTACCCCATACATAGACAATGTCGACCACAATTAACTCCTCACCAATCTGTCATATGCCATTATCAAGTCTATAAAAGCGCAATAAACCTTCTGACTTCTAGCCAAGAATTTTTCAACTATACCTCGTAATGAAAAGACCTGATCCATACATCTCCTTCCTCTTCTAAATCCTGCTTGCACATCCCATATCATCTTCTCAGTTTCATTCGATACTCTTTTAATCAATATCTTTGCACACAGTTTGCCGACTATGCTGAGTAAAAATAAATATTACACCAGATAGATAATTTACTTCAGTATCATGTACATATTAAAGCAAGATTATCGCAGTTGTGTTTTTGAAAATACACTCACCTGCAAATTTTACCGGACATTAAAAATTAATATAAAATTAAAAGTTGTTTTTTTTGCGAACATTTCATCCAATTTTGTTTTAATTTTTTTAAAATTATAGGTTGGTTCTTCAGAAATCATGCTGCCCCAAAGAAATTTATTCAGATATTATTTTAGTTATATATATATGGTGGATATATATGTTGTTTCCAAAAATGTTTAAGACCCTGTGGTATGCAACAGCTACATTAGCGAGTATTTGATTCAATCGGATCTAGTCCCATTATTTTTGTTTTTGTATTCACATCATTATCTCTGTTATTAAAAAAGTTACTCTCTTAAATTGACACTCTGTTATCTGTTATCTAACAGTTAGATTCTAATAATGAAAGAGTTGCTGTAAATAATTTTTTATAAACCTAAAATATTAAATAGTAGTGATTCTTGATAAGCACCTACTCGAATATAGTTCCTAATTTTGTTGGTAGACTGCAAGTTTTTCCTTAAATAGTGTGTATCAGTATAAATTAACTAAAACTTTATGTACTGCTTTGATCGACGAATTGTACGGTGTAAATTAGAAAAATTCGTTAAAATTTCACCAAATATACTATTAACAAGAACTGTTAAAAATATAAAAAAATAAAATTTATGTTTTAATTACTATAACACTTAAGCCCAGACATATAAAAAAAGCGTAATCAACTTGTATGTGATATCCAGTATTGCAAATTGTTGTTGCTTAATAGACTATTTTATTACTCATGCGGGATAAGTAAGTAGTATCTTAGAGCACGCTGTTGCGGTTGAAAAATAGCTGTTTGCCCATTTTAGTGCAAAAAGTTTACTTGGCGCACGCTTACGTCATTTGAGTGTTGCTTGGCGCACGAAAATTACACTTAGCACACGCAAACTATCCTTGTCGCACGCAAATTAGAACCACCAACCTTTCGGTTAACAGCCGGGCGCGCAACTGTCAAGTTGATATTTTTATTTCAGTTAATATTTTTGGTCTGGACCCCTGTTTTATGTACAACCCGTGCGATGTTGTCGATTGCTCACTCTCTTCGCTCGTGCGTTCAACTTCGCTCTCGTGACCAATCGCCAACTTATCGCACTAGTTGCACAATATACTATTACTATATCTGAAAAAATAGAATTTTTTTAACGGTCTTAGCAATTGTCTCATGATTCATTGAATATTGTTTGTTTCAGTAAAACACCAGGTTTATTAATGTGTCATTATTAACTTTCCAATTAATTTAAAACATTTATGCAATCACATAATATGCATATTCAAATTAATCAGAAATATATGTTTAATAACGAGCTGTTATTTTAAAACAAATTACTTTAATATTTAATCCTTGAATGAGGACTTGTTTTTCTGTAAATAAATCCGGAATTAATGAGTCGATATGATGATTAAGTTAACTTATGGTCAATAATCTATGCAGGACAATTATTACATAATCAATCCAGATACACATTTTCTGTGTACAATTATTATGGTCTAGAAAGGTAATATTTATAAATAATTATGTAAGTAAGCAACTAAAACTTCTACCAACGCGAGAGAATTTGATTTGTTTATATTTTAAAATTAAAAATATTTTTATTTTTAATGCCGCTTGGTAATTTAAAAATGTGTTAATCAAAACATAGTTTTTCTGATAATTTTTATACAGAGTTCGTCAAATTTTACCGACCGTGGGATTTGGTTATCCCATCCATAGGTCCCCGACTCTACAGTAAGTACTCCATAGACAGTTAAAAACCTTTGAGTATAAAACGGACGGGAACGAGCATTGCTTTTCTGCACAGATACTAAAAATGCGACACAAACGACCCCCATGAACCTCTACGTATGATTCATTATTTGGATGTATTCCTATGAATGTGTTAATAAAGTGGATTTTTAATAGATTTTAGCAGTTTAAAGTTTTAATAACGGGTAAAATTAGTGTGACAAGGCTTTGTTTTGTGCTTAAGTGTAAATACTTAAGCATACATACATACATATAGTCACGCCTTTTCCCCGTAGGGGTAGGCAGAGACCACTTCCTTCCACACATTTTTCGCTTTTGCTACTTTTATCAGTACTCTCATACATACAGTATGACTGTAACACTGAGCGAAGGGTGTTGGCAGTGACTCTTGGGTTTGACAGAAGAAGCATAAAGATAGAAAAATACTGCGGAGATGAGTAGTCTGAGAAGTACCTATAGCCGAAGTGACTGATGAATAAAATAAAAAATAGTGAGGTAAGGGAACGCTGTGGTGTGAAAGAAGATAGATAAAGGAATGCTTAGATGGTTTAGACACGTAGAAAGGATGGATGAAGAAAGATTGTCGATGGTTTTTTCTTGATTTATACACTAAATACTAATTGTATTCTAAATTTGAAGCTTCTGTGTTTGCTAGAAGTGCCTTGGAGTTTTGATGATCGGTCAGTCAGTCAGTGAGTGAGTGAAAAAATTAAGAAACTTTGACTAGTTATAATTCTTAAACTACTGGTTTAAATTGATTGAAATTTGAAATATACCGTGTTTATACGATGGCTGCTTGGTTACTGAAAATTCAGGCTTCTAGTTTTATCCACAACGAAGTTATAGGGGGGTAGAAAATGGCCTGAACTGCTTCGAGAAAAGGATGGTACGGCCGTGCCGCTTTTTTGCTCGACTTGGTGGGGCACTGCCCTGCCTCCAGATTCAAAGGTAAAAACGGAGTCAGGCTAATGTTAAAAAAAAGTCGAAGGGGGCGGACACAATCTTTGGGTGAAGAACTAAAGTTTTAT